>CM055885.1:17786165-18455853 GCA_029582165.1 Portulaca oleracea
AGAAGGTTTGCAGAGGGTAAAGGCAACAACCAATCCTTATAGACCAAAGAGGTTGAAGCAAAAAATCGAAATAAACCAGGCTGCCAAACCCCAAGGTGGGTAGCACACAGAGTAAAAAAGTGATCACCATCAACCACAAAGGAGCTAATAATGGACCAAAAACACCAAACAGACCCAACCCCACTTGAAGAGCTCACCACACACGCAACATAACATAACCAGAAAACCAGTCTATAATCGACGAACACGACTTTCCATTCATTACTCAAAGCAGCAATACAATGCCAAAGATGGTAGACAAGGTCCAACGAAGGAAAATACCAAACTAAGGCTAGTCTAGAACAACAGAACAAAGAACAAAAAATAAAACAACAAGTAAAGAGGAACAGCGAGGGGATCCCAGTTTCCATGCAAGGAACAAGATCGACCAACAGGCTCAAAAGAAGGCAAAAGGACCCTTTTCTAGTGGACTGCACACATCTCCTTGTAGGATGATTAATCATAACTCAGTTAAGAGGAGAGGAGAACTCATCCCCATCCTCAATCATTTTTCTCTTTTTGGAACTGTCACCACTCATGGCCATCTCATTGATGCCTTCGAGCTGGCTGTAGAGCTCAGTCAGATCGTCATCCATTCCATCATCACTATCACCTATATCCATCAAGGAGTCGGCAAAAGTGTCATCTTCCTTCATTTTAGCCCCATAAACCCTTTCCTGAATGATATCGCCCTTTTTTGTACTTGGAATAGTTGACGCAACAGGCTGAACGGGGGAGCCAACAACATTGGACTTGGTGCTCTCAGGGGTTACTTTAGGCAACTCAACAGGTGAAATGTTGAGATTTTTAGAGGGGACTGTGTTCACAACAATAGGGCTTTGGGTTTGATGGGTAGGGGGCGCCTTTTCTCTAGCAAACCTAGAGATGTTGACATTCCTAGCCTTCGTTTAGGGGCAACAGTAAACCAATTTTCAGCCGGCTGGGTAGTGGAGCTACTACCATCAGTGGGTTTAGAGGGGGGGGGGGGGGGGGCTAATGGAATGCTTCCCAAACTTTTCAACAACAACCTCAATCTTATGTGTGTATATTATAAGAATGCTTCCCACGCAAGAGAATAATAAGGAGAGTAATATTATGTGTGTATATTATACATGTATCTAGAAAACTAGAATATTGAAACATATCACATAAGAAAAAAAACGATGGATGCCAAATATGAGCAGCCAGAAAACTAGAATCTCTTGCTCCAAATTCTCATAAAATCCAAGTTTTGATCCGTGAGGGCAAACATATCTTTAAGGGAACAATTGGTTGGGAAATTTTCCCGGGAAATTAGTCAACCTTTCCAAGTTGACAAACGTTTCTATGTTTGGTTCTCCCTAATAGACAGGAAAATTTTAATATGGAGTCCACTATTTCCCTCACGAGCTTGGTAAACTGTTGCCCAAAGGGGCTAGGGAAAGTCTTTCCCGGAAAAGTCTTCCCGGGGACAATCTGTCCTTGTCCCGGGAAACTACCAAACGCACCATATAAACTGTTGCAAGTTCAAATAGAGTTCACAGAATCAGCATCATCACTGCTGTCACTGTCACCGCTGCTGCTGCTGCTCTCCCCGCTGCTGCTGCTGCTCTCGCTCTCGCTGCTGGCGCTCGAGCTCGACGTCTGGTCCTCCCCTTCCTCGGCGTTCACCTGCGCCCGGAGCGCCTCCGCCGCGTTGTGGGCCATCCCCCCGTTGTCGTCATTGATGTCCACGTCGGCAATCTCGTCGTCGTCCGTGTCATTGTGGGGCAGGTTGATGTCGATACCCGTGTGGAACGGTGCCGCCTTTTCCCCTTCAGCAATGACATTGTTTTTGTTGGGGTCGAATGTGTCCTCGTCGTCGTCGTTCATTATGTCCAGCTGGGCTTCCAAGTCGAAGTCGTTGGAATCGGGAGTAGTCGCGGCTGCAGTTGGTTCGGCAGGAGCAGGGGATGTACTTGCAGGCTCTTCGTTTCTAGGCTTTCCTCCTGCAGTGACAAGATCAGATTATTAGGGAAGATGGGGATTAGCGCGGGCCAAGATTCGGGTCAGTCGATCAAACTGATCAATGTTAAAATTGAAAAATTGGTGACCATTACCCAAGTCTTTCTGATCTGACCGGGTTGGACAATTCAGATAGACATAAACAAGATCAGATAATAGAAATATGAGAAATATTGTGCCCGTGTTTTCGGACGATGACAAAATCTATGTCCGGACCCGATTTTTTCGGGTAGACAAATTCGGATATTGCTCAGGCAAAATTTTGCCAGAATGGGGATGGTATTGTCAACATTTTCCAGTTTGAGCATGATTCAGCAAGGACACCACTGCATGTAACGGACACAATATGAGAAATATTGTGTCCGTTTTTTCAGTCAATTCGGTCAATAACAAAAAATCCATGACCATGGACAAATTTGGATATTTGGGTCGGGCGGAACTTTGCCAGCTCTAATGGGGATGGTAATGTCAACATTTTCTACTTTTATTGCCAACATTTTCTACTTTGAGCATGATTCAGCAAAGGCAACAACACAGCATGTAAAGTAAAAAGTAAATACATTCCAGTGAACAAGTTCCCAACTGTTTGATTGAGAAAATGAAATATGGGGAAAAAAAAAGAGAAGGGAAGTGAAGTGATGACAGAAATAGTGAATTTCATACCTGAGCTCCCAGCATCACCACCAATATCAATTCGCTCAATGTCGATTCGCTCAACTTCAATCTGCAGGAAGGTATGAAAAGTTTATAGAATAATTGTACATAGAAAAATAAGAAGAGCAATGTACATCGTACAATATAAATTTTCCACGAGTGATTGGATACACACCAATCTCCTTGTTCATTTTCTTTGCTTTCCTTCATTTTTATTAATTTTTTTTGGAGAGGGGGGGGGGGGATTCTAAAGTCATCGAAATTTAAGGATGCACAAAACCATTATCCTGAGTCCCACCTTGTATATCCAAACCCCATAGACAAAGTTCGTCCGTCTTTCAAACAGGAAAAGAAACTCTGAAAAAACAAGTTTCCCCTTCTGTAAAGAGTCAACTTTTAGTATTCCTGATCTTTACCGAGAAGTAAAGCCAATGGCGTTCCCAAGTTTTCAGCCATAACGTTCGATAGGAGAAGATGGTGACTTGACCACTTTGTCAAGGCTTCAAAATGACATAAATATGCCTCTTTTCTATAATGTGGTCAAGAAATGTTACATGTTTAGATGCCCTAAAATAAAGTTTTGACTTTCGACAAAGGGCCCCAAAAGAAATAGGGCCACCAAACGGGAAGTGAAAGTTGAACCACCTTCAAGACTATAAGTTACAATCACTGTCTTATAGCATGCTTGTGAGTAGCAACAAAATTTTGACACACAAAGATCATTTGTATCACAAATAGAGGACCCATGTTGCCTGTTTCATTCCCAAAGTTAAGTTCATATTCCCCTATCACTTTCAAGTTCTTGCAACAGCAATACATGACAGAAACAAAGCAAAGAGAGGGCAAGTTCTGGTTGACTGAGGACTTTTCTTTAGCATCAAATTGAAACTTAGATTTCAATCTCCAAACCCTAGCTAACAAGACTCAGCTATAAGCCTATAACAACTATTTAACCAAACAAAAGTCAGCAATCAGCCATCTTCAGCCATGCCTCCAATCATTTCCCTTAACTAAACAATGTCCTCAACTACAACAACAGAATAACCAAGAGGACGTTTAACTCAGTCCATTCATCGTACACTTCCTCTTGTATCTGAAGGCGCACGCAATTTATTGCTTCATTTGAACAAACAGTTAACAATTGTGTTTTACAGTATCCTGACCACTTCATTGCCAGACATCTTCAGCTTCAAGCAAGGTACTCGTTTGCATTTTGCAGTACAACTTACAAACCATCCAAGACCAAAGATTTCAACCCAATTTCATTCGATAAAGTTATTTCTCACCATCTCCATAGCATTCTTAAATTATATGCTCATCAACCAAAATCAAACATCTCCCTCATTAGAAATGCCAACCCATGCAATATTTTTCCCAAAATGAAGAACATCTACAGGGATGAATTATCTGAAGACTGAAACCATTGGGATATATGGCTCTCTCTCAACACTCAGGACAAAAGAATGAAGCATCAAACCGAGCAGCATAACTGCACAAATCAACTCAGATTAGATATTCAACGTAGATTCAGCAGAGCCAAACTAGCAACACGTGCAGAATCACCGCCAAAACACCATTCATTTGTCTACAAACACACAAATCCCACTCTAACACACAACCTAGAACCAATCAACACAACCTAGAACCAATCAACCTAAAACAACATGATGAAATCAACAATGCAATCAATTCCCTCAACAACCACATAATAATACCTAAACATACAAAACCAAAACCAACCAAATCCAAACACTCCGAAATACGAAATCCCGGCTATGCGGTGCATGAAGGGGTCGGATATAGCAATCTTACCTCTAAATTTTGCAATTTAAGAGAGATTGGTTCTGACCCAAGATTTAAAAATCATTCCAATTGACCCAAAATTTAGAGATGGTCCTAAATTTTGCAATTTAGAGAAACTAGTTCTAGTTGGCCAAGATTTAAAAATAGTTCACTACCTACCCCTCCATAGAAAAGATTAACATTTGCAATTTACAAAGATTAATTCCAATTTGATCCAATATTTAAAAATAGCTCACTACCTAGTATTTTACTAGTCCATTACCATCTAAATCGAAAATATGATCTTTTTCACCATGGACATGTAATACCTCCAACATACAAACACCAAAAACCCGCATCGATATGAGAGCTTACCGATCCCGGAAGAACCAGAGGCGGCGGTGGAAGTGGCTGAGCCGCCTGCGCCGGCGGTGGCTGCTGTTGCTGCGTAAAACCAGGGCGAATGTTCAAACTCTGGGCAGGAACCTTACTCCCCCTCCCAACCGGCGGCGACGCAGCATCTCCGGCCGAACCACCGCCCAACGCGGCGGCGGTTGCGGCGGCGGATTCGCCGGGGAGACGGACATGCCTCAACCGCTTCACCGCCCTATGGAGTCGCTCCAGCCGGAAAGACTGGCCGTCGAAGAACAAAACGGCGTCGTTCTCCTTGTAATCTTCACTGGAACCTTCGAAGGTGACCTTGGGCTTCCCAGGCTGATTGTTGTGGAATTCGACGTTGATTTTGTTGTCTTTGGTCTTGTGCAGCACCCCTGGCTGGGTCTTGTCGATGGAGGCCGGCTTAAATTCATCTGCAATGGCGGAAATCGAGCGAAATCATGAATCAATTTCATTAGGGTTTAGGAAAAACAGAGGCGAATCCATGAATTGAATGAAGGAATGAGAGTGAGATGATTACAGACAGCGAAGAGTGCAGAATTTGGAGGAAGGTTGGGGGTCTTTGAAGGAGGAGCCTAGGGATAGGGTGTACCATCGATCTGGAGTGGGAGCAGTGCTGGGTTCCTCCTTGTTTTGGATCGACATTTTGGGATTTTTGTGCTTGATTAGCAGTCGATTGATTGATTGATAGATGGATGGATTATCTAATAATCAAGGTGATGAATTAGGAAGAGGAGGAGAAGATGTGATTTTTGTTGAATTTTGAGTTGCAGAATTTGGGAGAGAAAGCTCCAAGTTCGTGTTGGAGGGTTCCAGCGAGAGAAAAGGAACAACTGAATTTCGCGGGTCGGGCATGGGTACCTGCCAATTCGGGCGGGCAGGCGGGTTGATTTTGGATTTATTTATGTTTTAGGTTTGGAAGTTTCAAACCTAACTTTAAATTTTCGGGTGAGTTTGAATCGACTTTCGGGTCAGGTCCAATTTTGCTAGCTCTTGTGGGGCCTGAATCGTTTGTCCATGGGCATGTAATATGTATTGTTCAATTAAAGCTATTTTATTTTGGAAAATTTGAAAAAAAAAAAAACAAAGCAATACATATTTGGGTATTAGAAAAAAGATGATTCGAACTTATAATTTTGTCGTGGGCGGGTTAAACTTTGACCCCTATTATTTTTGTTGTCCACCATAGAGTTAAACACGTTAGAAAAATGATGAAGTTGTGGCGATGCCACAAGTGGAGCACGGGTGCTTGAACAAAAATATTACTCAACTTTCTAAAATAGTAAAAAATGTCACTGAAACTTGCTATAACTAGTTGTGAAACTTGGGCTGGTGACCAACAAGTAATTTCTTACAAAATTACCTTCTTTTTAACATTGACCAACCCGAATTTGACCCGGATACAAAGTTATTGCCAACTCATGGAAAGCATTAAAGTAAAAAAGGAGAGCCTTCAACTAAACAATTTCAATCTGATCATATCTTAGAAGGGCACTAAGATAGTTGTCTTCAATTTGCTAAGATGAGAATACATAAAAATACATAAAACCTAAACTCACATACCTATGTGGCTATGTTAGTAAATAGTAATAGTAACCAACAAGTAATTTCTAACAAAAATGATCAACAACTCGTTCTTACAAAATGAACCTCTTTTCCAGGACAAAGGTACACCAAACAATGTCTAGGTCCTCCATAACCTTGTCGCACCAAACACAGTTCCTCCGAAACACATTCCATGCCGATACCAACCTTCAATGCAAAACCAGCTGCTTTTCTCGGTGTCTTATAAAAGGGTGAAGTAAACACAAATCGCCTACGATCCTGACTGCCTTCGTATTCCACGTCGACAAACCTGAACTCGGTTTGGTTCTCATCGGAAGACATCTTCACCCACAATCGATGTTCAACCGTCACGTTAGACAGCGTGATTTCCAAGGGTATACCGACAGGCAATCCAGGGATAAATCGCAGAGGACTTGTCGAGCTGAACCCTTGAACAACAAACTCAGCACTTATCTGCCTCGTACTCGGAGCGAGTGACAAGTCTCTAGGGCTGAATGTGTCGGTCAAATTCATCAACTGACGAGAGTTGCCGGTGACTTTGTCGTGGGAGAAGATGTCGAGTTCTGCAACTCGATTCACAAATTCAGAAGTTGCAATGCATTTTTCGTTCCTCAAGTAGTTGACACGCGTGATCATCGAGGATAGATTGTGCAAGGTGTTGCAGTTGCTATGGAAAAATAAGAGCGAAAGTATATAATAGAGTAGCAGCAAGTCATATATGTATAGCTCATCGTCTTCGGTCAGTCCAATGAACTGAAATCTGAGAGCGAGAAGTTTTCCGTGAAGTTTTTGGAGTAAAAGTTCCATGCCACCTACCCGGCTGACGTCCCACTTTCTAGGTATTGCCAAGTGCTGCCATAATTTTGCGAATAGCTTGACAACATGAATGTACTGTAAAGCAAACGATACTGCACTAGTATACTCAAGTGAATCGGCCCGCATGATCTCCAGCGATTCCTTGCAGCATCTAAACGTGCAAATGAAACAAAAAATCAGGAAAAATCCAAATATTTGGCAGGGGGATTCTGGAATTACAGAATCAAATGACCTGATTTGACTCACATATACCGAATTCCAGACCACCATAAACCAACCATATCTGGATTCAAACACACCCAAGGTTGGTTTAGTTCAAGCTCTACATTTTTAAAGCTAGATGAGTTACAAATTTTCTGGTCAGATCAAATGTGCAAACCATATGTGAGTGTGTGTGTGTGTGTGAGCGCTAAGACGGCAACATGGTGTTGGGTTTGCTTCCCTCTTAGCTATCCTGGACTTATCTTTAATCTGTGATCATCTTTTGAAGTGATTTCCAAAAGAATTGAGAAAGGATTTTGTTTCAACTTAACTTTGTCTATAGCATCATCATTCCACCACCACGCTCCTTGTCTCAAACTATTACCCCTTTTGCTACACCATAATCTCCTTATCAATATATATTACTTGCACTTGGAGCACGTGCTCCATGATATTTGCATTGAACAATTATAATAACAAGAGTGAAAAATCATAATAATAAGACTGAACCATTATTGTATTTGGAGCACATGCTTCGGGTGCACCTAATAAATTGCATCTCCCAATCTGCTCCTCAAAAACACTCTTGTCCCACATTACATTTGAGTCTCCTCCTTGATCCCATGCCGCCCCTTCAACTTTGACTCTCTCAACTATCTTAGAAGCTTAAGTCACTTCTCAGAAGCTTAAGTCACTTCTCAACATCTAGGTTTCACCATTTGGTTCAGAATCACCCATATGTGTTTCCAGCCCCTTCCATTTCCAGAAACAACAATTTATAGAGAGCCTAGTTTGGTTGATTTTCAGAAACAACAATTTATGTTGCGTCTTTGAATGATTTTCAGCTTTATTATTTGAGAACTTAGTTTGGTTGAATGGTTGGTGAAAAGTACTTGACAATGGTCCAAAGATCACCTTCTTGAATCTTGTTGATGAATTGACTATAGAGAGCCTAGAGCTTTGAGGCAGTGTGAGTCTTTGAGTATGCCGCGACAACTGACAACCCCTTGGTGTCCATTAATATATCTTTTGATTCCTTATCAAAATTTATGGTGGGTCACCAAACTCTTACTCGGTACCCTTACACACAAAATAACTCAATCGGTGCCTTTGTTGGGCAACTACCTTAAGCTATTCACAGTTGTGCATATGACCACCAAGACATATATTGAAATTTTTAACTACCTTAAGGCTTTGAGCACTTCACTTGTGCATCCAGATTTCATCAACTTCCATAAGCTATTCACAGTTGCAAGGATGAACTTCACAGAACTCACGAGAGATACTGAAGCTTCTGGCTGGCCTTCTGTAGCTGGTAAGGCAGCTGCTCTAGATTCAGACTCGACATCAGAACCCCAGCCTGACACACAAAACTTCGACGCAATCAGCAAATTCAAGAATTAGTCATGTGCACGCATCATGCAAAACACTATGTCGAGAAGAAATGGATACCACAGTGAGAAAGGTATGCCAAAAGGGAATGCTTGTCTAGCACATCACCAAAAGCACAAGAAATCCTTCCAAAGAACACAGCAGCATACGGCAATATACTAGGTGGAATGCGATGAGAATAGTTTTCGTTTTTGAGGGAAGCTGAAATCGCCAAGACTAGCAATCCAGCTACTCTGCTATTACGACCATCTAATTTCCAGCTAGCGGAAAGTTCAATCTGAAGGAAACAGCACAGGTCAGTAGGACTATCTTGGACCAGAATTATAGACGGTAACTTGAACGAAAACATCGAAAAGATTATCATAAACATCATAAAGGTATCTCAACGCAAAAACTGCTCCAACAGCCAAAACCAAAAGAAAATCCACTCGCATAAATTAGGATGAATGGGCAAGTATGTAAAAGTACTGATCTAACAAAATATCCATGTCAGGAAGCAGATAATTCCGGCACGCTAAACACGGTGTTCTTGATCTGGATGGAACAATAGCCATCACTACTCCTAACTGGTCGAACAATATGCATACACAACATTTAATAGTTTCCAAAGCATTTAGCAAGAATACTAACCTCGTTATGGAAATCTTCAAAGATCCTGACTGCATAATTGCTATGATTTTGGCCTATCCTGAACAAAGTGCGGAAAATTTCAGCTTCACTCTGTGGCAAAACAATAACTTTTGCATGAAATTTTAATAAATACAAAAACAGTTAAACATAAACCAATAGACAACTCTGACGGAAGTATGCAAATCAGCAAAATAAAAAAAAGGATAAAAGAAAAGAAACAGTTGTTTTGAACGAACACTTTTTTGTAAGATACAAACAAAGGCAAGTTTCCAAATTGGCATTTATGCTCCATCAACATTGAAAAGACAGAAAAAGAAGATACAGGATGAAAGTAAGCACTTTCCAAACACCCCAGCGATGTCTGGAATCTAAAGCGAAGGAAAAATTGAAGGATGATTACTAAGCAAGAGCCGAGAAGTACTTATTTAAAGGGGTAAAAACTGAAAATCAGAACTTAGAAGGGAATGGGAACAATAATAACAACCTGGGGATACACGTCCAAGCTTACTAGGAGACTTTGAACTGTCATTTTGGACACCTTCAGGTTTGGCAGCTGGACCAATCCAAGTATACTCAGAGCTCTTAATCTTACATCTAGATTGTTGTCCACAAGAGTACCAAGTAACTGCCACACAGAAATAAAATGTTTATAAAATGATAGGTAAATAGGCAAATGATAAATCAAAATGCTCATTGACTACAAATAAACCATTAATTGCCTAAGTAAATACCAACAATTAATTTTAAATAATTAACTTACAATTAATTTGACAATATTCACTTATATAATATATTTTAGATAACCATATACTAAAAAATGAGCGATTCAACTAATTGTAACGCAAAACTTGTCACTCCAAGGTTGAATCACTCACTTTTCTATTATTATATATAGATAGATAAATATATAGATGTTCAATATAGATTACTAGTTGAGGTATTAGAGAGCATACCATGTCTATATGTTCTTCTTGCATCTTTAGAAAGCCAGAAGTTGCCATATGATTCAGTGCATCCAAAGCCTCTATCCTGATAGTCACCGAATCATCATTCAGAACATAGGTTATAAGATTGACAGCTTCGCCGGCAAATCGACCTGAGAGGATAGAAAGCATGTGCATGGATATACAGGCAGACCATTGTACCTTCAAGTTAAAGCACAAATTGGGTCAAAAGTCATAAAACAAAAAGTGAGATTGCTTTAAAATATGAGTATATGACACACACTCATGACCACCTGGGCTGCTGCTTTAGGGTCTATCAGAATTTTAACATGCATGGCTTGCAGATGCAGAATATTTCTGCTATAAAGTTCCATAACATCGAACCACAATTTCAAAGGAATCAGAATAAATTTTACCTCATTATATTCATCTTCTAGACCGTGAATAAACACACCAGCAGCACTGGATGCGCGAATTTCGTACAGCCTTGATTTACTAGGAGCTAACAACTGTTTCGTCTTGATAGTTTCCAGAAGTTTTTTGGATACGGTCTGTAACAATATATCTTCTGACACAAATGCAATTTTCCCAAGGGATCTAAAAGCTTCCACCCTGACTCCTACATTCATATCTCTGACCATAGCACATATCTGAAAGGGCATATCAAAAGCAAAATCTATTAGTACAACTAAATAAACAGCTATTCAAGGTCAACTCATACATTCATCGTATCTCTGACCATAGCACATATATGAAAGGGCGTATCAAGTTCAAGGTCAACTCCTACATTCATCTCAACTATACAGCAGTTGACATTGCCGTCATGAACAGGAACATGAGGTCCTGCCCGATTTAAAATTCATGTATATATACCTCCGCCATCATTTTACTTGTTTTACTTGCTCGTTGCTACCCTAGTGACTCATTTTTTCTCAATCTAAGCATAGTGTGGGTAATTCCACCCCCCAGCCTCACTGTCACCCTCACCCTCACCCTCACCCTCAACCTCATCCTCATCCTCAATAGGCAAGAATGTTGCTCCCTAGCAGCAACAGAAAGAAGGAGCCAATAAAAACAAATAAAAGATTAGTTTGCATCAAGTATGACTGGGAGAGGATAAAAATCTAGTTGATGCTAAAGTTCAACAATGGATTGTAAGTTTTGAAAATACAACCATTACAGATAGCCAAGCCCAACAGAGAACTCGAAAAATATGTAAGAAGATACATCACGATGCATACACAAAAAAGCACCTACTTGGAGAAAGACGACACTACACCAATCCTTCTTATCGTCCCCTTCCTTTGTTGCTGCAAGCATTCGCCCCCATTCACTCACCTGAATTAGTGAAAACATTTCCATTTGTAAAACAAAAACGGCAACAAAAAAGCACGTTAACAGATGATCATCCAATTCAACCAAAAAAAGTAGGCCAACCAACTTACTGATCTAACTGCAGCCACCCTGACGTATTCCTCCTGATCATTGAGAAGCTCAACAGAACGAAAATAACACCCTTCGATGATCGCACAATCATCAACTTCAACCCCAGACTCACAAACACGAACCAACCCAGACAGAGCAGCTTGTCGTACACAAGGGTAGGGATCCTTGGTGAACCCCAGCAGAAGAGTCAGCAACAAATTGGGACGAATCTGGAACCTCAGAGGCTTTTTCAGAAACCAAACCCTAACCGAAACGCAAGGGCGAAAACACAACGACGATAGCAAACTATCATCGAGGTCATCGGCTGGGGAGACTGAAAGGAGCGCGGAGAGGGCAGCAGCAACGAGCCGCGGCGAGGAGGAAGTGTCAGAGAGGAGAGTGGAGGAAAGAGAATGGAGGGAAGTGGTTATGGAAGGCGAGAGGTTTGGATGGTGGAGAGCGAGGTCACGGAGCAGACAGAAAATGTGATGGCCATGTTGAGAGAGTGAATGACTGGTTAGGGTTTCAAGGATGGAGGAGATTGTGAAGCTGGAGGTTGACGGGTTGATCACGAGAGATCGGACGGATGAGAGTGTTTGGAGAAAGGGGAAGGAGTCACCGGCGACGGTGATCTCCAGCTTCTCCTTGCATTCGTGCCATACCCGTTGCTCCATTTGTTAATTTCTCAGAGGCAACAGCTCTAAAAACTAATTAATCATCAAGGTTCGACCAACCAAGAAAAGAAACCCAAAAAAAATAAAGGGAGGGCTCATTGGGAGAATCACAGTGAAATATCTTTTGGACACGCTCTGCAACAATATATCTTCTGAGTTCTGACACAAAATGCAATTTTTCCAAGAGATCTGAAAGCATCCACCCTGACTCCTGCATTCATATCTCTGATGATAGCACATATCTGAAAGGGTTTATCAAGTGCAAAGTATATCAACACAACCAAATATAAACAGTTATTCATGGTCTAGAGGAGATATGTAGAATGACAAGTTAAAGTACAAGCATGATCATCCCAACTTTACAGTGGTTAACAGTACCATCATGAACAAGAACATGAAATCCTACCCGACTTAAAATTCACACATGGAGATCTACACTATCATTCTTACAATTTGTTTTATTTAAATACAAAAAAAAAGACCCATCACGACAGCAAAAGTCGTAGCCCAAACAAAATCTACCTTTTACAATATCAAAACCGAGATACAAAGGAAGATCAATTGCTTGACAAACTAACCAAGAGAGCCCAACTGCTGAGGTTTTGAACTTTTGGACCAACCAGCCACAATTTTTCAGCACCTAGTAATTGTACTCCTTTTTTTTTTCTACTTGTAACCATCTCCAACTACATTACGGTATTACACATATACAACCACCCTAAAAACCCAATGCAGCTTTTATTACACTGGATTGAACACTTTGAATTCGACCCATAGTAATGTCTTTTAGAGATAACAAACCCAGATTATAGGCATATATCAGAATAACCATGGACTTTGAACATCCAACAGTAAATGGCTATCTAGGATGTCACCAAGTCCTATATACAAGTTCGTCTCTCAAGCTTCCGAGGAGCAAAAGAGAGACGTAAGAGCATGTGGGTTTGGGTCGTTGCTGTACTGAATATGGATGAAATTTTGGGAGAACTAGCCGTATGTCTTCTATAAAACTTCAAATGTAGTAAATCCTCCATTATGCTACAAGGGACGAAAGAGTGTCACATGACTAAAGAAGATGTGTACTTAACCATGAACTTCCCGAGGGGGACAATGAGAGTCAGAGAGTCAAGAGGAAATGAATCAAACAACGAGGTCCAAATGACTAATTAGCTTGTGTTTGCATACTCACAAAATCATATATGCACATAAAGTATCCTTTCAGTTGGACCTCATAAGCATAGCTTCCATCACTAAAGCACATAATTGACATCTCTTACTCAACCAAACCCCACTCTAATCATATACAACCATTTCAGCAACAAATATGAAGATTTTGTGCATCAAAACAAAATGCATTCAACAATCAACTATAGTCAATTTAATCTCAACATGTATACACTAAAGTTAGGGGCGGAGCCAAGGTGGGTTCACATGGGGTCATGTGACCCCTCTTTTTGGAAAAGAGATAACAATATTTTCATCTTTTATACGAACAAGTATTTATATAAAATTAAAAAAATTTAAAAATAATTTATGTACATTAGCAATATATTACATATCATACACTATGTTATATATCATAGACATTTTAATATTATGGCTTATGAATCGTTCGTATTTAAATTTTAATATTAGTTTTTGGATGTTACTAATTAGATGTAAACTTTTAAGTACTCATGACTTTAAATTTGACCCCGCTTAATTTAGTTTCTGGATTCGCCCCTGACTAAAGTCCATCACTTTCATGACCAATTCATAACCATATAACTCCCAAACAGAATATCTACAGAAATTTCACAATTGCTAACTAAATTAAGTGGAGAAAACATCAAAGTTTGCTATTTAAACCATAAAAGTCTGATTTGAAAAAGAAAAAAGTTTGGAATTTTACCTTCAATGGAGGAGAGAAGGAAAAACAACAAGTAAGGGGGAAGAGGTCGCTTCGGTTGTGACGGCCGTCCGGTGGTCGACGTCGGCGAGATGCTCGGCCGGCGGCGGAGACGAGCAGAGCAGCAGAGGGGGCAGTGCGCGGGGAAATGAATGGTTTTAGTCTGATTGAATTTTGAGTGTGTGAATGAAAAAAATAGCGCCCCGGAAAATTGGGTCCCCATAAATTTGGGTCGTTTAGATTACAAAAAATTACTCGGAGGTATCCCAATATTTGGGGAATCTATTTTTCGATACCCCAACTTTTTAAAAATCATTTTGAGGTACCCTTAGTTTTTGGGTTAATAATTATTTGGGCCCTGTTCGGCAAAATTAGCGGTTTAGATAGCGGATAGCGGTTTGAGCAGCGGATAGCGGTTTGAGCAGGGGATAGCGATTTAGGTAGCGGATAGCGGATAACTGTTCATAGGAGCGTATGAGGAAAATATGTTCGGTAAATTTTAGCAGTTGAATTAGCTTATGGACATAAAATGACCAATACGGACATGACTATCATTTTATTGTTATTGTTGTTATTATTATTATTATTATTATTATTATTATTATTATCATCTCCCAAAGCTAATTAAACATAGTTATGTCATTAAAATAAAAGTAAAAAAAAAACTAACAATGAGATGATATAAATGGAAGAAATAACGAAATATTTATAAAACTTTATCCACTAAATTGAAAAAAAAAAATCATGCATGTTGATCATCATCATCATGGTATTCTTTAATTTGCATATTATTTGAACACCTTTATTGAAACAATTAGGCAGTTTTTCTCTGTCATTAATTCACTACGGTGGGGAACTGAGGGCATTTTAGCCATTAGGAGCTCAAACGCTAATTCAAAGCAGCAGACGTTAATATATATAACGTTTTGTAGATTTCCATCCAAACGCTATAAGCTGTTAACAAACGCTCATTTACCGAACACTAGTAAATAGAATAGTAGAGTTTTGAATTAGTCAAAATGCTAAGTGCTACTGAAAACGCTACTGCCGAACAGGGCCTTGGTTTTTCGGCCATCAATTTTACTAAGTGACCGAAATGCCCTTATTCTTCTTCTTCAAGGGTATTTCTTCAAAAATTGAAGAACAAGTGTATTTTGATCACTTAACCAAATTGATGACCGGAAAAGCATCTTAGAATAAATTAAACCCCCTTCCCTTACTAGTATATAAAAGCCCCTCTAATTAAATTAGACTACTAATTGGGATTTAGGCTAGTTAAAAGATGATTAAAAATAAGCTAGGTAAAATAATTGGTAATAAACTAGATAAAATTGATTGGTATAAAACTAGACAAGATAATTTAGCATATTACTAAATAAAATTACTTGGGAATAAATTGGGCCAAAATACTTAGTGTTGAACCCAATTAAAATAAATTGGTAGGATAACACTAATAAAATCGATTGAACGATAAAATATAATGGGAAAGGTGGGATAATATAAATCGTAATTGAAACGGAAATAAAAATAATATACCCTTCCTCGGTTAAAAGCGTAAAATTGAGAATGATAAAATGAAGTACATCACTCATCGTAAAAATACTCATAGACTGTAACACTTTTAACTTAAATTCCGAGATGACATAAATTCAACCCATTTAGCCATCACCTTGCTCGAGACCTGTCACGCATAAAAATAACTAATAACAATAATAATAATAATCGTAACGTAAAAGTAGAAAAATTTTATTAGCGTAATCTGAGCTAATTACTGTAATTAAGGTTTTAATTAATACGGGTTTAGGGCGGGTTGTTACACTGCTCCATTTTTTTTTTTGGCTTCGTCTCCAATAGTGGAACATGCAATGACTTTGAGTTTAACAAATCCTCAATCTGCAGCTTCAAGTAGGTGAAGTCAGATCCATCAAATTTCTCGATTTCATACTTATCTCCCGCCATTGTTTGAAAGCGAGTTCTCTTTCACCAACCCTGCAGACTTTGATACCAGTTGTTAGGATCAAAGAATACTCAAACTAACATAAACAATGCAAGATAAGAGCAGAAAAGAACTACGAAATTTGACACCAGAGGTTTAACGTGGAAAAAACTCAAAATGGGAAAAAAAAAACCACGGAATCGATGCACTAGTAATATGAGGATTACAATACAATGTTTGTGTTTCTCTTTCTCTCTGGGATGCATAATAATGAGAAACTCACCCTAATATATACTGGAGGTACATGAGAGAAATAAGGAAATAAGGAAATCTGCAGCAAAAGGAAACACTGTAGAAAAGGAAACAACTGAAGAAAGGAAATAAAAAAGATCTCGGTTTGTTCAAAGATTTCCCCCGAGATTCTCAAACGCTGGCAGTGGAAGAAGAAAATGTTGTCCATAGGCGTTGCTGAAATCAACCAAACGCTGGCGAGGGGGCACAAGCGCTGGCAGCGGACATTGACCTTGACTTTCTGGACGAGGCGCTGTCGAGGGGGCCTCTGGGCGATGACAGGGAGTCTTGTACGAGGCAGCGCCTGGCTTTCGGACCGCGCCGCTGGTACCGGCTCTCTCCAACGAGTAACGTTTCTCTTCAATTCCTTTCCTTTCTTCCACCTTTTACTCACTTCTCCTTCTTCCTTCTCCCATTTTGGTCTCCACACCCAACAAAGCCATGATTCCCTGGATTGAAGGAGAGGAATAAAAATGGGAAGGGTGATGTGGCAAGTCAAAGTTGATTGAGCAACTAATAAAGGTCAACACACACTCCTCTGCCGCCACGTCAACGGGCCATGAAGTTGCTCAGTTCTTAACTCGGTAGCGTGCTACAGGAATCCAAGGGACTCAAAGTTCAAATTGTTGAGAAACAAATCTAAAGTTCAGATTATTAAGTCTATTATGGGCCAAAATTTAGATTATTTAAATCCAATTTCCAATAAACTTAGGTAATATGTATATAAATTAATAAATTGGTGTGTGGCGGTCGTTGTCCCGCTTGAGTTATAACTTATAACTTAGTGTAAGTAACAATTTTATTGAATTGATTTTTCGACTAATCGAAACTTGGTTGTGAACCAAAAATGAAAATTAGATTAAACTCATTTTATGTTTAATTTTTGTTTGACAATTTAATTGAATTGATTTTTGGGCTAATAGAAAAGTTTAGTTCGATTTATCGTTCAGTACATTAAAGAGGTGATAGCCAAGTAGTAAGTATCCTCACCTTTCGTGCTCCCCTATAATGTTTAAATCTTGGTGAAAAGCAAAACATTTTCCACTTTTGTTGAAATAGATTATTCATAGGTATGGAGTTTGGTATAGAAAAACCATACCTATCAAAATCCTTTTCTTAAGTTTGGGTTTTCCTTAGAAAATTTTGTTTTAGTATATACGTGTGTGTAGAGAGAGATTTATTTCTATCGATCAATTGTTACGTTCATTTGTTTGAATGAGCAACATGACTTAATTACAATTTACCAACTTATAAATCGAATTGAACGCTGTTGAATTAGAGTTTTGTAAATCTGAAAAATTTTGTCCCACGCGAAAAATCCAAATTCACTACTAAAAATATGTGTATCATCGTGAACCACTTTTTAGAATTTATTTTCAAGCAGCGACTGTGGGGATGTGGAGCAGGTCCTGGGCTGCGTACCGACCAAAATTACAGAAGAAATGAATGAAAGATTAAATAGGTCATACCAACCTGAGGAAATTTGCGAAGCCCTGAATTCCATGAGGCCAAACAAAGCATGGGGCCGGACGGTTTCAATCCTTTCTTCTACCAAAATTTCTGGTATACAATGGGACAAGATGTAACCGAAGCAGATTTGAACATCCTCAACGGTGAGCCGATGCTAGCTCATCTAAACCATACTAATGTTGCGCTTATCCCAAAGAAACAATGACAGGCAGACGTCGGCATTATTAGACCAATTGGGCTTTGCAACGTCCTGTATAAGTTGGTAACAAAAGTGCTGACGTGAAGATTGAAGGAGATCCTACCACATATTATCTCAATCAACCAGAGCGCGTTTACTCCGGGTAGACAAATCACAGATAATATATTTGTTGCTTTCGAGTTGTTTCATGTTATGCACGCAGGAAATCTGAGCCAAAATTCGATGGCACTCAAGCTAGACATGGCTAAGGCTTATGATCGAGTGGAGTGGTTCTTCTTGAGGAAAATAATGCTCCAGCTGGGCTTTCGAGAGAGTTGGGTTGAGTGGTAATGAGCTTTGTGGAAACAGCCACATTGTCCTTCACAATAAATGGGGACTCAAAGGGGTTTCTAAAGCCTTCACGGGGCATACGTCAAGGAGACACGATTTCCCCTTATCTATTCTTGTTTGCGCGGAAGGGCTTTCATATATCCTAAATGATGTTGTCCAGAGGAATAGAATTAACAAGTATCAATTTGAATGTTGGCACCGACTGTATCCCATTTACTGTTTGTCGACGACTCTATCATTTCTAACAAAGCGTCCAATGAAGACGCAATGGAAATCAGGCAGATCCTACTGGTGTATAAGGGGGTATTCGGGCAGAAAATTAACTTGGGAAAATCCCAAGTGGTATTCAGCCCGAAGGTTCCTCAACAGAAGTGGGAAGACATTGTTATCACCCTCGATCGACATAAAAGAGGTCTCGGCACTTGAAAAATACCTAGGTCTCCCTACGAGAGTAGGTCGGGCAATATTGAGGGCGTTCTTACCTATCAAAGATCGGGTCTTGAAGAGAATCCAAAGCTAGTTGAGTAAGAATCTATCATGGGCGGGGCGTGAAGTGCTAGTAAAGGCGGTGGCCCAAGCAATTCCGACCTACACCATGAGTGTATTCAAACTCCCAGCGGGCTTCGTTAACGACCTTCAATCCCACATAATCAACTATTGGTGGGGGCATGCGAAGGGAACAAGGAAAATACATTGGGTGTCAAAGGATAATCTATGTAGAAAGAAAAGTGGGGGAGGGGTTGGGTTTTAGGGAGCTTGAAGCCTTTAATTTATCTATTTTGGCTAAAAAAGTGTAGAGAATATTGCAAGATGAGGAGTCCCTGGTGTTTCAAATCCTAAAAGCAAGGTATTTCCCACATGATCCAATGTTAGAGGCAACTTTGGGAAATAAGCCGAGCTTCACATGGCGAGGGCTTCACGAAGTCATTTCAGTGGTTAAAAAGGGGGTAGAGATGGGTTGTAGGAGATGGGAGAAGGCTGAATGTGTGGGAGGAGAAATGGATCCCTCGTCCGACCCAATTTAGACCCATCACACGAATAAAACCTGAGGCGAGATGGATAACTGTGAACGACCTCATTGACAGGGATAAGGTGCACTAGAATGTTAAGGTTTACCAACGAATGTGATAAACAGAGAGAGGGAAAGAAAGATAGAGAACAGAGAAAAGAAATTGAATGACAAAGTGAAGAAGTTTATTGTAATCCTCTGTTCTTGTACAATAAGCCTCTATCTTTGTACAACAACAAAGCATTGGTATTTATACAACAAAGCAAGGGCAATGAACCCAACTAACAACAAATCAAGAATCAAGAAGACAAGAATCCAAGAATTGAAACACATATTCCAACATAGAAGGAAACAATGGTGGATGCAATTTTCGTACCTGCTGATGCTTCGGTGATTAAGAACATTCCCTTGTTCCCGAGTTGATCGGAAAATAGATTCGTGTGGCACTACACTCAAGATGGGGGGTTAACAGTCCGCTAGGCGTATCTGATGATTCGAGCAGAGGAAAACTATGACAGACCACAAGGGAGCAACAGCGGCAATTCGAATGGGTGGACAAGTATACGGAATGCACATTTGGCTCTGAGGATCAAGTCATTCATTGTGGAGAGCCTCATTACATGCGCTCCCTACCAAAGAAGCCTTGGCAAAACGAATCCCAAACTCGGTATCGACCTGACCTTTGTGCTCAATGACTGGTGAGAATGTACTATATGCGCTGATGGAATGACATGCCGCGATGGCCATCTGGATAGCGGCAAATATACGAGTGGCAAATGAGGGAGCACATCTCACGAATTTAATGGACCTACTGGATGACTTCGAAAACAGGGGCAAGCAAAATTTGGACACAATCAAGACTATTCCTTTGACTTGCTGGAACTACAGGAATTTGATGTAACGCCCCCAGATTAATAATGACCGAATTACTACTAAATACCTCATAACCCAATGATTAGCGCAGCGAAAATGAATCCGAAGGCATTATCGCCGTCCATCATTATGGACAAGGCTTATAAACCATCAACACGAACACTGATACAACGAGAAACCCCCATGCATACTCTAACATGACACATACTCATCAAGAAGAATTTACATTACACCCTTGAACTAAAAAATTCTCATAACCAACATAAGAAATTACAATCAACTTCCAAATTGGTAACCATAATGATCCACACAATAAATCCTAGAAGTAAACCATATGATTTTAAGATAAATGAGACCTTCTGCTTCCCAATTTGATAAACTTCATTTCAGTACCTGTGCATCGGCATTAGAGCACCACCTAAAACAAAACATAAAATAATTTTGCAAATGAGTCGAAACTCAGTACGCATACCCCTAGACATTAAATAAATCTAAGCAATTCATTTTATTTTGCGCATTTCAATTCATTTTGCAAACATTAAAAACAATACAACAATAATAAAATAATAATAAACAATAATGAACAACAATAAACATGCTTGTCACACTACTACTATCTTTAATGGTCCCCTACATTGCGATCATCGGTCTAAGCCTCCGTATGCGCATACCCGGATCGATCGGGAGATCTGGATGGGTTGACACTAGGTCAGGTATTTACTGTGGGAGTTCTCAATGGCACAAATAACAATGGGTCGGGGCCATAGTTACATGATAAAACAAGTAAACCTTATTCATTTTCAATAGGGAAATGTGATTCTAATAATACGAACTTTTGGCCATATAAGACTTAATAATACGAACTTTCGATTTGGTTATGAATAATATGAACTTTGACCCCCTGTTGCCCCCATTAACATGCCACTGAGTTAAAATTAACTTGACTCGGCGACGGTCTGACGTGGCGGCGGAGGCACGCGCCTGGTTGTTTTGACTTTGCCACGTCATCCACATTGAGTTAAAAAAATAATACGAACTTTACCTTATGTTACTCTGAATAATACAAACTTTTTTCTCTCTCTAAAAATCTGAGATCCCATTTTTACTTCTTCATCTTCTTCAATCATTCCCCTCCCCATTCTCAAAAAACCCAGAAAAGCCAGAAAACGAGAACCCAAAAAACCCAGAAAACTCTTCTCTCTCTCTTTCTTCCTCTTCTTCAATCCAAAAACAAAAACGATTAGATCAACTCAAATCAAACACATATCGATGAAACGAAAAGAGAGATCGATCGTACTCAGAAGGGATGAGACAGGAGCGAATAGCGTTGATGGATTGGAAAGACATGAGAGGGGTCAAGCGCCTTCCCTCGCGTCTCAATGCAGCCATCGCCATTGGGATTGAGTTCGGGAGAGATTGATCTTCGTCGAAACCCTAGTTTTGGGAGAAAGAAAGTGTGTAATTTGGGGGAAAATGAGAAGAAGGTTGAATTTTGCTTTTATTTACTGCGTATTCTCACTCTCTCTCCTCAATCTCAGGGTAGGGTTGTGGGATTGAGACACAAGGCACTCCAAGCAGTAATGCCATTAGCTTTTCTCGGTCCATCTAAAAGGTTGAATTTGGGTAACGTTTTCTGGGTTTCTGGATTGAAGAAGAGGAAGGAAGAGAGAGAGAGAGAGAGAAGAGTTTTCTAGGTTTTTTGGGTTTTCGTTTTCTGGGTCTTTTGAGAATGGGGAGGGGAATGATTGAAGAAGATGAAGAAGCAAAAATGAGATCTGAGATTTTTAGAGAGAGAAAAAAGTTCGTATTATTCAGAGTAACATAAGGTACAGTTCGTATTATTTTTTTAACTCAATGTGGGTGACGTGACAAAGTAAAAACAACTAGGCGCGTGCCTCCGCCGCCGAGTCAAGTTAATCTTAACTCGGTGGCGTGTTATTGGGGGCAACAGGGGGTCAAAGGTCATATTATTCAGAACCAAATCGAAAGTTCGTATTATAAAGTCATATATGGCCAAAAGCTCGTATTATTAAAATCCAATTTCCCTTTTCAATATCATTACACTCGCTTATTAAACTCAAATAAAAGAGTTTAAGAAGGGTACAGACAATATGCGTACCTTGAACCGGACCGCTGGAAGAACCACTTGCACTTGAGCGGACTTGAACATGTAGTAGCAGCGACCCCTTGGAGGATACTTAAGATATGAATAAAGAAAAGACTTAAGTTGAGTTCTTAGAAGGGAAGAGTTCCTTGAATAAACCAATAAAACAAAACTCAATATGTTTGAAAGATTTCGGGGATTTTCATGATGCTCGGAAAGGCATAACTCTTCCTACAAGTCTTGAAAAACCTTGCAAGAGGACTTTTTTGGAAAGCTCGAGTTAAGTCCTACAACTTCTAATTAAGAGTTCAAGCTAAAAACACTTGCTAAAGGGTGGAACTCAATGATAAAGCAAAGTTGTATTGTCAAATAACATGGTCGGGAACGATATTCGGGAAGCTATAACTCAAGCTCTAAATATCGGTTGAGTGCATAAAAGTAGTCTATGGAAAGCTTGAATTGCATACTACAACTCTTATGTTAATCACAACCTCATCTAAGCCCTAGAAAAGGTCCTAAAAGTCTCTAGAACATGCTATGGTCACCATTATTTTCTGAGCAGAACTTAATTACATAGCTGGAAAGAACGGGCCATAACTTTCTCTCCCGATGTCCAATGGATGCATAAAACCCCATTTCGGAAAGCTTGCAGAACATACTACAAATTCCTTTTAGAACTTGTAAGCTAATAAGGTCTATTTAACTCTTAAAATTGCTCACAAACCTACTGCCCAACCAAAAACGTATATAATGAAAGTCCATCACTAATTTTGCTATAATTTGAGTTATACATAACGAAATCCTAAAATTCCAAAACCGGGTGCAAGCTAATACTTAAGGCCACTATTTTTCACAATGTTCTTGGTTATGGGAGTCCTGGTTTCCTCCAGAAAATTCAGATTACGAGATTTACTAATCCCTAAGGCATATTTTAAATATGTCTTCCATGACTAATTCTTTTAATATGGCAGAGTACCCCACTAATTCCCTTCATTTTGGGTCACACAAATAACATAAATGACTTTTGTTTTACAAAACTCATAAACCGAACATGAAACAAGGTTAAATTCACCATCCAAGTATAGGATTTCGCATCTCTTCCAAATTCCAACCCATTCAAGATACATGCAACACTTGAAAGACTTAATTCCATCCATATTCACTCATAGAAATCTTCAATTCTTGATATACATTTATAATTATCCTAATTTAGTGTAATCTAACCAAATTCCCATTATTTCTCCTCTCAAGAGTCATTTCTAACTCTCTCTACTTCCACTAATTTGGCATGCACACTCTTAAACCTCATATTACCATCAAAATTAACATGCACCACACAATTTCAACAATCAAACCTACTTTCACCATCTCTTACTTGGTCCACACAATTCCAACATAATTTTACTTCTTCAATAATCAATCAAGACTCAAGATTACAACTTGCACCCCAATTACTCAATAAAACAACTAATTATACTCAGAATTTCATACCCAAAACATGCACTCAACTAAACTCTAACTTGAGATAAGAGAGTTTAGAGATTACCTTCACAAGGAAAGAGAAGGAGAGCAGTAGAGAGAGATGCAAAGGGGGGAACGCCGGTGGACGAAGCCCGAGCGGCAATCTTCACGCTTACGTTAGCAAAGGAAATGGGTGAACCCAATGTGATCCTCGAAGGAGATTCGTCCAATTTGATAAGCAAGCTACAGAAGGCAACTACTATTAAGTCTGATGTAGGCTCTTTCATTTGTAGTATCTTGGCGCTTGCTAAGGGTTTCAATTCCTGTTTATTTTCGCATTTAAAAAGATTGGGTAACAAGGTTGCTCACGCTCTTGCCTACTACTACCCTCTAGAAATCGGTACCAGATATAAGGCGGACTTGGAGCCACAACCTATTGTCGATCTAATTGCATACGACGCTTGTAAGCTCGTTTCAAGTATGGAATAAGTTACGTAATATTTCAATAAAAAAATGTATATTATTGACCACTTTTTCCAAACAATTTAAAATGGTTAGAAAAACCAACCAATTTACCAACCATTTCATATTTCAACTATTTTTTAAAAATTTATGTGGGAAAAAAGGTTGGAAATTCCAACAATTTTGCTGAAATTGTGGGAAATTTTTCCTACCATCCTTTTTCCTACTGTTTGAAAATGGTTGGAAAAAAGGTCGGATTACTAACCGTTTCCCCAACTAATTTTGAACATTTCTCTTTTCTATTGTCCGAACCCGATTCTGACCCGAATTCCGCTCCGTCTGAGTTATCTGACCTGGTCTGACCCGAATTAAATCTTGATCTGGACATGAATTTCTCGTTCATATTTTGACATAACTATAATTTGACCGAACCAAATCTTTGCCAGCGCTAGAATTTTGTTAATTGAATGCTCAATTCACTAACTTTCTATTTAATTATGGAGATTTTTGTTTGTTAGCTTTTGGAATACTTGTTGATAAATTAGAATTTGTTAATTTAACTCTTTTTTATTGAACACCATTGTGAATCCTAGATTGATCTAGTCAGTGACGGATCCAAATATTCAACTTAAGTTTATCCAATATACGTGTTATTACATAAGAGTTTTTGAAAAATAAAATAATAAAATTTAAATAAATAACAATAACAATAAAAATAAATATTAAATGACATATTCACAAGCTTAACAAAATTTTACATCAACATATAAATACATCCACCAAATAAATTGAAATTTCAAAATATCTAGATATTTATATCTTAACTTAGAATGATACCCAATTATCCAATTCATTGACTTAAGGGGCATTTGGGAATTAGCTTTTTCAATGGCTTTTTGCTCCAAAATGGTTTTTTGATGGGTTTTGACATTTTGACTAATCAAAAAGCTATTATGAGATGTTTGGTATGATAGCTTTTTTGACTAGCTTTTTACCCTCAAAAAACCATTTTCTAAAATGCTACTTGGAGTACTTTTTGGAATTGGATTTTTGAATTTTAGCTTTTTAGTGAATTAAATTACGATATTAACCTCATATATATATATATATATATATATATATATATATATATATATATATATATATATATATATATATATATATATATATATATATATATATATATATATATATACACACACATATGTATATATTGATAGTACAATTTTTTCCAATAATCTTAATTATTAAATGTATATTGATAGATAGATATATAATTTAGTCCCAAAAATAATTTTAGATAATAAATAAAAATCGCACCATACATTGCACTAGTCATAAAAAGTTAATTATTTATATAACCAATAACACCAAACTTACAATCAATTACCACATGAGCACTGTCTTAAATATTTGTCTGTAGAATGTTGTAATTTCTATTTAGAATGTATTTAATTGGTGATTATGCAAGCAAAATTTGTTTGCAATGTTGTATTCTTAGTACTAATTTATAAAATATCCACATTATATTATGAAGGTAAACTTACATAATACCTTTAGTTTTGATCAAGAATATTCGGTAATTGATGAACAATATAGTTATTAGCCTATCAATACAAGTATTATTAATTTTTAGTGATTGTTTGTTGGTCACACAAATATGGGGGAACCTAGCAATAAATAAAAAAATAATATTCAATAAAATAGTAAAAATAAAACTAAGGGCACAATTGGAAATCAAACAAAAAAGTCCTCCTACAAACAACTAACTCTACCAAACACTTTTCACATAACAGCTAATACAAACTGCTAAGAAAAACAGCTAGCAAAACAGCCAAAAGTCAAACTGATGTATAATGGGATCAAAGAGATCTCATTACACATAGAATTCAGGATCTTTATGAACAAAGATAAGAATCTTCTTCTCTAAGTTCTAAAGAATCAACTAAACTCAATGAAAAAGATGATGATAAACGAACAAGGGAATGAATTCGTTTACCAAGATTGATGATGAACGTTTGTGTTTGATGAATGTAGGATGAATGACGTTTGAATGGAGGAACGAAAGATGAATGTTTGGAGATGGAATGATGAACGAATGTACCTTTGAACAATGGAATGTTGATTGATACTTGAAAGATCAAACAAAGATGATTGAATGAAGATTGACGTTGGAATGGATGAATGAATGAATGGAGATGAAATGAATGATATGCTTGGCTTTTGAAGAATCTTGGAGGATACAGGCACACCACCTTCAAGAATGCTTCAATCTCTTCCTATCACCACCAAGAACGCCACCCTAGGCTAGAAGAAGATGATATGATCGAATCTCCCTCAAGAGAAACGAAAAGAACTAGCACAATAGCTAGAGAGAAACAACACCATGTTGTATTTGATTTGTATTTGTAATATAAATTGAATGATTTACAAAGCACCCTAAGGGGTCTATTTATACTAGTGAGGCCCCCTTTTAGGCGTGTGTTACATCAAGAAATGGAGAGAAACTAGCTTACATCATTACAAACAAATGTGACATCATAAAGAAACTAATGTACATAAGCTAGTTTAAAACTAAGATAACTTGCTCAATACTCATCCAATCTTCAAGATTCAAAGACCATTGTGAAGCTCCTTTGGTGTAGATTATTTGACCTTTGGATGACTTCTACAATATCTTCAAGGATCTTGTGATATAGAGCAAATTACCAAACTGCCCTTGTTGAAACCATTCAAACGAGAGGGATACTTGAGTGAATGATGCTCTTTTGCCATGTAACCGAGTATTAGGCCTCTATGATGCATATTTGATGTCTTCCTTGATGTCCTTGATGTATATGGCCATCAAATATACATCACAAACAGCCAGCTAAACAGCCAACACCTCAAAACAGCCAACAACTGGTTCCCAAACGCCCCCTTACACTTTTTGTTTAAAAATAATAACTTGGTAATGTTTTAAGGTTTTTAGGCTGCTTCTAAATTAGACACCTCTATTATGTTTTTTGGGACTTTTTTCATGGTGTCCGCTTGCTCTAACTAAGGGGACGTTTGGTTGAGAAACTTTTCCGGGAAAGTTTCTCAACTTTTCCAAGTTGAAAAACTTTCCTATGTTTGGTCCTATAAAATATATAGGAAAATTTTGATGTGGGACCCATTATTTCGCTCACAAACTCAATAAAAAGTTTCCCAAGGAAAGTTTTTCATGGGAAAGTCTTTCCCGAGAAACAACCAAATGCACCCTAAGAATATTTTCCGAATAATATTAGAAAATTACAAATTTTTCTTTGGCTAAGAGTGTCCGACTATCCATGGACCCGGCCTTCATTATTGACAATGTCAGCATGTTAAGTTCATTTCCCACATTGTTCACATTTTTCGAATTAACAGTATGATTAGCCAAGAATGCTAGTTGATAGCTATCCACTGCTTGTCACTTCTCTGGTAGTTGTTTAATGACTACATTGACATTGACAAGCAAAATCGAATGTGGACTTTTTTGGTCAACGTAAGAAATCTAACAACATTAGACTTTTTTTTTTCAGAAGGCAAGTTATCAAAGGGTGGCTATCTTTTTCGATAGGAAATTAAAGAATGACGGGTGTCAGGGTTACTTTTATTAAATAAATTATTAGTCAATGATATATTTACAAAAATTATATAAAGGAATTTTGGATGATAATATCCAAAATTTTTTAGGTATTAGACAATAATACACCAAACTTTGATCTTAGACAATAATACATTGTACTTTAGGGGGTGTTAGACAATAATGCATCCAAAAGGATTTTGACGGTGGCTCACTCGGTGGCGATCCTACATGGTCGGCCTGCCACGTAGGATAGCCAGCAAGTCAGTCACTGCCGGAATTGATCAGAGTGCATTATTGTCCAACACCCCTAAATTACGGTGTATTATCGTCCAAAGTCAAAATCGGTGTATTATTGTCCCATACCCTAAAAGTTCAGTATATTAACGTCCAAAAATCCTTATATAAAATAAAAATTAAAGGAATTTTTGGATTTAAATAATCTAAACTTTGGATCGTGAAAGTTTTAATGATCTAAACTTTAAAAATATCTTAAATAATCTAGCTAGATTTCAAGGCTTTTGAATTTCTATAATTTATGTACATGGTTTTTGAGTTTAAATAATGTCAACTTTGCTGAGTTCTGTTAGAAAAACTCGGTGACAAGTTATTTAAATCCAACACTTTTGGATCTAGATTATTCTAAAATATTTTTAAAGTTCAAATTATTTAAATCCAAAAACCCAAACCAAAATCAGTACTTCAAAATTCTGCCTTGGTAAGATATGTAGGGTTCAGATATGATATTATATATTACCATAAATTTTGCAATTGAGAGATGTTAGAGGTGGCCCATATATCATTAGTTAATATAATGATATGAATTTAGAGTTCTGTTTTTTTAATTTTATTAGGAAATTATTTTTAGATTTCCTTGTTATGATGGTTTCCTGGTTATATTAGATTTAGTAATTCTATTTGGAGTTGTCATCAAAGTTCGGTTTCCTATATACACTGAGCTGAAGGTATTAGGTATGTCTCAAAGCAAACACTGGCAAAGAGGTTGTGGTGAAATCCTTTAGCCGCCTCTCTCAAAGGGAAAGTGAAGAGAGGCGAACATGTGACGCCTGTATTCAGTTGTGAGAACCTATAAAGGGTTAGGCTATTCACCAACGTTGAAGAATAGTGTTAGTTTGAGGCAGACAAATCCTTCTCATGTAACATAATTTATTTTAGTAGATCTATGCCTTTCCTATTGATCTCATGAGGAGTTAAGGTATTGCTGTACTTTGACCTATATAATTGATTTTTATCGTCTTGTGCCACCCGTCATTTTTCTTGATTTGAGTTTTCCACGTCAAATCTTGCCTCTATTTGTTTCTCTTCTTATTGCATTATTATTCTCGATGTTTTAAGCATCTTGTATCTTTGTTTCCACTGTAAGTCTACTCTAACATTTTTTTCTCGATAAGAAAGACTGGTTCCAATATACCCAAGATATAATAATCGTTCGCTACCTTTATCCATGAAAAAAGAAATAGATGAACTTTAATAAAAGGGATATTGGATGACAATATGGTATTGGATTGTAATATACCGACATTTACTATTGGACAACAATATCTCTAACCTTTATACTTAAGTGATATTATTATACCAACAGTGACTAAGAGGGTGGTGACTGGTTAACTGGTATCGGTTCTGACGTGATAGGCGGAGGGAAAATAACCGGCCCTTGCCCAATAACCCCGTTAATCCCTCCGTTTTTCTTACTAGCCCACGTTAAAAAAAAATCGATCTTAACACAGTGACTAACGGGGTGGTGAACCGGTCTGCGTACGGACGTGAAACACAACCAACCAATGTCTTGTAATGTGGGTTAGTAAAAAAAAACTAAGGGTTTAATGAGGTTATTGGTTTGGGACAATTTTTTTCCCTTCGTCAGCCATGTTATAAGCATGCATGAAAACCGATCTACCATCTCCTTAATTACTGTTGGTATAATAATGTCACCTAGGTATAAAGGTCAGGGATATTGTTGTCCAATAGTAAATGTTGGTATATTACAATCCAACACCCCCAAAGGTCGGTATATTATTATCCAAAAACCCTTAATAAAACATTTTTTTGTTTTAATCCTTAAGTCGAAAACAATTTTTTTGGACCCGCATGAATCAACCTCTCCATATATAAACTTCAGTCCCCAGCGAAACCAGAAATTTTGCCTACACTCGAATCTCCACACCGTTCTTAAACATATTTTCCCTGGAAATTTTTTATTGTTGTTACAACTTACAATAGATTTATGATGTGACGATCTCACATACACAATATCTTACATATATATATATATATATATATATATATATATATATATATATATATATATAGGGAAATTGGATTCTAACAATCCCTACTATCACAAATTGTATGGCAATAATCCCTACTATCATTTTGGATTCTAGTGGTTCAAAAAAAATTAAAATTGTATTGTAGTGGTACCAAATCCATCACCACATTCTTTTTATTTTTTCCATGCCTACCCCATATTGTTTTTGTTTTTTTGGTTTCTACCCCTAGATAGGTAACGAAGTGTGGTTACTAAAACATTTTTTAAATTATTTTTTTGAGATTCCGAGCAATTATTATGATTTTTTAAAAGGAATAAAATTGAAAAAATCATAAAAAATTGAAAAAAATTTGAAAAAAATTGGGAGAAATGCTGTAAATTCATTAAAAATCATGGTAAAGTGTTATCCAAGTTTTGAATCAAATGCAATACAAAATCTATGATATTTAGCGTATACACTCGATTTTGTCCCACTACAATACAATTTTATTTTTTTTTGGACCACCAGAATCCAAAATGATCATAGGGATTATTGCCATACAATTTGCGATAGTAGGGATTATTAGAATCCAATATATATATATATATATATATATATATGAAAATTGGATTCTAATGTTCCCTATTTTCACGAATTGAACAACAATAATCCCTACTATCAATTTGGATTAATCTGGTGCTCCAAAAAAAATAAAATTGGATTGTAGTAGGACATCTTCAAGAGTATACCCTAAATATCATAGATTTTGTTTTGCATTTGATTCAAAACTTAGTATAACACTTTACCATGATTTTTAATAAACTTACGACATTTTTCTCAATTTTTTTCCAATTTTTTCACTTTGATTCCTTTTAAAAAAATCATAATGATTGCTCATAGTCTCAAAAAAATAATTTAAAAATTGTTTTAATAACTACACTTTATTACCTTTCTGGAGGCAGGAACGAAAAAACAAAAACAATATAGGTTAGGAGTGAAAAAATAAAAAGAATGTGGAGGTGGCCGAATTTGGTACTACTACAATCCATTTTTTTTTTTGGACCATCAAAATCCAAGATGAAAGTAGGGATTATTGATATACATATCATTAGAATCCAATTTTCCTTTTGAAATATGATATAAAGTTTTGATTAATGAGTAGGTTTGACTACTAACTTCAACTTTATAGTTAGTGTTTCTATCTACCATATGATATGAAATCTACTAACTTGGTCCATCCATTTGAGTATCACTATCAAAAATTCGGATTCATGGAAATTCGGATCGGACAAACTCGGACAACATAAAAAATTGGATGAAAAATTCATGTCCGGACCCGGTGTTATTTCGGGTCGAACAATTCGGATGAAGCTAAAATCGGGTTCAGACAATAAAGAAAAGAGAAATTTTATGCCCGAATATTCGGTCAATATCAAAATTCGGACGAAAAACTATATCCAGACCCGATTTTTTCCGGGTCGGACAAAATTTTATCAGCTCTACATTTGAGGCACAGACACACAGCCATTATCCAAGTGGATTCACACTTTTGGAACACATGCATGGCATTATTATCGTTGTTGGTTGGTTGGAGCTACCTACACCTACATATGTGTATATCCACCTCCACCCACATTCACTCATTCACACTGTTGGAACATAAACATCAGTGGCGGATCTAGACTACAAAACTAGCAGTGTCCACTTGATAATATTTTGGATAGTCGGACTGTTGTGTTGAATTGGACACTCTTATTAATATTTTTTCGACCTTTTCTAGGATGACCATTTAATATAAATATACAATAACCTCCTAAAATATAATAGGTTTTTTAAATTTTTTACGGCACTTGAGGTGTCCGTGAACATCCTTAACATCAATGGGAATCCGCCTCTGATGAACATGGCAACTAATATTATTACCAATCCATCCTTCTCATTTGTGTGTATCAGTGTATGCATTTTTTGTTTAATTTTGCGGTCATATATTATATGGTGGTCCGTCCCAAACGGGTCAAACCATACGTACCCAATTGCATATTTTGCACATTTTTTGGGGGGAAATTAACTCTCAAATCTCAATCAAATCTCATGTTATTTACATAGTATATATATGCTCAAACTTACTCAATACTCAAAGCAATCAACCCAGTTCATTCATTCAATCATTCCCAACTTTTTTTTTTTACTCAGCTCATAAAAGAGGACAATGCCAGCTTTTGAAGTATCGATGAATGTCAACTTAGACCACGTCGATCTCGAACCGATCTTCGTTGAGGCGTCGGAGGCCATCGCCACCATCATTGGTCGTCCCAAGCATGTATGTTCATCATCCATCTCCTTTTCATTTTGTTGTTATTGTTCTTTTGATTTTGTTTTTTTTCGATTGTTCAAATCCCAAAAGGACAAAGGGTCTGCTTAATTGCAACAAAAATTTCATACAATTGCGCGTAAAATGACCAGCAAACAACAAAATAAATAAAAGGGTCATCAAAACAAAACAAAACAAAGCAGCGCTTAAGATTTATCCTTCCTTTAAATTTGGCCTCTATCTTCTCGTCATTGCTCTTGAAAAACCTCATTGCAGTCTTCACGAAAAATGCCAATGTCACAACCATTCTATCATACGAGCTACCCACATACTTATGTGGTTATTAGTTTGATTAAGTGTCATTTGTGTTGATTATTGGGTATTAATTGGGTGGTTTCAGTCCTTGATCACGTGTGAATTTGGATGGTATTTGGTCATGGATTTTCTTTAGGATAATATTATTATTATTATTATTATTATTATAATAATAATAATAATAATAATAATAATAATGTCTTGATTGTCCGCCATGGATGGGTTCTCTCTCTGTATCTGTACGTTGAAGTCCTTTTCTTCTTGTAGCTTTTTCTTTTCTTTTTTTTTTTTTGTCTCATTGTTCCTAAACCCGACTGGCTTGGGACAAGTGTTTGGATTAAACTACGGAGTATTACTCCCTCTGTTTGAGTCACTTACGGTTTTCGACGTTAATTTTTAATCAATAATTTTTAATATAAAATTCTTATAAAAAATTATAATATTATACTCCCTCCTTCATTTATTGCATTGGAAAACCAAAAAAATTCTTATATTATTTGACACTTTAGACATCATTTAGAAAATCAAAAAAACTTCTACACTGTATTAATTTATTGCATTAGAAATGTAAAAATGTTGAATAAAATGGTAAATAAAAAAGTAAAAAGGTGAATAAAAAGGACAAAGGGGAGAAAAAGATGTAATTAATTTATTGCATTAGAAATGTAAAAATGTTGAATAAAATGGTAAATAAAAAAGGAAAAAGGTGAATAAAAAGGACAAAGGGGTGTGTTATTGGAATTGTAAAGTGACAGATACTATAGAAAAAAAAAAGTTAGTTAAAATGACAGATAATATGGGAAGGAGAGAGTACTTTTTAAATACTTCCTCCTTCCCATATTATTTGTCACTTAGGACATAATTTAGAAAACCAAAAAACGTTTCATTCTACATTAATTTACATCATTGGAAATGTGAAAATGTTAAATAAAATGGTGAATAAAAAGGTAAAAGGTGAATAAAAAAAGACAAATTGAAGAAAATGATGTAATTAATAAGGTTAATTTGATAAATTAGTGATTAATGTGTTATTGGAATTAAAAAGTGACAGATATTATGGGAAAAGAAAGTTAGTAAAGTGACAGATAATATGAGAATGAGGAAGTAGTATTTTTATTACGAATCTAATGACATCAATTTTATATGATGAATTACTATACACATTAAGATATTAACGGTCAATATTTCCTAGGTGACACATAAATAAAAACGGAGGGAGTATTATTTAATTTTTCTAAATAGTATTCATTATATATTACTCCCTCCGTCCCTTTATGAGTATCAATTTTTCTAACTATTTTGTCTCTTTTTATTTGTGAATTTTACATTTTAATAATTAAAATACTCATGTTACCTTAATTAATGAATCTGATTTTTATTTTACCTTTTAACATTCCTCTTTATTACTCTCTTTCCCTCAATAAGGAGTATTTTTTTTTGGGGCAGGAATAAGGAGTACTTGTCCATACATAATTTTTTCGTTCTATTTCTAGGGTACATTGGTTTTGCAAATTTAGTTTTTGTGACACTTAAAAACGGACAAAGGGAGTACTTAAATTTCTATGAAATTTCAAAATGCGATTTTAACAAGTTTAACATGCTTTTTCGTATGGTATTTTGGAGAGGAATGTTTTCAAATTTAGTGACATTTTTTTACGGTTACAACTAGCTAACTAAAATAATTGTTTCGAGTTTTAGGAAAAATTAAATGACATTCAATGATTGTTTACAAAATCAATTACTCCCTCCGTTGTTTTTTATATGTCATTTACGGTTTTCAGTGTCAATCTTTAATCAATAATTTTTAATATAAAACATTTATAAAAAAATATAATATTATACTTTTTCAATAATATTTTTCATTATGAATCTAATGATAACAATTTTGTTTGATGAATCATTATACAAATTAAGATATTAAGTGTTATAGTTTTTACCACAATTTCCTAGGTGACAGATAAAATAAAACAGATGTAGTATATTTTTGACTATTTGAGAAAGTTAAATGGCAATGTTCCCCAAACACTCCCCTTGTTATAGGTTTTTGAAAATTCTACCATAGTTGAATTTATCCTATAAATTTTACCATAGTTGAAAATTCTACCATGCTATGTTTTTAGAATGCATTTTAAAATATCCTATAAATTTTAGTGATTTAAAAGTATATTTCCTTACACTAAAAATAAGAGTTAAATATCTTCGAGTAATTTCTTACTTAAATTTTGCCAGAATTGTTCAAATAAACAAATTTGTAGTTTAATAATTATTAATTTAAATTATAGAATCAACTTAGTCATTTTTTTAAATAATTATTGTTGTCCTTTTTTTAATTATTGTATCCACTATCCTATATTAATTACGAAAATGATAAACATCTTGCTGTAAGATGTTTCTTAACCATCTTGCATCTCACCTAAATCACTTATAAAATTAAATATAAGTATATTTAAATCATTATAAAGGTATGTTTCATCACTTTGAGGGTTAATTATTATAACCTATAATCAATATAAAAATATTTATTTATTTATATTTTTTCATAAATATAAAGCTATGCATAAAATGTATATTATTTACTATGATTGATAAAATTAGTTATTATTTATATTTTTTGACCAAACAAATAAGTATTATACTCTTGTAGTTGATAAATATATATAGTTATTAGAGAAAATATTATTAAAAGTTAACAAAATGTGAAATATAGATAATTCAAGATGGTTATTAACCATCTTGAGCCAAGATGTGTATCATGATCCAATTAATTATTTGCATTGGGGGTGGGTGTTCATTATTGAGAACGTGTGCTTGTTTCGTTCCCACATTGTGAGATGGTCTGTACATTTATGAGAACCACTATTGGGCACCATGATAGCTATATTGATTATGACGAGATAGGTCCAATGTATACTTTTTAAGGGTGAGCCGTTCCAGATCCAGAAACTGGAATTTGATCGGAACTGGTTAAATAGGTAGGCTTTGGAATCTGAACCGATCAAATGGGTAAGGGTAAGATTCCTAAAAGTTAGAAACCTGTCAAATGGGTAAGGGTAAGGTTTCTAAACTACTAACCTGAACCGGAACCTGAAACCTATCAATTAGAATTAGGTTTCGGGTATTGTCGTCGTTGAATTTGAAAATTTCATTGAATTTTAGCTTGTTATATGACTTAGTTATTTTTTATGAAGTTGTAATTTATGTTGAGACTTAATATTTATTAAATCTATTTGTAATTTTGTATCGTTTGTTTCCGTAAAACCAACTTGTAAGACTATTTTGACTGTTTGGTTTGTTAGTACTTTAGAGTAATGTAGGATTGATATATAGTAGTCAATGAATAAATCTTTTAGATGACCCTATAATGACACGTTAGACTTTATTATTCTTTTTAAAAAAATGTTAGACTTTAGCACAATATACTTCAAAAAAAAAACATGTCAAAAAATATATTTAATGTGGGTACCCGGAACCAGAACTGTGGGCAAGGATAAAGTTCTTAAAATTTAGGAACCAGTTTAAACGGGTAAGAGTAAGGTTCCTAAAATTTAGGAACCAGTTTAAACGGGTAAGAGTAAGGTTCCTAAAATATAGGAACTAGTTAAACGGGTAAGGATAAGGTTTCTAGTTTTAGGGGAGGGTACCCGGAACCGCTCACCCCTATCTTTTAGATCCTATCTAAGAATTTATGTCTTGTTCTTTTGTCAGGTTAGATTCAAGTTAGGATAGATAAAACTGGATAAGTTAAGATAGGATAAGATAAAAAAAAGGATACGATAGGTTTGAGTTAAGTTAGTTGTTGGGTGGAAATATTTCATTAATAAAATTTGAATATTTTGGGGAAAATAAATGAAAAAGTTATAGATGTTGGAAAAAGTTGATTGATTTGAGATTAAAATAATATTATTTGAATTTTTATTTGATTTAAAAAGTTGTTTTTGGTTTATGTGTTTTTTAGGGAGTTGGGTTATGTTAGGTCGTGTAAAATAAGTTAAGTTAATTAAGTTAAAGTTAAGTTAAATTAGTTAGGTTTAAACTAAAGAATATTGCTATAGTTAGGAGCACTGCGTGATTTTCTTTTTGTACAAGTTGTGTCAAATTCATGAGTAAAAATATTGGGTAAAAGCTAATTTTTGGTAATTTATTTTCGATAAATTTTATCAAATTTATTCTAATATATCAAATTTAATTTTTTTAAAATTTTTTTAGTCACATTTGGTAAATTTTGATAATTAATTTAAATAAAAAACTATCAAACCCAATGCCCTTTCCTTTAACTTTAACTATAGTAAAAGGCACCGTTTTTTGTTGTTGCTATGCTGCTCTACCTGCTTGCTTGTTTGTGTTCATACACGAATTTACTATTTTACCCTTAATAAAATAATTAATTAGCAACTTGCCTTTAGCTTGTGTTCACACACGGATTTACTCTTTTACCTTCGAGTACAAAGCCGACTATATATCTGGTTAGGGTAAACACGGGTCGGGTTTATTTCGATTTCGGGTAAATTTTAATCTAAAAACATGACTCGGGTGTATTTCAAATTCAAGTAAATACGGGTCAGATGTTTTTTAATAGTAAAAAAAATATCTTTTTAGGGTGAATACGGGTCGAGTGCATTTTAGTTTCTGGTAAATTTCACTCTAAAAACATGATTGGAGTGTATCTCAAGTTTAGGTAAATATGATCGAGTGTATTTCAAATGCAGGTAAGTACGTGATGAGTGATTCAATGTTACTTGCAAAAGAATAGTCATCCTTCCAACTAAACAAACGTTTGGCATTTGTAGAACAAATTTTTTATTGTTTCAAGTCACTGTAAATTTATTATGTTTACTTTTATTCTATAATGACCAACATAAGTAAACTTGGGATGTATTTATGAATATTTTTTTCCTTAGTGAACCAAGAGCCACAAGATATAAAGTACTTCCTTCGACCTAAATAACTTTTCCCTTTTATTTTTTATGGTCTTCGAGGCAAGACTTTAACTATTAATTTTTCACATTTATCTTAACAAAACTTTTAATATTATATTTGAGTAAAAATATTTTTCATTACAAATTTGATCATGTACAACAACTCAATATACAATTTGAAAAATTAGTGGTCAAAATTTAAAAAATTTAACCAATTTATTTGGAACAGAGGAAATATTAGAAATAGCTCCATGCCCCCTTCTCACTAGTACCTATAAATTTGACACACCCTAACGGTGGTGTGTACGTGTTTCATGCAAAAACAAGTATAATAAGATAATCAGATAAACCTTTTTTATGTGTCATTTCAACTGTAATAAGGTCCAGTAGTATTATAAGGGATGTGTTGTGAAAAATAAAACATTATTCAAACATAACAAAAAATTATTTCAAACAGTACATACTGTATTTCAATTCAGAAAGGAAAGGTCGTTCACCGTTCGTTTGATTTGCGTTGCGTTTGCGTTTCGATAAGTTGCGTTTGGGTTGCGTTGGATTGCGTTGGGTTGCGGTAGGAAATAATAAAAAGGTGAGTAGAGGTGAATAGTAGATTGTGATAAGTTGCGTTATCTTGCGCTTGTCATGCGTTAGGTTTTATTGATTTTGCGTTACGTTTGGGTGCGTTAACGCACAAAAGAACGGTAAGGAAACTTTGACTATTGATTACTACAAATTACAAAAGTGTTACAATATAAAATTAATACCATTATAACTTTTAGTAAAATATATTTCTAATGACAATAATTTCATATTGTAATTTATGAATAATCAACGGATAAAGCTCAATGAACGTTTGGGAGGAATCCCAAGGAAATTTTCCATGGTAAGTTTTCCATGTGAAAGATTTCCCCAACAAAAATTTTATTTAATTCCACTGATGGAAATTTTCCCTAGAAAAATATAGGAAATAGTGGGCCCATCGTAAAAAATTTTCTAAGGTCAACCTACTTTCAACATAGGAAAAATATGTCAACCCGAGAAAATTGACCATTTTCCTGAGATTTTTAACCAATCAAACACATCCTTAGTTAAATGGAGTATTTTGTAACAGAGGTACTACCTCCGTCCTTAAATGAGTGTCAATTTGACTAAACTTTGATCGTTGATTACTTACAAATTATAATGAGTTACAATATAAAATTAATATCATTTAATTTTTAGTACAATATCTTTCTAATGGTGGTGATTTCATATTGTAACTCATTGTAATTTGTCAGTAATCAACGGTAAAAACTTAATTAAATTGACAGTCAATTAAGAACGGAGGTAACAGTACTTATGGAGATTCTTAAGGTGAAAAGGGTACATTTCTTTTGGAAATAGAATCCAACTTTATCATTTAAATATGAGTTGGAACGAAGTGTAGTATTTAAAAAGTGAAATTTGAGTTCATACTTCATCATTTAAAGTGATGGGAAAGATGTCATTAACTTCATCATTTAAATATGAGTAGCAATTAATTTCATTTAATGCGGTGATTTTGATGCAATTAATTCAGCAACACGTTGCCAGATCTCCTCAATTCTGTTCTTAGAAAAAAAAAGATATCTTCAATTCTGTTGACCATGACCCAATCCCCCTACTCAAAATATCATTTGCAATTTGACTTTTATTTGTCAAAATTTTTGAATCTTACTTCATATTACCTCCTTTTCCATATGTATATATATATATATATATATATATATATATATATATATATTTGTCATCAAAATCACCTTTAAAAGGTATATTGAAAATGTGGTGAAAGTTTTTTTTTTTATGAAAAACTTGTCATAATATACTTTGTTGGATGTCTAGTTATCATATGCAATGTCCATGAATCCATCTCACTTAATATTAGGTTTTAGGTCATAGCATATCCATGTAAACAGGTTATTCATCGGTCCAGGACTGAACCAAATGAGATTGGATTGAAAGGATCGATAAGCGATGACCAAATTTGAGAATTGAGTTGGACCGAGAACAGGACTGACCGAACTTTCTTCGGTCCATGACTGGATCGACCGAACGTTGTAATATACATAAAGAAACCTTAAAATCTTCGTGCTTGAGTCACTTTATTATTCGATCCTTTAGTCCAATCCTTGGTTTTTTTTAGTTTAATCCATGGACTGAATCGAGGATCGAATATCAAAATTTCGTGAACTAAGGATTGGACATAACTTTCCTCGATTCTCAGTCTAGTCCCCTTTTCAGTCCGGAATGAAATATGAACAACTCTTTAGAGAATTCCCCTTACTAGTAAGTCCTCATCACATGTCTAGCTATCCTTCCTAAATTGAAGAGATGATGATCAGATTGAACTAGCTATCCTTCCTAAATTGAAAATTATTTTTTAAAAAGTTATAAAAATTAAGTAATTATGAAAAGTGAGTAAGGAGAAAGAAAGCTAAAGAGATCAAACTTTATGTAAAAGTAGTAGTGGTGTGATGTAAGGTGGCTCATTAGATGGTACCTTTTTGTCAATTCTGCCTTCTGGCTGCTACTATAAACAAAAAAAGTATTTACAAGATCTACTATTACTTGATGAAAGGTTGTAGAGGGACAATTATTGTGCTGAAAATCTAACTAAATTAACAATTAATTTTGGTTGGATGGACCAGTTGAAACTATTATTAGTCAAACATTTTAAAATTACTAACATGGTGATCGGGTTTTGTTCCAACTTATTTTCGACATTGACCGAATATTTATAAATATATAATATTTCTCAGTTTTTTTATTTTTTAAATTGGATTTGACTCGAATTTAACTCTGTCCAACCCAAACAAAGGAGGTCCACACATCAATTTTTCATCCGAATTTCGACATTTTTCGAATTTGGCTGATCCGAATTTACCCAATCCCAAATTTTCGCCAATGCTAGCCATAACCATCATCTCAGTGGGTTCTTACTTGTGAAACATATATCCATCATCATTGTACATTGGAGCCACATGTCCATGATACTTTCAAAAGTGAAAAGATGATTAACTTTGTCTGGTGTGTGCATATATACATATACATTGGACCTGGTTTTTTTCGAACCAGATCTCAAATTGATTAAATTGATCGAATATTCGAACATAATAATTCTCTTTTTTTCTATTGTGTGAATTAGATTTGACTTGAATTTAGTTATATCCGAATTATCCAACCTTTAGAAAAGAAATTCAGACATCAATTTCTTATCCGAATTTGACTAACTCGAACTTTTCCAAGGGCTAGCTATAGCCATTATCTCAAGTAGATTCTTGTTATCGAAACATCCATCCATCATCTTACACTTTGGGATTCTTACTTGTGAAACATCCATCTATCATCATGGTATGTTGGAGCTACATGCATGCAGCAAATCAAAACTGATACCCGAATGGATGGTCGAATCTTGGCCCGAACAAGAACAAAACCCGAGACTGATTCTATCCACAATCTGAAAAGTGACCCAATTAAGATTTACACCGAAATGAAGTCAAATCAAATCAGAACCCAATCGGAAAGCACCTCACCCGACCCAACTGTATCAAAGCTCACCTGAAGTCAACTCATACTTGCACCGAACAGAAATAAGTTGACCTGATGTCAACCCAAATGACCTTCAACCGACTCAAACCCCAACCCGAACCGCTTCACCCGATTGCTTAGTCTACATGCAAGCACACATGATATCTTCAAAATCCCACATGATGATGATTAATCTTGTTTATCTTGTTTGGTGAGTGCATATATACATGCAGTTGGTGATGGTAGTCCTAAAAGGGTCGATGCCAATATCATTCATGTGGTAAACGAAAAAATTCGAGAAGTGACCCGATTAAGATTCACACTTAAATAATCCCAGATCAATCGAGAACTCAATTGGCAAGAATATCGCACCAACTAACCCGATCAAAACTCATCCCGAAGTCAACCCATCCCTAAACTGAACCAAAACTGATTGATACGGCACTAACCCGAACCCCTATCTGAATCGATTCACCCGATTGTTACCACAGGCATGCACATACAATATCTTCAAAATCCAAGAGGATGATGATTAATTTTGTTTGGTGCATGCATGTATTTATGCAGTTAATGATGGTAGTCCTAAAAGGGTCAGTGTCAATACCATTCACGCGGTTTACAGAAAATTTGAAAAGTGAACGGATTAAAATTCACACCCAGAATCAATTGGGATCTAGAATCCAATCGAAAAGAACCTCACCCAAATGAATATGATCAAAATTAACCCCATCCCCAAACCGAACTGACCTTGACTAACCTAATGCCAACCCAAACCCCAACCCAAAGTGATTCACCCAATTGTTAGGCTCACATGCATGCACACACAATATCTTCAAAATCTAACATGATGATTTAAATTTATTTGGTGGGTGCATATAGACATGCATTTGATGATGGTGGTCCTAAAAGGGTCCATGCATGCCAATATCATTCATGGGGTTTACAGAAAAATTCAAAAATTGATCCAATTAAGATTCACATTCAAAATCAATTGAGAACTTAATCGGAAAGAACCTCACTCGAATTAACCTGATCAAAACTCACCCCGTACCTGAATCGAATTCGGCTGAACCTGAACTGATTCCCCGAATTGTTGCATTCTACTTGCATGCACACACAACATCTTCAAAATCCAACATAACGATATTAATTTTGTTTGGTGGGTGTATACATGCAGTTGGTGATGGTTGTCCTTACTTGAACCAACTCGATCAAAACTCACCCGAAGTCATCCACACCCAAACTGACCTTACCTGAAATTGGCCGACCCGAATCGATCTCCCAGCGACCCGAACCTGAACTGATTCACCCGATTGTTACGTCTACATGATGCACACACACAATATTTTCAAAATCCAAGATGATGATGATTGAATTTGTTTGGTGGGTGTATGTATTTATGCAATTGCCTAAAAGGGTTCGTGTCAATATCATTCACAGGGTTTACAGAAAAATTCGAAAAGTGATCTGATTAAAATTCTCACTCAGAATCAATTGAGAACCTAATCGAAAAGAATCTCACCCAAACTAATCTGATCAAAACTCAGCCGGAACTCATCCCATATCCGAACCTGAACAAAACCGAATTTGACTGACCCAACAGCAACTCAAAACCCGAACTGATTCACCTGATTGTCACACCTACATGATGCACATACAATATCTTGAAAATCCAAGATGATGATGATTAAGTTTGTTTGGTGGGTGGATGTATTTATGCAGTTGGTGATGGTGGTCCTAAAAGGGTCAATCCCAATATCATTCACAGGGTCCAAAGATCCAGCTGCATTTGCACAACTGATATCAATGGGTGGGATTAACTCAGCAGTCAAAAAGAGGCTCATAAAGAGCCTGGGTGGTATTTTAGAGTCCCATCTTGGGATCCCTCCTGCAAGGTTCTTCTGTCATGTCATCGATACAACTGCTGGACGCCAACCACTTTCCAAAATGTAGCTACAATTAGTCATGTACTCATGTATGTATGTAATTGTCACTTGGCTGTACTCTTATGCATGTACTTTCGCTTTCGGTGAAATACTTCCACTCTCTTATTATTGATTGGTGGTGTACTTAAAATGTCATCGAAATGTTAGGCATTATTACCTCGTTTATTATGTTCATAGACTTTTTTTCCGATAATTTGAAGTCAAAGAAAGGTTAAGAAGACACCAAGGTGCTACCAATACCGTAACAACAGCAAAATCAACAAAAGCCCAGCAAAATAGGAAATAGTAAAACTCGTTACAATGAGAAGACCAAAAACTAATAAAACATCCAGCTATCTAACATGACTCTTCTTTTTCTCCGGCATATCATCCCTGAAGGCTTTAGTCACAGTCTCATCATCATCACGAGACATTTTCAACATATCTAACAAGACTCTTCTTTTTCTCCAGCATATCATCTCTGAAGGCCTTAGTCACAGTCTCATCATCATCACGAGACATTTTCAACAAACATGTAGACTTATGACTTGTTCTTTAGAGTGGTCGGATTAAGTTATGTAAAGTAAGATCTTGTTCTTTTATACGGTTGGATGCGGTGCGGTGCGGTGTGGACGAAATGTTGTGGATTGTGGTGGGTTGGGAAAAGTTGTGGTGGATTGTGATGAGTTTGGGAAAGTTGTGGTGGGTTGTGGTGGAATATAGAAAGTTTAACTTTTAATAAAAAGATAATTAAATTAGAAAAAATAGATTCTGGTATATTGTGGTGGGTTATGGTGGGTTGTGGTGGAATATGGAAAGTTGCGATGCGGTATGACATGACAGCCTGTCAGTCGCATAAAAGAACGGGGCCTAAAGTTGGAAAAAAAGGAAATATAAGGAAAATCAAATAAAATGACGTTGGTTTGAATGTCTTTTAATGATTCAAATAAGGAAAGATAAGATAAGATAAAGTAAGGAAAGGAAAGGATAAATAAACTTAACTAGTTAACTTACCATTCTAAAGAACATGCCCTTAAAAAGAGGTTATTTTTGTCGACTGAGGCATGTCAAATAGTTGAGTAGTTGGTTTTTTTTTTTGTGAGAAAAAAAAATAGTTGAGTAGTTGGTAATTGAGTAAAAGTTAAATTTTAGTAGCATTTGGTAAATTTAGATAAGTTTTGAGAAAAATATTAAAATTTACCAAATATATCAAAATTAAAATTTTGTGTTTTAGCTAGTTTTGATAAATTTTGATAAATTTTAGTAAATTTTGGTAATTGGGTAAAAGTTAATTTTTGGTAAACTTAGGTTATCCCTCCGTTACATATTGTACAATATGTTATTAAAAATTGCAATATGTTATTAAAATTTTTTATGCTTTTATTAAAAATTGCAATATCTTTTAATTAATAATTTTTTGTACAATATGTTATTAAAAATAGCAATATTATACTTTTATGAAAGTATTTTTCATAATAAATCTAATTGTAGTAATTTTATATAATAATTCATTGTATATATTGAGAAATCTATGGTCAAAATTCTTTAGGTTTGACCACACAATTTTAAAAGAAAAAAATTAATATGGAACTGAGGGAGTAAGTTTTGAGAAAAATATTAAAATTTACCCTAATATACCAAAATTAAATTTTTGTACTTTGGTTAGTTTTGGTAATTTTGATAAATTTTGGTAAATTTTGATAAAAAAATTATCCTCCCAATTTTATCCAACAATTTGATTGGAGGTACTTCTCACTCCGTCCCATATTTACTATCACAGTTTTCGATGTCACTCTTTGATTGATAATTTCTTATATAATATTATATTAACAATTGTAATATTATTTTTAGGATAATATTTACCGTTGCGAATCTAGTGGTAGTACTTTTATATAACAAGTCATTGTATATGTCGAGAAATTTATGATAAAGTTTTTTGAAGTTTGACGGTAGAAATTCCAAAAAAGGACAAATAATATGAAACGATGGAGTACCTTGTTTGTGTTCATATTCTGCATAATTTTAAAAGATTGTTTTTGTCTACTTAGCTTGTAATGCATAATTACCTAATTTCTTTATCCCTTTTTATTTTTTAATTTGATCATTTCAATAATTGAAATGCCCATTTTACCCTTCATTGATAATTATAATTTATTTAATTTTGTTTTTCCTTTTTTTTTGTATTCGATAGTATTAGAAACGTATTTGGTAAAGTATCAACTTTTTACTCATTTTCTTATGTGTATTGGCTTTCAAAAAGTAGTTACCGTGACGATCATTTAGGGGCAGAGGTATCAGTAGATCAAAGTGTTTTATCACACGTCATCTGTTTCTTTCCATGTAATAGTAGGTGGTAAACGAGTTTTGAATTTTGGGTCAATTTGTCCCTGCTCTTTTGTGTGATGGGTAAGTGGGACAAAGTGGAGAAAATTAGATAAAATAGGTGAGATGAAGTGGAGATAAGTGAATGAAATGTGGTAGGGAGGATAAAGTGATAATGTGATTATCCTACCCTACATTCGACTCATCCATATATGCTATCTTACATAAGCGGAATTCTGTTTGAATTTTAATAAGTTGTGCTAAGTCTTTAGTGTTGGCGAAAACCCGGATTTGGAAAAAGTGGACATTGGACGAAAATTTGATGTCCAATATCAAGTTTTTTCGCGTATTTTCTAGGCGGACAAATGGGATAAGCATAAATTCAGGTCTAAATTGGGTTTGGATTAGGGGTGTGTGTATTCCGGTCCGAATCGGAAAAAACACGCGTAGCAGCAAGCCTGTCACGGGCGTTACAGGGCGACCATCACAGTAGGCCAGTTCCTGAGAAGGGCGACGTCGCGGGCGCAACCAAGGTGGTCGCGGGCGCGACATACGGCCGGGGACAGACGCTGACAACCTAGGCAAGCAGAGGTAGCGGGCGCGACCAGGTATGTCGCGAGCGTGACTGCTGTGTCGCGAGTAGGACCAAGATGGTCGCGGGCGCAACCTGTTAGGTAGTTTTTCTGCCGACTTCAAACGCGCATAACTTCTGGTCTTCATAATTGAAAATGTCAGCGTGTTAATTTCATTTCCTACATTGTTCACATTTATAGTAGTTATATGGTTAGCCAAGAATGCTAGATGATAGCCACTGCTTGTCCCTTTTCTGGTGGTTGTTTAATGACTACGTTGACATCGACAACCAAAATCGAATGTGGACTTTTCTGGGGTCACTGTATAGAAATCTAAGAAGATAAGGCTTTCCTCTTGTTTTTAGACGGCAAGTTGTCATGGGATGGCTATCTTTTTCTATAGGAAATTAAAGAATAACTGTAAACAAATTATTAATCACTCATATATTTATAAAATTCACCATGAAAATTATATAAATAAAAATTGAAAGAATTTTTGAATTTAAATAATGTTAACTTTGGATCGTGAAAGTTTCAATAATCTAAATTTTAAAAATATTGTGAAATAATTTATACTTCAAGACTCTTGAGTTTTTATAACATATATAGATGATTTTTAGATTTAAATAATCTGAACTTTGTCGGGTTTTGTTAGAAAAACACGGTGACATGCTATTTGAATCCAATAATTTTGAAATTTAGATTATTCTATGATTTTTTTAAAGTTTGTATTATTGAGACTTTCATGGCTCAAAGTCCAAATTATTTAAATCCAAAAATCCAAACCAAAATCAGTACTTCAAAATTTTGCCCCGGTGAGTTATGCAGGGTTCGGATATGATAGTATTACCATAAATTTTGCAATTGAGAGATGTTAGAGGTGACCCATATATCATTATTTAATATAATGATATGATTTTAGAGTTCTGTTTTCTAATTTTATTAGGAAATTATTTTTAGATTTGTTGTTAATTTATTATGTGCGTTCCTGTAAAATATTAGGTTTGATAAATTTAATCGTAGTGGTGGTACGGTAAGGTTCGACTTACTATATATACCCAAGTCATTGAAGGTATTAAATGTGTTACCAAAGGAATATTAGGCGTAGAGGTTGCGGCACGTGAAATCCTCTAGCTGCCTCTCTGAAGGGGAAAGTGAAGAGAGGCGAGTAGACGGTGCTTGTATGAAACTGTGAGATCCTATAAAGGGTTAGTCTATTCAATAAGGTTAAAGAGTTGTGTTAGTGATGGTTTTGAAGAATACTGATTCTTCTCATGTATTGCTATAGATATTTACCTCTCCTATTGATCTCATTCAGTATGTTGTTGTACTCAGACATATATATGGATTTTATTCTCTTGTCACTGGTTGTTTTTCTCGATTTGAGCTTTCCACATTAAATCTTGTCTCCATTTGCTTAATTTCTTGTTACTGCATTATTATTCTCGATGATTTAAGCATCATGTACAATTAAGACATTAAATCTTGTTTCCCTTTGCTTAATTTCTTGTTACTGCATTATTATTCCCGATCCTGATCTACGATTTTGTGATTTAAAATTCTCGGTGTGATTCTACTATCTACATTCCAATCCACGATCTTACATAGGTTAATTTCGATCCTAACAGTTTTATGGATCTGAGTTAGGATCCCGATTTTAACAACTATGGCTGCAAGTCTACTCTAACCATTTTTCTTTGCAACAAGAAAGACTGGTTCCAATTGACCAAATTAACTCGCCCAAGATATAGAAATCATATGCTACCTTATTATTCCATGGAAAAGAAGAGGTCAATGTTTAACAAAATATTTTACTTTAATCCATTACAATATAAATTGCATAAATAATTTTTCAACTATTCAGACTATTAACATTCACCAAAAAAAGTTATACAACTCACAATAGAATTACTGGTAAGGGCTTTTTGTGGGTCCGCACGAATCTAACTCTTTATGAACTTTAGTTCACGGGGAAAGACTGTCTACATCTGAATGCCTCAAGCTACACTTAAACGTATTTCCCTGGAGGTTTTTTTGGGTCCCTGCGAAATCAACCTTTCCACTAACATTAATTCATCAGGGAAGACCACTTTCATCTGAATCTCCCATGTATACCACGCTCTAAACATATTTTTCCTAAAAATTTATTGTTGGTCGTCTCATCGAAGACTTTTTTTTTTTTTTGAAATGTGATCTTTAGTTTTGATTGATGATTATACTTTGACTGACCCTTTCAACTTTCAACTTTCAACTTTTGTAGCTTCCTCTAGTTAGTCTTGTTATTTTTGAAATGTAATCTTAAGTTTTGATTGATGATTATACTTTGACTAACCCTTTCAACTTTCAACTTTCTAACTTTTGTAACTTCCTCCAGTTAGTCTTGTTATTTTTTGAAATGTAATCTTAAGTTTTTTATTATTTTGCCGTTTATCTTGTTGTTTGGCTGTGTGACTTTTTTTATTGGTTGCTGTCATTTCGCTCCATTTTCCTTTGTATTTTTCACAGAGCCGATGTTGTCTTTTTATCCATTTTTGACTTTCAATAATAAAAAAAAGCTTCCTCTAGTTAGCCCTGTTCTTTTATACGACTGGCTGGCTGCGGTATCAAAACACACAACACTTTGCCAAAACCCACCACAATACAGCAATTCACCACAATATACCTATTCACCACAATTTACCACAACCCACCACAATCTACTTTTTCAAATTTACAATTATAAAAAACAAAACCCGCCATAATAATTATAACCCACCACAATTTCATCAGAACAATTACAACCCACCACAATTTCATCACAACAATTACAACCCACCACAATCTACTTTTTCAAATTTACAATTATAAAAAACAAAACCCACCACAACAATTATAACTCACCACAATTTCACCACAACAATTACAACCCACCACAATCTACTTTTTCAACAAATTTCAAAGTTTAATAATAAAATATTCCAACACCACTTACTCAATTCTAACTTATCCAAATTCACCAAAAATACTCCGATCCAATCCAGTCCAATCCAATCCAATCCTCCAAAACGATCACGTATAACTCTACCACAATTCCACTTTCTGACATCAAGTCATCCGCATACCAACCGCATGAAACAAAAGTCTCTCTCAACCATATGAAATCACCTAAAAATGTAGGCCAACACCTAACTTGGTCCGTCCATTTGAGACACACAAGTGGATTCACACCTTTGGAACACATGCATGGCATTATTATCGTTGTTGATTGGACCTAGCTACTCCTATATATGTGCACATTCACACTGTTGGAACATAACATGGCAAGCAACCAATATTATTAGCTACCCATCCATCTCATTTGTGTGTATTCATGCACATATTTTCAACATGATCTATTCATTTTGGGTTTAATTTTGTGGTTGCTACAACATTCACTGCATATATCATATATGCAATTGGTGATATATTATATGGTCGTCCCAAACTGGTCAAACCATATATACCCAATTGCATAATTTGGATATTTTTTTGGGGGAAAATTAATTCTCAAATCTCAATCAAACATCATGTTATTGTTATTCATTTAGTATATATATGCTTGAATTCCAAGGTCTCAATACCTAGTCTATACTCAAAGCAATCAACTCAGTTGGTTCATTCATTCATTCATTGAAGAGGACAATGCCAGCTTTTGAAGTATCGACGAATGTCAATTTAGACGATGTCAATCTCGAACCGATCTTCGTTGAGGCGTCGGAGGCCATCGCCACCATCATCGGTCGTCCCAAGCATGTATGTCTCCATCACTTCATCTTTGATCTCCTTTTCATTTTGTTGTTATAGATCTTCTATTTCTTTTTCCTTTTTTAGATTGTTCAAATCCCAAAAGGGCAAAGAGTCTGTTTAATTGCAACAAAAATTGCATACAACTGCGTATAAAACAACCAACAAGACAGCAAATTAAATAAACAAGGGTCATCAAAGCAGAACAAAACAACAACAAAACAAAACCAACATTTAAGATTTATCCTTCAAATTCGCCCTCTATATATCTTCCTGCATGCCATTGCTCTATGAAAATGATCATCATCGCAGTCTTTTGGTCTTTGCAAAAGATGTCAATGCCATAACTAATTTTCACTCCCCGCGAACTTGGTCAACCATTCTATCATACGAACTATCCACGTACTTCTATGATCCCTTGATTGATCTTCTATTTGATCGATCATTTGGTTATTAGGTATTGGGTGGTTTGCAGTTTGAATTGATTCACTGTCGTTTGTGTCAATTATTAGGTATTGGGTTGTTTCAGTCCTTGATCATGTCTGAATTTGGATGGTATTTAATTTGGTGATGGATTTTCTTTAGGATAATATCATCATATAATAATGTCTTAATTGTCCGCCATGGATGGGTTCTCTGTATCTGTCCGTTTAAGTCCTTTTCTTCTTCTAGCTTTTTTTATTTGTCTCACTGTTCCTAAAAAAGGCTGGCTCTTGGGACAAGTGTTTCGATAAAATTACCACTTCCGTCCTAAAATGTTTGTTCATTGATTAAATTTTGATCGTTGATTAATGGTTACTTATAAATTATAATAAATTACAATATGAAATTACCATCATTATAATTTTTAGTAAATTATCTTTCTAATGATGGTAATTTCATATTTTAACTTCTTATAATTTGTGAATAATTAACAGTTAAAATTTAGTCAAAGTACAAACATTTAAGGACGAAGGTAGTACTCTCTCTCTTCGTGTCATTTACGGTTTTCAGCATCAATTTTTAGTTAATAATTTTTAATATACTTTTTAAATAATATTTTTTATTGCAAATTTAATGACATCAATTTTATATGATGAATCATTATCTACATTAAGATATTAACAGTCAAAATTTTTAATACAATTTTTTAAGTGACAGATAAATAAAAATGGAAGGAGCATTATTTAATTTTTCTATATAGTCAAAAATATCATTAATTTGAAAGTATTCATTAAATAATACTCCCTCCGTTCCATATTAATTGACATATTTCACAATTTCTCACATACCAAGGTTTTAACTAAATAAACTACCCAAATAATTAAATAGCACTATTTTCCCAAGCTTTTTTCACATACCAAGGTCTAGGTAGTGAGAGAATGTGAGTAGGAGTAATTTTTAATAAATGAAAATGTAAAAAGTTAACATAATTATTAAAACTAAAATACTACCTCTGTCCCTTTTTATTTGTCCAATTACCTAATTTCTCTGTCCTTTTTATTTGTCCAATTACCTAATTTTTACATTTCCAATAACTATAATTCCCATTATATCCCTTATAAATGCCCTTTTTGTACCTTTCCAAGGTTATTTTCAAGGACATTTTTGACAATGTACAAATTTTTTGCTATATTCCCTATATTTCTTGGTATCGTGAAAGTAGTTTTATGAACAATTAATCATGGACGGAGGTAGTAATTAAATTACGTGTGACAATTAATTTGAAACAAAATAGTTAGTTAAGTGGACAATTAATTTACTCCCTCCGTTCTTTTTTATCTGTCATTTACGGTTTTCAGTGTCAATATTTAATCAATAATTTTTAATATAAAACATTTATAAAAAAATATGATATTAAACTTTTTCAATAATATTTTTCATTACGAATATAATGATATCAATTTTGTATGATGAATCATTATACAAATTAAGATATTAACGGTCAAAATTTTTGCCACAATTCCCTAGGCGACAGATAAAACAAAACGGAGGTAGTATAACGGAGGGAGTACTTAAATTTCGATGAAATCTCAAAATGTGATTTTAACAAGTTTAACATGCTTTTTCGTATGGTCTTTTGGAGTGGAATGTTTTCAAATTTAGTGACATTTTTTACTGTTACAACTATCTAAAATGATTGTTTTAAGTGGTAGGAAAAATTAAATGACATTCAGTGATTGTTTTCAAATTCAATAATATTTTTGACTATTTGAAAAAGTTAAATGACAATGTTCCCCAATACTCCGCTTGTGATAAGTTCTACTCTCTTTAGAATATACTCCCTCCGTTCTTTTTTATCTGTTATTTACGGTTTTCAGTGTCAATTTTTAATCAATAATTTCTAATATAAAACTTTTATAGAAAAATATAATATTATACTTTTTTAATAGTATTTTTTGTTACGAATCTAATGATATCAATTTTGTATGATGAATCATTATATAAATTAACATATTAACGGTCATAATTTTTGCCACAATTCCCTAGGCGACAGATAAAATAAAACGGAGGTAGTATGTTAAAGTATCCAATAAATTTTGGTGATTTAAATATACTTCTTTACACTAAAAAACAAACTTAAAGTGCCATATAAAAATGCAAATCCTAAATATCTTCGAGCAATTTCTTACTAAAATTTTGCCAGAATATGTTCAAATAAAAAAAATTTGTAGTTTAATAATAGTAATTTAAATTATAAATTCAACTTAGTCATTTTTTAATAATTATTGTCTCCTTTTTTAAATTATTGTACTCCTATATTACTCCCTCTATTTCATATTAATTGTCGTAATTTTGACTTCCACAGTCTCCAATATTACTCTTTGATTAATAATTTTTTACATAATATATTAGTACCTCCGTTTTGTTTTATCTGTCGTCTAGGAAATTGTAGCAAAAACTTTGACCGTGAATATCTTAATTTGTATAATGATTCATCATACAAAATTGATATCATTATATTCGTAATAAAAAATACTATTAAAAAAGTATAATATTATATTTTTCTATAAAATTTTTATATTAAAAATTATTGATTAAAAATTGGCACTGAAAATCGTAAATGACGAATAAAAAAGAACTGAGAGAATATTAACAATTGCAATATTATACTTTTATGATAGTATTTTTCATTACGAATATAATGATAGTAATTTTATATAACAACTCCTTGTATATATTGAGAAATTTATGGTCAAAATTTTTAAAATTTGACTGCATAATTTTCAAAGACGATAATTAATATGCAACAAGTGAGTAATTATTGGCATTGGGGGTTGGTGTTCATTACTTAGAGAATGTGTGCTTGTTTGGTTCCCACATTGTGAGAGGGTCTGTACATTTATGACAACTGCAATTGGGCAGGATGATAGCTATATTGACTATGACGAGATGCATCCAATGTATACTTTTTAGGCCACTTTTTTTTTATGCGATCAATTACGGTGCACTATTATATCGTACCATAATTCTTTAATTTTTGTTATATTTTACCACACTTCAGCACATTATATCACAATCATTATTAATATATTTCCTTATTTTTCTCTTCAACTTTTCACATTCTTTCTCCTCATCTACCCCACTTACCATAATTTTCACCACAATTCATTACAACTCACTACAATTTTTCACACTTTTTCAAATTTCACCGCACTGCACCATTATCACATCGTAACCAACCGTATAAAAGAACGAGGCCTTAGATCCTATTTATGAATCTAGTTAGGAGCAGTGCATGGTTTTCTTTTTCACAAGTTGTGTCAAATTCATGGGTAAAAGGTATTGGATGAAAGTTAGTTTTTGATAAATTTTGTCAAATTTATCCCAACACATCAGATTTTTTTTTAATTTTAATAATTTTTAATAAATTTTGATAAATTAAATAAAAAAACTATCAAACCCAGTGTATCGATCTATAAATTTGACACACAACGGTGGTGAGTGCAAAAATAAGTAATAATGAGATAAACCTTTTTTTTGAGTCATTTCAAAACTGTAATAAGGTCCAGTAATATTATAAGGGATGTGTTGTGAAAAATAAGAAATTATTCAAACTTAACAAAAAAATTATTTCAAACAGTACATATTTCAATTCAGAAAGGAAAAAACGTTCTGTCTGGTACCTCCATTTTAAAATATTTATCCATTTTATTAAATTTTAATTGTTGATTACTATAAATTACAATGTGTTATAATATAAAATTAACACCATAGTAATTTTTAGTAAAATATATTTTCAATGACAATAATTTTATATTATAATTCATTATAATTTATGAATAATCAACAGATAAAGCTAAGGAAGCGTTTGATAGGAACCAAAAGAAAATTTTTCCATATGAAAGATTTCCCCAGGAAAATTTAACCCCTCTAACGGAAATTTTCCCTAGAAAAATGTAGGAAATGACGGTCCCACCTTAAAATTTTTTTCATGATAAACCTACTTCCAAACATAGAAAAATAAAACAACCCGAAAAAATGGATCATTTTCTTGAGATTTTTTACCAACCAAACCTTTTAGTTAAATGGGTAAATATTTCAGACGCAGTAATTATGGATATTGTTAAGGAAACGTGTACATTGGTTTTGGAAATAGAATCCAACTTTATCATTTAAATATGAGTTGGATCGAAGTGTATACTACGTCCGTTCTTTTTTATCTGTTATTTACGGTTTTCAATGCCAATTTTTTATCAACAATTTCAAATATAAAAATTTTATAAAAAAATATAATATTATAATTTTTTAATAATATTTTTTATAACGAATCTAATAATATAAATTTTGTATGATTAATCATTATACAAATTAAGATATTAACGATCAAAATTTTTAAAACAATTTTCTAGACAACGGATAAATAAAAACGGAGGGAGTATTTAAAAAAATGAGATTTGAGTTCATACTTCATCATTTAAAGGGATGGGAAGGCTGTCATTAACTTCAGCAATAAATTGGCAATTAATTTCATTTAATGCGGTGATTTTGATGCAATTAATTCAGCTACATGTAGCCAGATCTCTTCAATTCTGTTGGCCATTACCCAATCCCCCTTCTCAAAAATAACATTTGCAATTGGATTTTTGGCTCAAAATAATCTCAAGTCGGAAGTTATTGGCTAAAAATAATCTAAACTCATTTTTTGGCTGAGAATAATCCAAACTTTTAACATAGTTACTCGGACTAAACCGAAATCGATTTTCGGCGTCGGCATGCTGCCTGAACAGCCTGAGCACGTGTTTCTTTAATTGATTTTGGTTTTGATTTTTTTTTAAACTTATGTAGACCCTGACTCACTTAAACTTATAATGACATGACAATGGATTAAAAATAAAAACACTTTAACATAATAAATTTAGTCTTCCAACCCCAAAAATTTTGATGAGAGAAGAAACACGTGCTCAAAAATATAAGTTTAAGTGAGTTGTGATCTACATACGCTTTAAAAAAAATTCAAAACCAAAATCAATTAAAGAAATACGTGTTCAAGCTGCCTAGTCAATATTCCGATGCCGAAAATCGATTTCGATTTATTGCGAGTAAATTGGTTAAAAGTTTGGATTATTTTCGGCCAAAAAGTGAGTTTGGATTATTTTCAGCCTATGACCTCCGACTTCGGATTATTTTGAGCCAAAAACCCTTTGCAATTTGACTTCTTTTTGTCAAAATTTTGAACTTTTACTTTATATTGCATCCTTTTACAATTTCCATATGTATATTTGTCATCAAATCACCTTTAAAACATTGAAAATGTGGTGAAAGTTTTTTATGCAAAAGTTGTCATAAAATTGTTGGATGTCTAGTTATCATATCCAATGTCCATGAATCCATCTCAATTAATATTAGGTTCTAGTTGTTCATCAATCCAAGGTTGGACCGAATGAGACTGGACGGAAAAAATCGATGACTGAATTTGAGAATTTAGCTAGATCAAGGATTGGATCGACTAAACTTTCTTCGGTCCAAGATTGGATAGATCGAACGTTGTTCGGTCCAATTCGGACTAGACTATACATAAAGAAACCCTAAAATCTGAATGCTTGAGTCACTTTTATTTAGTCCTTTGGTCCAGTCCTTGATTTTCAATTCAGTCCATGAACTGAACCGAGAAGCGGATATCAAAATTTCACGGACCGAGACTGGACCAAACTTCCCTTTGTCCTCGTTCTAGTCCCCTTTTTGGTCCGGACTGGACCATTAATAACATACATTTTAGAGAAATCCCCTTACTGATATGTCCTCCACACATGTCTCATATTTTTCTTTGAAAACAGGAATAGGCTTGTTAAATATTAGCTCAGCTAAGTATGATGGGAGTTGATTAATTTCAATTAATCTCCTTCTTTGTTTTGGATAAAATCACTTTATAAGCCAAGAAATGATCAGATTGAACCAGCTATCCTCTCTAAATTCATTCACAAAGTTATAAAAAGAAAGTAATTATGAAAAGTGAACAAGGAGAAAGAAAGCTACAGAGATCAAAATTCATGTAAATTAATTTGTAATATTGGTCAATATTTCTTCCCAACTTAAGGTGTATAAAATTCATGGGTAAAAAATAGTTGGATAAAAGTTAAATTTTAGTAATTTTTGGTAATTTTTGACAAATTTGCACTAATATATCAAAATTAATTTTTATTTTATTTTTTTAACTTTAATAAATTTTGGTAAGTTTTGGTAAATTTAGGTAAAAATTAATAAATTTTAATAAATTAAATTTAGCCATAAATTTAACATGCCCTCAGTAGTGGTGTGATGACACCTTTTGACAAATTTGCCTTCTGGCTGCTACTATAAACAAAAAAAAGTATTTAGGATCTATTAGTAGTTGATGAAAGGTTGTAGAGTGACAATTATTGGGAAGAAAAACTAACCAAATTAACAATTAATTTTTGTTGGATGTCCCATTTGAAACTATTATTAGTCAAACACTAGTTATTTAAAAATTACTAACATGGTGACCTGGTTTTGTTCTAACTCGTTTTCGACATTGACCGAATATTTATATATAACATTTCTCATTTTTTTTATTTTTTAATTCGAATTTGTCCTGGATTTAACTCTGTTCGACCCAAACAAAGGAGGTCTACACATCAATTTTTCGTTCGAATTTTGACATTTTTCAAATTTGACTGATCTGAATTTACTCAAACCCAAATTTTCGGTAATGTTGGCCATAGCCATCATCTCAGTGGGTTCTTACTTGTGAAACATATATCCATCATCATTGTACATTGGAGCCATATGTCATATTTCACATTTTTGTTTGGTGGGTGCATAAAAGGAACATGATAATCATCTTGACTCAAGATGGTTCTTAACCATCTTACATTAGTCATATTTCACATTTTTGTAACTTTTATTAATAGTTTCTTTAATAGTTATATATATTTATCAATTATAAATAATATAATACTTATTAGCTAGGTCAAAAAATATAATAACAGCCTAATTTTATCAATCATAGTAGAAAATCCACATTTTAGACATAATTCTATATTTATTAAATAAATATAAACAAATAATTATTTTTAAATTATTTATAAGTTGTAGTAACCCTAAAAATAATGAAACATATATTTAGAATGATTTAAATACACTTACATTTAACTTTATTGGTGATTTTAAAAAAATGCAAGATGGTTCTTAACCATCTTGCGTCAAGATGTTTATCATTTTCAATATGCATAACCGGTGGACCTGGTTCTTTTCGATTCGAATTAGATCTCAACATTGACTGAATTGATCGAATATTCAAACATAATATTTTTCTTTTATCTATTGTGTGAACCAGGTTTGACCTGAATTTAATTCTATCCAACCTTTAGAAAAGAAATTCGGACATCAACTTCTCATCCGAGTTTGACAAACTCGAACTTTTCCGAGCGCCAGCTATAGCCATTACCTCAAGTAGATTCTTGTGAAACATCCATCCATCCATCATCATTGTACTTTGGGATTCTTGTTAAACATCCATCTATCAACATTGTAAGTTGGAGCTACATGCATGCAGCAAATCTAAACCGAGACCCTAATAGATTGTCGAATCTTAGCCCGAACTAGAACAAAACTTGAAACCGGTCATATCCGCAATCTGAAAAGTGACCCGATTAAAATTCACACCGAAACGACGTCAAACCAAATCAAAACCCAATCAGAAAGAATCTCACCCGACCCAACTGTATCAAAGCTCACCCAAAGTCAATCCATACCTACACCGAACAGAAATAAGTTGACCTGATGTCAACCCAAACCGACTCAAACTCCAACCGACTCAAACCCCAACCCAAACCGCTTCACCGGATTGCTTGGTCTACATGCATGCACACATGATATCTTCAAAATCGCGCATGATGATGATTAATCTTGTTAATTTATCTTGTTTGGTGGGTGCATATATATATGCAGTTGGTGATGGTGATCCTAAAGGGTCAGTCCCAATATCATTGAGGCGGTCTACGAAAAAATCCGAAAACTGACTCGATTAATATTCACAATCAAATAACTCCAAATCAATCGAGAATTCAATTGATAGGAACCTCACCCGAATTAATCTTATCAAAACTCACCCTGAACTCACCCCACCAAATTTGACTGACCCGATGCCAACTCAAAACTCGAACTGATTCACCCGATTGTTTGGCTACAAGTTTTTTGGGTAGCTTTTAGCTTTTTGAATATCTTTTAGCTTTTTGACCAAGGTTAAAAAGCTACCTGAGGTGTTTGGTAAGTAGCTTTTTGTATTAGCTTTTAGGGCCCAAAAAAATTGTTTTCAAAAAGCTTGTTGATGAAGCTTTTTGAGGTAGTTTTTCACAAAAAGCTACTTTACCAAACACTTTTCCTGCAATCAGCTAACCCAAATTAAAGTCAAGCAATTAATCCAAAAACTATCACATTACATGATTCTAATAGCAATACTACCAACTACCAAATTTGGTTGTCATACAGGGCCGATGATGATTAAGTTTGTTTGGTGGGTGGATGTATTTATGCAGTTGGTGATGGTGGTCCTAAAAGGGTCAGTCCCAATATCATTCACAGGGTCCAAAGATCCAGCTGCATTTGCACAACTGATATCAATGGGTGGGATTAACTCAGCAGTCAAAAAGAGGCTCATAAAGAGCCTGGGTGGTATTTTAGAGTCCCATCTTGGGATCCCTCCTGCAAGGTTCTTCTGTCATGTCATCGATACAACTGCTGGACGCCAACCACTTTCCAAAATGTAGCTACAATTAGTCATGTACTCATGTATGTATGTAATTGTCACTTGGCTGTACTCTTATGCATGTACTTTCGCTTTCGGTGAAATACTTCCACTCTCTTATTATTGATTGGTGGTGTACTTAAAATGTCATCGAAATGTTAGGCATTATTACCATTGGTTATGTTCATAATCTGCACATTTATGCGGTGTTATTCAGGATTAACCTTGTTTTTTCATACGGCTGACTGGCTGCGGCGCCATCCACAACACACCGTACTTTGTCAGACTCTACCACAACATATCAATCCATCACAACCCACCACAATCAACTTTTTCACATTTACCAATACAATTGACATTTGTAAAAAACAAAACTCACCACAACTTACCAATAACCCACCACAATTCCACCACACCGTACTGCGCCATATCATAGCCAGCCGTATAAAAGAACAAGTTTTTTTTGGCAATAGGACAGAATACATGAAATTAGAAAAAACAAACTAAAGACACACTTTAGACCGGCCGGTTACGAAAGAGCTCTCCTCCTTGCTCGAGAGGCAAGGATATGTGCTTTCTTCACCAAGATCCGATTCACCTTCCTAATAAGACACACTTCAAACTTAAGCAACAGCTTGCAACAATGTGATAGGATATTTCGGCATTCTACTGGTATTCTTTGATGGGTTTTGAACATATCAACCACTTGTGCAGAGTTTGTCCACACTTCTATGTGCTTGAAATCCATTTCCACGGCTCGGATCAGAGCTTTTTCAACGGCTTCCAACTCCATCTGTGTTGATGAGCATCCGAAATCTGCCATTGAGAAATCCTCTTTCCAGCGTCCGTTTCTGTCAGTACCCATGCAACCCCTCCGGCCTATGACCTCAAGCTCCATGCTCCATCACAGACAAAGATGTGACTTGGCTCCTTTATTGGACCTCTTATCCATCTGAAGCAGTGCTCCTTTGTAGTGTGTGTGTTGTTTCCCTTTGGGTTAGCCGCCTCAGTCGTTCTCCCGTTCTCTCTTTTAATTGATCTCAGTTCCATATGTAGGTTGGTTAGGGCCCTATTGACGTCCACTGGTATCTGTTCTATGGATTTCTTACATCTTGTCGTCATAGAGTTCCACAGAAGTAGTGTAGTTGTTCCTTTTGTTGTGGACCACCCTTGGCTAGAAAGAGAATCCAATTTCGTAGCCATTCTTGAATATCAATGTGTGCCTGAGATTCAACCTTGATTCCTAGGGTACCTGCAAACCAAAAATTTTTTGTTATAGGACAGTCTCTAAACATGTGGGTTAGGTTTTCATCACCATCCTCGCAAAGACCACATGTGGTGTCTAGGTCTTTGACCCATCTACGGCGGTTGCAAGCAGCAGGAAGGGCCCCATGCATTATTTTCCAAACATGTGATTTCCATTTTGTAGGGATCTCCAACGACCATAGGACCTTCCAGAACTTCTGGTCCTTAATTAGGTCCTCCATCCTTTGTTGAACCTTGTCTGGTATACCAATCTTCCCACTGTGCATAATATCCTGATTTTACGGAGTATACTCCATCTTTTGCACCAACCCAAATAAACTCATCCTCTCCAGTGTCATCTCTGATTGGACATGCTAGAATTCGCTTCCTTGTGTCCCAATGGAAGGTTGTTCTTATCAGGTTCATGTTCCGTCTAGTGGGATTGTGTAGCATCAAGTTTGCTACTTTCCTTTTGTTCCCATAGCTCTCTTTGGACCCCCTTGCCGAAATTTTATCTCCCCACCCTGCCATCGATCTTCAAGTATGTAAGTGTGTTCCCCATTTCCTATCCTCTTCCCTATTTTGTGTTGGACATCACGAACAACCTTGCATAGTCCTTTCCATCCAGGGGAACCCCTCTTCGTAACCTGTCCTCTTAGGGGGATTGGAGAGCTGTGTTTATACCCAGGGGCAGAGCCAGAATATTTTGTTAGGGTGAGCCGCAATATGACAATTTTTATATTTAACAATGTCACTTGATACGTGAAGTACATACCGGAAATATTAGTTTATCAATGTGGCGTTGATACAAACAAATTTACTCTTATTTATATTCATTATGAGACTAGTTCATACAAATATACAATTGACATTATTCATAAGAGAACACTATTACTTAATTGATAGAAAGAATGTTTTGATTAAATTGCTTAGCGTAAATAAATTTTTTTTAAAGAACAATTAAAATCTATATTTTATTTATTCTTAGATTTATTTTTTTTTAAAAACGTTTCTATTTCCCACATGTTTTGTTATAAAGCAATACAATTTATAAAAAAAAACGTACGTAACTGCATAATATTAGAAAATAGAAGTACTAAAAATAGCAATAAGAAAAATTTGTTTAAAAGTATATAAATAAAGAAAATTAAAAAAAAAGAAAAAGAAGATGCATAGTGAACAGGGGTGGGTTGCTGTTAAAAAATAAAGAGGATAATATGTACGTAAGCAGATTCAAACACACGCTTAATAGAAATGGGCCATCTAAACCACCAAGCTACAAACCTTCTTACATTCCGATCTGCAACATTTAATAGAAATGTAAACCATGGACTGGGCCATGGCCCACCCTGGCCCCCCCATGGATCCGCCTCTATTTATACCGTGCTTGGTATATCTTGCTGAGTAATAAGTCCGGTTGTTTGTGCAGCCGTCATGCTTGTTTAACCAGCAAGGCAGTATTCATCCAGCTCGTCTTTCGCATTCCCATTCCCCCCTAGTCCTTTTGGGCTAAACAGCGTATTCATTGGCACCCAGTGTTTGGAGTTTCTGCCCGCCCCATTCCACCAGAAAAAATTCACCATCAAAGAATCAATTTTTGCTGCCAAGGATTCTGGGATGTTGTAGACTGAAAGGATGTGCTGGTTAAGTGCTGAAAGAACAGCATTTATCAGAACCAGTCTACCAATTGTTGAGAGCATGGAGGCTTTCCAGTTTTGTAGTTGTCTGGAAACTGCATCATACATGAAATTCATCTATTGTAGTTTATTCCGCTGCAGGGTTGGTGGGACGCCAAGGTATCTCTCAAAGGTCTGTTTCACCTCAAACCCAAATATCATCTCCATGCCTTGCACTTCTTCAGATGCGACATTTCTGGATAGCATCATTTGGGATTTTTGAATGTTTATAACCTGTCCAGAGGCCGAACAGAAGAGATCCACACATTGATTCAAATGGAGAATGTTTTGCATTTCCACTGCCGCAAAGACCAGTGAATCGTCTGCGAAAAAAATATGGTTTATCTCTGGGCACTATCGGCCGGCCTTGATCCCCACTAGTCTGTTTTGGGATGCTTCCTGGTTGAGATAGTTCCCCAACACATCAAGGCAGAGAATGAACAGATATGGTGACAGAGGGTCCCCTTGTCTAAGACCCGCCTCCGGCTTGAAACAAGGTGACGGGATACCATTAATAAGTACCGCGTACTGCACCGTGGTGACACAATGCATAATAAGTTTAACCCAGTTGGTCGGAAAACCAGATCTTTCCAGAACAGCTTTCAAAAAGTCCCAATTCACCCTATTGTAAGCCTTGCTCATATCTACCTTGATCGTTGCAAATTTCTTCCCCTGCCTCTTCTCCTTGACAGTGTGGAGAAGTTCGTGTGCCAACAGACAACTATCCGTTATTAAACGCCCCTGAAGGAAAGCATTCTTATTGGAATCCACTAACCTTTGCATGATTCCTCTCATTCTGTTAACCAGACACTTCGAAATGATTTTGTAGATGACATTGCATAAGCTGATTGGCCTAAATTCCGCCAAAGTGGTGGGGTTATCCACTTTGGGTATTAGTGAGATGTAAGTTGTGTTAATCTCCTTCAAAAAACAACCTGATCTCAAACTTTGCAGGACTGCCTTGCATATATCCGGACCAACAGTTGGCCATAATTTTTTTGTAGAACAAAGCAGGGATTCCATCTGGCCCTGGTGCTTTCAAAGACCCCAACTGATGGACAACGATATAAACTTCTTCTTCCGTGAAAGGTGCCTGAAGAATGTGTAGGTCCAGATTGGAGAGTCTTTTGTTGTAGTTGCACAACAGCATTCCTGTCTTCCTAGTCCAGTCAACCTTATCGTCCTGCTTCCTTTTGATTAGTGCTTGAAAATGCATAGAGGCCTCGCATAACATGTCTTGTTCCTCAGTTAGCCAACTTCCATCTTCAGTTTTGATTCTTCGAATCTCCACCCTGCTTTGCCTATGTTTGAAGTGTCTCAAGAAGAATTTTGTTACTTTATCTCCTTCCTGAAGCCATTTAACTTTAGACCTTTGTCGCCAGTATTGGTCCATGAGGGTGAGAGCTTCTTGGCATTATTCCTTTGATAAGCAGTATGCAACTAGGCTGGAATCCTTTAGGCCCAATTCCTCTACTGTCTCCTGCAGTTTCATCAGTTCCTCCACCTCTTTCCCACCAGCAGTTTGTTGGTGTTTTTTCCACTTTAGTGTCCACTTCCTGCACTCGTCTTTGATTGTTTTCAGTTTCCACACCGCTTGGTACATTAGTGAGCCCTGTCTTCCCCTTGTTTGCCATCCATCCTTGATGATGGCTTGCATTTCCTCTTGATCCAGAACCCAAGCTTCCAGTCTATAGCCCCTTCTTTTTCTTCCACTTCTTTGTGTGTCTAGATGTAGGATAATGGGCCCATGATCTGAATTAAGAATAGGCAAGTTCAAAATATTTGAGGTTGGAAATTCACTTGCCCATTTGTCATTAATGTATCCTCTATCTAGGCACTCAAAGATTAGTCCCCTTCCAATTCTATTATTTGACCAAGTGAATTTGTTTCCCCAGCTGGGGACTTCCTGCAACTCTAGGGCATTGACCCAGTTTCTGAAAGCCTCTCCTCCTTTCACCTGGGAAAGGCCTCCTTGTTTCTGCCTCCTTGTTTCTAATCAAGGGTTTCTATCTGATTGAAGTCCCTCATGATCATCAATGGTTCCTTTATTCCCTGTGTTACATACTTTATTTCCTCCCATACATCTTCCCTGTTTTTAACAACTGGGCTGCCATACACAAAGCACACATAACAAAGTCCATTCCCCATTTGATTAAAAGAACATAACACCACATTGGTAGAAACATAACAACACCTAGCACCCAAACCACCCGTACAAAAGACTGCAATCCTCTCACTAAGTCCTACTGCATCAACACCTCCAACAAAAGAAAGTTGTTAACATTTGAGTGCTTTGTTAACACGTGACATAGACGTCTTACATTCAAACAGACAAAGAAAAGAAGGGGAATGGTGACGGAAAATCCATTTGATATAAGGAACTACAGAGGTTTCCGCCCAACCAATACCTCTGCAGTTCCAGCTGCATATTTTCATGGCCCCCGTGGGGGTGGTTGTCGGCCTACCCCCAACGCCTCAGTTCTTCCAATCTTCAACAACCTTTTATTCCTGCTCCACCTGTTCCCTATTGTTGCACAGCCATGTCCCTATCCACCCTACCCCAACGAACTTTCTCTGTATGAACTCTGGGTCCTTAGAAAGTTCCTCCCCTCCAGAGCCTTAAATTTCTTTGACAAGCTAGAGTAAATTTCCTCCCCTTCCCAGCTGCCCCTAGTTGTAGAACCCAGCTCGGGTGCCGAAGTAGCCTTGCGCTTGAGTTGCTTGAATGGTGTCATCGCTTCCCCTTCTGTGAACCCCAGTTCCACACTGCTACCTCTCATCCCCCAACCTCCCCTGGAGGCCAGTTTCCCGAGGCCCCGCAGAGTTTGCAGCTGTCCTTCTTTCCTAGTGCCCTTCCCTCCGTACTTTGTGGTGGCTGCATGGCTAGACCCAGTTTAAGTTGGTCGTCCTGTTCCTCCGGCTGGCTATCCTTAAACTTCCCCAAATCCACCTGGCTTGGCTCAGGTGAAGGTGACTCTAAATCCAGCACTATAATTTCTTTGTCTCCTCCTTTAATTTTTACAAAGCTGGAGAATGGTGAGTGCATGAATCCCGTTGACGGGGAATGTTTAAGCTATAGTATAGCCGGGGTTGTATATCGTATCCTCAGGGAACTAGGTCAAGTTCGGTCCGTTTTAAGCAAAAGAGTTCGGATTAAACAAGAATTTTCACCAAAAATGAGATTTAGTTTAACTAGACTAAACTAACGAGGAATTAACACTTAAGAGAACACTCACAAGAAAGAAGGACCCAGGGGTTGTTCTAGCCACCTAACTTAGCCTAACCCTAGAAGATAAAGGAAGAAGGAGTGATCAAACAAGGCTCGGAATTGGTTGTTGATAAATGTAAACCATTCTAAGCTCCCTCTTCCAAAGGAGACATTAGATTGAAACCGAATTACTTCCCCTCATTTCCATGAAAGAAAGCAATTAGGAGTAATTAGTTCAACACCCCTAATCAACCCAACTCTCATTCTCATGAGAGTAAGGTAAATCACTCCACCAAGAACCCAAATCAATGTGTTAGAGGAGTTTTGACAACTTTCCAGACAACCAAACCTCCCACAATGATAGAGTAAAAGGTGAGAGAATCCTTAAACCCAAAATAATCACCCCCTTTCATTAAACCTTCAAGGTTAGACCTCGTTAGGGGCCATTAAACCCCCAAGCCTAGAAAAACTTAGTCTCTAATCATATTAACAAACATTAAACTAATAACATTCAAACCTAAGCTAGCAAAACAACTCATATTCAGCAAGCAAAACACTAAACCTAACATAAAACGCTTAAGAAAACAATAAAACAGTAACAATGAGATAAATTATACCTTAAGATGACTTTCCTTCAATAAATGCTTCCAAAATAACTTAAATATCCTTCCAAAGTCTTCAAATGATGAAAATAAACCAGCACAAAGCAATAAATGAAGATAAAAAGAGCAGAGAGAGAGATTAACACTAATTAAGCTAAGAGTGCTCTAAACAAAAGGGGTTTTAGGGCTAAAACTAGAGAGAATACAAATAAGGGTGACTAAGTAACCTAGGGAATGATAAAAGCTGCTGAATTTCAACCCTAAAAATCTATAAATAGTTCCCTAAAAACATCCCAAAGTGCGTCGCTTTGAATCCGGAAACAGGGGCTGAAATCCGATATCGGCACGATCGTGTGGAAATTCGGCACGATCGTGCCGTTTGAAAATTCTGGCGATTGCTGAGGCAAGGAGTAGCACGATCGTGCAGTGAAGCGACACGATCGTGCGGATCTTCCAGAAGGTGGTGCACGATCGTGCACCTGGGACTGCACGATCGTGTGGAAATTCGGGGTGGAGGTTCTTCAGAGCAAGGGGACTGCACGATCATGCCGATATGATGCACGATCGTGCCCCCTGTTTTCTTTGATATCTCGGCCTTTTTGACTCCTCCCGGCTCCCGACTTCTTCCATGATCTCGGCATCTAACTTTGAGTCCCGGGCCAGCCTCTTGCTCTAAGGATCTCGCTCTTTTCCCGAGTCTTTTGGGTCTCACACTCAAGGCCTACAAAACAGGGGAAAAACATAATATAAGTGGCATTATTATCGTGGAAAACGAGCTGAAAGACCGAACATGGAGGTATAAATAAGGCTAAAAAATGAGCCTAATCAGGGAACCGTTGAACGAATTAGCCATGTTTCTAGAGCTCTCAATGGCAATTAATGTTTGCTTTGGTAGGTAGGCAATTTCAGGAATGGGTGTGGGGAAACTTTATGGAGCAGGGTGGGTATAAATAGCCTGAGGCTAGACTGGCTGGTGATGGGGGTTACTAGGGTAAGAGGGCCCCTCCTCCTGAGTCAAATTCTCAGGGAGGCTCTGTGCCTTTCCCAATTACTCATCCTGTGGTGCAATGAGTGAAAGGTTTGTGTCCACTTGCATATAATCAACTTGAGTGGGGACTATTTCCTCATTTAATAAGGGTATGTCCAGTGACATGTCATTGTCACCCAGATTTTCAGGGGGTGGGGCAGAAATGCAGAAAGGCTTTGAGTTAAATACCTCAGTCCCATCCATCTGTGTACTTGCATCAGCAGGTCTTTTCCCTCTTCTGATGTGGTCCCTACGCTCAATGATGGACGTGTCTCCATGCATCCCATGCAGTGGTGGTTTTTCCATGAAAACCCTATCCTCCGGTGCTAGTAGGTCCATGAACGGCGATTCCACCACCCTGATAACCGGCCCACTCCGTTTTGCGACGTTGTCGCCGCGGTTTTCTTCTGGTTCTGTATACGCAGACGGCCTCTTTCTTCCCTTCTACTCAGAGTCCCACACTGGTTTCCCACCCCGTAATCTCGTAGTGTAGAAGGGGTACACTGCAAGATGGACGCTCATATGCGATCGTCCGTTGTGATCGTTCAATGAACGGTCGCATTTTTTTTCCGGGCGACCGTTCATTTGCGACCGTTTAATGAACGGTCGCATTTTTTTCGGGCGACCGTTTTTTTGCGACCGTTCAATTAAACGGTCGCAAAATTTGTGACCGTTCAATTCAACGGTCACAAATTTTGAATAGTAAAATTTACGACCGTTCAATTGAACGGTCACAAATTTTGCGACCGTTCAATTAAACGGTTGCTCGTTTGTTATTAAATGTCAGAACGAAACTCGCCCTTCATATTCCCTAATTTCCTCATCTTTCTTTTTCTCGATTCTCCCTCATCTCACCGATTCCCTCTCTTTCTCACTCTTCTCTTCTCCATTCCCCTAAACACTCAAAGCGATCTCCATCACATTCTCTTTCTCGTCACATGAAGCCCGTTATGCAACACAAAAGTAGCTAGATCGAGAGCCTCCATCTAAATGTTCAAGGGAAGAGATCGAACAGTTGCGCTTTGAGGAAGAATTGAGCAATTCAAGTATAAAAAGGAAGTAGAGAAGTCGAAGAAGGTGTAGACGGTGTGAAAGATTTCGTTTTTAGGTTTAGGATTTAGATTTAATTTAATTTCGCATGTTTAATTCAAATTTTTTTATTTAACATCTTGTAATCTCGGATCTTAAGTTCATGTAATTAGATCTAAATTTTGATACTTTCAAAAGTTTAATACATTCTCTGGGTTGATTGTTCCTCGTTTCTTGTTCCTTATTTGCTTAATTTCTGAGTTTGTCTTGATTTTCTGCGGATATTTTATTCGATTTTTTATGTTAATGTTCAAGTTTCTGGGTTTAATATGTTGGGTTGCTTGATTCATGTTCATTTTCCCCTTCTCCCTTGTTCTGAATCTAGTTTCAATTTCTGGGTTGGATTGTTATTGAGTTATTTTTCTGAGTAATTTTGATTGAAAAAAAAAAAGATTCGAAAATTTTGTGACCGTTCAATTGAACGATCGCAAATTTGTGACCGTTGAATTGAACGGTCGCAAAATTTTGTGACAGTTCATGAACGATCGCTCCGTTTTGTGACCGTTCATGAACGGTCGCCCCTTTTTGGGACCGTTCATGAACGGTCGCAAATTAGCAACCGTTCATTTGAACGGTCGCCCGGCCCCTCAAACGACCAATCAGACGCGACCGTCGTAAACGGTCGCAAATGAACGGTCGCGCGCCCACTGACGCGACCGTTCAAGCCTAACTAAGACCGTTCACAACGGTCTTATTTTTTAGACCTTCTTGTAGTGGTAAATGGGAGGATGAGCCATGATCTTGTTTGTGTACATGGCCTCTTCACCGGTCCGTATCTGGTACTCTTTCTTCTCCATGACTTCAAACCTGTGCATGATACCCTGGACTGCATCCGTGGTGGACTTCTTGCATTTGTCGATTTTATGGCCCACAAGGCCACAACTCTTGCAGTGATGAACAAGTTAGGTAAGGTAAAGTTGTTAAAGAAAAGAATAGTAAAGAAAACTAATTAAAGTCTCAATCTTTTATGCGGTGAATTTACGGTGCGGTAAGTTGCCGTGAGTTTCGGGATTGCGGTAAGTTGCGGTGGAATAAATTTTGTGAATTTTAAATAATTTTGTGGAAATATATTTAATAAAAAGGTAAATAATAATTTGTGGTGAGTTGTGGTAGACTGCAGTAGACCGTGTTATTTAGAATTAAGTTAGGTAAAATAAAGTTATTAAAGAAAAGAATAGTAAAGAAAATTAATTAAATGATATTAGTTTGGGTGTCTTTTAAGAATTCGGTTAAGGTAAGGTGAGGTAATATGAGATAAAGAAAGGATAAGATAAACTTAACCAACTATTCTAAATAATAGGGTCTTGAAAATAGATGAATAGTTGGTGGTTGGGTAAAAGTCAAGTTTTGATAACTTTTCGTAAATTTATGTTAGTTTCGAGAAAAAATATTAAAATTTATCAAATATACAAAAATTAAATTTTGTGTTTTAGCTAGTTTTGGTAAATTTTTGTAATTGGCTAGTTGATAATTGGATAAAAGTTAATTTTTGGTAATTTTTGATAAATTTAAGTACTCCCTCCGTTATTATTTTTTTGACTGTCACGGTCTTCAATGTCATCCTTTAATTAATAATTTCTTACATAATATGTTATTAAACACTTATAACATTATACTTTTATGATAGTATTTTTCATTACAAATCTAATGGTAGTAATTTATATGATAATTTATCGTATATATTGAGAAATATATAGTCAAAATTCTTTAACACAATTTTCAAAGACGAAAATTAATATGGAACAAAGGGAGTAAGTTTTGAGAAATATATTAAAATTTACCCTGATATACCAAAATTAAAATGTTGTACTTATTGATTTTGGTAAATTTTGATAAATTTTGGTAAGGTTCATTGAATTTTGGTAAATTTTGGTAAAAAATCACCCTCCCAATTTTACCCAACAATTTGACACGATGTACTACTTGCTTCGTTTCATATTGACTATCACAGTTTTCGATGTCACTCTTTGATTGATAATTTTTTTATAAAATATTGTATTAACAAGTGTAATATTATTTCTAGGATAATATTTTCCGTTGTGAATCTAGTAGTAATACTTTTATATAACAAATCATTGTATATATCGAGAAATTTATGATAAAGTTTGTTGAAGTTTGACGTAAAATTTCCAAAATGGACAAATAATAGGAAACGGATGGGGTACCGTGTTTATGTTCATAGTTTGCATAATTTCAAATGATTATTTTTGTCTACTTGACTTGTAATGCATAATTACCTGATTTCATTATCCCTTTTTGTTTATCAATTTGATAATTTCAATAATTGAAATGTCCATTTTACCCTTAATTGATAACTATAATTTATTCAATTTTTCCTCTTTTTTGTATTCAGTAGTATTAGGAACATATTTGGTAAAGTATCAACTTTTTACTCATTTTCCTATGTGTATCGACTTTCAAAAAGTAGTTACCATGACGATCATTTAGGGACGGAGGTAGCAGTAGAGTAAAGTGTTTTATTTGTTTATCACATGTCATCTATTTCTTTCCATGGAATAATAGGTGGTAAACCAGTTTTGAATTTTGGGTCAATTTGTCCATGTTCTTTTGTGTGATAGGTAGGTGGATAATATAGATAAAGTTAGATAAAATAGGAGAAATAAAGTGGAGATAAGTGGAATAAAATGTAGTGGGTGGGATAAAGTGGTAAAGTGATTATCCTACTAGTCTACCACACAAAATAACATGACATTTGAATCAATATATCTCTAAATTGCAAAATTTAAGGGTAAAACTACTACATTCTACACATCCACATATGGTATCTTCCATAAGCGGAATTGCGTTTGAATTTTAATAAGCTGTGGAAAGTCTTTAAAGCAGGCGAAAACCTAGATTCGGAAAAATCGGACATTGGACGGAAATTTGATGTCTAATATCCCATTTTTTTTGCATATTTTTGGGTCGAACAAATGTGACAAGTATAAATTGGGTTCGGACAATAGAAATTGAAAAAAAAAATTGAGTTTGAATTTTCTGTCAAATCAGTCAATGTCACAATTCGAACGAAAATTCTATGATCGTACCCAATTTTTTTTGATAGAACAAATCTGGATTATCTGGTCGGACAGTTTTTTTGCCAACCCGAAGGTGTATACTTTGAATGCCCTTACTCATTTCAGGTCTAACAAATCCAGGTTATTGAGTCGAGTAATTCCGAGTTGTTGGTTAGATAGATTTTTGCCAGCACTATAAGTTTGACTACATTTTCCTCAAGACTTTCAAATACTTATTAAGACTTACTTTTATTTATCAAAAGTTACCATTATTTAAGTTTTCCCTAGTATAAATTTATGCGGAAATTTTATAGGTATAAAACTCTCCATTGGATTGCCATTCCATATAAGCTTTTAGACGCCATGGGAATGGATGGCCAACAAAACAAATGGATCATAAGGTTGCAAGCAAGACTTTGTGAGAAATATCAATTTTAATTTTTTGTTTTGTTCAATGTACTAAATATGAAATTTGTTCGAAACCACCCAAAATATGAAAGAAAAACATAAAAAAAAATATTAAGGCTGTTATTTTTTTACAAATTGAAACTTCATAGTCTTACTTGAAACTTTACGGTCTATTTGCTTCATGAGTCATCTCTTGAGGTCAATTACCCCATATGCAATGCATTTGGATTTTGGATCAACATTACAAGACCCAATTAGAATGGGCTTCTGTGTGTCACCTTGTCATAAGCTTTGTTGGGCTACACACATTACAATGGTGCTTTAGGAATTCACATGCTAACTCTGAAGAAGAACTCACCAAAGTTTGTCTGATCCGAATCCAACCCGAAAAATGGGCCCGAGATAAATTTTCGTCCGAAACTTGATATTGCCTGAATTGGCCGAGTATTTAGACATAATATTTCTGTTTTTTTCCTATTGTCCGAGCCCGATTTAGACCCGAATTAGCCATGTCCGAATTGTGCGGCCTGCTCTGACCCGAATAAGAACCGAGTTTGGACATAAATTTCTTGTCGAAAATTTCGAAATTGACCGAATTTGATCGACCCTACTTTATTCGGACCGGAATTTTTGCCGGCGCTATATCTATAATGTATTTGGATCAACATTACAAGACCCAATTAGAATGGGCTTGTGTGTGTCTCCTTGTTCAATAAGCTTTGCTGGGCCGCACACATTACAAGGGTGGTTAAGTAATTCACATGCAACTCTAAAAAAGAGCTGACGGAATTTAGTCCGATTCGAATTCGAATTGTTCGACTTAGAAAAATTGGGTCCGGACATAGGTTTTCATCCAAAATTTGATATTGATTGAATACTTAGACATGATATTCCTTTTTTTCTATTGTTTGAACCGATTCAGACCCGAATTAGTCATGCCCGAATTGTCCGGCCTGCTCTAACCTGAATAAAAATCAAATATGAGCATGAATTTCTCGTCCGAATTTCGACACTAACGGAATTTTATCGACCCGAATTTATCCAAATCCGAATTTCTGGATATATGTAATGCATTTGGACCAACATTACAAGACCCAATTAGAATGGGCTTATGTGTATCACCTTGTCCAATATACTTTGTTAGGCTACACACATTCACATAAAACTCGCCAACTCTAAAGAAGAGGCAACAAAAATTTTTTCGCATCAGAACGTGAATTGTCCTAACTGAAAAAATTGGGTAGGGATATAGTTTTTTTGTCTGAATTTGATATTGATCGAATTGACCGACTATTCGAATATAATATTTCTATTCTTTTTTCTATTGTTCGAACCTGATTCAGATTCGAGTTAACCATGTCCGAATTGTCGACCCGCTTTGACCTGAATAAAAACCGAGTCTGAACATCAATTTTTTTATATAAATTTTGACATTGACCGAATTTATCGGGACCCAAATTTCTGCGAGTGAAGCATGTAATGCATTTGGATCAACAGTAAAAGACCCAATTAGAATGGGCTTATGTGTGTCACCTAGTTGAATAAGCTTTGTTGGGCTACACAGTACACACATCCCAGGGGTGTTTTAGTAATTGCACATGCAACTCTAAAGAAGACGAAGGTGTAGGAGTAGTTTTGGTAGGACGTCGATTATTTGCCAGTCATTCATCCTCAACTCAATTCACTCATTCACTCACTGTGTTTTTGAAGAAGAAGAAGAAGAAAAAGAAAGAAGAAGAATGCCGTGCCTCAATCTTTCGACCAATGTCAACCTCGATGGAGTCGACACCTCCGCCATACTTTCTGAAGCTACCTCTGCTGTTGCTAGCATCATTGGGAAACCTGAGGCTGTAATTTCTCCTCCTTTTTACTTTCTTTGTTATGCTCTTTGTTTTCCCTTTTCAATGATTTCTGGGTTTTCAATTCTGGCCTGTTTTTGAGCTGTATGTACGAAATTACAACTGGGTTTTGTTTTCTTAAGAGATATGTTTGGTATATATGAAGATTGTTGGACATTTTGGACCCTATTTTGTGCGTTTATGTGGGATTTTTATGCTCTTTGTTCAATCATGCCTCTGGATTTCTGGGTTTTCACTTCTGGCCTGTTTTTGAGCTGTATCTACGAAATGAGAACTGGGTTTTGCTTGTTTATGCGGTATGTTTAGTACAGATGAAGATTGATTGACATTTTGGACCCTATTTTGTGCGTTTATGTGGGATTTTTATGCTCTTTGTTCAATTATGCCTCTGGATTTCTGGGTCTTCACTTCTGGCCTGTTTTTGAGCTGTATCTATGATGGGGCCTTGTGTGAAGGAAATTAGAACTGGGTTTTGGTACAGATGAAGATTGAGTGGAATTTTGGACCCTATTTTGTGCTCATTTTTCTATCTAGGTGTTTAATCCCTTGCATTTATGTGGGATTTTTATGCTCTTTGTTTTCCTTTTTCAGTTATGCCTCTGTATTTCTGGGTTTTCACTTCTGGAATGTTTTTTGTGCTGTGTCTATGATGGGGCCTTGTGTGAAGGAAATTAGAACTGGGTTTGTTTCTTTAGCGATGTATTTGGTACAGATGAAGATTGTTTGGACATTTTTGACCCTATTTTGTGCGTTTATGTGGGATCTTTATGCCCTTTGTTTTCCTTTTTCAATTGTGCCTCTGGGTTGATTTCTGGGTTTTCTCTTCTGGGATGTTTTTGAGCTGTGTCTATGATGGAGCCTTGTGTGAAGGAAATTGGAACTGGGTTTTGTTTTCTTGAGCGGTATATTCGATAGAGATGAAGATTGATTGAAATTTCGGACCCTATTTTGTGCTTAGTTTTCTATGTATGTGTTTAAGCCCTTGCATTCATGTGGGATTTTTTCCCGACGAACAAGAAGAGTTGTTTCCAGTGAAATTGACTATTTGTGGTTTTCTGTGCTTAACCCATTATTTGCTATGCAGCATTGTTTTACCAAATTCAAAATTAGGGTTTACTATGTCGCTCACTGGGCAATTTAGTCTATCCGTAAATGATTAAGTTTCTTTATGTTGTAGCTCTGCAGTTGGATTTTCACCTCTTGCCTATAGGAGTTAATGGATTTCACTTGACATAAATGAAATTTAGTATGTTGGTTTGTGACTATTTTCTGCAGGGCATTCTCTTTTCTGTCTCTCAATTTGGAGTCACATCAGTGCTCGTGCAAGTTTTCTTTACTTCTTTAGGGAACTTTTTAGTTCTGTTATGATCTTATAATTATCAATCTTCTAATTCATTCTACTGAGAGTGTGCCAAAAGGTTTCATGCTTAACGTCTATCACAAATGTAGTTCAAGGGAATCATTCAATGTAATTTCAGCTTTGAATTGTTGCAATGTGAAGCAGGTGGATTAACCCTTATCTTCCGATCTCATGTAAAGTGATATATAGTGCATTTATTTTCATTCATAAGTGAAATGGCCTTTATGTCAATGGCATAGGCTACCTGTGCTAATTAATATTGTCTTGAGGGCGCTGCCCTATTTATCGTTAATGTACTAACCATCGCCAAAGGTTAGTACATCAACGATAAATAGTTCCAAAAAGTTGTTATATTCACTCTCCAATGTTACAAGTTGGTATACTACAGTCCGATACCCCCAAATATCAGTATATCAGCGTCCTATATTCTTTTAGAAAATGAAACGACCTCATGCTTTGTACAATGTTTTGTTGCCTACAACTTGGCTCTTAATGAGTGCAAATCACTGCAGTACGTCATGGTGGTATTGAAGGGATCCGTGCCAATGGCGTTTGGTGGAACTGAGCAGCCTGCTGCATTTGGAGAACTGGTGTCCATTGGAGGCCTTAACCCGGACACGAACAAGAAGTTGAGCGCTGCCATTGCTTCGATTCTCGAGACAAAGTTGTCCATTCCCAAATCCCGATACTTCCTCAAGTTCTATGACTCCAAGGCAAGTTCTCTCAGTGTCTATTTTATCATCCAATTCAGCATTCCACGGTCACTTCTTATTGTTCCATTCTTCCTGTTTGTTGTTTAGGACCACTCAGTTCAAGGACATGCACAGTGTTTGCATGCTTTACACCAGGGATAGCCTCTAGAACATGTAAACATGCCTTTACTGCCCAAAATGTTTTCGGTTACAACACTTTTCACTCTTGTTTTCCCCCTCTCTGTGCGGGTTAGTAGGAAGGCGGTTTGGTAAGGGCGCAAAAATGAAGACCAATGTTATGGGAACATTTTCTACTCTGCTTTTTGTTTGATCAATTTGAAATCTAAAGGCTAAAATGAATGAAATATTAACTATTGGTTGCGTGAGAGTAGATTCATCCTGGGACATACACTTTCATGATGACTTTTATGAACATATGGGTGACTTCCTCAATATATTGTTAGTTACATTTGTATTAAATGTCGTTCTAGTATGACTTATTATGCACAGCAAAACTTTCAACAAGTCATACCCTAAAACAGTCCGTCTCACTCGAACTCTTATATGAGACGGTGTCGCCTAAGAATTTGAAATATATCATTAACGAGTTAAAGGTATTAACTACAATGCAGAAGTCAGAACTTTGCAGAAATGCTGTAGAATGATTTCGATGCTCTTTCATCATGCAGGGTTCCTTTTTCGGTTGGAATGGATCAACCTTCTAAACATGACTTGAAGTTATGACTTTTAAGCATGGTGCTACGCGGGGTTTTTAATATCTGCTTTTAGAACTATCTACGTAGTACCTGTTGTCGTTGCTACTACCACAAACCTGAAATATTGTGCAGCATTATGGCTGTCGTGCTTTTGTCTGGTACAATGACAGCCGAATTATCACTGTACGTATGTACAATTTGGACATTTTGTGCTTTGTCATGCTCCCTTCGGCCGCATGATTCATTGGAATATCTATTGCTGTGCTGCATTGCATTGGTTGCAGAGCAGGCAGTTATTTATGTAGCTCCTCTTATGTTGTTAGGTTCATGTTATCATGGTGTGTGAGTAAATCCATGGTTTAGTTGTAGTCTTGGTCTTGGGGGCAACCTTATGCTTATATCCTAATAATCCTAGGTCTTGTTATAACTGTGGTAAGTGTTCAACTCAACCAGCCGGTTAGAGTGGTTGACCCGAAGCCCGGTGGTCATACTGGATCTTGTCTTGGTTCAACCCGTTTTGTAGGTTCAATCGCTAACCTGGTCAACCTGTAACCTGTGGTTTGACCAATTTTCTCCTTTTCCTCGTAAAAGTTCTTTTTTGCCCTAATATTGTTGATAATTCGTGTGTATTTGGGAAGTAAATAAAGTTTTCTTGTTACTCATGACGGGGTAATGTCGATTTGACCAGTTCAGTCGGTGATCTGGGTCAACGAGTCCAACCAATTGATCCGTCGACCCACTGGGTCTACCGGTTCGGTGAGCGGGTCGGTTTTGACAACATTGCTTCTTATGTCTTCCTAGCTCTGATTTAGTGGAGCTTCTTTCTTAAATTATAACACTTTGCACCTTTTCTAGATTTTGCTTAAGACCTAATATCACAATTTTAGCCTCTTTGTGTTTAGGATTAGTTTCTTTTCCATTTTGGCTAACTGTTCCCTGAATAAGGTCAAGCTTTCAGTTCTTTCATCGAAGACCAGACCCAGCGAAACAAAGTTGGGAACCGAACCGAAAAAGCTGAACCCGAATCTGAATGGGGGATCCGAAGAAAATTTGACTTGAAATGTGACTCGACTAAAATCCACATCTAAATGATCTTAAATTAAATCAGAACCCAATCAGAAAGAACTGCACGATCCTCACCTGAACCAACCCGAGTAAAACTCGCCCGAAGTCAACCTGAATCGAAATTGGTTGAACGATGGCAACTTGAACCGATCTTCAACCCGACCCGACCCGATTCACCCAATTGTCAGGTTTATCTATGGCGTTATCTTTTTTTTCTTTTTTTCTTTTTTTCTAAGAGCTTCATTGGCATTCTCTAACCTCTTGTTCTCATTCTCATTGTAGACAATTCACATTCATCCACAAACTTTGAGACAAATACTAGAGTTCTATCCTCGTGCTTGGTTCTTTGTGTGCTAAAAGTGACTGTTTCGTTTTTATCTAATTTACATTCACCGTTGGTCACTAGTGCTAAGTCAACTTCTTCCCTTTCATCTTCGGAATCATGATCAATGTTCGATCTTTATGAATAGTTTGAGAACTCGTTCTCTGATAGTCTGCCTGCTACCAAAGTTATTTGAGTTTCATCGTTGCGTGACTCAACTTCTTTTTCATCTGAAGAGTCTTCCCATGCAGCTATTACGACCTTCTCGAAACAGACTTCCTCTAGGCAAACTTCGTACTATTGTCACAGGACTATTCTTTCTATAGTCGTTTCTTGGCCACTAGACAATCTCTAGTGAAGTGTCGAAGACTACCACATTCATGACATCACGGGCCTGTTTCCTCGGACTATTCCTTGATTTGCTAGAGTTGTCCGTCTTGAAATGCTTCTTGAAGAACTTCTTAAACTTCGTACTCCATTGCTTTCTCTTCTCGATCTAGGTTTGAGTCATCATTCTACAATCTCCATGGCTTTTAAAATTAAGCCATGGTCTTTCTTGATATCCTCCGCTGAAGTGTTCCTTTTGAGTTCATATGTATGGAGATTTTCACTCGGCTCATCCAATACGAGTGTGCTCAACTCTTTTGACTCTTTGATGGCAATGACGTTGCTCACGTATGAGTGAGGTAAGATCCCAAGTCTATGTTTTTTTAACCAGTTCTTTGATTTCGATTGACTTTCTTAGAGATTTAAACTTGTTGGGGATCCAAGAGAAAATATTGTGAACTAGTCTTTCACAACTAGCTTCATTGTCTTCCTCCTTTCAAATATATTTGTTTTATCAAATTATTTAAAAGATGAGAAAAGCAAAGGCTTGAGGTTAATTTGGCCGAAAAATTACCAAAACATTGTAATGTTAGCGCATTTCGAAGAATAAAACATGTCAGAAACCTTACAAATGGTAAATATTAAAAAGAAAAATAGAATAATAAAAAATTAATATAAATCATAGGAATGGTAAATGTAATAATTCACTTTCTTATGAAAACCATCAACACTAAACATGTCTTTTTCTTAACTTGCATGAATGATCCCACATTTTGCTCTCCTCCCCCCATCTTAATCCCTTTCTCCTAAATTTCCTCCCCACAATTTCTCCCTATCTCCCCCTCAAATTTAACCTCCTCCATTCTCTTCCTCCCCAAACAAAAAACCTCCCCTCCCCCCCCCCAATTTAATTACCTCCAAACTCCCCTCGAATCCTCGAATCCTCTCCTTCGACAGCCATTTCGACAATGGCTTCTTCAACAACAGCCCCACCAATCCTCCCAGTCTCCACACCCCAACCCACCACCACCCCAATCCCTCCCTCGGCCTTCCGCAGCTTCTTCGGCCGCCTCCACGACCAGATCATGGATGGCCTGAGCCAGCGTCGGCCCTGGTCAGAGCTCGCGGACCGCACCGCTTTCTCGAAACCAGACTCTCTCTCCGACGCTACCACTCGTCTCCGCAAAAACTACTCCTACTTCCGGGTCAACTATCTCACCCTCCTAACCTTAGTCCTCGCCCTGTCTCTCTTGGCCCACCCATTCTCCTTAATGACCCTCCTCGCTCTCCTCGCCGCCTGGTGCTTCCTCTACCTCTTCCGCCCCTCTGATCAGCCCCAGCTCGTCCTCTTCGGGCGATCCTTCTCCGACAAGGAAACCCTCGGCGGCCTCGTCATCGTCTCCGTCTTTGTCGTGTTCCTCACCAGTGTGGGCTCCATACTCATGTCGGCGCTTGTCGTCGGGGTCGCCATGGTTTGCGTGCATGGTGCGTTTAGGGTTCCGGAGGATCTTTTCCTGGACGAGCAGGATCAGCCAGGGAATGCCGCCGCCGGATTCTTGTCGTTCCTCGGCAGGGCCACCAAGGGTGCCGCCACAGGAGTTGCCACCTCCGTCGCGCCTCGGATATGATGTGATGCTATGATTTCCAACCTTTTCTTTTTTTTCATCGATTTGTAATATTGTACGTTGCCAAGGACGATGGGACCGGATGGTGTGGTTTCTTGAAATGTTTTGCATGATGTTTATACAATGGAGGTGTGGTAATCATTGTTGTTGTAAGATGGCTAGTATCTGAGTTAATCATCAATATAAGCAATTTCTATACGAGTCAAAAACACATCTTTTCGACCTTTGAAAATAGTACTCACTTTGTTTCATATTATTTCTCTTTTTGTTAACTATCAAGGTCTCAATGTCATTTTTTAATTGAAATTTTCTTATATAATATTTTATTAATAATTGTAATATTATACTTTTCTCGTTGCGGCTGTTGCCTTGCGTATTGCTCGTCTAACTTGAACCATGCAGCATCTACCAGTATTTTACGAGTGTAGCATAGATCCGTGCTTTGAGTTTGCCTTCTGCAATGATCTTGACAATTTAATTGTATCATGGATTCCTAGACATTGAACTGACTGTTTAGCAATTATTTGATTGAATTAGTTTTTATCAATGACAGGATTGTCAAATCTTTGTATTTTTTAAAATTATTAGAAAGTTATATATACTACCATTCTATGTATTTGCATGCATTGTGCTTTCAATGCCGATCTTCTCACTCATGTAATATACAGGTCTAAGTATTGGTATTTGTATTGAATAATTATTAGTAGTCAAAGCGTACAAAATTTGATTATACATGTCCCATAGTGACAGATATTAAGCAACAGAGATGTCGGTAACAAATGAGAAAGGGGCAACACAAGTAACCAACTACATCTAAATATCTAATGAAGGTTTGACCCTAAAGGTAGACATACAGAAGAGAGTGATGATACATGTCTTGGGCAAGACACTATGTAAATGTTGTGTTTTTCACAAAATTAGTACTTATTATGATTTTTGGGCACACTTTTTTTTTTTGATAGGTACTACTCCCTCTGTCTCTAATTATTTGTACCCTTAACTAACTTTTTTTGTCCCAATTATTTGTCGCTTTACATTTTTCAATAACAATTTTACTAATAAATAACTTTGGAACCAATAACTTAACAATAATTGAGGACACTTTTGTTACATGACGTATTTTTACCTAAGGTTATGTATTGCATTGATTTCTCCACTTCTTTCAAAAGTGACAAATAAAAAGGGACGGAAGGAGTATTGATTATCAATTGTAAGAAACTTAAAATGTATTGCTTACACAAATAATTACAAATACACCTAGAGTGTATACGTAGTGGGAATAATGGAAATCCATGCTTGATAATAAATATGCCTTTGTCGTTCTTGAGGAATGGATGATAATAGACTTGATGGAATAGAATGATGATAATAATAACCAAGGAAGAACACACCACAAGCTTAATCACCTATGGAACTTGATTTATTCTTGGATAAATGATGATCCACAACCAAGAATTAACACCCCCACCATGATTAGTTAAAGGAGAACCACCACTAATCAATAAATGAATGACTTGATTTCACCACCATCTACAATGCAATGGATAAAGAACACAAGATTTTAGAGAGAGTTTTGAGTAAGTCTCAAAAATACCTTTTTTATTCATCAAAAGCTAAATCCCTATCTTTTTCAATTACCCATATATAGGTAAGGATAGGAATAGAACTCCAAGTTAAATTAGCATTAAAAGGGCCATTAACCCAAGAGTAATTATGTAACACCCCAACACCCTTAACCACAAGATTATCCTTAATCATGCCATAACCCTGTGATTAGCGCAGCGGAAAAGACAAGTATTGAGGCATTACCGCCGTCCCCACTCGGGACAAGGCACACAAACCACCAACATATACATAAACCACTAAGTGAATGCTACGCTTAAACCCATACATAAACAATCACCGAAACCATAGATATTACACTTTATACACCCATCAAAGAAATATGTATATATATATTAAACTTTCTCCAATGCAAATTAATCTTTGGAACCATGAAGACCACCGAGGTCGGCCAAAATCCGCCCTTTAAGACTACCTTGCACGTGGAAGTTCTACCTCTGCTTATCCTTGACTTTACTTTGGGAGCTCGGACCGCCTAAAACAAAACATTGAAAACATACGCAAAGTGAGTGGGGAAACACTCAGTACACAAACCTCCAACACGTCAAACCGTTCGAAAACGATTTTAGTGTCGGCATTTAAATTCATTTTGAAAACGGGGACGGGGCTAAACATGTATTAAATGGATTTGGCATAGATATAAACATATAAAAGTAGACATGATATATATATATATATAGAAAATAGAGTGGTATCCCTTACGATCGGTGCAAAGCACCTAACACGCGCATGCCCCAAACTGATATGGAGTTTGGGTTGGGTGATTCTATCTGACATCGGACCTGCAGTCCGACACTCGATCGAGCATCATATAAAAGAATAAAGGCTAGCACTTCACGTAACTAGCTAGAATTATAACAATATGGCGGGACCACTTTTAAAAATAATAATGTATAACATAGATCATGATATAAATTGATATGAATAAGCATCGTAACGTGCTTGAATGATAAAAGTTGGACAATTTGCATACCTTGAACCGGTGCGAAGTTAGGCGGTGCGTCTCGGCCTCGGGATGGCTTGGGCGGCTTGGAAACTAAGATAAGAGAAGTATAAAATGGAGAACCGAATAAGGTTCTTAGTGAGTTTCAAATGTTAAGTAGAATAAGAACTAAGAATGAAATAACTTAGAAAGAAAATTTCAGGTTTTTAAGAAATAACGTTTTTAGCATAACTCGGGCTAGAAAACTCGGAATTAAGCAAACGAGTACTTCTCGGAATAGGGAAAATCATGATCTACAACTTTGTCAACATGGTCGAGGTCTAAAAATGAAGGGAAGGGCCTGAAAAATAGCCCGGACAGAAGCTGAAGCTGTAATTTGGAAACTAAAAACTTTCGGTTTGATCTTTTGATACGAAACTAGACTTGAACAAGAGCGAATGGTAACTTAACTTGCGAAATGACTTAAAGTAATTATATTGATGGAGAATGGAAATTAAGGAAATGAGAAGCTAGAATAAGGATTACGGGGTGCTTTGGTTTTATTTGGTATGTCGCTAAGCGACGAAGAAGAACTTATAGAGATAGATTGATGAGCTTTAGAAGTGTTTGAATGATGAATTGGATTTAAGAATTGGTGAAGGACTAAATCTAGGATCATTAGGCTTCAAAGAGCTCTTGTACTACTGATGCAATCCGTAACCCAACTTAAAGTCGATTATCACTATATAATTTAAACCTTCAATCTTGACCATAATAATCATAACTTTGATAAATAATCCTAACCTTTAAAAGATAGCATTTTCAACTTAGGGAACACCTTTTGGATGTTCTAATATTGACCAAAGAGTCTCCAATAGAAAGAATCCCTTAAATGATTGACATTGGATCACAAAATCCCAATTTATTACTAAACTTTCTGGGCAGATCCTCTATGAAAAGCCCTTACTCGCGACCTTATAACTCTCACTCCCGATATCGGATGTCTACAAACCATACCTTTCTGGAAAGCTTGCAACGTGACCTAAAACTTTCATGTTTACCCCAGAAACTAATAAGGTCTCTAAGTGGACGAAAATCTGCCCTCAAATCACTGACTCAGAAAACGTATTTCGTTTCGCGCTGTTACGGTTTTGGTCATATCTCGGCCTACGCACGTCGGAATCTTGAAATTCCAAAGCCTATAGTTAGCTAACACCTTGGACTATCATATAGAGTAAAAATCTGGGCTAAAATCATACTCTTAATTCTCTGTAAAAATCAGATTCCCATGCAGAAACTTTAATGCCCTTAATCCCACTTCTAATGTTTGTTTAAGCTTCTAAATCATACCAATTCACAACCAAACTTCAAATTAGCTAACATTTATCATATTTCCAGAAATGAAAATTCAAAACTTACTCAAATACAGCCATAAACCTTCCATGCAACCATGGATTCAACAAGCTACTTGGAACAACAATTAAAGTAGCACCTTCTTCATGAAAACTCTCCAATTCATAACACTAGAGCATGAAAACACTTACTTAACATGATTAATACTCATAATCAGTCCCTAAACTCACAGTTTCTTCAATAACTCACATGCATAAAGAGGAAAATCATTATCCAACATAATTTCAATCAAAACACCTCAAGAACAACCCAAATCTCACATGCATTCAACCCAAACTCAAACCCTAACTTAGCTAATACTACCACAACTTTGAATTCGTGCTAAAGGAGTATAAAAGAGATAGAAATTGCAAGAATAACATAAAGAGAACATGATGAAAACACAAGAGGGAGGGAGGAGTGGCGGGCCACCTGCTTGGCAGCGGGAGGCGGCGCGTCATTGAAACAAAGCAGGCAAGGGGGTGCTCGGCAGAGGGAGGAGAGGGAAGAGGGAGGAGTGAGTGTGGGTGTGTTTGAAAATTAGATGATGAAAATGAACCCCTAACCCCCTTTTAATACTAAATATATCCCACACTACTTAACTTAGGACAACAATTAGGAGCTTAATAAAATCAGAAACATTAAGTTAAATAAAATAATTGTAAGTATACTAGATTGAAATAATTAGTTTGTACTGAATAAAATTAATCGATAACAAATCGGTACAATAAATTGGAACTTTAAATTAAAGAGAAGTTAAATAGGTAGAATATAAATATTACTTGTAAATAAATAAAAAGAGTACAACCCAAATAAATTAAGGTTTGGATAATAAAATACAAATGTTAAGGAGTAAAATAATTAAACCCTTTTTTTGGTTAAAGAAATAACGTAAACGATAAAACCCGAAACAGTTTAACTTATCGGGTGAATAAAGTAATTCAAAGATTTTTTTAAACCGATAACTCGACACCTTTTGCCATCTCCTGCTCGAGACTTGTCACCGCTACATAAATAAATTAGATAAAATCGAAAGAAGAAAAAAAATTAGAACGTAATTTAGCTAATTACGACAACTAGTACATTAATTAATACAGTTTTAGGGCGGGTTGTTACAAATTACATCTCAAAACCTAATCTAACCCAGCAATACATTGAGAAGGAAAAGACTTAAAACATAATTTCCTTAATTAGGAAAGAAAAGACAAAACTACCCCTAAATGAAGAAAGGGAAAAAACCAAACTAGCAGGGTCGTCGAGAGCGCAATGCAGGCCGTCGCGAGCGCGATACAGGTCGTGGTGGCCGCGATGTGTTATCTTGCACGGGAGGCACCTTCCAGACTTGACCTTCGTGGGCGTGACGGGCGATGGGAAAAAACCCCTTTGAGAATCGCCTACATGAGCCACGACCACGACTAAGGAGGTCACGTACGCGATATCCAGTACGAGGGATTGACGTCCCGGTCGTGACGCAGCTGTTGGGGTCGTGATGGTCACACCTGCTTCTATATGTCACGGGCGCGACCTTCTAGTCGCGGGCATGACGTCTCTTAGCCTCTAACTTCTTCACAAGTGAGAGCATGGTCGTCGCGGTCATGACAGGACTGTCATGAGTGCGACGGCCAAGGCTGGCCTGAGGTCGCAGTCGTGACATGAACGTCACGAGCGTGACAACCTCCTGGTTTTAAAGTTGAAAAACCTTAGGCAAAAGAGAGTGGTGAAACAGGGGTCACGGTCGCAATCAGAGTGGTCACACCTGTGATGTCCTATTTGTCGGCCCTAGACGTCTCTGAGGGCTTGTCACGGGCTTGACAGAGCGAGTCATGGCTGTGACGGGCCTGACGCTCCTCTTTCCTCCTTTCTTCTTCTCCTCTTTACCTCTTCTTCGGTCCCGTTTTCCTTATTTTTGCCGGTATGAAAAGAAAGCCCCTTTAGAGGCTATCATGGCCCATCCATTGGATGATCGTGATCACTCGGCTCAATCGCAGGTCGATGTGGAATTGGAGTGATTTGGCCAGCCGAGAAGCAACCCGCTTGACCCACCTTATCTATTACCATTAGACATTTTTGACACACCTTTTTGTAAATTTAAAAACTATGCATAAAAATTATGCCTTTATACAAAATTACAAATTATATGTGTTATCACAGTCATAGAAGTAAACCATATCTTATTCTTTTTACAATTTAATATGCAAATGTATATAAGGTAAGACACTAAACAAATTTTGGCCCTATTTGCAAACAACTCTTGGTTGTTTACTATTAATTGTTTGGATTAACGGTTTGTATTTATTATTTGACTTGACTATTTGGAAAAATTGTGTTTAGTAAAATCAACAATTTTTGAAAAAGTAATTGCTAAAATTTCATTTATACGATTTATCACTAATTTTAAAATAATATGCATCAACTACTTTCATGATGGCATATATGTAATTCTTAATAAACTTTGAATTAAATGATAATTTCACAAACAACTAATCCAGTGGCTTGTTCATATCAACCTATTGAAAATCATCTCATTGGACCCAATCAACCAAATAAATAAATTATTTACCAAACACCTATTTAACTTATTTCATTTAGGCAAATCTTTAAATAAATCATTTTTCCTAATAAACCATTCAACAGACTATTTACGAAACCTGACCTTTATGTTGGACACTCATGTCATTATCAATTTTAGTATGCCATTCTTGTGTGCTTCAAAGAAAAATCATACTATTCTCATGATAATATCATTATTTTTGGACTGAGCAACTTACACAGTACCACAGTACCAGTTTTGCTGACATTTAAGACAACCAGGAACAGTCAAACATACTGGCCCATACGACAAGAACAGAAATAAATTCCATAATTTCAATGCATAATGCCGTTAATTTGACTGGACTCTCTCAAATTAATTAAATCAAAATTACTGTATTTTCAACAACAAAAAATTAAATATTAGCCGTTGGAATCAATCAACTAACCCCATTATCTCCCTCCTTTTACCCCCCCTCTCCAAAACTCTCTGTTCCACCTTCATTCTTCTTCTTCTCTGCTTCAGAAATTCAAATTTCAACGAAAAAAGGGAAGAATTTTTACCAATTTTATTGCTTTTCTTCATTTTTCTTATTTTGTTTCACCTCACAATACAATTTTTATTTCAAAAAAGGGAAGAAGTTTTACCAATTTAATCACTTCACAATACAATACAGTTTTTCATTCATTCTGATTACACAACATTGTTCCCTGATTTTTTTGGTCATTTTCTTATCTTTTCCACCATTTTAATTAATGGGTATTTACTATCACAAGATGAAGGACAAACCCATTTCGAAACTGCCCGAATTGGTCGTCTCCATGTTGTATCTTCTTCTCATACTGACCCATTCTCCCCATTTTGTGACAGGGCAGAAACAAGAAGGTGGTGCAGCAGCCGGACCGCCGGTTTCCCTATCCGACTTCCTCGCCCTGCGATCGATCAAGTCGAGCCTGATCGACCCGCGAGGCTCCCTACGAAGCTGGAAGATCGAAAACCGGAACGAGACTTGCTCGGGCAACTGGGTTGGGATTAGGTGCACGAATGGGAGAGTTGTGGCAATACATCTCCCATTCAAGTCATTAGAAGGAAGTTTGTCGTCCCAAATCGGGTTGTTGAAAGGGCTTAGGAGTCTTAGTCTTCATGACAATCTCATCGCGGGTGCCATCCCTTATACTTTAGGCTCTCTGCCGAATCTCCGGGGGGTTTATCTTTTTAACAACCAACTGTCTGGCTCGATCCCTTCTTCTTTAGGAAACGGTCCCGGTCAACAGCTTGTTTCTGTTGATCTAAGCAATAATTTGCTTTCCGGGGTTGTCCCGGGTTCTTTTCTTGCGAGTTCTCCTAGGATTTATCGGCTCAATTTGAGCTACAACTCGCTATCCGGCCCCATCCCGGACTCTCTAGGCGAGTTGAGCAACCTCCGGGTGCTGGACTTGTCCCGAAACAATTTTTCTGGCCCGATTCCAACCACTTTTAACAACCTCTCCAACCTCACATACTTGGATGTTTCCAACAACCAACTGTTCGGAAAAGTCCCCGCCGGGCTTTCCAAGAGGTTTAACTCGTCCTCGTTCGCGGGTAACCTTCAATTGTGTGGGTTCAATGGCTCAACTACTCCTTGTCCTTCTTCACCACCTCCTATGGAGGCTAAAAGTCCTTCCCCATTAGTTTTGTCAGAAAAACATCATAGGAAGAAATTGGGCATAAAGGATATAATCTTGATATTGATGGGATCACTCATTGCAATTTTGTTGGTAGTTTCTTGTGTTTTGGTTTATTGTTTGGTCAGGAAAAGGGAAGGTGGTGCTGCTATGGCTACCAGTGGCAAGAGAGGTGAGCAAATTCAGTTAATCGTTTATGTTTTTTAGTTCGTAATGAACCGTAAATCAAATATAAGTTTTCGGTTAACCGTTTTTCCGGTGCGACTAAAGGGTGAACCGACTAAAGGGTGAACCGTAATCGAACCGAAAGTGATAGTTAACTAATTTTTCGATTTAGTTTTTTTTGGTAAATCAACATTTCATTATGTGCTTCTTTTCCTCTTTTTGACTTATTTGCATGCAACTTGATTATATTCGACATTTATTTTGTATAAAAGGCATTTAATTAACTTTTTTGCCTAATGTATATGTAATTTAATTATATTTGACATTTATTTTTGTAAAAAAAGGAATTAATTTAATAATAACCGATGAACTGTTGAGTTAACCATTTTATTTTTAGTGAACCGAAAACCAAATAGCTTTTATTCATTTAGTTAACCAAACCTCTTTGGTCAACCGCTATTTCGGTTTGGTTTTTCGATTTTTCGGTTATGTTTAAAATTTTCAGTTTTTTTTTATAATTTTTGCTGGTAAATGAACACTTAATTATGTGCTTCTTTTACTTTTTTGACCACTCTATTCTTTAGATTTGATAAAATGAAGTTTGGATGCATTGGATTTGATTGGATTGGATAAATTATGATACTTTTTTTGAAAATTGTGTTTTTAGAGATAATGTTTTTTTTGGGAATTATATAAGGTTGGATTGGACTGGATTTGATTGGATTGAAAAGAATTACGAATCCAAAGAACAGGCCCAATTTGCATGAAAGTTAATTATATTCGACATTTACTTTTGTAAAAAAACACATTTAATTAATAACAACCTGTTAACTGTTTGGTTAACCATATTATTTCTGGTGAACCGAAAACCAAATCGCTTGTATCGATTATGTTCTCCAAGAGTTACATGTCTTGCTATAAGTTTACGGTGAGACGGTCTGACATAAGAGTTACTATACGCACACGTACAGGTGAGGCAGTCGCGGGGGCATCTAGGGACGACGATGGCGGGGGCAAGCTGGTCCTTTTCGACGGGGCGTTGGAGTTCACAGCCGACGACTTGCTGAGTGCGACGGCAGAGACGATGGGGAAGAGCCCGTTTGGGACAATGTACAAGGCCACCCTCCAGGATGGAACGACGCAGGTCGTCGTAAGGCTAAGGGAGAAACTGACAAAGAGTCCGGAGGAATTCGAGCAGGAAAGCAGTGCACTCGGCAGGGTTCGGCATGCCAATGTGCTTCCTCTGAGGGCGTATTACTTGGGACCTAAGGGGGAGAAGCTGTTGGTGTTTGATTACTTGGCCAAGGGCACCCTCTCTTCCTTCCTTCATGGTAAGATATTATTTTAGAGTTTTTGGTGCCGAATAATTCATATTAAGAGTGTAATAAACTATCAGCTTAAGTTTTTGGTGAGATAGTTCTACATAGACCAATTTAACGGGCCAGGGGCACATTCGGTCTTGCCCGAAAAAATGCAGGTCAAACCAATGATTTTAGAGGGTGACCCGACCTGACGACCCAACTAAATACATAAAGTAAATGTGAGAAGCGTTTATAGCCTTTTTGTATAGAAAAAATCCATCTTATATAGTTGCCACCTTGCCATCTCGTTGACTTGGTCCATGGCCCATAGAGTTAGGCTCAGGCCGACCGGTCAGAGATTTTCGGCCCAGCTCGACTCCTGAATTGGTCTAGACTTCTACATAGTATCAGAATCCAGAATTGAGCAAGAGGTTTAAGATTCGAATCACAGTATCCCTATATCCATTTATGCAAGGTTAAAGAGCCTTGGCAGCTTAGTCTAATTAAATATGATAAAAGTTCCGCCAACAGGTGGTTATAAAGTTAGTTTGGATTATATTCTAATAACAATATGTTATTATAAATATTTCTATTTAAATTAGAGAAATAATAAATGAATAAGTTGTGCAAAGGTCTAAATTTATTTGTCAGCCATGAATCTGCTGTAAACTTACACACATGATGTATTCCATTGCAGCTCGTGCACCCGAAACCATAGTAGACTGGCCAACAAGGCTGAGAATAACCCTCGGCATATCCCACGGCTTAAACCACCTCCACACCCAACACAACATAATCCACGGCAACCTCACATCCTCCGACATCTACTTAGACGACCAGAACACCCCCAAACTCGCAAACTACGGCCTCCACAGACTCATGCTCTCCGACACATCCACCCAACATTCAACAACAACTGCTGTCGGGTACCGTGCACCCGAGCTGTCCTCGATGAAGAACCCGACAACAAAAACCGACATCTACAGCCTCGGGGTGACGATCCTCGAGCTTCTGACAGGGAAATCCCCGGGCGAAGAAGGGTCCGATTTGCCGCAGTGGGTGGCGTCCATGGTGAAGGACGAGAGGACGAACGAGGTGTTCGATTTGGAGATTATGATGAAGAGGAGGGATGATGATGATGGAGATAATGCAGGGGATCAGTTGTTGAATGTGTTGAAGTTGGCATTGCATTTGGTTGATCCTTCCCCTGATGCAAGGCCTGATGCATGCCATGTTGTGCAGCAGTTGGAAGAGATGATGATGATTCAGTGAATTAATTGGTGGTAGTTATTCTAGGAATGAATGTATGTATGTTTGTGTAGTGATGATTTGTTCATTTGTTGATTCATTTTAGTGCATATACAAGTTGGTGTTTAGTGATCAGCATTGTTTGATTCTTTGGGTAGTGGCAATAATGTTGTAGTACAATGTCAATGTGTGTTGAAAAAGGGTTCTTTGTCTTCTTATCTTGTTTGTATATGTAGGAAGAATTGAGATTAACCTTTGAGTGAAAGCGGAAGAATTGTTTATGTCGTTATTTGTCTGTGAAATACTTACGGATTCTTAGTGGTTAAGATTGTGTTAGAACATTAGTGAGTACTTTTGAGGGTCTATATTACTCCTTTACAAAACAGTCTATGAATGTCGCTGCACATGAGGTGGCCAAGACTGATTTACCTTGTAACGACACAAAGGTGTAAACGAAAGGTAGCCCTGAATCCGTTTTAATGGCGGTCTAGGAAGACCGTGATCGATTGGAGCTTTTATACATATAAGGGGTTTGCATCCAAAAAAAAAAAAAAAAAACTTGACGAGTTCCTAGTGACTACTAGAGTCATCAATGGGTTGCTAAATGTGGAGAGATAGAGAGACCGAGAGAATAAAGGTTGCAGATTATTTTCTTAGGTTAAACCCTATGGGGTGCTAAGGCCCATTGAATATGGCTGTATGTAAGGCCCAAATTTCAACAATAAGGTTTCCTTGTTGAAATTGTATGAAGCCTTTAGACAATGTTGTATGGAAAATTCGTCCAAAAACTATCTAGTGTTTTATTAACAACTTGACGTAGGATGTTTGACGAGCAATTCCTATCAAAAAAGGATTCTTATCATATAGAGAGTTTTCCTCGATCACTTTCAAATTTAATTGAACTTTAATTCCATGTTACATATCAAATTTCTATCCATTATTAGAATATTAAATTTTATAAGCATAATTATTGTGTTAGCACATGTTTCAAACTAGTATTCTAAAGAGTAGGGCTGGCAACGAGTCGAGCCGAGCCCAAGCTTGGCATGCTCGAGGCTTGGCTCGTGAGCTACATTGCAAGCTTGGCTTGGCGAGCCTGAAAAGTTAGGCTCGCGGCTTGGCTCGCCAAGGTTCGCGAGCCCTCACGAGCTTTAACGAGCCCATATTTGTTCATTGTTAGTCATTTTGTTGACCTACAAAGTGATAATAAAGAGTAACTTTTAAAATAGAGTATAGTAAAAAATTAAAAAAACACTTATAACAAAGTCAAATAATGATATAAGATTGAAAATTAATTAATTCAAAATAACAATTATAGGATATAAAATAAACTATTAGCGACAATGAAAATAATATGTGATTGTGGATTTACATCACATAAAAAAAGATGTATCAAATGCACAAGTTTCAATTCATGTGAATAAGATAATTTTACTTTGGAAATTGTATTATCAGACACAACATATTTCGTCCAATTTTCGATTTTCACGAGCCTTACGAGCTTCACGAGCCGAGCTTCCTTGGACTCGGCTTGGCTTATTTATGTGCGAGCTCGAGCCCGAGCCACCTTGAACTTATTGCGAGCCGAGCTTGTCGAGCTTCCCGCCGAGTTGGCAAGCAAGGACTCACGAGCCTATTTGGCTCATTGCCAGCCCTACTAAAGAGTGCTAGCCATCAAGGTTTTTCAATAGACTAGTTCAAGAACTGGTAGAAGAGTGCTCCTCAAACATGGCTAATATGATATTCTCATTTTTATTAAACATTACATAATATTAAATTTCTTTTTTTTTTTTTTGGGCACGAGCAAAGAACAAACTCCTTCTAATTTTATGTTTAAAATATTTAGGAGATCAATGATTTTCATGGAGGATCTCACAACTATGCATACAAGGGCAATTCACACATAAACATTGTTGACAACATGAAACGCAATGTAGATAGCATGGCTGCCAAGCTGAAGCCCCCTGGCATTGATCTCTACAAGCTAGAAAACAAGCTGTAAAATAATTTGTGTTAGTCATATTTATGAATGGTTAAGCGGTGACAAAAATTTGGGTCGGCTCAAATTTGGGTCGGTCAATGTCAAAATTCAAACGAAAAATTGAAGTTCATGCCTAATTTTTTGGGGTCGGACAATTCAGACATATCTAAATTCAAGTCAAAATTAAAAAACAACTAAATGTCATCATGTTTTGATGTAATTATTTTAGTGGTCCTATATTTTGATAAATAATTATGGGATGACATTATCTTTGTTGTAATTATTTAAGGGACTCATCCCAACCTATTTTCTAGCGCACAAAGCATTAATTGCAGAATTATTGTTGATACTTGACTTCAAACAAAACAACCCTAAACACGAAAATCATTGCTTCCTGTGTTTTTGGGCCGAGAAATAGGTCGAAATCTCTCCAATAAATAATTACAGCCAAGAAAATGTCATTTCATAATTATTTGTCAAAAGTATAGGGTCCATAAATAATTTCATCAAAATATAGAGGCCAGTTAGTCATTTTCTGGGTCAAAATCGAGTTCGAACAATAAAAAAAAATATTGTATCAGAATATTCGGTCAATTTGGTCGATATCAAAACTCGAATGAAAAAATCCATGACCAAACTCGATTTTTTCGGGCCATACAAATTCGAATATTCAGGTCAGACAAAATTTTGCAAGTGCTATGAATTGGTTCGAAGAAAGTAATAATGAAGAACTTGTGATGCATGGGATCTATATATACCTTGTTTTGTTGGTACTTGCTCAGCCTGTTTTTAATTCAAAGTAAAGAAAAAGAAGCACATATTAGAATTATTGTAATCAGCATTTCAATAGTAAATTTATTTTGTAGGTTTGGAGCTTACTATTGAGACTTCGAATGTTAGCGTTGACATGAACAAGAACACAATTAGTAGTCCCGATGTAATTTTGTGATCCATTGTTTTCTTCAATTAGATATATGTAAATTGTACTCCAAATTTTGATGAATAAAAACTTGTGAATGAATTGTTCTACACATAAACACATTAGGGGGCTTATATAGGAGTAATATTCAAAGTGAATTTAATTGAATATGCATCATGTTAAATTTAGTATCAACAATTAAGCTAAAGGGGTAACTATTTACACACCATAATATGATATTTTCACATTCATTATGAAATATGGACATTATTACCCTAATTGGTACCAATCAATACTATAATGACATAATATCCTTATTTTCACACTAATTGATAGCTATTTTTATAAAATGTTAATTGTCAAAATCGCAGTGATTTCTATAGGCTGTAGCATAAATTGTACACATATTATATTGATCAAATCTAGATCGTATATATATAGATTTGAAATTCTAAAAATTTAAGAAATATAGATTTTGATAAAAACATTTAATAAATTTCAACGATCTAATGGTAAAGCGCACGTCACGAGTTTTGAAAACACTACCTTAATATGATCTTGATATATTAAAGAACTAAGTATCACTAATAATGTGCCTAAATATCCATATGTTACCATTCTTAGAATATTGCTAGAAAATAGCCACAAAAATATGGAAATAATATCAAAATATAAAAGAACTATAAATATATGAAAATATTTAATATCTTAACCCGACCTTTACTCTCATTCGGTATTATTTCGCCCTAGTACGTAGGAAATAACTCGTCCACGAGTTTTGAAATGCAAAGCACAAAAAGTTCCACCATAAGAGCAATGTAACCACAAAATGAAGAGCAATTTTTTAAAATAAAAAAAAAAGATTATAGTCAAAATATTCGATCAATATGTCTAATTGGCTTCCCATTTCCAGGTACACATGAATTTTTGTGTTTGCACTTCAGATTCCTCCATACCCGAAATGACTTGTATCTCATCAATATATGAATGGGTAGTAGTAATCCATGTTAGTAAAATACAATACCGAAATTAAACACGTAAAATGTTGTACGCGCTTTATTTGAAAATGTTGAATAAAAATGCAGGGGATTATTTGTTGAGATAAACGTTGTTTTTATTAAATAGTGGTACATGAAAAATCGATGTTAGATATAGAACTTTTTTATTCGCTAATATTGATAATGTATTATTATCATTATTATATTATTTTTGTGATAACGATGCTTACTTTCCCCATTTTCAAACGAATAGCTCATGTATTAAGCATGTATAATATGTTATAATTCTGACGAATTCGTATTTTTTAAATGCTTAATTTATCTATACACGTTTTATATCCTTATTATACGCATTTTAACTAACAAAGGTTGTAATTAATTATGGGATTCCTTTTGTGTTTCACCATCTCACACTATGATTGCCGCCATAATGGTTGCTTTTGTAAGAACTTCATCATCATCCTTACAAAGTGCTTCATCTACATTACAGTAGCTTTCTGATTTGCATATTCATCCTATTCTTTTGTATGGTAGATTGAAGGGATAAAGTTGATAAAGTTGGATGAAGTGAGTGAGAGAAGAGGTTCATGGCAACTCTTCTTATTCACTCATAACTTATCATAAACCTTAAGAAGTGTCTAGAAGAATACAACAAATTTAGAGTCCTAAATGTATCGTAGTTCGTTAATGAAGTCAAAGAATATGCTTAATGGTAAGAATAATGCTACTTATTAGTAGTTTAGAGTTAATCGATAGTAATATAGTATATTAAAAATTAACATTTGGGAGATAAGAATTTGATATATATGTTGATTTAGATTTTCTCTTATTAAATAGTTTTTGTGGTAAATGTTGTATGACTTTTCATTAATGAAAGTTTTCTTATTCCATCCAAAAAATATTATTCAAATAAAAATAAAACCCTATGACTATTTGTTAGCACATTTGCAATAGAATTTCAGTATGTAGTATAAACCTTTAGTTGCTAAATTAACAATGACGTTGATTTTAAACTTGTATTTGATATCCTATATACATTATGATAAGGACGGTTCCTTCATTCCCGGACGAAGTGGTCCAAAATCTAACCAAGTATTTAATTTTTAAAAATAAATCATATGATCTATAATTCGTTTAGATAGGTATAGTGCTTTTTCTATATGCAAATAATCGACTATTGAATTAATTACAAATTTAATCTATTTTTTCATGTTATGCATGAGACTTATATGCATTATTAGAATGTTAAATTTTCTATGAATAATTATCGAATGAACACACGCTACCAAACGAATATTCTAAAGAGTGTTAATCGAGCGACCAGATTTTCCAATTCAAGAAATGAAAGAAGAATACTCAAATGTTACTAATATGATATGCTCATTTTATTAAACATTGAATGTTATATAATATTAATAGACTTTTTTTTTTGGATGAACACAAAAAAAACTACTTTAAATTTTTTGTCTAAAATATTTAAGGGCTCAATGGTTTTCCTTGGAGGATTTCACAACTGTGCATACAGGGACAATTCATACATGAACATTGCCGACAACAAGGAATACAATGTGCAAAGCATGGCTTATAGGCTGCAGTCCTTGGGCATTGATATGTACAACTTGATTGGCACTCTGCAAAATTATTTGTATTAGTCAAATTTATGATTTGATCTGGAGAAAGTAATAATAAAGAACTTGTGATATATGTATCTATGCCTTGCTTTTTCACTGGATTAGCCTGTTTTAATCAACGGCAAAGAAAAAGGAAATTGTATTAGAGTTACTGTAATTTGAAATTTATGATACAAAAAGTTTATTTATCTCCATACAACTATTATACAAAAATAAAAAATAAAGTTATAAAATTATTGTGTGCAAATGTTGATTAAATTAGCTTAATTATTCCCATATAGTCTGTACGTACAGAAAATTAGTTTGTAGGCATAAAGGTATATAAAATATTACAAACCTAAAAGATAATATATATATATATATATATATATATATATATATATATATATATATATATATATATATAGGGAATAGATCACATGAGCCTGGACCTTATGTGAGCATGTGAGCATCAAAGCATTTTTGGCGGACATCAAGTATTATTTTCATGGACATCAAATATGAATGGTGGACATCAAGTTGGATATTTGATGTCCATGAAAATAATAGTTAATGTCCGCTAGAAATGCTTTGATACTTATATGCTCATATAAGACTCATACTCATGTGATCTATTCCTATATATATATATATATATATATATATATATATATTATAGGTTTGGAACTTACAATTGTCACTTCCAATGTTAGCATAGACATAAACAAGAACACAAGTAGTAGTTCAGAAGTAGTTTTATGGCCCATTCTTTATTTTAGTTAGATATATATAAACTGTAAATTCGGATGAATAAAAACTTGTGAACGAATTATTCTTCATATATACAACTGGGAACTCTTATATATGACTAATGTTCAATGTTAATTTAATTGGATACGCATCATATTAGATTTATTATCAACAATATGAACTAAAGGGATAACTATTCACGTACCCTAATATGATATTTTTCACATTCATTAGGATACATGGACATTATTACACTAATTAATTGGCACCAATCAATACTTTAATAACTTAATATTATTCTTTTTCGCACTAAAAAAAAATAAATATAATAATTTGTGGCCAAAAAATGACCTTCATGGTTAAACCATGGCTAGCCAAAGTTCAAAAAGATACAATGAAGTCAAAACATGTGATTAGTGGCATAAATAATACTACAAAATTTAGAGTTATCAATAGTGCATTCATAATTAATTTTTCGAAAATGAGGATTTTTTTATGACTTAAATTATTTTTTATTATATAATTTTTATTATAAATACCGTATGACTTTTCATAATGAAATTATTTTATTTTATAAGAAAATATATGTTTCATCTAAAGGGAATATGCTTAGTGGTAGGTTTTCTAACATTCATTAAAATTATCTTTTATCAGTTTTAAATTTAATTTATCACTAATTATATTCATTTTTATAATATTTATGGGGATTCCATCCAAATTGTGATATTATTTGATTAATAAAAAGCTTAGCTTAAGATATTGATACAAGTAAAAAGAATTCTTCTTTTAATTAGTTCAGAATATATAATTAGCTTCATCTATATTTGTGGGGGATATCCTTTCATCTAATTTGAATTTAATTTTATATTAAATTGTTTAATTTGAAAATTTTAATTGCAAGATCTCAATATTGAAAAAAGTATAACAATTATATTACGTATTATACATTCAAACCTTTTAAAATTATTTTGGTCAACATATCTAGAAATTTATGCATAAGTTTATTTTAATATACGATATAAGTAAAGTTTTCCAATAATATATGTAGTTTAACCTTTTTTTTCCAACAATATGTGTGGTTCAATTTTGTTCTATGCAGTGTAAAACAAGAATTTAGATACATGTCCAATCGAAAGGAAGGTCTTTAACCAACTTTATTAAAGATTTTGTTATACATTCAGAATTTGTGACTGAGATTATAATCCATGATCATGAATTTAACAATTTGTTTAATTCGTAATGACTTTTTGAAGTTGTCAATAAAGGCTTGGAGATAGGATAGGGGATGTTGGGAATTGTTAATGTGAATTACATATAGTGCTTACATATAGTCAATTTTTGTTCATATTGACAATAAATAACGTTATTGTTCCAATACCTTAGTATTACCTAACTTTATAATTGTTTTATTATCTGAAGTATTAGCTTTTCAATTCATAAGGCATAATTTGTGTAGATGATTCTATTTTTTACACAAACCTTTTAAATGTGCTTATATATATCGATGGAGGTTTGAGATATGTTGTGTTTCTGCTTGGTTGATGGCCTCGAATTTTCTGCTAGTTCTGCCTCTTCTTGTGTCTTCAGGTGGTGAGTTGGTTTTGTGTGGGTGGCTGCTGCTGCTCAGTCAGCTTCACTGTCTATTCTTTGTTCCACAAAATGGACGACACTCTTGATTTAGAATCAAAAGGTTTGGTGGTGTATTAATTCTTTTGGTGGTGTGCTTGGTCCTTCTTCTGGCAAATGCTGGTTTTGGTGTGATTTCTTAGTCGGCTCCATCACATTCTCAGACTTCTTCAGATGTCGTATGCATGTTCTCTTGGTTCAATCTAAGGTGGTTTGGAAGTGTTAGTAGGTTTCTTTGTTGGTTGTTATCATTTCATTTTGTTTGGTTGTCTTTGTAAGCCCTTTCTTTGTTTTGAATAAAAGGGTCTCTTGACCGCAAATTATCAAAAAAAATATATATCGATGGAGGTAATTAAGAAATAGGTGATGAGCTTATATGATTTTTAAAGCTAATTATATACTAACTATTGATATTATATTTTATTATAAGATTATGACAGTACTTCTTATTCACTCATACTTTAGTTCATAAACCTATAAGAAGATTCAGGAAGATGCTACAAATTAAATTTAGAGCCATAACTGTGTTGGAGTTTGGAAAAGGCCCACTGAAGTCAAATCGACAGTATATTAAGAATTAACAATTATATTTGGAAATAAGAATTTGATATTGATTTACATTTTTTTTGTTAGATAGTTGTTGTCATAGTTATTGTATGATTTTTCATTAACAAAGTTCTCTTGTTCTAACAAAAAAATTATTCAATTAGAATTGAAAGCCTATGATTATGTGGTAGCACATTTGTAGCATAATTTCAATGTGCCTTATAAACCATTCATTTTTAAATCAACAATTAATGATATTTATTTTAAACTTGTATTTTATATCATATATTATAATAAAGAAATTCAAACAAAATATTTAGTTTCTACAAGTAAATCATGTGATTTATAATATACTTTAGATTGGTATTGTGCTTTTTCCATAATTAAATAATCAACTAATTGATTTTTTTTAAACAGGTATAATCAACACACCCTAGATAACCCTTCTCTCAAAAGTTTTACCTAATTGCATCCTCTGTTACAATTGTAGATGAATCTTTATGAAAACTTTCATGAAAATAGCAAGAAGAATGAATATTGAGCCCGAACTTTGCAAGCCAATCCGCCGCATTCTTCCCTTCACGGAAGATATGAGAAACATGGATTTCTATATACATCACCATAAAATTTCAAATATTTTGGATCAATTTTTCAATCTCCAATGAGGCCTGGTAAACCTCATTTACTACATTGATGAGAACTAGATTATCTCCTTCCAAAGCAACTCGTTTGTGTCCCTTCAGCACTGCGTCTCTAAGCCCATTCCTCATAGCGATAGCCTCAGCAACTAATACCGAACACCTGCCTAGATTAAAGGACACCACCTGAATGATCCTCCCCTAGTCATCTCTAACATTAATGTAACCCCCTGTTGCACTACCTTGGGTTCTCCAACCATCAACATTTATTTTGACCATCCCCCTAGAAGGTTTTACCCAGCTTACCCACCTAATCATTTGTTTAGTGGGTTGCGAAATAGGTTAGTCGAATTATCCCCATAAAGTCTGTGCAGAAAATTAGTTTGTAGGCGCGCGCACGCACACATATATATTACAAATTCAATACCTATCTATCTATCTATCTATCTATCTATCTATCTATTTACCTATCTGTCTGTCTATCTACAGCGCTTCTATAATGTATTGTAGGTTTGAAACTTACTATTGACACTTCTAATGTTAGCATCGACACGAACAAGAACACGAGTAGTAGTCCGGAGGTAGTTTTGTGATCCATCCTTTATTTTAATTAGATGTAAGCTCCAAATTTCTTATGAATAAAACAACTTGTGAATGGATTGCTTTTCATAAACACATTTGGGAGTTCTTATATAGGAGTGGTATTCAAAGTTGATTTAATTGGATATGAATCATGTTAGATTTATTATCAACAGTATAAATTAAATGGATAACTATTCACACACCATAATATGATATTTTCACATTCATTATGATAAATGGCATTTTTTTGGGAGTGATTATGGTAGATGGACATTAATACCCTATTTGGCACCAATCAAGTGTACTTTTTTGTGACGTTATTTACCTTATATATACTATCTGAGTAACATATATTAAAAGTTGAGTGCGAGCTCTGAGAGACATGTGTGACGCCTATTTTGCTTACGTGGAGGTGACACATCACCTAAAATCCATAATGAAATAACAATTAAATATCTAAATAATATATTAAAAGTTGGTAAGTTTTGAATAATGTGGACAAAGGTGGATAAGTTTGGTAGAGTGTGGATATGGTAGATAAATGTGAAAAAATATTTATGATTTTAATAATTTTTAATAAGGTACTGTGAGTAAAGCAAGTCATATCACTTTTTAAATATATGAATTTGAAATATATATTATATGTAAGGTGGATAAGGTGAGAAGAAGTGGTGTGATAAAGTTAGTAAAATATGAATAGTGCGGATAACCTTAGCTTTATGACAATCCACAAAAAAGAACATAACTCGTAAAGTCAAAAAATTCCTGGGAGGTGCCACACATTTTTAACAACTCGCCAGTTAGGGACCATATTTTTTTAATGCACTAAAGGGGACGAAGGTTTTAAACAAATGGTCAGCAAGTGATTTTCCGGCCACTTTATGCCGAAAAACATAAAAATACTTAAAAGCTCTTGAGGTTGTAGGTGAAAAGACGAGTCAACGCTTATGTTTCCCCGCTCAAAAAATTGTTGCTTGGCCCGTGTCTTCTTCAATTGCAACTACCCAGCTACTCTCGTACCCAAAATCAACACTGGAGAAGGAGGCACTTGAGTGAGAGACGAGAAGGAAGTGGCAAGTGTGGTGATTGGCCTCCAGTGACGTTGCTTGGCTGTCGGAATTGTGTGTCGGTGTCCGTTTGGTGTCCATGGCATTGTCGAAACAGAGGGCAACAATGGTAAGATAAATTTCGTTTAATTATAGTGAAATTAAGGTTTTCAATTGTGTTTTGTGTGCGAAATTTGTGAACAATGTTGGGTATTTGTTGTTGTTCATCTTAATGTTGATGGTTGAGTGAAGTATGGAATTGAATTTGCCAAATAAATGGAATGGACTGTGTCTATACCATTCCACTTATTGTATACTATTGAACAGATAAACTCAAGTCATATACATATTTTTACGTGGATAGACACAGTCATATGCCGAGAAAATGTGTGCTTAATAAATGGAATCAACACTCTTCTTCAACCATTGTATAGACACAGCCCATTCCATTTATTTGGGTAGATGATTGAGAGCGATTCTCGAGCCGGGCTGGGGTGGGGCTGTTTTGTTTACTTGGGTTTGTTTATTTGTTTATTGAAGTTGTTAAACTGAATTTTGTTTGTTTGTGTGCAGCAATCTCATTTTTAAAATAAGAATCAACACAATTCAGAACAAAAAATGCTCATCAACTAGTAATGGTGTAGTTTATTTCGACAAGGAAAGAGTTTGAAGATGCAACTTACAAACTAATGACTGTAAAAGGACATATGAAACGAATTCTAGAGGAGACAAGAAGGATTGGATGATTGAGAGTGAAAAAACAAAAAAAAAATCATTTATTCTTTCTTTCCAAAGCCATGCAAATTTTTACCTGGATAGAAAAAAAACAAAAAAGAGTATTGAAGAAGAGTGGACCTACAACAAAATGCCTGGATACCGACACAATTTATGTGGCAGTTGAAGCAATCATCAAAGAAAATACTGGTCAATTTTGACTGGTAACATTTCTGAGCGTCGCTGATCACCTGCTGACATTTAAGTGCGTCACTAATTTCAATGTGGCCCACAACTTTCCAGCCAGTACCCTCCGTGAAAGCTCCTCTAAAAAAATATAAAATTTAAGACATTTAAGTTTATTTGGAGATGAAATATAAGTGAGTAAATTACATTTACCCTACCTGATATTTGTGGTAATAATTTTTGCATACCCGACATTTGGGAAATAATTTTTACCTTACTTGACATTAAGTGAAAGTGATTTTTAGTGGCCAAATTCGATCACTTCCCATCAGAAATAAAACGATGAAAAGATCATTTAAGTCATTTCCTTCTAAATATTAATGGACAACATGATACATTTACATAATCATATAGGGGCATTATTGTATTTCCTCATTTTCGATGAGAAGTGACAAGATTTTATCGCTAAAAATCACTTTCACTTAATGTCAGGTAAGCTGAAAATAATTTCCCAAATGTCGAGTGTGCAAAAATTATTACCACAAATGTCAGGTAGGATAAATGTAATTTACTCAAATATAAGCTGTATTTTTTATTTTTTAGTGGGAGTATGAAGTGAGCTATTGACAAAGTGGGCCTGATGACAAGTGGGCTTTTTAAAAAAATTTAATACATTTTGCTAGACTCTCTCACAAACCCTAGCTCACTGCCTCATTCTCCTTTTTCTGCCCTCTAGCTTTCTCCATCTCCTTTCAATGTCAGAAATCAGAAAAGGAAAAACACCCACATAAAATTATTCAATATTCATTCACATACAATGAATCTCCTCCTCAACTAATCCTCCTTCTCCACCACCGCTGGCCCTCCGCAACCACCACCAGTCGCTGCCGCGTTTAGCGCTGGCAAAAATCCGGGTCCGGGTAAATCCGGTTCGAACAAATTCGGACAATGCCAAAATTCATGTTTAGACCCGGTTTTGTTTCGGGTCAAACCGGGTCGGACGATTCGGACGAAGCTAAAATCGGGTTCAGACAATAGAAAAAAGAGAAATTTTATGTTCGAATATTCGGTCAATATAAAAATTCGGACGAAAAATCTATGTCCAGACCCGATTTTTTCCGGGTCGGACAATTCGGGTAATCCGGGTCGGAAAAATTTTGCCAGCTCTAGCCACATTCAACTCATCCCCGCCGTGTTGCTTCACGTTGCCTTGAATGACAAGGTCAAAACTTTAAATTTTTAATAGTTTAAATTTCTCATCTTATCTATGCCATCATATTTGAAAATTCAATAGTTTAAATTCTTAATTTTTGGTTCATAGTTTATGACACCCTAACAAAATGTTCAGTGTGAAGGGGTTTAAATTTCTAATTTTCCATTTTCTAAAAGAAATTAGTTGACATTTTAATTTTTGGTTTTGATTGTTGCATTATTTGGATATGGTAGGTTGGTTCAGGATATGATTTGTTCTCTGATTTTACAATTTTGGTTGTCTATTGATGTAAAATTTATTATTTGAATTCCAATTTATGTCTTATTCAATATTTGAATAATAGGTTTTCTTGGCAAGGACTACTGGGATGTAAACAATTGGTTCTTGGATGCATGGAGCTCGGCAGTGACCAGGGAGGTTGCCATTGTTCTGTTATCATTTTAGTAGTTTTCTTGTCGTTTAATTATACTCCCTCCGTCCCTTTATGATTGTCAAATTAACTACCTTTACAAGTCCAATGCTCATTGGAAATATAGTAAAAAATTTGTTCAAAGACAATTATACTCTTCCACTAATTTTGATGCAAAGAGAGGAATAAATGAGAATTTTAAAAGGTAAATAAATCTCAAATTCATTAATTAAGGGTAATTTGGGTATTTTAATTATTGGAATTGTAAAATTGACAAACAAAAAAGGACAAAGTAGTTAGTAAAATTGACACTCATTAAGAGACGGAGGGAGTAGTTGAATTACCTGTTGTATTAGATTTATTGGAGCTAATCTTTTTTATCATTGTTGTATGCTGGAAAGTCGCAAGCCTTCCTCTGTATTCGGAAAGAAATTGATTAATTTTATGTATGAGGGGGTGTAATTTGTTGATGGTAAATTTTTATTAATTTGAAGATATATTCTAGTTAATTTTACTTTGAGTAAATCATGGGTCATTGTGATTTTAATTTTGATCTTTTTTATTCCTACGGTCATGTGAGCCACTAGGCACTAGGAATCAGTGGCAGGTACAAGCGTCGCTGGGCCTTGTGACGTTTAAAGCAGCCATATATTTTGCTTGTAACACCTTAAATTCTGGTGGGTGGTAACAGGCGTCGCTAGATTTTTTAGTGACGTGTGTAGCTTGCTAGTAGGCCATGTCAGGCGTAGCTATTAGACATTTTTGTTGTAGGTAGTTGAGAGGTGAAAGCTTCAATTATATGAAGAGGTGAATTGGAGGCAACGAAGGTTATTCTCAGCATTTAACACAACAAATTCAAAATTTTATTAATTATTGTCAACTGTCACCGTTTTCAGGCATAAAGTGACCGGAAAATCACTTGCTTAACATTTGTTTAACAAGTTCGTCCCTTTTCAGTGCATTAAAAAAATGTGGTCCTCAACTTGTCAGTTGTTAGAAATGAATTACACCTCCCAGCAATTTTTTGCTCATAAACTTGGGGAGAAATATTATAGAATCATTTAAATTGTAAAAAATAATTATGAGGGATGTACAATATAAATATAAAATTGATAAAAAAAAATTATATTGGGAATGTAAAATGACAAATGAATAGGGATAAGAAAATTTAGTTAACTGGACAAATAACTAGGAACGGAAGGGGTAATTCGAAACTAATGACATTATAATTGAAGTACAAGACATTGATTTCTAATTATTATTTGGATTTATAAATATTATTCCGTCTTTTCCATTTGGTTGATTGCCTAGATCTACGTGTCAATTAAATTTTAAAATTTTTAATGATTATTTTCCCAATATATGTAATGTTTTATTATATAAAGGTATTATCATTAATTTTGTAATAAAAAAAAGACTACCTTGAGAGTGTAATATTATAATTTTTTAATAAAATATTGTGTGCGAAATTTTCAGTTAAAATAGACATCGAAGACCGTGACATCATTAATACAGGACAAATAATATGGGAAGGAGGGAGTACAATTGTAACGACCCGTCCTAAATCCGTATTAATTAAGGCCTTAATCACGGCGTTTAATTAAATTACGCTGTTAAAAATTTTCTTTCTTTTACGTTAATATGGTTATTACTGTTATTATTATTTATTTTTATGTGCGACAGGTCTCGAGCAAGGCGATGGTTAAACGGGTTGATTTTATGTTATCTCGAATTTAAAGTTATGATTATTATTACGAGTTTATGAATACTTTTACGATAAGTTTTATAATTTATTTTATGTTCTAAAATTTTTACGTCTTAACCCGAGGAAGGTTATATTATTCTTAATTCCGTTTCTTTTACGATTTATTCTACTCAATCCTCCTAAGTACATTTTATGGCCCAAATTATTTTATTAGTATGTTTTATCAGTTTAGTTTATGTGATTTTAATTTTTAGTCTTCCACCCAATTTTATTCCAAGGAAATTTTATTTAGTTATATATTAAATTATATTTTCAAGGTTTATGTTATTTATTTATTTGGGTTGATTACCAATTATTTTACCTAGCTAATTTCTTTTACCAATAGTTTAAGTTAAGTGTTAATTAGATGGTACTTTAATTGGGGAGGGGTTTATATTACTAAGGGGGTTAAAAGGGGGGGGGGGGGTTTAGTTCATTTTTTCCAAATCAGAATTTCTATCACAACTCTCACTCACACCCACTTCCTCCCTCTTCTCCTCCCACTTTGCTCTTTGTGCCACCCCTCTGCCTTGACCAGCTGTTTTCAGCGAGTCTGCGTGGCACCCACCCCTGCCACCACTCCTTCCTCCCTTCTCTTGTTCAATCTCTCACCTCAAAGTTCAAGTGGTATAATCTCAAACCCTAACCCAATCCTTTTGTTTATAATCTGAAATTCTGCTTCCAATTTATGTTTTCTTTATGTTTTTCATCTCCTTTATGATTATCAAGCATGAATTTAAGTTGTGGTTAAGTTAGGGTTCGAATTGGTAAAGAGATGCATGTTAATTTGGTGAAGAGTGGAGGTAATTCTTGTTAGTTCTTGATGAGTAAAGAAAACTCTATCTTGCATGTGCATTTTAATGGCTAAATTGATGATTTAGGGGCTGTTTGGAAGTGAGTTATATGTTATTTAAGTTTCTACTCTTGGATGATATGAATTTGGGGTGGAATTGTTGATTTATGGGCTAATTTAAGTGTTGGATGTGTTTGTTTGGGTAATCTACAGTTGCATGTGAGTTTTGTGAACTAAATTGAGTATTCTTTGAGCCTTTAATTCTGGAAAAGCTATGAGTAAGGGCTAATTTAAGGTTTGGGTAAGAATTGATGCAAGTTGAGGTCAAAGAAGAGCATGCATGTTAAATTAAAAGGCCAAAGAAGTTTCTGTTTTGATGTCTGATTTTTACAGAGGTTATGAAATGGGAGTTTTGCCCAGATTTTTACTGGAAATGGTAGTCTAAGTCATTAGCTAACTATAGGCTTTGGAATTTCGACAATCCGGCATGTATAGCCCGAGTTACGACCAAAACCGTGAAGGTGTACCTTGTTATACGTTTTTCTGAGTCAGTAGATTGATAGGCAATTTACGTCAGTTTAGGGACCTTATTGGCTCTGAGAATGAACATAAAAGTTTTAGATCATTCTTCAAGCTTTCCGGAAATATAAAGTTTGCAGTCATACGATATCGGGAGAGTGAGATATAAAGCTATGTTCAGGGGCCGACCAACAAGTTTCTGCCCAGAAATTTTATTGTTATTTTAGCCTAAAATGTGCAAATTGGGTCTTATAAGGAGTTCTTATGAGGTTGTAACCTTTGTAGTATTGTTAAGATAGTTTGGATGAGTTTCTAAGCTAATTTAAGCTAGATTGATGTTGAGGAATACCGCCTAAAGGATTATAGATACCTTAGCAAACCATGGATTTAATGAGTGAGTTTTGGGATTTGTTTAAGTATTGTTGATGGCTAAAGGGTACACATGTGTTCTTAGCAAGATTTTGAGTCCCTCTATGTCTAAGTAGCCATAAGCTCATTCTTTCATTATATCCGATTCACCGTTCATCGATTCATAAATCGTTTCCAAATCCATAAACACGACCCTACCTAAATTTCCGTCGTTACGACGTTTCTTCACGTTTTCATTAAACGAATAGTTCCTTTATTGAACCTTCAAGTACTCTAATTCTATGTTCCTCCAAGCCAATGGTTGAGAATGCCTCATAAGTCATGAACCTTCTCTAATCCTATTCAATCTTCACCATGAGTTCCACTCTAAGTTTTCAAGCCGTTTATAAATTCTTCTTGCACTGCTTCTGTGCGGGCCGTTTTCCAAGCCCTTCCTTTCATTTCTAGCTTTTGGGCCAGTTGACAAAATTTTCGGGCATGATTTTCCCTTTTCGAAAAGTATTCGTTTGCAAAAATCAGACTTTTCTAGCCCAAGTTATCGCCGAAACGGCGAATTACTAAAATCTGAAATTTTCTTTCCTTTCTTACCTTTTATGAGACAAGTTTAAGTATTTAGTTCTATTTTATGTAATTACACGAACCTTACCGATTTCTCTACGCTCTCATTACAAATTCCTTATAGTTTTCAAGTCGCCCACGCCATCTCAAGCTCGAGGCTCGTCGTTAAAACTTTCGTCTAATCCAAGGTACGCGAATTGTCCAACTCTTCGCTCCTTTATGTTTACGGTTTATGCTAAGTTTATGCTTTTATGATTATTTCATGGTTTTAAGTGGTCCTATTTTATGTATTCTATGTTTTATGTTCTAGCTAGTTACGAGAAAGTGCTAGCCTTTTGATGCTCCTGATCAGAGTGTCCTAGACCTGGCCAGTGTCGACTGCTTAGCAGTCACCCATTCCAAACTTAGATCGGTTTGTGCATGCGCGTGTGTGAGATGCTTTGGCATCGATCGTAAGGGACCAAAACTCTTGATTTTATACGTTTACTTCTAAGTTTATGCGACATGTTCTTTCTTTATGAATTCAAGTTACCTTAAGCATGTTATCCCCTTTCCCGTTTTCATAAAGAATTTAAGCGCCGACACTAAAACCGTTTTCGAACGGTTTGACGTGTTGGAGGTTTACGTACTGAATGTTTCCCCACTCACATTTGCGAATGTTTTAATGTTTTGTTTTAGGGGGTCCGAGCACCCAAGATAAAGGCAAAAGCAAGCAAGGGTAGACACGTGTTGCAAGCAAGGTAGTCATGGTTGAAGTATTCCGATCGACTTGGGTGTCGCACGTTTCAAAGTACCCATGTCTATGGAAGAAGTGTTGTATTTTGTTCCCTTTAAGGGTTGTTTAAAAGTTTGATGGTTATGTTTTGGAGATTCATCTTTAAGTATGAAGTTATGTTTTGGAAGTATAGTATGTAATGTTTATATGTTTTAATGATGTTCTTTTGGGTTGTTGTCTTGTCCCGAGTGGGGACGGCGGTAATACCTCCACCCTAAGGTGTTCCGCTGCGCTAATCACAGGTTTAGTATGAGTTGTTTTATTAATCTTGTGGTTAAGGGTGTTGGGGTGTTACAACAATAGTACTCCATAATGTTAAATTACCAATTACCAAGAAAATTTATGTATCATATATAGGTAATCAATTGGAAAATTAGAAAAAAGATAAATCATACTTTGGGGGTATTAAAAAAAATCATCCGAACATACAATTTTGTTATGGATAAGCTGAATTTTACCCTTATTATTTTCGGTGTTCATTACTTAGAGCATGTTTGGCCAAACTTTCGCTTTTAAAAAATCTTTTTTGGAAAGAGTTTTTAGGAAATTCATTCTATAGAAATTTTTAGAAGTTTGGTAGCTCTATTTTTTGAAGTCCTTTTAAAAATCAAAAACAGTTTCAATCGTTTTTTTTAATACGAGTAAAACACATATACAACAAAGCTTAGGAAACCCTTCTCACAAGGCGTCTTCTTAAATTATCGTGATACACGACAAGAGAAAAAGGGAAAGAAGGCTTGATAATCCAAACTTTTAAGTTTTGTATGGAGTGTCTCTATTTGCTAACCAGTCTACTGCAATATTGGTCTCCCTAAATATGTGATTATAAGTAACTTCTTTATATGATTGTAAAAAAATCTTGATGTCCTTGATAGTGGCCAACTTTATTAAAGATTTTGTTATATATTGAGAATTTGTGACTAGGACTATAATCCATGATCATGAATGTAACAATTTGTTTAATTCGCAATGTCTTTTGAAATTGTCAATAAAGGCTTGGAGATAGGATAGGGGATATTGGGAAATGGGAATTGCAAATGTGAATTATATATAGTGCTTACATCTAGATAATTTTTGTTCATATTTACAATAAATAATATTACTGTTCTGGCACCTTACTATTACCTAACTTTATAATTGTTTCATCGTTCAAAGTATTAGCTTTTTCGATTCACAAACCACAACTTGTGTCGGTAATTCTATTTTATTACACATACCTTTTAAATGTGCTTATATCTATGGAGGCAATTAAGAAATAGGTGATGAGCTTATATGATTTTCAAAGCTAATTACAAACTAATTATTGATATTATATTTATTATAGGTTTATGATAATACTTCTTATCCACTCATAATTTAGTTCATAAACCTATAAAAACTAAGAAGTGTCAAGAAGATGCTACTAATTAAATTTAGAACAATAAATAAATAAATGTGTTGGAGTTTGCGAAAGACCCAATGAAGTCATGTCGACAATATATTAAGAATTAACTATTTGGAGATAAGAATTTGTTGTTGAATTACATTTTGTTTTTCTTGTTAGATAGTTTTTGTCATAGATATTATATTACTTTTCACTAACAAAGTTCTCTTATTTTATCAAAAAAATTATTCAGATAAAACTGAAAGTCTATGATTATGTATTAACAAATTTGCAACATAACTTCGATGTGCCTTACACACCATTCGTTTTTAAACTTGTATTTTGTATCCTACATTATAATAAGGAAAAATCCGAACAAAACATTTAGTTTCTACAAGTAAATCATATGATTTACTTTAGATAGCTTTAGTGCTTTTTTCGTAATCAAATAATCGACAAATTGAATTAATTTTAAATTTAATTTAATTTTCATGTTATGTATGAAATTTCTTTGCATTAATAGAATATTAAATTTTTTACGAATAATTGTCGAGCGAGCATGTGCTGATCAGAGTATTATTTTAAAGAGTGTTAACTATCAAAGATTTTCAATGGAATAGTTCAAGATATAAAAGAAGAATGCTTCTCAAACATTACTAATATGATATGCTCATTTTTATTAAACATTGAATATAATATACTACTAAAATATCTTTATTAAACTACTTTTAATTTTATGCCTAAAATATTTACGGGCTCAATGGCTTTCCTTGGATAATTTCACAACTGTGCATACAAGGACAATTCACACATGAACACTGCTTACAACATGGAACACAATGTGCACTGCATGGCTTAAAAGCTGCGGCCCTTAGGCATTCGAATTGACAAACATGTGGACAATCTGCAATATAGTTTGTACTTTGTATTAGTAAAACTTATGATTTGATTTGGAGCAAGTAATACTAAAGAACTTGTGATATGTGTGTTCCATACCTTGTTTTTTCACTGTTAGAGCCTGTTTTAAATTCAGAGTAAAGAAAAAGAAAACATATTAGAATTATTGTAATTTGTAATTTATGAATAAAAAAACTTATATTTATCTTCATGCAATTATCCTACAAAAATCTTAATTAAAATTATAAAATCAATGTATAGAAATATATGATTAGATTAGGCTAATTATTCTCATAAAGTCTCTGTCTGTACAAAAGTTAGTTTATAGACATATCTATATGTATATATGTGTAATGTTGCATGTATGTATGTATGTATGTATGTATTACACTTTAAAAATACATATTGCAGGTTTGAAACTTACTATTGACACTTCTAATGTTAGCATCGACACAAACAAGAACATGAGTAGTAATCCGGAGGTAATTTTATGATCCATCCTTTAGTTCAATTAGATGTATATAAGATCCAATTTTCTTATGAAAATACTTGTGAATGAATTGCTCTTCACAAACACATTTGGGAGTTCTTATATAGGAGTATTATTCAAAGTTAATTTAATTGGATATGAATCATGTTAGATTTATTACCAACAATATAAATTAAATGGATAACTATTCACACACCATAATATGATATTTTCACATTCATTATGATACATGAGACATTTTTGGGGGGATTATGATAGATGGACATTAATACCTATTTGACACCAATCAATTGGATTTTTTTTGTGGTAAAGTTAAATTTATCCTCATTATTCATATTTTACCAATTTCATTTTACAATTTATTCTTAACTTATTCACTTTATATGAGCAACATGTATGACACCTGTTTTGCTTATGTGGAGCTGAGGTGACACATCACACAGTATGCATAAGGCAAATAAGAATTAAATATCTAAGTAATATATTAAAAGTTGGTAAAGTTTGAATAATGTGGATAAAGGTAGATAAGTTTGATAAAGTGTGGATATGGTGGATAAATGTGGAAAATTATTTATAATTTTGATAATTTTTAATAAGGTAAGGAGAGTAAAATAAATCATATTAGCCACATCACTTATTAAATATATGAATTTGAAATATATATTATATATAAGATGGATAGGAAGAGAACAAGTGGTTTTGTAAAGTTGTTCAAATGTGAGGGGACTAGTGGTGTAATGTGAGCTGCAAAAAGTTCTACGTGTAATGTCATCATTGACACATCTCTTTTCCGACAAGCTCAACTCGGTGGTCGATACTAAAATAATAGGAGTTAAAGTTTAATTCACTCATAGCAAAGTTGTAAGTTCAATAGTAAATTTCAGTATATTACGATCTTAGTATAAATGTTACATAAGTATAAATCTCAGGGATATTGTTGTCCTATAGTAATTTTCGGTATATCGCAATCTAATACCCGTAATGGTCGGTATATTATCATCCAAAAATCCTTTTTATTATCAACATTTTTCTACTAAAATTAGGAAGAAATTCATAAGAAAATAAAAAAATTGACTAAAAGCACTCTATATTTTGATGTAATTATATCAAGGGTCTATATTTTGACAAACAATTGTAGGGTAACATTATCTTTGTTGTTATTATTTATTGGGGACATTCCGACCTATTTTCCGGCTAAAAACGCGAGAAATGATGATTTTTGTGTTTAAGGTTGTTTTAGTTGCAGTCAACTATCATTTAAAGCCCTAATGTTGAGGATTAGTCAAAGCTACATGACCTTAATCAATAATTAATTCAGCAATTAATGTTTGTGCGATGGAAAATAAATCAGAATATCCTCATAAATAACCTCACAATTATTTGTCAAAATTCTTAGACCTTAAAATAATTACATCAAAATATGAACACCTTTCAGTCGTATTTTGGAAAAAAATATGATACAATTTTTTTTAATTTTTAGCTCCATCAAAATACAAAAAAAAAAGAAAAAAGAAAGTGTAGAAACCACTTACATACAAAAATTGTATTACCTCCGTCCCATATTGTTTGTCCATCCAACTATATTTAAAAGTCCAATGGTCACGGGAAATGGGGTGAAAAATGTGTAATATACCAGAATTGCCCTTACTTTTCTCATGTGAAGAAAAATAAAAAAGAAACAAAAGAGTATTTATTAGAGGTACAATGGGAATTATAATAATTGGAATTATAAAATGGACAAACATTTTGGGACAAGAGAGTTAGGTAAATGAACAAACAATTTGGGACGGAGGTAGTATGTAAGGATTATTAGAATTCAATTTTACTGTTTATTATTAACATTTTCATACTAAAATTAAGAGGAAATTCAGGAGAAAATATGATATGGTCAAATGAGGAGGGAAAAAGGAACATTGTGGAGGGAGAAATTCCTTCCCTTGCATGCTTTCTCTCAAAACCCAAGATTTGCAAAATCCCTAATTCCCAAATTTCCAATTCTCCATGTCTAATCTCGTCCTATAATCCCTCCTCTAACTCTAATCCCTCTCAACTTTCCATTTGAACTTGCAGACCGCCATTGCAGACTACCTCTGAGCTTCGTTATAGTTGTCACATTCTTCCTTTTCCGGTATCCTTCTCATCTATTCTGGGTTCCTTGTTGATGTTTTCTGCAGGTCAATGATTGTCGAACTTCTGGGTTAATTTGTTCTCGATTTCTACGTTGAGTTTTGCATTCGATTTGTTCATCGTTTTTTTTTGGTCGAATTTCTGGGTTAAGTTGTTCTTCTCTTCTATGAATTTGTTGGTTGAGTTTTGCAAATTGTGGTTCGATTTGTTTATGGGTCGTTTTGTCATAAATTTTGAGAAAATGAGAAAGTGTCACTGTTTCTCAAGGGTTGTATGCTTATTTAAGGGTGATTTAGGTCATTGTTTGAGAAAATTGCTACTGTCAAAATTATAGGTTGAGAAAATGAGAAAGCTAAATTAAACTCCTGAAGAGAATAAGAGTTGTCTGGCTCAATTTTTCAAGGGTTGTATGCTAATTTAGTTATCTTCATATTTACTTTTGTGTTTCCTAAACTTTGCAGCATTTTTTCTCAGTTCGTAACACATTGCAGGAGTCGCTCTTGTAGATAACGAATACTTCTATGGTGAGAGAGTGAATCAATATTATGCCTTTAGCCGAGTTTCTAAGGATGTCTAAAGGAAGAATGGATGCCACCCAGCAAAGAGCTTCCCTTGCATCTTATCCTTCTTGCAGGTAATTTTGATCTTACTTGGTACCCAATTCTCTAGGGTGTACGCTTATTTGTTGATCTCGTTGATGTATATATATACCTTTATGCTTGAATTAATGTAATGATTCAAAATTGTTGTGATTTTGGGTGGATTAGATGCGGGCTTGAAACTGACTTTGTGGAGCTAGTTCGGGAAAATGGTTAGATCATGATGCAAGGTCAATCTAATAACGATAACTGTAGTGATGAACCAAGAAACAGTGAGCCAAACAACTATCTTAGCATCAATAGCTTAGTTAACCCTTGGATTTGTATTATTAACTTATGTTAGGGATTAGGGCGAGGTTGAATTTGCTGCTGTCTCTATTGTTCAAAATGTGATTGAGGGCTTTTTATATGGAGTGATGGTAAGTCAGTCTCTAAGGCATTGTTTTGATTCTGTTCGTCTCACCTTTTATTGATTGTAGTGCCCTGATAGGGTGCATTCATCCATTGGTACTTAAGTAGTATGCTTTATTAAAAGAAGGGCAAGCTTGATTTTAACAAGATGAAAGTCGGGTTGCATAAGATTGACCATTGTATCTCAGAGACAGGTGTTTGCATTTCAATGGATGCTGTCTGTAATATGCTTTGCTATGAATTCAAGCTCAATCAATAACACAATGCACACATTTCTTGTGATGAGTGATTTAATCCTGTTAATGTTATCTATAGTTATCTATATGTTTTATTTTTGTTTTAGATTTAACATGTTATAGTTATGGTACTTAGAGTCGTATGGGTTTCATTTGGTTTAACAAAACTCAGAGAAGCAAGAAAAAGTACACCGAGTCATGACAGTTCGTGACTGAATGCGTGACTGTGGTTGTGTTTGTCAATAACTTACATGAATTCTTGATTAAGTTTGATTATTAGTTAAAACCTTCTACTTTTTTTATTCAGCAAGACCTATTTTCGAGAAAAATAAGGGATGCCTATATATGCTTGCAATGGGCCAAACTGATGTTATCTATTGTATGTGCTGGTTTTGCAAGGGATTAACCGAACTTATTTGCTTGGTTTCTAAGAAAAATAAGGGCTAATGGTATCAAGTACTTATTTTTGATAAACATGATTAATTAGAATAATCTTAAAAGCTATTTTGGATCCTGAAACATGGCTAGAACTGGCTGTAGTCATTGACGTCTCATTTGAATGTAGAACGACATCTAAGTAATTAATTAGACTTATCCAACGGCACCTAGTTGTTGAATGCTTGCTCTTTACTTATTTATTTTTATGGAGTATATTATGGATTTGGATTTGATGGGTGTCTATAAAAACACATCCAATAATTATAGTACCGTATTTAATTTATTACTAAACAGCCCATGATTGGACCACCAATCACAGATACAAAAAGGAAGCATATCAAAGGTTTTGTGCCTGTGTTCTTATATGAACAACACAAGTTGAGTCTTACAGATTTACTAGTCATGTAGCAGCAAGTAAAGGGATATTAAAATAAGTTTAATATATTGGGATGTTACTTTCTTTTCTTTTACCATGATGTCTCTTGTGATTATATACATATTTTAAATCTTGTAAATTTCTTAATGTATCGGGGCACTTTCATTGAGCTTTAAGTTACAAACTAATTGGATCTCAATTTTGCTGTAGGGTCCCAGAACGTAATGGTTCGTGTTGTGTTTCTCGATGCAAAGGAAAACACACTGTGCTGAGAGGGAAATCCAACTTATTTTTATGGAACTCTTGAATCAGGTAAAATATTAGATTTGTAGTTATGATATTACCTGCTGTTCAAAGAGTATATTGCCATCTTCAAGACTGCTTATTAGTGCTAGAAATATGACAAGAACTTGAGAAATATAGAAAAAAATAAAAGATACAATTGCTCCCTGCTGCACTAGCTTATTTTTTCCTTCTATTTTTGATATAGAAGGTTCAGCAAAGAATCCAAGGTCTCCAAGCTGCAAAGGACAAGGTGTAGTTATTTCAGAAGTGAGGCTTGTTTATTAGTGCTGATACATTTTAGTTTGTTGTTTTTCATGGTATGGACTTATTACTACTGAAAAAGAGGGGGGGGGGGGGGGAATCGCTACTCTTGAGTTTCGATACTAGTACTGGATTTTACTCTTTGGTTATATGAAATTCAATGGATTATCATGACATGTAAGTTCTTGCCACAGAACTAGACATTGGAAAACCTTGTTCCTGTCTTGTTGTCTTATGATTGCTCTAATTTCGCAGGAAATGAGTGCCCTTCGCTCACATCCAGGTCCTTCAACTAGTGGCGTTTATGGTCATCTGCTTAAGCTGTGCTTGGAGCAATGTGGGAAAATCTCCGCACGCCATCTGTTCGATGAAATGCCTCATGGAATATCCCGGGCTTTTAGGGCTGCTAAAGTTATGCATGCCCATGGCTTGAGGCATGGGTATGAATTGCATGGGCAGCTGGGAAACGCAATTCTAGATTTGTATGCTAAATGTGGCAATGTTGGGTATACCAAGATGGTTTTTGATAGGCTACTAGTCAGGGACCCACAGGCTTGGAACTCGGTTATGTCAATGCATATGAGACGTGGGTCAGTAAGTAACGTTATGGAATTATTTGTGTCAATGCGGGAATTTGGTGTGTTACCAAATCAGTTCAGTTATGCTATTTTGTTGTCTGCTTGTGCTAGGTTGGTGGATATTAGTTTAGGGAAGCAAGTGCATTGCGATATTATTAAGAGTGGTCACGTGTGCAGTTCCTTTTGTGAAGGTTCACTTATTGATATGTATGTCAAGTGCAGTAGGTTATGTGATGCAAGGAGATTATTTGATCGTGCACATAGTTCAAGTTTAGTGTCCTCGACAGCGATGATTGTTGCATATGCTCAAGCAGGTTTACCTGATGAGGCACTCAAAGTATTTGAGAATATGCAGAAATTTGGTTTTTTTCCTGATCATGTTGCATGTGTCACCATGATTAATGCTCTTGTTAAAGAGGGTAGGCTGGATGACGCAAAGAGTTTGTTTATAGATATACCTCATCCTAATGCTTTGGCTTGGAATTTGATGATTTCTGGGCATTTTAAACATGGTCGTGTTACAGATGCAGTTCATATCTTCCTGGAAATGCAAAAAGCCGGTGTTCAGTGCACTCGCTCCACATTGGGAAGTGTCCTAAGTGCCATTTCGAGCTTGAAGGATCTTGATCTTGGTCTGGTAGTTCATGCTCAGGCATTCAAGCAAGGGCTAGATAGTAATGTTTACGTGGGGAGTTCTTTGATAAACATGTATGCCAAATGTCAGAAGCTAGATCTGGCGAGGCAAGTGTTTGAGTCCTTGGATGAGAAAAACATTGTCTTATGGAATGCAATGCTTGGGGGCTACACACAAAATGATTTTCCTCATGAGGTGATTGATTTATTTCTCCGGATGAAAGACGCAGGTTTCCAAGCTGATGAATTTACGTACACCAGTATCTTGAGTGCATGTGGCTGCCTGAAGAAGCTAAATTTGGGAACGCAGTTGCATTCAGTTATAGTTAAAACCAATTTTGAATCACACTTGTTTGTTGGTAATGCATTGGTTGATATGTACGCTAAATCGGGTGCTTTAGCTGAAGCAAGGCTGATATTTGAGCATATGAAGAATTGGGATAGTGTTTCTTGGAACGCAATTATTGTCGGGTATGTGCAGGTAGAGGAGGAGGACGAGGCTTTCAGCCTGTTTCAGAGAATGATGACTGATTGTGTAAAAACAGATGAAGTCGCTTTGGCAAGTATACTCAGTGCTTGTTCAAAATCAAGAGATCTTACTCGTGCAACACAGGTTCATTGTCTATCTGTAAAACATGGCCTGGATATGAGCCTTTATGCTGGAAGCTCTCTTGTAGACATGTATGTCAAATGTGGTGCAATTGCAGCTGCTAGCAAGGTTTTCTATTGCATGCCTGAGCGGAGTGTTGTCTCGATTAATGCTTTTCTTGCAGGTCTTGTGCAGTTCGATTTGGAGGAAGCAGTAAACCTCTACAAGCTTATGCAGGATGAAGGATTACGCCCGTCTGAAATAACTTACCTTCATCTGTTGGATGCGTTTCCCGGGCCTTCCAAATTCAGTTTTGGGAGGCAGATCCACTGCCTTATACTAAAGAAAGGTCTAATTCCTCATGACGACGAGTTGTTGGGAAGTTCTTTATCGGGTTTGTACATGGATTCTCTCAGGAAGGAGGATGCTCTCCAACTTTTTTCGGAGTTCCCACATCCAAAAAGTACGATACTATGGACATCTATGATTTCAGGTCTGGATCGAAACGAGTGTCACGAGGAGGCTTTGCAGCTGTATAGAGAGATGCGCAGCCATGATGTTATGCCAGACCAAGCAACATTTGCTAGTGTACTTAGAGCATGCTCGGCTTCAACTTCTTTGCGTGATGGCACCGGGATCCACTCATTCGCTTTCCGCGCCGGCTTCAACTCAGATGTGTTGGTGGCCAGCGCTCTTATCGATATGTATGCCAAATGTGGAGATGTAAAAAGTTCTCTTCAGGTCTTCAAGACAATCGATGGAGAAAGAGATGTAATTGCCTGGAATTCGATTATAGTGGGATTAGCCAAAAACGGACTTGCTGAAGACGCGTTAACATTATTCGATGAAATGATGCAGTCAAACGTAGATCCTGACGATGTTACATTTCTCGGTGCACTCACTGTTTGCAGTCATTCAGGACGAGTATCCGAAGGCCGTCGTCTCTATGATATTATGGTTAACCAATATGGGATTCGACCAAGAAACGATCATTGCGCCTGCATGATTGATCTTTTTGCTCGATGGGGCTTGCTTGAGGAAGCAGAGAGCTTTATTGCGAAACTTGGGTTTGAACCGGACGCTATGGTCTGGGCCGCATTTCTTGGAGCCTGCAAACTACATGGAGATGATGCAAGGGGAAGACATGCAGCTGAAAAACTCATAAATTTGGACCCACATAATTCTTCAGCATACACTTTACTTTCAAGTTTGCATGCTTCCTCGGGCAACTGGAATGAGGTTGACGCTTTGAGGAGGAAAATGAAAGAAAAGGGAGTCGCAAAGTTCCCTGGATCTAGCTGGATATGTACAACAGAGTAATTTTGTCAACTGCTTGCAACGATTGGCTGCTGGCCTTGTTTCTTGATTGCTGGATAACTGTGATTTGACATAACTGTAGTGTCTTCGTCTTTATTTCCTTTGGGCTGTTTAACTCCAAAGAACCTCAAAGTTCTTTCACTGCAGTTTGGATTCAAAAGTACCAATTCGTAAGACTTATCGAATGGAGATCATTTATGTCGAATCACAGTTATCCTAGCTCCTATTGTGCTCGTACACTCCTTGAATCTAAATGTTGGTCATGTCGTGTTTGTGGCTCCCAAAAGACTCCTGATGACGAGCCTAATGTGTCTGAAGAACTGTCGTTTCCAAGACTAATGTCACCAACACAGGTAGTTTCTCTATTGTACGACCTTTTTCTCCACCCCCTTGGCCCTTCCTTTTGAAGTTCAAGATAGTTCCTTTATTGTATTCTAGATGATAGCATTTTCAGTTATATAAAATTAAGATATTCCTTGTGTTCTCTTTCTGATTCATCTGCATTAGTCTCACCCAGTTGACGACATCATCCTTTTTGGACATTTCATGAGGTTGTCTGTTTGCTTGCTCGTTTTCAGCTGAAGAGGACACCCAGAAGTCCATTTGGGGCAAGCTTAAAAGGTTTTCCTTAATGGGAATCTCAAGTTGCATCCGATGGCTTTAGCAACAAAAATATCCATGGGAGTGCAATTTATTACGTGCACCCGGAGCATGTGCTCCAATACTACGATTGCTTACTCTTATTATTATGATTGTTCACTGCAAATATCCTGGAAGACGTGCTTCTGGTGCATGTAATATATATTGTCATGGGAGAGGTCTTCGACGGCATCAGAATTTGTTCCCGCCGTATGGTTTTTGCATGGCACCAACTGACAGCTTGTTTCGTTGGTTGAAGGAAAGGCTTATGAAAGAGAAGAAAGTGGAAATGCGTGTTGATCCTATTCATAATTCACGTCAGAGGTTGTAAGAATGCTGGAAAGCTCTTCTCTATTCCGCTGGGTTATTCTCTATTCCCTGTGCTCATGTGCTCATATGTCATCATTGAATCCCTGTTTTGGGGTTTGTATTTAGTTTATTGTGTTCATATGAATCTGTTTCAAAACGTTCACTAGACAAGGCGATTTCACATGAAAACTTCTCATATTCTAGTTGTGTATCTCATCTCTTTAGATTTTAGGGATATACACGTGGTTGTGCTCGGTCCAAGATACGCTTTGGATCATGTAAGAGTTCGTTTTCATGTGGTGGTTTTTGTCAGATAACTTACTGCAATGATTTATTGCTTGTCAGATTGACATGTAATCTGGAATCAGGTTGTTGTATGTGCTGTTGTTTGAGGAGATAAGTTGAAATGCTTTATGCTCATGATTTGTGCAATTCACAATTTAAATCAACAGATTCACATCAAGAGAGGATGCAGACCAAAAGGCACAAAACTGCTAAATCAGAAGTTATCTTTTGTCGGGATGCTATGTACAATTCTAGGTAGTTCTTAGTATAGCTATAACAAGTACAGGAAATTGCAATGACACTGAAATGAATTGTTCTAGAGTCAACAACGATCGTTTCCCTCATATAAATCCCTCATTAAAAGTGTTGGCAAAATTTTGTCGGACTCGGAAAAACTCGACTTTGGCCCGAATCCGATTTTGACATTGACCGAATATTCGGATACAATATTTCCCTTTTTTCTATCATCCAAAGTTGATTTTAGCTCTGTCCGAGTTGTCTGATCCGGTCGACCAACAAAAAAACTGGGCTTGTACATTAGTTTCTTGTTCGAATTTCAACATTTACCGAGCTTGACCGACCCAAATTTACCTGAACCAGAATTTTTGCCAGTACTAACTCATTTAAACACTCTGAACACTCCTACATGAGAACATTTCTGCACTGTATTGCATTTCAGATATGTGTTGCTTCTGTTTTTCGTTTGGGGCAGATAATTTGAGAGCATTTCATCTTTTCTAGTTGTTTTACAATGGAGTAGAGGAAAGTTCGAAGTCATGACTCAAAACTCACAATCTAAACAAACAGATCACATCTAGGAAACAAAGATGCAAACAATAGCACAAAATTTAGCCAAATCAGAAGTTATATTGTCAGTAAAGTGTAATATAAGGTTATGTACAATTCTAGGTGGTTCTTAATAAGTCGTTTGGAGTCGATAATGACAGTTTCTGTCGTAAACCCATCATTCAAACACTTCGAACATTCATCTTGTCATGAGAGTGCTGCACTGGACTGAATTTCATCGGCCTTTTTTTCCCCTTCAAAGGAGTATAGAAGCTTGAACATTACCAGGTGGAGTTCGCAGACTTGATCACGTACATACCCAGCATGAGAATGTATGCGACTGAAAACCGTGGAGTATCAGGTGACAGTAATCTCACAAGTTTCTTATCGAGAAAGCTAATGATCGCGAAGTCAGTTGGACATTGCTAAAAATTCTCGTGCAATTCCCTTAGTCCGTTCCTGTCCATATCTTCATCCATGGACCGTCTCTAGTTCCCAACCTAAATTACACGCTATGAAAATGTTTGGAAGTGCATGCAAGTAAAATTGATCGATGAGACAGGAAAAACGAACAAATTAGTCGTGTTATATTCGTTAACTAGTAAAGGGAAATGTCACCTCCAGCAACCGGCTACTACTCGAAAACTCATGAACAGAAATAAGCCTGTCCAGACCCCAGGGAGACCAAACACAGGAGCACCAATTAGTAGAAAAGCGGAGGAAATCAATGCAGCCACAACCTGCAGAGGAGGAGGTCACAAACATTACATGTCGAAAGTATAATATGTTACTAAGAAGAGCGATTGGTTGATAAAAAATCCTAGGGAAATCGGTCAACTTTTCCAAGTTGACCAATTTTCCTCATCTTTGGTTGTGTTTGGACATTGGGAAAATTTTTACAAGGACCCACAATTTTCCACCTTCCTTTACTCAGAAAATTTCACATGGGTTGGGGGGGGGGGGGGTCTTACCAAACGCTCTCTAATATGTTACTAAGATATCTTGGGAACAAGATGATTTTACCATAGAGTATGCTGCATATTCAAAATCTGATACTCCATAATAGAGCCCATCCAAAACAAATGCGATCGCATTCACTGGCTGGGATCCCGCAACAAACTGCATAATTGCATCAGCGTCAGGCTTACTAATATGCCCCGACTATATGGAAATGCAAACATGCCTGAAAACCGTTTGAGTGTGGAGGTCTAAACTTTCTAAGCATTTAGCAAAAGGCATAATTAACTACTCTATGAACTTCTACCTTTACATACGAGAACATGCTTTGCATTAATTAGACAGCGGTTCCAAAGCAATACAGAGTAAAAAAAATTTCATGTAAGGCAAGCAATTCATACCAAGATACCAGACCACGCAACTTTCAGAACTTCTGCATCAGAGGTGAACAAGTTGATGATCGCTCCAAAACCAAGGAACAAAATGGTAGCTAAACCGATTCCCATCATTAGACCAATCTGCAAATAATTCATGTAGCAGTATAAGTGATACCAAATTTCTCATAGGGCTATCTAAGACAGGAAAAACAAACAAATTGGCACAGCAAACATACTGAAAGTGTAGCATGTTTTATAATAGTTCTAACCTGCAGCACTCGATAAATAACTTGCCGTGCCTCCTGGTAATTACCTTGGGAATAATAACCAGCCAGAAGAGCCTGACAAGGAAAATGTAGTATACAATGAGATAAGTATTTTGTAAGTAAAACCATAGTTCAGCGCATTTCAAATATCAGCGCCGTTCTAATCTTTTAGATGCAATTATCTATTTACAAGAAACAAGTGTCAACTTCAAAAGTGAGAAATAACTGGCTTAAAATTTCTTTTGAATTTTACCCTGAACTGCCAATAAATTCACACTTACTGCTATCCATCTTTACATGTTAAAAGTTCGGTAATTACGGTAAATCATAGACATCCTTAAGGGGTGATGGCAACTAGGAAACGGTGATAAAAAGCACTTTTGAGATAGTAAAGCCAGACCACATTGTCTTAGAGAAAAGATTGTTTCAGGAAGACGTCAATGAAGAGTCACGAGGTTGCTATAATCAAACACAAGGTTGTACATTTGTACGTACTCCAGTCTACGGAACTTGTCATCATCTAGTTTGTTAAACAAAGATATACCTGGCCAGCAACTGCCAAAGCATCAGTTAGCAGTGATATAGTTAGCCAAACTTGCACGCAAATTTGATGCGCGGCCATGGGTATAGGGCCTTGCTTTGCTGCCATTGATGTAGCTAATGTCATGGGCACAAGCACTGAAGATGTCCTTGCAATTAAAAGCCCTCCTGTAGATAAGACAGCCGAACTTTGCGCTCAGGGAAACATTTGAGGGACATTTGTAATATAACATAATATGCATATATATAGATTAACATGAGGCAATGAAATCCGAACAGCATCGCAACTAACTGTACATCATAACACTCATTAAAGACTGGTTCATAGAACATCCAGCTGCAAATTACCAATGACAGAAAATGAAGACCAAAAAATTCCATCCAACAGTTCCCGATACGTGAAACTAAAACACATAAACTGAAATTTTAAACACACATATCAACTGGTCTAATGATTCACCATTCAACAGAGACCCAATTAGTTAGTATACAATGAAAAACCAATGTTTTTTATGCTGCAGCACTGACACCAGTTACATTACTAATAAAAAACAATTTATGTTGGACATAGATTTACAAGCCTGATAAGCCACTACTAAAAGCTGGAGATTTGTCCAAAGGAGGCCTACCAGATCCAACATATTGAAGAAATTTTCTGCCATCGATATTTGGATCTGTAATAGACACTTCTTCATTCAATTTCACGAGGAGTATCGAGGCTATCAAATATCTGCCAGGAAGAACTTTTGAGCGTCAATGAAGAGGAAAACAAACAAATAATGCGCACTTCAGGAGAAGATATGCTCGTGAGAGTAATCTCAGAGAAGAAATGTGTACTACATTATTGACCTACTCAGAAATGACGGTGGATATTGCAGCACCACCAATGCCGAAACCCAAAAAGAACATTAAGATTGGATCCAGTATTGCATTCAATAAGTTCCCAGCAGCTGCCAATAGAAAGCATCATATATCAATTCTGGTAACGACTTATGAAAGCCAACATATATTCCATAAATTTAAATTTTAATCATGAGCTGTTAAAAAGAAAACCAAACATATCCTCTGAAATTCAATGTAGATATGCATTTAGATTGGCCGAAGTACTCAAGAGAAGTTAATATGAAGACATGATTGGCATGATGTCAAAAAAATAATGTTTAACAATATGGTACAATGTAACAAATAGGTATAGGTTATCCATGACAATGACTAACATTAAATTTCAGATGAATTTTGAAGGAAAAAGAAAAAGAATTTAGACAATATTTCTTTTCTAGCTTGCACCTCCCTTTGCTTTTTGGACAGAAGGAGAGATACAACAAATGGAGAACTTGCGCAGCGCAAGCGTACAAATACAAAAGTTCTCTTTACTCCACCAACAGCACCAACCTCAAAGCATATGGTCATATACTCATATCTATCTAGTGTTGACATTAAATAGCCTCTAGTATATTAAGAAGAGCAGGAGTGTACCGGATTTCTGGAAACATGTCCATTTAGTTGACAGAAGGTTCATTGTATGACAATTACATGCATCGCAAATATTCAACTAAGAAGTTTACGTGGGAAGACTTGCCAATTGCATAGAAAGGTGTCTTAGTATCCTTAAATCCCCGGAAAGCTCCCTGTGAGGCAAGTGCGATGACAATTGCTGGGGCACCTAATGCCCTAACTGTAAGGAATTGCTCAGCTGGCTCTCTCATTGGTGAATCCTGCCAAGTGTATATACAATCTTTTACTACAATAAAATACTTTAAATCAGCAACCAAAGGCAGCAGTTGTGTGAGGAGATGAGCCAAATGAAAGGGTCATAAGCAAATGCTTCGAATTTTGAATAACAGAACTCGATAATAACTTTCGAGGTATAATACCGCTATGTACAACCATTAAAGTCCAACATGATAATGAAACTCCACAATTGACCAACTGTTCATCACCTAAACCTCACTAGGACAGCAAAACCAAAGCCAAGAAATAAATGGACAGATCTCACGTAAAACATAGACATGCATACTATAATTCACAAATCCAGCTACAATTATATAGAGCCCAGAATAGCATAAATTGCATAAATAGAAAAGTCATACATACAACAGGTATACCCATAATGTTCATTAGAAATCCAGATCCAACATATAGAGCAAGAGCTTCCCCAAACCCAAGAATGGCTGCAATAAGTAAAGCTGTGGACACCGAAGGAAGGGATTTCTTGCTTTTGCCATTGCCTATAATAAATGGATACTGGTTATAAACCAAATCTGTCTATTGCAAAAAACACAACACCATATATGAATGTCCAAAGAAGTCGTAAAATTAAGATCAAATACCTAGGCGAGCTTGAAGTGAATCCTGAGTTTGCTTACTGGTTGAAGCCTGCTCCTCAGCAACAAATGATGTTGTGATGTTGAGCAATGGGACATTAAACAATTTCGACACCAAGTTAAACACAGACACTGATACACCAACTGCTGCCAACTCAGCAGACCCTGCGAAATCACTATGACAATAAGAACCAAATCCTCTCTGAATAAGTAAAACTTCCTGTTTCCAGCATATGATTGCATCTTCTACTAGTGCTATATATAAATGTAAAATTAGTACTACAGCTCAATGTAAGAACTTCAATTTATACTATAAGTGGTAAATAACACATGTTTATATCCACGCATTGGGTTATAATGCACAAGTTGCCACTCTTATGAATCATGAAGTTTGATCATAGCCTGACAACAAGGTACTCCCTCTGTTCCATATTAATTGTCATCTTTGAAATTAAGTAGTCAAACTTTAAAAATTTTGACCATTAATTTCTCAATATATGCAATGACTTGTTATATAAAATTACTACCATTAGATTTGGTACGAAAAATACTATCTGAAAAGTATAATATTGTAGGTGTTGGTAAAATATCATATAAGAAATTATCAATCAAGGAGTGACATTGGATACTGTGACACTCTTCTAAGTGACAATTAATATGGAGCGGACGGAGTACAAAACTCAACAAACAAATGCAAGATTTAAACCAATAAGGTGAAGATATGCCAAAATTTGCTAGTAGTCAAATTACCAACAAATAGTGCTGACAACTCAAATTTGGGTCGGTCAAATTAAGACGAGAAGACATTTGGTCTCATTTTTCGGGTCAAAATCGGGTTGGACAATATTAAAAAAATAGAAATATTGTGTTTCAATATTTGGCCAATTCAGTCAATGTCAAACTAGGGACAAAAAAATCCTATGATCAACCTGGTTTTTGCTAGCTCGGACCATTAGTTACCGGGAACATAGTAACATACGCCTGCAAACCAAGTTGAACAAGCATTCCGAAGTGAAAACTAGGCTAAATTTGTGTCAAAATTGGCGACGAACGGACTAACGACCAGGGAAGCGTTCCTGGTAACTATCGCTCGGATCAAATTTTGCAATGTTGTCAGCTATACCAACAAACTTGATATGCAAGCTTCAAATAGCAACTAGTAACGAACTCAAATGTATATCACACGCCTTGGAATACAACATTCAGTTCCATTGAACACTGATCTAACTCAGAAAATCAAGGAGCTATAAACTCAACAAAATGAACCAAAAAAACACAAGATTCAAACCATAAACATCGAAATGTGAAATTACCCAAATGACCGACAAACGCAGTATCAACAAGTGAAGTGATGGGGTCAGCAGCTAAAGCCAAGGCAGCAGGCAATGCAATCGCTACAATCTCCCGACCCAGTTCATCCACCTTCAACGCATCTCTGAAAATTCCAAAAAAAAAATCATCAAACACAAATCAAATTCCAACCGCAAAATCACACGCTTCAATCACTTTCCAAAACATGTAATCAGACAGTACCGAAAGCGAAGAAAAGGAGGGATTGAAATCGGGGGTTTGGATCCATCGGAATTGGGGACAGCTCGAGCTCGAAGACGAAGGGAAGGAAAATTAGGGTTAGGTTTGAGTGAGGTTGAATTGAAGGGGATTGAATTGGGGGAAGGAGGATTGAAGCTGCAAAAATGGCGGCAGAAGAGAGATTGAGAGTGTGTAGAAGCCATTGGAAAATATGGTGCCGATGAGTTGAGAAACAGAGAATCTTGACCAGATATTTGATTTATTACTATTTTATTAATTAAGTATTAATTTTGGTGGCAAACTAGCAACTGATTTAACTGTCTTGGCCTGCAGCTTATCGGTTGTTTTTTTTAAAAAATCTAAATGAATAAACTCACCTAGTACAGGTGTGTAAAGTTTAATGATAAATGATAGTTATAGTAAAGATTAGTTTTGATAAATTATAATAAATCACGGTAAATTTCGTTTTGTATGCTAAATGTTATTTTTGATAGATATTGTAAGTTTCGGTAATTTTTGACAACTTTTGGTAAATTTCGCAACTTTTAATAAATTTCTACCATCACTCAATTACCATCCAACTTTACAATGATACAGGAAATTAATTAATAAATTAGAGTTTGTTTTATTTTTATTTTAGTATATTAGTATCTTGGGGAATGAGTTATCTTTTCTATATAAGTATCTTATGAGTCACATGTAGAGGAATCAATCAATGAAATATATCTTTGTTTATCTCTCTAAATTCTCTCTTCTCCCTCCTAAACCCATTATCCTTCAATTTCTAGTCTATATCGAATTCCTCAGATATAGGTTTCTATGATTCTTCATTTCTCTCATCCCTCTCCTGATTCCTGCATCAATGGTATCAGAGCTCCTAATCCACTAGGGTGGTATGGCGCCACATACCTGGAACTCCACACAACCACCACCTCAAGACCCGCCCACCATGGAAGAGATCTTGCATTCGATCTATGAGCAACAAAAAATCATGTCAAAACTATTAATGGAGCAGCAACAACATATTTCTCACCAGAATCGGAGACTCAAGCAGCCACGACAAATGCTCTCTCAAATGCTATCTCATATCAAAGCAATCGAGACTAAACATGAAAGTGCAAATTCAGCTATGACCAAGGAAGAATTAATGAGTTTCCAAGCACCCCAAAAAGATATCCTAACCAAACAAAGCTATGATCCAAGGGAAGAAGAAGACAAGGGAAAAGAAGACCAGATTAGCACTAATTCTAACGAGTCAATAATTACTCAATTGGAAGCTGCTAAAAAGAGTAAGAAAATTCATTCCTACTACTCAATTTCTTTTGATGAAATCTTTGAGAAATGGGATAGAGGTTTTGTGAGTTATGTGATGAACCCTTCGCCCTTGGGCATAAGTGCAGAAAATTGAGTTCACAGTACATGATTATATTGGTGAATGATAGGGGAAAAATCAATTGGGATGATTTGGGATATAATACATACTGCACAAAATACTCATCACTTGCTGCACACCAAGTGTTCGACAAAATGCCTGAGAAAACCAATTTTGGAGTTACAACTCTTAGGGTTGATGTGCATAACGAAGGTGTTGTTATTAGCAAAGCTCACTCCCAAACTATTGAAAAGGAAAAAGGCACACACTCTTTGAATATAAAGTGTGTTGGTGGTATTGAAAAATATGACATAGTTAATGATGTGAATTGGTTAAGTAAGGAGGTTACTTATTCCACAATAGGGTTTGATTGGAAGTGGAATCCAAGCCCACAATTGGAGTTGGTTGAAGGTGATGTGAGTATTGTGCTTGGTGAAGGCAATATAAGGAATTCGGATGGATGCATTTACTCTATTCCATTTGACCCAGGTGGGACAGGAGAAATTTTTTGCTATTTGAAGCTTATTGTTGTGTTTAGTGACATCAACGAAGCGAAGTTCATGGTTTTCGATCCCGATGGGTTGGAATTATTTTCCCATCGACGCCGTCTCATTATGGTTGGTGTTATACTTGGACTTAAGGTCTCGGTCATAGTTCACGTTGGTAATCCTAGAGACAATATACAATACCTCACAATTATGGGATTTGGTTGTCGATCGATCCTCTGTTTTAGAGTCTACAAAATCAGCTGGACGCTATGATTCTTCTTTCCAACCTTGAGGACAAGGTTGTTTTGAGGACGGGTGGTATGATACAGGAAATTAATTAATAAATTAGAGTTTGTTTTATTTTTATTTTAGTATATTAGTATCTTGGGGAAGGGGTTATCTTTTCTATACAAGTATCTTATGAATTACATGTAAAGGAATCAATCAATGAAATATATCTTTGTTTATCTCTCTCTTCTCCCTCCTAAACCCATTATCTTTCAATTTCTAGTCTATATCAAATATCTTGTGTAGGTTTCTCGAGAGATATTCTTCGTTTCTCTCATCCCTCTCCTAATTCCTGCATCATACAGATCCCAAAAACTTAATTCTATAATCTATTCTTTGCATTTTCTTTTACTAAAGTGATTTTCGATCTGGTCAGATATTGAAAACCTTAATTATTAATTTATCGATATGTATATACTAGATTATTATAAAATCCCTATCGTTTGATTTATTAAAAAATACTATCATGAAATTACAATGTTGTAATTTTAATAAAATATTATGCAAAACCACTACCAGCTCGTAATCGAGTGTTTCAGGTACTTGTTTAGATGATGACAAGTCCAATATGTTTGTACTCAAGTAAAAACTAGGATAGTTGTATGTATACTATATGAAATAACGAAAACGCGCAAAACAACAATTAAATCCAATCCAAACCAATCAAATTCAATCCAATCCAAACCTTACACAATTCCCAAAAAAAGCATCATAACTTATCCAAACCAATCCATCTAAACCTCATTTTATCCAATTCAAATAACAGGCCCGAGATAGGGAACACTAATCCATGTTGGAGTCATAGAAGAAGAACAATCGCTTGAAAATCATAGGAAAGTAGAGAGCTTGAACGAGTAGATACAAGTTTCACTAACTTGAAGATTAAGATTTTTGAAAAGTTGGATCATGAAGGATATCAAGATATCAAGATTGAGTCTAATTGTGTGTCATATGATAGATTTACTACTTTACTAGATTCATTGTTAATATGCCAACTTGATATTCAACTTGATTGATTTAAGTGTGAAAAAAATTACCAAGGGAATGCTTGCTAAAAACTGTGGCTTGTGAACAAGTTTAAAGTGTGTTTCCAAAGTTTAATTAGTTTGATTGGCAAGTTAAAAGATGTAATGAAGTATGATAGCTGACTAAATGCATAGTTAAATCATTTCCAAATACGAATCTGTTATTATATTTAAAGAGATAGAAAGTGATTTGCATTTATAATCAAAGAAATTTAATTATATATATACAATACAAATATTTTCATAATATCTTTTCCTCAAGGCCAACTATTGGACTATTTACGAGAGGCACTTTGTTTTTAATCAAAGACTCATATACTGAATTACATTTGAGAAATATTGTGAATCTTCCAAAGTTCGTGTTTGATAGAATTTGTAACCTACACCCCTCAACTATTCTTAAGAGCAAGTTTATAGGTAACAAAAATTTATCTCTCTAACTTTGGAGTTGACCAGTCCTTGTCAACAGTCCATGTGAGGCTGACCCGTCTCTATGTGGTTGTGGGAGGAGTCATTCTTAGTGAGGGCGAAGAGTGGAAGTCAATGTGGCTTTCTTAGGCCGGTTAAAATTTGTGTGAGGCTATAAATTTAGAAGAGGTTGTAAAAGTCTAAGTCTTACGGAGAAGAATTAGATTTTGTAATTGGTTCGAGTTATAGTAAAACATTGTTTAAATTCTGCAAAGAAGATATATAGGGGCACTTAGGCTAGTTGGGGAAAATGAGAAGACAAGATGTTTTGTTTGAGGTGAAATTCCTTTAAAATGGGGAAATCCATGTCAGAATTAATTGAGGTATCCAACCCTTGGACTCACTGTGTGTAGTTGTATGAAAGATTGTTTTGATTCATTATTTAGTTTGGTATATTCTTTAAATTCTTGCAAAAATAAACACATATGGGGTTATTGAAATTTAAAAATGAAACCTCTTATATAGAGAGCTGAGAGGTTTTAAGACTATGTGCTAGCACCAACTCGAACAAGAAATTAATATAATGTTTGAAGGTCCATTAATAATTTACACTCTTACAAGATAAAATTTACAAAGAAGGAATTAAAAGATTAATCCTCCTTAATCTCTTAGAACTATTGCTATCTCACCTGAATCCAGAAATATACTCATTCCATAATCCCCTCTAAAAAAATTTCGTTGGCCATTCGCCTACCACCAAAAAATGAAAGAAAAAAACAGTCCAACAAGAAACTTGTAAGGGGCATCACTTTTACAATAGTATACATGTATAATGGTGTGTTTGGTTGATATAGTTTCCTGTGAAAGTTTGTCAAATTCCCCATATTTGGTTAGAAAAATAGGAGAAGGAATGTTTGTGTTGGGGCCCAATGATTTCCCATTTTGCAAGGGGGAAATAGTTTCCCATAGGAGGGTTTGGGAAACTATTTCACCAAGGGGAAGAGAAACATTTTTTGTGTATAGACTTCCAAAACTAACCCCACAAACCCAATTAAATAAATTAATAAATAAGGATAGTTTTGACATTTAAGCAAACTTTGTAAGACCTTTCTTAAAAACTTTCCCATGATTTAAATGTAAACCAAACACAATGAAATATTTTTTCCCATAAAAAACTTTCTCAGGTAAAATTTTCCTAGAAAAAGCTTCCTTGGGAAATATTTTCTTGTAAAAGAACCAAACGCACCATAAAGAATATGAGGGGTTCTTTACTTGATTTTAAACCAAAGACTCACATATCGAATTGCACTTCACATAAATCTTGTGAGTGTTCCAAAATTCGTGCGCAATACAATTTGGAACTTACACTCCAATTAGCTATTATTAGAGCAAGTTTATAAGAGACAAAAAGTTTATCTTTTTAACTATCTTAGCTAAGAACTTAATCTAATGTTTGCAAGCCCATCAATGATTTACACTTTTGCAAATTAAATTTACAAAGGAAAGATTTATCCTCCCTTTTAAGCTCCTAAAATTGTTGCAATCCCACCTAAATTCCAACCTCGGGGGACATTTGCCCACCTCCAAAAAAATATAAGAAAAAACAGCCCAACATGAATTTTGTAGGGGGCATGAATTTTACAATAAAAGTGTAATAAAAGAATATAAATCTTTTAGAAATAATGAAAAATATAGGCATAAAGGATCTCATTCCAAGTATCTGGCACACCAGGTAAACACCAGTGATCACAATCTGCAAACTTTGTAGGGTTTATCAACTGCTCTTTTGTGATGGGATCCCAATACTTTCTGTTCACTGCTGGGTGAGCATCTTTTCTATAATCTGATAATTGTGTTATATTCAACAATTGAATATTCACTCCTTTTTTACTTAGCCTGTCAATTTCAAAATTTACTATGTTCATCATGTTGGGATCTGATGCACTGCCCGAGTAATCTTGTTTGAAGATTGGTTGGGTTTCATTGTAACAGTTTGATCCCTTTGCTCCTCCCCATTCCTCACTCCTGCAAAACATACATAGAGCTCTTGTGAAGTTTGGCCTAGGCACGACGACCAAATAATTTTACGTGAGATTGTTTTATGAATATATAGGGTGACAAATAATTTATTCAAAGTAGATTTGATAAAGGTCATTCTTTAATGATTAATGAATGATTAATCCCATTTACATCCAAAAAATCATTATAATATGACTTAGTCCTTGTTTGGTAAACAATAAATTAAATGATTTATTGGAGAAAATGGCTTATTGGAAGATTTAATCAAGTCAAATAAGCTAAATAGGTGTTTGGTAACCAATTTATTCACTTGGATGAACTGTTTGTAGAAAGTACCATTTAACCCAAATTAAACTTATCAAAAATTACATACATGTCATCACAAAAGTAATCTATGCGTATTATTTTAAAATGGGAGATAAAGAGTATAAATAAAATTTCAATAATTACTTTTTAAAAAATAACCAACTTTATCAAACGTAGCTTTTCTAAAAGGTCAATCAAAATAGCAACTACAAACAGATAATTCAAACAATTAATAGTAAACAATTAATATCTAATAATTATTTACCAAACAGGGACTTATTGGTCACATATTCATAATAAAATAATAAAAATATCATACTAAAAATATTAAATTTTATAATAATAATTTTACGCGAGAGAGTCTTACATTTCATGGGTCGGGGAAATGCTCATCCAGAAGACTTGAGTTTTGGAATGATTGACGTGAATTTCTAGCCAATCAGACCATGTTCTCAGCGCCATTTCATAGCCTTTCAGCATCTCCACCTCCTTGTATATTCCATCCCCACTTTCAAAGCTTCCCCACCTATATTTTTAAGTTACAAAACAAATTTAATACTTCCTTTTCACTTAATCACACGTTGTTAAAATGAGCTAATTTTTTATGTGATAAATTTGTACGAAGACTTAATATTAAGGCTCTGTTTTTTCTGTGGTTGGCAAACTGCAATACCACAGCATACCGCAATTTGTCACAACTCACCACACTTTACCACAAATCATTATTTTTCTCTCTCTTCAATTTTCTTCTCTACTTTTTACATTCTCTCCTCACCTACCCCACATATCGATAATCTACCACAATTTCACCACACCTTACCACAATTCCACCACATATATCTCACCACACCATACCGCAAAATAATGCAGAAAATAACTGAGCCTAAGTCTGTTTCATAATAGTTATCTTTTTAATTAATTTTTTTGTATTCACGGTACTTGTTATTTTATGTGTTCAATGCAACTTTTTTTCAGAACTTATTAACTAGTTTTTTCAATATTTGTTACCCGGTTCTTGATTTGGATTTGGATTTGGATTTGGATATTCAATTTTTCCTACTCACTCCTATTTCTCACTACTTTTCATTTTTTTTCTCCCCACCCTATCACCCAACTTCTCTTATCACAAATGTACAATATTATGGTCATGTTCTTTTCTGCGGTATTTTGCGGAATGGTGTGGTGGAATTGTGGTGGGTTATTGGTACGTGGAGTAGGTTATGAGAGAGAATGTAAAAAAATAGAGGAGAAAAGTGAGGAGAGATAAAAGTAATAATTTGTGATAAAGTGTGGTGAGTTGTGGCAAACTGCGGTATGCTGTGGTACCGCAGTTTGCCAACCGCAGAAAAGAACAGGGCCTATATCACATCATATCACCTCATCCACATTTTTATCATATCATACCATTAATTACAGCTAGCGCTGGCAAAAATCCGGGTTCGGGTAAATTCTAAATTCGGGTCGGACAAATTCGGATAATGTCAAAATTCGGACGAGAAATTTATGTCCGGACAATTCGGACGAAGCTAAAATCGGGCTCGGACAATAGAAAAAAGTTAAATTTTATGTCCGAATATTCGGTCAATATAAAAATTCGGACGAAAAATCTATGTCCAGATCCGGTTTTTTCCCGGTCGGACAATTTAGGTAATCCGAGTCGGACAAAATTTTGCCAGCTCTAATTACAGCACTTTACCTACAACAAAAAAGAACATGGTGGTAATTTTTCTAATTGGAATTACAAATAAATGAGTAAAAATATTGAAAAGAATGAATCTAGCAAGATGGTAAGTTACTTACAGGACTTTCATCAACGGCCTTCTCCACCACAAGTATGTATCGAAAACAAGCACATCGGCATCAGTCCAAAATCTGGCATGCTTCTCGATAGCCTGTGTTCTAACGATCCTCTCTGGCAGCCTGTGTAGTATTGGATCGTCCGAGTTCGACTCTACTAGCATCGGCGCCCAATAGAATTCGATCGTTGCATTGTATTCCTGTGTTTGATCCAAATATACATGCAATTTTCAATTTACAGTTTTCAGTTTTTCTTCGTCTATCATTTGTCCCAAATTTACATTTGCTTTGAAGATTTTGTTCGGAAACTGTTTGAAGATTTGCTACACCAATCCATACGTTCGGATCCGGTCAACTATTTTCACACGAGGTGGGCTGTCAAAAATTCGGATCCGGTCATTTTCGGTCCAGACATATTAGACATCGGACAAAAAGGTTGATGTTGATAATTTGAACAACTCTATATTCGGGTCAATATCTAGTTTGGTCAACGGGGAAATGGAACATATTGTGTCCATATTTTGGTCAAGTCGATCGAAAAATCTATAACCACGTCTTGCTTTTTTCAAGTTAGACTAAATCGAGATTTTAGGTCATATAGTTTTTTGACAACCGTGCTTTCACAAGGACAGCTCGGTGCATAAAACATCTCCACAAGCAAGAAGTTGCTTCCGGGATTTGAACCATACATGATACAACCTTACAATTACAGCAACTCAATCGTTGCGTTGAAACTCCCCTTCAAATAACTATTTATTAAATAATGCAAGTCTTACATCCACAAGATCACTAAATTAGATCATCAAATGCATTATGTTCAAAAGCTCATATGAAAAAATATATGCTAATTCCTAAACTAGAACAACTATCTATTAAATAAACTTCTATCTATTATCTAAGTCGTTAATTATATCAAATAAGGCTTAAATATGGAGCATAATCTTAATAGTCCCCGTTCCTTTTTATTTGTCATTTTGAAAAGGAATGAAGAAACTAATGCAATACAAAAATTTTAGTAAAAATATACTAAAATGACAAAAATACCCTCGATTATCCTTAGGTCCCATTCTTTTATGCAGTAGGTTGCGGTGTGGTACCACACCGCAATCTTTAATTTTCTACCACATCGCACCACAATCATTATCAATAAAAATTTTCATTTTTCCCTCTCTTCACTTTTCTCTTCTACTTTTTCACATTCTCAACCCACCTCACCTACCACAACTTTCACCACAACTCACCACATTTTTTCAAATTTCACCGCACCACACTATTATTACACCATAATTAACCGTATAAAAGAACGATGCCTTAAATTATTAGACAAACAATTAAGTACAAAAAAAATTAAGTGAACAAATAATTAGAGACAGAAGTACTAAAAAAGAAATCGAATCATACTATAAAAAAAAAGTTCCTCAAAAAATTGAATGAAAATTAACACAAGTTAGGGTCAAAGAGGGGGGGCTTACAATGGCTTTAAAAATGGACAAGGAGCCATTAACGGTCATTGACTTCTGTGAAGGAGGAAGTGTTCCATCCACCAAGCAAATCATAGAGATCCATTGACCTCTGTTTAATGAATCTCCTACGTACATTAGTCTCTTGTTCCTTAGTCTCTCTAGCAATGCTGTCCCATTGAACCTAATTTCATCACAAAATCAACAAATAACATAATGAGCTATCACATTATTGCTTCGATATATATATTGCCCAACCAAAAGTTTAAAGTAATACTTTAATGTAAAATCATCTCAACCAAGAATTTAAGTTTCAATATAGGAACCATCGCAACTAGGGATGGGTAATGAGTGGGATTCCCATAGGGTCAAGAAGGTCAGGCCATAGAAAGTAGGGGTCGTGAAAGGGTCGAGTTGTTAAAGGGCCGGTCCGTCGACAATGTGAAAGGGAACCAGGTCGGTCTATTAATAACTCGACCTAAATAGTTTTTTCTATTATTTTAAATGGTAAACTTATTTAAGCATATTATTAATATCAGACATGAATCAATAATTAACGTAATTCCTTTTTTGGTACAGGCATACTTTATTTTAACTTTAGGGTCAAAACGGGTCGACCTTCATTTTTGCTAGAAAACCCTGACCTGACTCACAGCTTCAATGGGTTGGCCTTGACCCGACCCAACCTTACATGGCCAATGGGCAAACCATGACCCTGACTCGACCCACCCATTGCCCACCCCTAATCGCAACTAAAAGCTTAAGTTAGTGTTCTAATATAGAATCATCTCAATCAGAAGTTTAAGTTGATGATAGAAAACTCTAATAATTTTATACACCAACATGTCTCCTTAGAGGAATCTTTCATGCTTAAAGTAGGGATATACCGCAAAGGTTGGTTTATGTAATAACCTGACCTAAATCCCCACTATTATAGTACTTTAAACTTGTTTAATTAATTTTAATTCGTTATTGGATTTATTTGTACCTTGCGGTTAGCTAACGGTGACAGGTTTCGGCGGAATGGCGAAGCGGTCGGTTTACCGGTCAAACTTTTTACCAAGCTCGTTATATTTTATTTAGAACCTTATATTATAATTATTTTTGGTTCTACAACTTTATTTTAAAGTCGGTTTATTTATAAATTAATTTTCCGCAACGAAACGAATTTATTTTCGGGTTACCGATTTACCGTCTTTTAACCCGATTAAATTTTTACAATTTAAAGTGGAATGTTTTACCCATTTTATATTTTACCAAGAATATTAGTATTTTTGTTATTGGAGTATTAGTTTATAATCACATTGATTAGTATTGTTTTAGTTAAGTTAATAAAAGGAGGATGTATATAAGTGGAGGGGGAGTTAATAAGTCATTTTTTGTGATTCAAATTTTAGACAACTCCCAACTCTCCTTTCTCTCTCACGGCAGCAGCAGCCCCCCAGCCACGCCACCTCCTTTCCGCCGGCACCGGCCGAAATCCGGCGACTTCCCGGCCAATTTTCCGGCACCAAATTGAAGCTCTCACTCTCCTCTTCATCCTTGTCCCTTTTATTCATCTTTTCAAGTGGTATATCTCAAGTATCTTTCTCCTCCATTGTTATGAATTTTGAAAGCTTTGATATTATTGTTTTACTATGATGTTTTTATGTTAATTTACTACTTTCTTTCATGAAATTAGAGTATAAATTGTTGTAGTTGATTCTAGTGAATGAAAGTAAGTGTTTTGGTTCAAGTTTGTGTGAGTTATGTTGAGATTCTTGTGAATTGATGAAGATGATGGTGAGCTATGGTTGTGCATGTGGTGTTGGATGAGATTTTAGAGTTATACCTTCTGTTTTGTGGAGATAATTAAGTATTTATGGTCTTTTTGAATGAATTACATTAAAATTGTGAAAGAAAGTGTGTTAATGGTGGTGTAGCTAAGTGCAAGTGTTTGTGTATGGTTGCATGTGAATTTTTGCAAGTATGAATGCTAATGTTGAGGTAAAAATGCTGAAATTTAGTGAGGTTATGCATAGATTACATTGGGTATGTTATGGGTAAAAAGTTTAAATGAAAACAAGCATGCATGAGAGCTGAAACACACCCGGTACCTACTGCCCATTTTGAGGTTTTTATAGGGAATGCTAAAATTGATTTTGAGCCCAGAATTTAGTGTAAAAAGGTAGTCTAAGATGTTAGTAAACACCGGGCTTTGGAATTTCGAGTTTTCGATTTGTATAACCCAAGTTAGAGCCAAAACCGTGAAGCCGCGTAATTATATACGAATTTTGGAGACAGTGTAGTTTTGGGTATTTTTCGACCAAATGGAAATTGATTCTGGAAAAGTGTTAAACATAAGAGTTTTAGAGGACTCGACGAGCTTTCCGAAAATATATGGTATGCCTTTAGCCGATGTCGGGAGGATAAGTTATAAGGTCGAGAATCAGAGTCACAAAAACTGGAATTTTCTGGGTAATTTGTATAAGTACATTAAGGAGTTAAATGTGATTATTAAGGTCTTGTAAGTGGGTTTAAGAGTGGCCAAGCTAAGGAATATATTATTATTTGTGATATGGTTTTGGTAAGAACCTTAGAGCTCAAAGTTGAAAGACCCCGAGACCTTGAAACTATTTTACCGTTTTAATTTACCGAATTTTCGTAACTCTATTTAGAAGCTTTTATTGTTCTTGGGAGTTTTAAAGCCTCTTTGGTAACTTGAAAGTTTATATTTTACAAGTATTCCTTGATTCATAAAGCCCTCATAAACTGAAGCATTTATCGAAGTCTCTTGATTTTATCTCAAACAGCCGAAAAACCCCGTTATTACTATTGTCGGTAATTTGCTGCTACTGTCCGGGGCTCTTTTCGAGCCTTTTTCATTCTTTTTAACCTCTGCCCCGACCATCAAACTTGTAGAACGTATTTTTCCCTTTCCGAAAAGGACTCGCACAGCGAAATCCGAGTTCTATAGCCCGAGTTACGATCAAAATACTATTGTCTTTAAAACCTGAAATTCCTATACGTTTTATTGCCGAAACTTTATTGCGAGGTTCTACGCCCTTACCTTTTCATAGCTCCTATTTTAATACCGAACTCTATTATTATAGCTCAAAGTCCTGCTTCGACCCAAGCCATTCCCCAGCCGAGATCGCGACCGGACGGCTCACTCGCTTCAGGTACGCAAATTGTCCAACTTTTGTATCTATTTAAAGTCAAGTACAGTTTTATTGCATAGATACATTCTAATGATTTTATTGTTTTACAAGTGGTCCCGACACTTAATTCTTCAGTAGCTAGAGTGAAAGCTAGCATTATTTTACAGGCTCCTATTGGAGTAACCTTGACCTGGCCAGTGTCGACTGCCTAGCAGTCACCATCCAAACTTAGGATCAGTTTGGGCGTGCGTGCGCGAGATGTTCTACATCGATCCATCAGGGAGCCCACATCTTTTATTTAGCAAAGTCTTTAAAGGGTACATAACATATGCATAGAGCTGTTTATCGTTAAAGCTTGCATTGTCTTAGCATGATTTTGAACCCTTCCCCGTTTTCGAAACGTTTTAAAGGCCGGCATGAAAACCGTTTTCGAAACGGTTTTACATGTTGGAGGTTTGTGTACTGAGTGTTTCCCCCACTCATCTTTGCGTTGTTCTCACTGTTTTGTTTTAGGCAGTCCGAGCTCACGAGATAAAGGCAAGGGACTTCACTCAGCGTCCAGTTCAGCAAAGTGAAAGGTAGAAATATGCTTAAGTACAGGAGTTATGATAATCCTAGGAGTAATGTCATTAGTAATGTGGGATTTGTATGTGGATTATATGCTCGACGTGTAACCTTGGTTTTTGGGATGTCATGATGTATGGGAGTTCTCTGGTTATGTGATATTAAATGTTTTATTGGGTTACTTTGTGTATAGTTAAGGGATGGATGACGTAGGTTGCCTTGTCCTTTAGGGGACGGCGGTAACGCCTCCGGACGTTATCCGCTGCGCTAATCAGGTGATTACTATTGTATTTGGGGTAATGACGTGATTAAGGTTTGGGGGCGTTACAGTTTAACCTTATGTACATACACATAAGCGCTGTTGAGATTTAAATTTGAGGCATCTTACTCATCTTAGCTCTGATATCATCTTAACTAGAAGCTTAAATTGATGGTTTAAATCATAATAATATATAAATATTTCATACATAATATTATTTTCACTTATTATGATATGCCATATTATACAAATCTATCTATTTAGTTTTATTTTAAGATAGGACTTGTATAGTTATCCAATCATTACACTTGCATATAATTTTGCATGATAACTACCCAGCCAGCACCCTATGTTAGTATTATATTAAAATTGTGAAGTGATAAATATTATTTTAAAAAAAAATTAGTTAAAGCAACATGTATTTAAAAATGGAGGGAGCAACTAGATTAGATTAAATGCCATATTGGTAGTTGATAATTACCAATCAATGAATAATGAACAAAACTGGATTGTATAATGTAAAATGATAAAAATGTTACGCATAACTATTTTGCATTTCACTTAAATCATTTACAAACTTAAATATAAATATATTTAAATCATTATAAATATGTGTTTCATTATTTGAAAGATTATTACAACTTATAAACAATATAAAAGCAATTATTTATTTATATTTTTTCCATAAATATAAAACTGTGCATAAAATGTGCATGTTTTACTTTGATTGATATAATTAGGCTATTATTTATATTTTTTGACCTATCTAATAAGTATTATACTTTTATAGTTGATAAATATATATATATATATATATATATATATATATATATATATATATATATATATATATATATATATATATATATATATATATATATATTTCTGGGTACAAAGGGTGAGGATCGAAATATGTGAATTTTAGTAAGAACATTTTGGAAAATCTATAATTGATTTTATTTAATTTTTTTTTTAAAAAATCATGTAATATTAATGTGTGCATTAATGCGTATATATTTACATTGATGACTCTTTTTTTTTTTATATGCATTATTCTTTTTTCTTTATTCTTTCAAATAAGAAAATTATTCTTTTTATTTTCATTATTGTTTTTTCTTTATTCTTTCAAAAATATTTGCTCAATAATATTTTCAACAATGCACGTATATAGTTTACATACATACCGTGCAACATACTGAGTACTAATATATATAATGATTAGGAAAAATATTATTAAAAATTACAAAAATATAAAATATAGACAATTCAAAATAATTATTAATCACACATTGTCCATATATAAATTTGCAAGTGTTCCGAGGTTTCACAACTCACAATTCTAACTTTTCCCACATGATCAATGTAAACAAAAGGTATACGTTAGCCTTTCTCAGTGGTGCTCTTCTTTCAACAGAGTAGTTGAGATTATGTCAACACATAATAAATCATAATAAAACTACTCCGCGTAATAAGGTCTACTATTTATGTCCTTACTTTATATTGCGCCTCTCAAATTATATACTTAATTATATGACATATGTATATATATAGATCGAGTAGTTTGTTATATGAAAGAAATTTTATAAATTGTACTAGTGATCAATAGTTTATTTGAAGTGATTATAACAATAGTGATTTTTTGATAAATTATTAATTATATTTATATTAAAAATATTTTAATATTATTTATTATTCACTTCAAAATTTTAAAATATCACGCTAAAAAGGAATGCATCTCACAATAATTTTAGATGAAAGGGATGACCGTTCTTTTCTGCGGTTTGCCACAATCCACCACAAAATACCATTCTACCACAATTCACCACAATCTACCACAAATTACTTTTTCAAAATTATCAATACAATATTTATACATATATACAAAAAAAACCCACCACAACATACTTATAACCCGCCACAATTACACCACAACCCGCCACAATTTTACCATATCATACCGCGCCATATCGCAGAATACCGCATAAAAGAACATGGTCGAAGTTATGAAGTCTTATAGTTAGATTATTTTATTCAATATTTTAAGGCTCCCTTCTTTTATGTGGTTGGTTCGTTGTGGTTTCACATCGTACCACAATTTTCTGATTTCCACCACAATCTATCACAATCTACCATTTCAATTTTTATTTATCTTTCTATTAAAAATTATACCAATTTACTTACAATTATTTCCACCACAGCTAATCACAATGACACAATCTACCATTTCAATTTTTATTTATCTTTCTACTAAAAATTATCCAACCCACTCATAATTATTTTCACCACAACCTTCCACATTTCACCGCAACCCACCGTATGGCACAACCAATCGTGAAAAAAGACAAATTTAAATAGGCATGCAACGGCGACATTGAATGGAGAGTCGTTTCCAAGAATTTGCTTCTGCTCACTCTGTCGTCAACGTGTGCTCTCAGCCGCATTTTAAGCTTCCATCTTTAATTTTACACACCTCTCAATTTTAAATCCAAACATACTTTTTAAATTTTAAACATTTTGACTGTAAAGTTTTTTTTTTATACATATACTACCTTCGTCTCATTATATTTGTCCATTTATTTAATTTGAGAAAATCAATATATATTGAGAATTAATGTGAAAAGTTTATAGTCTACTCAAAATATCGCTATTTTAATTGAAGATAATAGTTGTTGAAATTATAAAATATGAAAAATAAATTTATTAATTAGGAATAGAAAAATAATTACAGTTATTAAAATTGTAAATGAGACGAATATTTTGAAATAGAAAAATTAGATAAAAGGACAAATATTCTGGAGTGGAGATAGTCCAATCTCCTCATGCATTCTTCAAACCTCCTTGCATTAACAGCACTGTACTTGAAGTCTTGGACGGTTAATTATTGTTGCTGATGAGTGTCTGAGTTTCAGACTTAATTTATAGTATCCGAAATCTAGGGATCTCACTAATTAACACACTCTATTTTAAAATTCCTCAAGTTTTGAACCATGCAGAACCTAATTAAATGATTGAGAAAGAGAGAAATAAATAACACCCTTATATTTAATTATTTGTAAAATTTTTAACTATTTATCTCTTTTTATTTGTCAAATTATTTAATTTTTACGATTCTAACAATTATAATATTAATTTTACCGCTAATAAATAAGGAATCTATTTATCTCTTTTTAAGGGTAATTTGACCCTTTATAAACTTTTTACCTCATTCTCCATGTTTATTGATTATGATGAATTGGTGTTTGTGCTATACAATTACTCCATTTTTTTTAAATTATCACATTGGTAATTGTGTTAAAAACTTTGACCGCTAATATTTTAATTTATACAATGATTTATCATACAAAATTGATGTTGTTAGATTCGTTATAAAAAATACTATTAGAAAAATATAATATCGTAGATCTTTATAAAGTATTAAGAGTGAAATTATTGATTAAAGACGGACTTCAAAAAATGTGAAAGACATAAAAAAATGGAGGGAGTAGTAGTCAATTATTGCCTCCATTTCATATTAACTGTCGTCTTTGGAAATCGTGCATTCAATTTTTAAAAAATTTTACCATAAATTTCTTAATATATACAATGAGTTAGTATATAAAATTATTACCATTAGATTCATAATGAAAAATACTATCATAAAAGTATAATATTACAACTGTTAATAACATATTAGGTAAAAAAGTGATATTAGAGACTATGAAAGTCAAAATTATGACAGTTAATATGGAATGGAGGAGGTGCTAATTAGGAACAGAGTTAGTACCTGGGAAGATCACAATGGTGAGGCTGCCATCTCCATGACTGATATCTCAAATCTTGCCGTCCGTACTTCTGGCATGCCAACTGATCCGACATGAAACTGCACTCCCTCTCCTTATACAATGGATAATTCTCCCCATCAAACACCCATTTACCCGAAAACACATCACACCTTGGCCCTGGACCCGGACCCGGTAAATTTTTCTGACCATCAACTACAGTAACCTCAGCCGGGTATTCGGGTGGGGGTGCTGATATGGATCCTCGACCCGACCCGTTTTGGTTATGCTCTTTGTCCACGACAATCTCATTCCTCTCATGATAATCACTAGCTGCAATAACCTCAGCTCTTCTGGAACCCTCTGTCGGGTAATCGGGCGGGGGAGATGAAGCGGATCCTCGACCCGACGACCCGACTTGGTTCTGCTGCTGGGTCAAGAACAGTATGGAGATGACTAGGGCTATGAGGAAGAGTGTTAGAAACTGGAAACTGCTTCTTATTCCCAACAAGGAAGAATTTGGTGACAACAACATCATGTTGTTGTTGTTGTTGTTACTGTTGTTGTTGATGTTGCACTTGGGCATGGTCATCAGTATATACTCTTGATTCTCTCTTGTCTTTTTTTGTTTTGCCTCCTGTTGCTTTCTCTTTAAGGGTTGTTTTGGGGTTGTACCAGTTTGCAAGCTTTGAAAAGATTGAGTTTGTGAAACGTAGGAAGGTGTTATAGTTGTTTATGTTTTGTGTTGAAAATAGAATATGTATGACAGAAAGTGGTGGGGGTGGTTTATTTGGTTGATATTTGGTGGGGTGGATTAGGAAGAGAATAATAATGGAGGAGGAGTATGGTTAGGTTAAGTAGCACATTACTAAAAGCAACGGCAACCCCTCTTTTGCTCCCCAACTTTCCGTATCATCTGCTCGCCACTTTTTTATAGGCAGAAAATGGAGTATATCAGTAGACATGTCAAACGGATGAATTGGTTCGGGTCCGGGGTTGCTCGGATCAACTAATTTTGGGTCGGGTTTGAGTTCGAATTGGTTTCATGTGAGTCTTATTCGGGTTGTGGAGCGTTACCGTCGTGGTGGGAAGAATGATCATTAATAGAATCAGTGTCGAAAAACGTCTGTGATTTGGTGTCTGATAAAAAGTCAGACGCCGAATCTAATAAGTAAATTAAAAAAAAATTAAACTAAAAATGGCGTCTTTTTGTTGTAAAGAGACGCCGAACATTTGTAAAAAACAATTATCCCCCTTTTCCGTTTCTGTGACGTTAAATTTAATTTTTTTTTTTTAATAATTTGCCAATTTAGGCATCTCTTTTGGCCGGGAACGCCAAAAGAGACGCCGAACGGCATCTGTTCCCGGCCAAAAGAGACGCCTAAATTGGCAAATACAATATAAAAAATACCTAGCCTGCAACTATCTGAGACCTCGACTGCCGAAACCCTATTTATAACTTAGACCTAAACCCTAAACGCAAACCCTAAATCTGTTTTGGAAACCTTTTCTTTCTTTTATCCTATTATTTTTTTCTGATATCTTTCTTATTATTATTATTGTATTATTATGATTATTATTGTTATTATTATTATTGTTATTTCTTGTTTTAAATCTTGTAATTTGGGTAGTTAAGGGTGTAAATTATTAGGTTGTTGTTTGTAACTAAATTGTTCTTGTATTGTTTTTATTTACATGTAATTTGTCTAATTCTTTATATGTAATCTTGTATGTTTAAATTTGGTGTGTTAGGGTTGTAATAGTTGTAGTAAAATTATTATTGTTCAATTGTTTGTTGTACTTTGTTTTCTTGTGAATCATGTTAGGGTTTTAGATAACATTATTATTGTATGCATGAATTCTTAAAGTTTAATTACTTGGATTAATTCTTGAATCGTTAGTTAAGTTTTCACATGTTCTTTATTTCAATCATGCTTAAGGTTAATCTTATTAATAAGTTAGGTTGAGATTCTTGTTTATTAATTCTTGGTTCTTGATTGAATCTTGTTTAAAAGAAATTAGTTTTGTTTAGAATTCTTGATTGGTAGTTTAAATATTTATATGTTCTTTATATTTCATTCACATGTCCTTTAAGTTCTTTTTTATTCTTGATTAAGAAATTCGTAGTTACATTTATTCTTTATAATTCATTTAGGTCAAGCATGTTTAGGATTATTAAAGTTATGTTTTTATGCATGATTAGGGTGTTGGTTACCAAAGTTCTATGCTTGTTTTATTAAGCAAGTAATTACATGTTTCTTTGGGTTGTGATATGTTATAGCATGGTTAATGTTGTGTGTAATTAAGTTAGATTGATTAAAGTTGGTTCTAGTGAGTTTTAATTTTAGAATTATGAAGTTGGACCATGGGTTGAGTTAGATTAAAGACTTTTAACCTTAGTCACTATTTTAGGCCCAAATTAGAACCCCGGGACCGAATGGTGAAGGTTAGAACCGAATTTATAAATTAATAAGAACCGGGATCGGGACAGCTTCGTTAGTGTCTAAAGATCGGGTCACCACGGCTAGTGTATTTGTCTTTTGATCGAACCCTTTGGACTGGAGTTTCCCTTAGATGTTAGCTTTAATAGGAATTTTGCGGAACGGACTTTGGAGTTGTATAGGTCGAGTTTTACCCCTATTACCAGACCTAGGTCAGATCTGGACAGTTTGGGAAGATGATGGTTTTTGAGGACCTTAAAGCGTGTTTTGGGTCTTGAGTTCAACATAAAAGTTTTAGTAGACATTCAGAGGTTTCCGAAAAGTCTAAAACCATACCCATAGGATGTCGGAAACTCAAGTTACGACCCTTTTTATGTTGATGTTGTAATCTGTTTTGTTAATGTTTGTTATTAATAAAAGTATTGTGGTGTGAAAGTGATGTTTTGAGCTGGTTATGTGATTATTTGGAATGTATTAAATGTTTTAAAGTGTAAATTCATGATTGGTAGGAGCTTATAGGGTTCTAGGGTAGGGTTTGTTAGAAGGTAGTTAATACTAACTTCAAAGGGCGCGTTTTGATTAGAATAATTATTCCATTTTAGGCCCGAGCTAATTCACGTCGTTAGTGAGCTCAAGTGTGTTCGTTTTTGCTGTGAAGTGAAGCTAACCAGGTAATGTCTATGCTCTATTCCCCCTGGGATGCCCTTTAAATGTGTTTAAATGTTTTCTAATCTGTTTTGAGAATTGCATCCCGAAAGGGGACTTTTTGTGGAAATGTGACCATCTGTTTTGGATAACTGTGCGTATTTGTTGTGATTATTGATTTATGAATTAAGAATTGAGATGGTCTTTTATAAGTAGTTTTGATACTGGTTTTGATAACCTGGGTTGGGTTTGACTTGAGAGTTGTGAGTTGAGTTTTTGCATAAGATACTAATAATTCAAAGTGAAACATTAAGCGGGTTTCGGGGCATAACTCGTTGTTCAGGATTTGGAATCCTGCCGGGTTATAGACCAGGAGATCATGGCTTCTTCCCTGATATAGGATAGTGGATTTCTTTGATGCCTGTGGTAGGCGAACTCTTTCAATGCCTGTGGTAGGCGAACTTTGATGCCTGTGGTAGGCGAACTATGATGCCTGTGGTAGGCGAACTCTTTGATGTCTGTGGTAGGCGAATTGTTGATGCCTGTGGTAGGAGAATATATTTTTGATGCCTGTGGTAGGCGATGTTACTCAAGGGATGTGGTATCCTTCCCGCATAATAAAATATGAATTGGTTGGGTTGTGGAAAACAGTTGTAAGGGTTAAAGGTTTGTGAAATAGTTTGACTCGTTCCCTCTCCCTCAAATGAATTGAAATGAACTTAACTTGTTTTAACGCTAGGGGTAGACATTATTGAGATTTCCCGCTCATTTTTGAAATGTTTTGTTTTCAGGTGATGATCTATATGCTGGGAACGGGAATTAGCAGTGAGGCTTGGCGTGCTTAATTTTTATTAGTCGTGTTATGATTCAATTCAGAAAGACTTGAAGTTAATCATGTTGGGTTTGTTTTCCAAGTATGAGTTTGTTAGTTGGTTGCCATTGACAGACAGTCGTCGTTTTCTTTCTTGCTTTGTATTCCTTCGGGGATACGGCAGTGACGCCCAATAAGAGTTTGAGTCTTCCGCTAAATTTTGTCTGTTAACGTTAGTTTGACTTTGACTTTTCGATAATTGAATTTCTGGGGCGTTACTGAATGGTATCAGAGCTCTGGGTTGCGACCTAGTAGCTCCTCAGAGTCCTTTAGGTTTAGTTGGACCCTAGGAAGCTAAGTTCGGAGTGATGAGTGTAGGATGGGGGAATTGAACGTGTGTCTATTTCTTTGTCTCCTTTTGTGTTATAAGTGCATGCTTGGTTCTTTTTGATATTTTGGGATGGAATATCGCTGTCTTTGCCATGAGCACGAGACCCAAGCCCCTCTAAAAGACTTGAAAACCCGAGGTGGGTAAGGAATATAACCCCGAGGAGGGCTTGGAAGCAGAAGAAGACCTCCGATGAGAATTTGGAGGCTGAAAGAAGATTTGACATACGAGGAACGGTCGCCGGAGATTATTGGTTGCAGAGAGAATCAGTCTCAAAGAAAGACCGAACTTTTAGTAAAACGGTATATACCACAACTGAAGCCATCTAGGAAGCCGTGGAGGATAAAGGATCAAGGCATCCACACCTTTTCATCGCAGAAGCTGCTCTGAGTTTCGATGACGAAACTCTTTTAAAGTGGGTAATGATGTAAAACCCCGAATTTTTGGTTAACGCGACCGTTAGTTCCGTTTGGCAGAGCGTTGGTGTTGAGTTTAAGTTTCGATGACGAAACTTCTTTTAAGGAGGTAATGATGTAAAACCACGAAAAATCCAAAGATGTTGACCGTGACGTCGTTAGTAAATTAGGTTTGACTTCGTTATTTATTGTTATTCGTTTGTGTTTATTTTTGCTAACACTTGAGCTCGTAGGATCGTGAGAGACTAACAAGGGTATATCGGTAATTTCATGGGTTTAGTATTATTAGTTTTACTCTTTTTTTATTATTAGTATTACTATTAATATTATTGAGTTATGTGATTAATTACGTGAATATTATTTGCTATGTGATTCTATTAATATTAGTATTATTATTATTATTACTATTGTTATTATTATTATTTTGTTTTCAGAAAAATCATATTTGTAACGACCCGCCCTAAACCCGTATTAATCAAAACCTTAATTACAGTAATTAGCCCCGATAACGCTAATAAAATTTTTCTTCTTTTACATTATTATTATTATTAGTATCATTATTATTTATTTCTATGCGTGACAGGTCTCGAGCAATGCAATGACTAAATGGGTTAATTATATGTCATCTCTGATATTTATAAAGCTATAAATATTATTACGAATTTATGAATATTTTTACGATGAGTTATATAACTTAGTTTATGGTTCTCAATTTTGTGTTTTAATCGAGGAAGGTTATATTAATTCTAATGTCCTTTCCGATTACGGTTTATATTGTCCAACCTTCCTAATTCCATTTTATTGCCCAATTGATTTTATTAGTGTTATCCTACCAATTTATTTTATATGGTTTAATACTAGTTGTTTGTGCCCAATTAAATTCCAAGTAATTTTATTTAGTTTTATACTAACTATTTTATCAAGTTTTATGTCTATTAATTTATTTAGTCAATACCAATTATTTTACCTAGCTTATTTTTTTAATCACTTTTACCTAGCCTAACTTACTAATTAGAAGAGTGTTTTAATTGGTGTTTTAATTTAATTTAAGGGGGTGTTTATATATACTAGAAGGGGGTGTTAAGGGGTTATTCTTCCATTCTATTTTCAGATTTATCACAATAACATTTCAGCTCTTTCTCCCTCTTCTGCGTGAGACTCCCCAGCCAGCCCCTCTGTTCCGTTTTTCCGGCCAGAATCCGGCGACCGGAGGCCTCGCCGGCGACCACCAGGCGGTGGTCGGGCTTCTTCTCCCACCTCTCTCTTGTTTTCTCCCTCAATTTCTCCTCCAAGTGGTATTATATCCAAACCCTAACTCAAGCTTTTACATTCCTAATCTGATTTTCATGTGTAAATTGTGTATCTTTGATGCTTTTCATCTCTTATATAGTCTTTAAACATGAATTTATGATGTGGTTAAGTTAGGGTTTGAATTTGAGTTTGATACATGAGAATTTGGGGTTGATTTGTAAGTGTTTAAGTGTTGTATTGTTGTTGAATGTTGAAATAGTTTTTGCATGTGAGTTTTAGGGTCTCGATTGAGCAAGAGTAAGTGTTCAAATTCTGGAAAAAACATGGATGGTAGCTAGTTTTAAGCTTGGTTGTGAATTGATACAAGTTGGAGGCCAATAGAGACATGCATGCTAACTTAGAAGGCCAAAATTGGTCTCTGTTTGTAATCTGGTTTTTACAGGGAATCAAAAGTGTGAGTTTTGCCCAGATTTTTGTTTAAAATGATAGCCAAGTTCATTAGCTAACTCTTGGCTTTGGAATTTCGAGATTCCGTTGTGTATAACCCGAGTTATGGCCATTTTAGTGAAAGGGGTACAGTTTGTGACGGGAGGTGTAGTCAGTAGGAAAACACTAGAATTTCGACTAGTTGGAGTCCTGGTTAGTCTTAATCATGAACATAAAAGTTTTAGGTTACACTTTGAGCTTTCCGAAAAGGTACATTATGCGTCCATACGATATCGGGATTAAGAGATATAGAGTTTTCATTGAGGGATTATAAACTGGGTTTTGCCCAGAATGTTTAAGTATGTGTCTGACTTGATGACCATTTTTCGTCCTTTTGGAGACCTTATTGGTTTTAGGGATAAACATAAAAGTTGTAGGGCACTCTTTGGGATTTCCAGAAACATAACGTTTGCATTCATAGGATATCGGGAGTGAAAGATATGAAGTCGGAAATGAGGGCTGTCAGTTATGTTTCTGCCCAGAACGTGGCTCCCAATTTCTGACCTTGTGGTCATAATTCAATCAATTAAAGGGTTCTAATCAATTGGTGACTCTCTTGTCAATATTAGGATAATCAAAATGTGTATTCAAGGTTGAAAGTTGATCATTTGGTGATTATGGTTGTCTCCTAAAGGTTTGTTTATCATTAGCAAGTCATGGTTACAATATTGGAGAACTAATTTATCTATCGATGTCTACTGATGTTTGGATTGTTTCGGGATGCTTGTCTAGCCTAAGGTTCCTTCAATCTCTTGATTCCCATACTTCATCAATCAATTTATCTAAACTATTTTACAAGTCCAAGCCTTCATCAATTATTGTCACACCCATACTTCAATACCATAGCATAAGTTCAAACCGAAGGTTTTAAGTGCCCAAACTTCAGCTTCTGTCCGGGCTATTTTTCAAGCCTTTCCTTTCATTTTTGGACCTCGGTCCTGTTGACAAAATTGTAGAACTTAATTTTCCCTATTCCGGGAAGTACTCGTTTGTTTAATTCCGAGTTTTCTAGCCCGAGTTATGCTAAAAACTTCATTGAGTAAAAACCTGAAATTTCCTATTAAATTGCAATATTTCTAAATTCTTCCAACTCACTAAGAACCCTTTTCGGTTCTAGTCTTCTACTCCTTTTAGCATACTTCTCAAGCCACCCAAGCCATCCCGAGCCCGAGACGGGCCACCAAGCTTTGCACTGTTTTAAGGTACGCAAATTGTCAAACTCTTGTATATAATCAATGGCAAGTATTGCTTTCATTGTATATATATACTGATGATTTTACTGTTTTATAAGTGGTCCCGACTCTTAGTTATACAGAAGCTAGAATGAAATCTAGCATTACTTTTACAGGCTCCTATTGGAGTAATCTTTGACCTGGCCAGTGTCGACTGCCTAGCAGTCACCATCCAAACTCCAGATCGGTTTGGGCGTGCGCGCGTGAGATGCTTTGCATCGATCGTAAGGGATACCACTAAAAGTTCAATTATTATAAGTTTATCGCAATTATTTTACACACAGTACCTATACAGGAATCCAGTTTATTCATGTTTAGTTTCCCTTCCCCGTTTTCAAAATGAATTTAAATGTCGGCACCAAAACCGTTTTCGAACGGTTCGACGTGTTGGAGGTTTACGTACTGAGTGTTTCCCCACTCACTTTGCGAACGTTTTTCAATGTTTTGTTTTAGGCGGTCCGAGCTCCCAAGATAAATGCAAGGCTAAGCGACAATAGAACTGTTCCGTGCAAGGTAGCCCTTTGAAGAGGATGCTGGCCGGTTTCAAGGATACTCATGGACTTGAAGAATGTTTATATTGGGAATTTATGTATGTATATATATGTATTTGTTTTATGGGTTATGTTGTATTTCAAGTCTAGCGTTTGAGTTGTATGGAGATAAGTGTATGTTTATTGTGGGTGGTTGCGTTGGTGACGTGTGTTTGCCTTGTCCCGAGTGGGGACGGCGGTAATACCTCAACCCTTGGTGTTCCGATGCGCTAATCACAGGGTTAATTGATGATTTATGTTAATCTTGTGGTTAAGGGCGTTGGGGTGTTACAGTTGTGGTATCAGAGCGGAGTTATAAGAAGGATTTGAAGATTTAGAAATTTCTAAGCAATTGTGATATGCATTTGTGAAGTATGGATATTAGGTGTGGTGACATATGTGTCCCTTACAGGTGTATGAGTCCTTTATGGATTGAGTTGGAAATATGTGAAATTGTTGGGATGGATGTTAAGCTTGAAGCTCTAGATGGGTATATGAAGTGTAAGTGTTTTCTCTTGCAGGTTTGAAGAATATGTAAAATTTGGGATAGTCCAATTTATAGGGGAAGTGCTGCCGAAATTTCTGCAGAAATTAGAAAGTTTAGTAGCGAATTTAAGAAAACCTAATTACAAGTTGTGTTTAACTCAAAAGTTTGGTATGAGTAAAGCATGTTATGTGTATAAGTGCCGTTGTGGACGCGGAGCACGTTGAAGTAGTCCTTAAAGGAGACTTTAGTCATCCAAATAAGAATTTATAAGTCCAATTCCAAGTGGGATTGATGTAGAGCTCAAATTAGGGGCTAAATGCCTTACCAAGGTGTAGAGTGAAATGTTTAAAGATGTTTATATGATACAAATGTTCAACATGATCCAAGGATATTAAGTAAGGTCACGATAATCATGAGATGGAACAAGAGTTCCTTTTTAAGATAAGTGAGGTTCAAGTTGGTTGAGTCTCGGACCTTGCCTCAATTTTCATTCGTTTAATTCTTTCAACGAAGTCTATTAACGTCAAAGTTATTAAAACTTTTTATCAACGTTACATAGAACATAGAACATAGATGGATCACAATCCTGACCCTTTTTCCCAATCTCTTCACGATGTTACTGGAGCCCAAAACCAACATCCAAGTCCATCTCAAGAAGTTGCAAAATGCCTTTGATATCCATTGTGCGGCTAATCCGCAATCTGAGTATCGCAATGATGAGTGCCGAGTTTGGTGCTTGTTGCCACCCTTCCCCACGAGAGTCCATGGGATGATGTAAGAAGCTACTACCGTCAGCTACTCCGTCAGGAAGAACCGGTCGACGCGCATGGTGCCTCAACTACAACTACATTGGGCACGAAATCACACCGCATTGGAAGTTGTTATCATTCAGGCTGCTTCTCTTATGCGCCTACACGTGACTGAGCTAGGGCCTTTTCTACACGAGATGTTATCGTTGCCTGCTCCTCCAAACGCGGGACTAACCCCTCCGCACGTTTTCCCTCCACCATTTGAGATCCAACTTCGATTCACACCCCTTATCACGGGCCGCCCAACACCTCCGTCCCATCCCCACGACGCGGGTCATCACCTTTAGAGCATGAACCCGCGGAGGAAGAAAGATTCTAATATGGATCCCGACAAGCATGAAGTCAACCAAGAGCCTAAGGGTACTAATGACTATGGTTAAGGGGGCATCTCATCATGAGAATCTACTCTGATTGACTCTTGTGCAGGATTAGCTAGAAGCTAACCTCCGCTAAGCTAAATGACTGTATAAACCTTTGTGGTTGACCGATTCTTTTGTCTTAAGGTCACCTCTTGTAATTAGTTAAACTATGCTAATTTTTGGTACCTTCCTATGTTTTTGGATAAAGGGAGGCGTTGGAAGTAAATTGGGGACTTTGGGAATTTATTTAGTGTTGAAATGTATTTCGGATATGGTCGTAAAAGGGATACCTTACGAACAAATTGAAGAGGCGTTCTCATACTCTTGGATGTTTACACTGGTATCATAGGTTGAAGGTTTCTTTTTATTATCAAATACTTGTGCTAGCCATTTAGGGCGATGAGTTTTACGTTGTTATAGGGTCGTGAGAAATTTATTTGGAGTTTCCTTGACATACATACATGCATAGGACTTAAAGTCAGGTGAGGCGAGGAAGACCGTATGAGAATGCATTTGACTACAAACCAAAAGTATATATAGAACAAGTTATAAAGAGGTGATGGCAATAAGTTATGTTCAATAAAGGTGTACTCCGTGGTAATTTTGTAACATGTCTCAAAGATCGGGGGAAATCAACTTGAACGACAAGGTCCTCAGCCTAACCTAGGAATAGCTACGCATTCTGAGTCATCCCTAGGTTCTGTCACTTTTAATCCACCACCATACCCTACACTCTGGGTTTTAATGCAAGAGATACCCAGGCACATACTCATTCCGCCACTAGGATAGGAGAAGCTGATATTTGGTGGAGAGCTATTAACGAACAACCATCGCAAGGACCAAATCTCTTCTGTATGACTTTTATACTTCAAGTTCATCGCTCAAGTTCAACTTTTATTCCCTCCTCTCATTGTACATCCTCCTAATAAAGTTTACCCTCTCATCGCAATATTAAAATCCAAGCTTCTCGTTTCCTATCCTTGTTTATTCTCAAGAATCTTTATCAGATCCTATCGTTGTTATCAGTCCAGTATGTTAAGACATTCAATGACCTGCCTTTGGTGGCTCGTTACCAATCCATGAACAATTTCTTCAGGACCATTACCTACTCTTGACTGCTGTTGACTCGTTATTTCTTCGGAGATAAATTTCATTAGATTCATATGACCCTTCTTACTCGCTAAGATTTATCTTTTCCAGGTGATGGTCATGTTCTATCATGAATCTGAACACTATTTTCAAAGCTTAGCTTCCACAAACGTCGTACTTTGTTTAGGATCAATAACTTATGCTCTATCATTCTAGAAAGTTACTACAAATTATTCATACATTCCAAACTTTAATTGTCTTAATTCGGAAATCAGAAGACCGATCCTGATATCTTCCCTCTCCAAATCAAGCTCATCTCGATGTACTTATGAATTTCCTTGTTCATGAAATCATTGTAATCATCATCTTTGTCAAATATGCTATCTTTTGTTGATCCCTGTTTTCTTAATGGATATACATGCGTCGTTGGACTAAAGAATACCTTTTTCCCTCCATGTAGTCTTAAAGCTTTAAGTCCACCAGTGTGAACCTTTGCTTTGTTGTTAATTTCCAAATTCATGTTCTTACCTCTTAATTGATGGCATCCTCCTGTTATCGTGTTTTTCCTCCGTGCCGGCTGGTACCTTTTATAGGAAATAGATGTCAGGAGGGAAGTTTAATAAAGTGAGGAAAAGCGAAGTGGAAAAGTGTTAGTTTATATGGAATTTTGTGATACCTGAGGTAAGATGGGAAAGGTAGAGAAATCGCTGTTCAAGGAGAATACTAGGGACCTTCGGGTCAAGACTTCTTACGATTAGGTGTTCATTAAATCAAGAATATAGAACGCTTGAGGAAGATTAGCTCTTCTTCCAGAGGAATAAAAGCCATATGGATACATCTGAGAAGGAAAATGTTCTTGCCATATAATCTATGAAGGGAAGAGAGTGCTCAGCTAATTAACAAAGGTAAAACCCAGTGTTTTGGGGCTTTTGAGAGATAGTGATGCCTGCTAACAATGACTTGTCTTAGAAAGTGATGCCAAGAGAAATGAGTTCAAGGTTGTATGAATAACTGCTCGTCACGATGATGATCGTAACCTTAGGATGAGATATGATATCATGGAGACATATGGAAGGAATGAACAGGCAGCGTACCTATGCCAGACGAATACAATGACCAAGTCTTACGCGGGCATGATAGAGAAGGCTATACTTTGACTATCGGAAGTTGAGCACGAACAAGAACAAGTACCCCTCCCAAGAATCGATGGATTGTTTGACTAACCCCAAGGGGCAAGAGTGTCATCTGAGATTGGTTTGAGATTAGGACACCATCCACTTAGAGTTAGGGCTGAGGATATTCCCAAAACTGCCTTTAGGACAAAATATGGGCACTATGAGTTACTATAATGCCTTTTGGACTGACGAATGCCAGCAGTATTTATAGATCGGATGAATCGAGTGTTCCAACCTTATGTGGTTAAGTTGTAGTGGTGTTTAACGATGATACTTTGGTATACTTGAAAAGCCGAGAAGGGCATGAGAATCATTTGAGAATGGTGCTTCAATCATTAAGGGAGCAATGACTGTATACGAAAATTCTCAAAGTGTGAATTTTGGTTCAAGAAAGTAGAATTTTTGGAGAACATATAGTGACCCGTGAAGGGATCCGAGTGGACTCTAACAAAATATCCGCCATTAAGAATTGGGCAAGATCCACTCCTCAAGAAGTCAACCCGGTTTGAATGGACCGGCAAGTGCGAAGAACCTTTCAAGTGTTCAAGGAAAAGCAAACAACCCCCCCCCCCCAGTGTTATCCCTTCCCGAGGAAGGAAAGGAGTATGTGGTATATAGCGATGCGGCTCATCAAAGGCTAGGGTGTGTGCTGATATAGAATGACAAGGTGATAGCCTATGTGTCGCAGCAATTAAAGTCAGATGAAAGAATTACCCAACGCATGACCTAGGGATAGCAGCGGTGGTGTTGCCCTGAAAGTTTGGAAGTATTACCTTTAAGGGGTCCCTAATGCGATCTTTACGGAGAACAGGGGTCTCAAGTATACATTCACTCAAAGAGAGTTGAATATAAGGCGACGAAGGTGGTTGAACTCATTAAGGATTATGACCTAGATATCCAATATCACCCTGGTTAAGCAAATTCAGTAGCAAATGCTTTGAACAGAGAGACCCAGCATGGGATGTTGACCTGTCGTAAAATTCATCCAAATTGAGGCAAGAGTTGAATAGAGAGGGCATTGAGCTGGTAAAGCATAGGGACGTGGCCAAGAGATTGGTTGCATAGTCCTTACAACTGTCCGTCATGGAGGAAATCAAGATAGAACGAATGAGTGACCCAGAACTCAAGAAGATTATGGATAATCTAGCCACGAAGGGGATACCCGGATTTTAGTCCATGAAGACAGAATCCTAAGGTTTCAGAATAGGCTATGTATGGCCGACAGGGGAAGTTTAAGGCTTAAGCCCTTGAGAGGAAGCCACAATTCGCTGTACTCTGTGCATTCTGGGGGTACAAGAACTTATAGAGGTTTAAGAAGAGCACTTTTGGTGACCTAACATGAAAAGAGATATAGCCAGTTATGAAGAGGGATATAGCCAGCTATGGGGATAAATGTTTGACATGTCAAAGGGTCTAAGCAGAACGTTAGAGACCATCAGGTGAGCTTAGACCAGGAGATCAGGGCTTCTTCCCTGATATAGGATAGTGGATTTCTTTGATGCCTGTGGTAGGCGAACTCTTTCAATGCCTGTGGTAGGCGAACTTTGATGCCTGTGGTAGGCGAACTATGATGCCTGTGGTAGGCAAACTCTTTGATGTCTGTGGTAGGCGAACTGTTGATGCCTGTGGTAGGAGAATATATTTTTGATGCCTGTGGTAGGCGGTGTTACTCTAAGGGATGTGGTATCCTTCCCGCATAATAAAATATGAATTGGTTGGGTTGAGGAAAACAGTTGTAAGGGTTAAAGGTTTGTGAAATGGTTTGACTCGTTCCCTCTCCCTCAAATGAATTGAAATGAACTTAACTTGTTTTTAACGTTAGGGGTAGACATTATTGAGATTTTCCGTTCATTTTTGAAATGTTTTGTTTTCAGGTGATGATCTATATGCTGGGAACGGGAATTAGCAGTGAGGCTTGGCGTGTTTAATTTTTATTAGTCGTGTTATGATTCAATTCAGAAAGACTTGAAGTTAGTCATGTTGGGTTTGTTTTCCAAGTATGAGTTTGTTAGTTGGTTGCCATTGACAGACAGTCGTCGTTTTCCTTCTTGCCTTGTATTCCTTCGGGGATACGGCAGTGACGCCCAATAAGAGTTTGAGTCTTCCGCTAAATTTTGTCTGTTAACGTTAGTTTGACTTTGACTTTTCGATAATTGAATTTCTGGGGCGTTACAGAATGGTATCAAAGCTCTGGGTTGCGACCTAGTAGCTCCTCAGAGTCCTTTAAGTTTAGTTGGACCCTAAGCTAAGTTCGGAGTGATGAGTGTAGGATGGGGGAATTGAACATGTGTCTATTTCTTTGTCTCCTTTTGTGTTATAAGTGCATGCTTGGTTCTTTTTGATATTTTTGGATGGAATATCGCTGTCTTTGCCATGAGCACGAGACCCAAGCCCCTCTAAAAGACTTGAAAACCCGAGGTGGGTAAGAAATATAACCCCGAGTAGGGCTTGGAAGCAGAAGAAGACCTCCGGTGAGAATTTGGAGGCTGAAAGAAGATTTGACATACGAGGAACGGTCGCCGGAGATTATTGGTTGCAGAGAGAATCAGTCTCAAAGAAAGACCGAACTTTTAGTAAAACGGTATATGCCACAACTGAAGCCATCTAGGAAGCCGTGGAGGATAAAGGATCAAGGCATCCACACCTTTTCATCGCAGAAGCTGCTCTGAGTTTCGAGGACGAAACTCTTTTAAAGTGGGTAATGATGTAAAACCCCGAATTTTTGGTTAACGCGACCGTTAGTTCCGTTTGGCAGAGCGTTGGTGTTGAGTTTAAGTTTCGATGACGAAACTTCTTTTAAGGAGGTAATGATGTAAAACCACGAAAAATCCAAAGATGTTGACCGTGACGTCGTTAGTAAATTAGGTTTGACTTCGTTATTTATTGTTATTCGTTTGTGTTTATTTTTGCTAACACTTGAGCTCGTAGGATCGTGAGAGACTAACAAGGGTATATCGGTAATTTCATGGGTTTAGTATTATTAGTTTTACTCTTTTTTTATTATTAGTATTACTATTAATATTATTGAGTTATGTGATTAATTACGTGAATATTATTTGCTATGTGATTCTATTAATATTAGTATTATTATTATTATTACTATTGTTATTATTATTATTTTGTTTTCAGAAAAATCATATTTGTAACGACCCGCCCTAAACCCGTATTAATCAAAACCTTAATTACAGTAATTAGCCCCGATAACGCTAATAAAATTTTTCTTCTTTTACATTATTATTATTATTAGTATCATTATTATTTATTTCTATGCGTGACAGGTCTCGAGCAATGCAATGACTAAATGGGTTAATTATATGTCATCTCTGATATTTATAAAGCTATAAATATTATTACGAATTTATGAATATTTTTACGATGAGTTATATAACTTAGTTTATGGTTCTCAATTTTGTGTTTTAATCGAGGAAGGTTATATTAATTCTAATGTCCTTTCCGATTACGGTTTATATTGTCCAACCTTCCTAATTCCATTTTATTGCCCAATTGATTTTATTAGTGTTATCCTACCAATTTATTTTATATGGTTTAATACTAGTTGTTTGTGCCCAATTAAATTCCAAGTAATTTTATTTAGTTTTATACTAACTATTTTATCAAGTTTTATGTCTATTAATTTATTTAGTCAATACCAATTATTTTACCTAGCTTATTTTTTTAATCACTTTTACCTAGCCTAACTTACTAATTAGAAGAGTGTTTTAATTGGTGTTTTAATTTAATTTAAGGGGGTGTTTATATATACTAGAAGGGGGTGTTAAGGGGTTATTCTTCCATTCTATTTTCAGATTTATCACAATAACATTTCAGCTCTTTCTCCCTCTTCTGCGTGAGACTCCCCAGCCAGCCCCTCTGTTCCGTTTTTCCGGCCGAATCCGGCCGGAGGCCTCGCGGCGACCACGAGCGGTGGTCGCGCTCTTCTCCCACCTCTCTCTTGTTTTCTCCCTCAATTTCTCCTCCAAGTGGTATTATATCCAAACCCTAACTCAAGCTTTTACATTCCTAATCTGATTTTCATGTGTAAATTGTGTATCTTTGATGCTTTTCATCTCTTATATAGTCTTTAAACATGAATTTATGATGTGGTTAAGTTAGGGTTTGAATTTGAGTTTGATACATGAGAATTTGGGGTTGATTTGTAAGTGTTTAAGTGTTGTATTGTTGTTGAATGTTGAAATAGTTTTTGCATGTGAGTTTTAGGGTCTCGATTGAGCAAGAGTAAGTGTTCAAATTCTGGAAAAAACATGGATGGTAGCTAGTTTTAAGCTTGGTTGTGAATTGATACAAGTTGGAGGCCAATAGAGACATGCATGCTAACTTAGAAGGCCAAAATTGGTCTCTGTTTGTAATCTGGTTTTTACAGGGAATCAAAAGTGTGAGTTTTGCCCAGATTTTTGTTTAAAATGATAGCCTAGTTCATTAGCTAACTCTTGGCTTTGGAATTTCGAGATTCCGTTGTGTATAACCCGAGTTATGGCCATTTTAGTGAAAGGGGTACAGTTTGTGACGGGAGGTGTAGTCAGTAGGAAAACACTAGAATTTCGACTAGTTGGAGTCCTGGTTAGTCTTAATCATGAACATAAAAGTTTTAGGTTACACTTTGAGCTTTCCGAAAAGGTACATTATGCGTCCATACGATATCGGGATTAAGAGATATAGAGTTTTCATTGAGGGATTATAAATTGGGTTTTGCCCAGAATGTTTAAGTATGTGTCTGACTTGATGACCATTTTTCGTCCTTTTGGAGACCTTATTGGTTTTAGGGATAAACATAAAAGTTGTAGGGCACTCTTTGGGCTTTCCAGAAACATAACGTTTACATTCATAGGATATCGGGAGTGAAAGATATGAAGTCGGAAATGAGGGCTGTCAGTTATGTTTCTGCCCAGAACGTGGCTCCCAATTTCTGACCTTGTGGCCATAATTCAATCAATTAAAGGGTTCTAATCAATTGGTGACTCTCTTGTCAATATTAGGATAATCAAAATGTGTATTCAAGGTTGAAAGTTGATCATTTGGTGATTATGGTTGTCTCCTAAAGGTTTGTTTATCATTAGCAAGTCATGGTTACAATATTGGAGAACTAATTTATCTATCGATGTCTACTGATGTTTGGATTGTTTCGGGATGCTTGTCTAGCCTAAGGTTCCTTCAATCTCTTGATTCCCATACTTCATCAATCAATTTATCTAAACTATTTTACAAGTCCAAGCCTTCATCAATTATTGTCACACCCATACTTCAATACCATAGCATAAGTTCAAACCGAAGGTTTTAAGTGCCCAAACTTCAGCTTCTGTCCGGGCTATTTTTCAAGCCTTTCCTTTCATTTTTGGACCTCGGTCCTGTTGACAAAATTGTAGAACTTAATTTTCCCTATTCCGAGAAGTACTCGTTTGTTTAATTCCGAGTTTTCTAGCCCGAGTTATGCTAAAAACTTCATTGAGTAAAAACTTGAAATTTCCTATTAAATTGCAATATTTCTAAATTCTTGCAACTCACTAAGAACCCTTTTCGGTTCTAGTCTTCTACTCCTTTTAGCATACTTCTCAAGCCACCCAAGCCATCCCGAGCCCGAGACGGGCCACCAAGCTTTGCACCGTTGTAGACACGAAATTTAGCCAATCAGATTAGACAGCATCAGTAGCCCAAGTTCATGTGGGTTTAGCAGATATGCGCCCAACACAAAATTCAGTCGAGCGGAACAGACCGCACCAGTAGTCCCAAGCTCATACGGGCCCAGCAGAATTCACTCAGCAGAATTTTAAGCCCAATTTCGGAAAGGATGGCGCGGATTTTTGGACCCCAAATTCGGATGGAAGTCGCACGGATCCAAGCCCAGACTCAGGTGAGATGGCGCGGATTCTGGGGCCCCATTTCAGAAGAAATCCGCGCGGATCTTGGCGGATCCGGGCCAAACCCAGCGAAAAGACTCACGCGGATCCAAGATGGGAATCGCGCGGATTTGGTAACTTGACCCGAAAACATCAGGAAATCCGCGCGGATTTCTTGACCTAATCGCCGGCCTAGTATCGAATTTGGAAAATCCGCGGATTTTGCAAACAGGCCAAACCGCCGGCCTAGTATCGAAATTAAAAGAGCCGCGCGGATTCCTTGACCTAACCCTACTACCGCCTATAAAAGGATCCGCGCGGATCCTTTAAAAAAGGGACGAAAAAAGGACGACTACGGAGAGAAAATTGAAAAAGAGAGGAAAACACTTTTGAGAGCCAACTGAGAGAGATCCGCGCCGATTCGCCGGGTAATATTTCCACGGTTCCGGGAAGCGATTGCGGGGTGAAGTTCTCGACTGTGTACTCGGAGCTTGCCAAATCCGCGCGGATTTGGTAGGGTTTCGACTTTGATTGTTTTAGTTTTCTTTTCCGATTGTAACAATGTAGTCGTAATCCCCGCCCGATGTAATTTTTTTTTATTATTTTGTACTCGTTCAGACTTTACTTAATTTTATGTATGCATATTTCTTTTTAATTTTCTGGTGACAACTTTGCTTTTTTTTAATTCTTTTTTTTAAACCCGACCTAGTAAGGGCCGCTTCGGCGGACGATGCAAGGGCACCCCCCTACATCGATACCTTTACCCCCGAATCCGAATTTCGGTTCGAGACCGGAGTTAATCCCTATTTTTGTTAATTTTTATAAAATTAACTGGCGACTCCTTTTAATTTTTTTATGTGAATTAACGTTTTTCAGGCTCAAAACACATCACGAAATGCGCATGGATTTACTCGTGGTGGCACGAATCTTGTCGAAATCGCGTGGATTTACGGTCGATGGCCAGAACGCTGTTCGTAAATCGCGTGGATTTCTGGTCGTGGTGCGGAATCTTGTCGGAAATCCGCGGATTTCGTCGGTGATGTAACAGCTGTTCGAAATCCGTGGATTTAGTCGATGAGTCGAGCCGATCGATTCGATAAAAAAGCGTTAAAATTTGTACCCTACGTCGACTGACGCTCATGAGGACGCGCCCCTCGAGGCTGCGGCCTACGATGCGACTCCACTGGGGACTTATTAGTGGGTAAGACTTGAAAAGTCGGGTTTGTTTTTTGTTTTTTTTTTTAAAAAAAAAAAAGGTTGTCACCCTTTTTTCTTTTTTAGGCATAATTGCATTCACGGGCCTTCCCCTTTGTTGGGCACACAAGGCACCGTTTAGGTTGTCCCTTACGTTTACCATTCCGGGAAAACATTAACCATTCAACTCAGGTGGGTCCACTTAGACCTTCACCGAGCCGGTGGTTGTTTTTCCACTCGTGCACCACTCCCTAATCCATATGATAAAAGGGAGCAACCTGGGTACATTAACCTTACCATGCACCCCATGGAAGGCACAACACCCAGGACACGAGCTAGAGGTTAGGATAAACCAACCTTCAATCCACAAACTTAGACCCTTGGCTAGGTTGGAACTCACTTGTATGCTATGTGTGTAACCTCTCGAACCCTAAACCATGCCTTAATGCTTAGACAAAAAAAAAATAAAAAAAATCAAGTAGAGTCGTTGTGGGCCAAGATAATTACTTTGGTCTATACAAGTTCAGACCCGGGAGGTTCACGCGGATTCGGAGGTTGGGCTACTCAACAAATCCGCGCGGATCCCATGAGCAGGTCGGCCTTGTATAGCCCAAATTAATGTTCAGGCTTTTGGTCGTCAGTCTCGGTTTAGGCCTTGTAGCGCTTTTGAGCCTGAAATCCGCGCGGATTTTGGTGTGTTCGGGTACTACCGCGCCTAAGCCAAAGCGTCTTCTAGGGTTTTGTGTCGTGTCGTTTTTTTGGAATTTGGCCCATACACTGTTCAAACCCAGAGAATCCGCGCGGATTCCAGGACGGGCCGAACCATGTATGGTCCAAATTCTTGTTTTTTCTTCGTCTCTTGGGTCTGACCTGGATTTAGGCTCAGTAGTGAGCCTGAGCCCAGAAAATCCGCGCGGACCTCACTGGGCCTAAGCCCAGGAAATCCGCGGATCTGGCGCGAGCTCGCCATCGGCCTAAATTTTGGCGTCTTTAAGGTCTTTAGCTTGCATTTCCGTCTGCATGAGTTTGAGTCTGTTTTGTGTCGGCAGAACATTCGGGTGGCACAGAGATGTTGGGCCTCATGGATCCTCGCGGATTTTGTGAGCGGGCCCACTCCTGTGTGATCCAAATGGGCTCCTTGGTCTGTTTAGTCAGCTAGAAACGGTATGTTTAGCCCTTATGTGAGGCTTGAGTTCGTTTTCGGACACGGCCCGATAAGGCCTGGACGTATTATTTCGAGCTAGAGTCTGCATAAGAGTTTTATTTGGGCTTCGCACATGATTTTGAGCTTTAGCTCGATCATTCGGGGTTCAAATAGGATTCTTCATCCATTGCATGCATTAAGTTTTGGGGCGATGTTGAGCTGAGTCTTCAAATTCCTCCACCTTTCAGGGGAGACAAGATAGGTTGGTTTCGGCTCTACCAGCGGGACGAGACTGGGCGATTGGAAACTTTTGACGTCCCCTACGACAGCAACGAAGATCGGGCATCATCTGAGGCGACTCACCCAGAAGTGACCGACGAAGAAGCATCTGAAGAGGGGGTTGAATCTTTGGTTATCGATCCATCTGAGACAATGTCGAATCCTAACGGTGACCATCCTCATAGTGATTCTGAAGAGGAGCCGGTACCTCCTCCACCACCTCCACGTAATGATATTGAGCAATTGACCAACATAATCCTGAATATGCAAGTCTCTATGAATGCTCAACTGGAGGCACAAAATCAAAGAATTGACGCCGTCATTCACGCTATGGAGGAGGCGAAAAATTCGAATGTGAAAAACACTCCTACGAGTGAAGTAGAACAATCTGGAAGAGAGAAAGATGGGTCAGTCCACGGGATTTCGAACTCGAGACTTGATCGCATTGAACAAATGTTGAAAGAGTCCACACTCTTTAACAATCAATTCATGGATGATGTAGGTTTCACACCTGTTCCCCGGGGAAGACTTCCCCCTAAATTCAACATGCCTGACATCAAATTCTATGGTGTCGAGAGTCCGCATCAACATATACGGAATTTTAAGGGCTATGTGTGAAGGGGGTTGAAGAGGACATCTATCACATCATCTTTCCTTGGACTTTAGGCCCTGATGTTATGAAATGGTATAATACTCTCAGTCCTGCCAAAACCTCACAATGGAGCATGCTTTGCAAGGAGTTTTTACACCAATACTCCTACAATGTCGACATGCCTGTCACCTTGAGGATATGGGTGATGAGGCGGGAGGAAAGGAGACTTTCTCGAATTACTTTCCCGGTGGAGATCAAAGGCAGCCCGGATGGTGGACCAGGCCATCGGAGGAGCACCAAGTTGATATGCTCATCCGTAGTTTGCGACCTTCATACAATACTCATTTAAGGTTCCAACCTCTGAAAGACTTTGTTTCATTGAGATTGGCGAACAAAGATTGAGAGCGAGTTCGCTAAAGGGGCTACGATCAAATTTGGAAGAACACTTACACCAATAAGAAGTCGGTTGGCCCATCCGCATCGGCTAGCAAAGGAATGAGGTGAATGCTTTACAACGCTACGAATACACCCGATAGACACTTATGCTCAAGCCTTGGGCGTCATTAGCGAGGAATGATTACCCTTCCCGACTTAAAACGAGCCGAAGGAGAAGCCACGGGGTTGGGATGCCGGTAAATTTTGCAAGTATCACAGGGCTCGAGGACATGATACTGAGCAATGTGTCACCTTGAAGAACATAATGGAGGAGATGTTTAGGTCCAAGCGGCTACCTGCTAAAGCGGCACAAAAGCCTAGCAACACCAACAATCCACTAGGCTCATTTCATATACATCTTTGTATTTGAAGAATGCGAATGGGATCCTTGGTTCGTTCACGGATGCGAAGAAACCAACTTACATCACGTTACTTTACCGAGGACTATGAGGTCAGCGGTTTATGGGTTAGTGATGAAGAAGGCGTCTATGGCGAACCTCATGCTAAGGATGTCACCGATAATTTACGGGGTTACGATGGTGATGACGACTTTTGGGAAGCAGAATGCAGGAAACCAAAACCCGGATGTCACTTTCCTAACGATGCGACGCCATAATCATCCAGAGGTCCTCCCAAGTCCAATCTCAAGACAAAGGGAAGGAGAAAGTAGGGAGACGGAGGTTTTACTCACGAGGAAGATCTAGTCTTTGAAGCAATTAAAGAAATTGAAGATGGATGTGACGGTTTGGCAAGTTGGCGGCTTCACAAAAGCATAGCAGGCTTTAATTGAGGCTTTAAGTAAACTCGAAGTGTCGCCAGACCACACCCGAGGAAGTAGTATCTTTTGTCACTTCTGGCCAGAGTACTATAACCTTTAGTGACGAGGATTTGCCCAAAGAAGGTTTTGCACACAACAAGGCCTTATACTTAACTGTGGGTTGTTCTAATAAGGTGATACCATTGGTATTGGTTGACAATGGATCCGCTGTAAATATTTGCCCATGGAGGACAGCTCAAAAGCTGGGTATTCAACCTCATCAGCTTACTCAACAAGCTATCCAGCTTAGGGCTTATGACAATACTCCTAGGCGAGTTTTGGGGTCAATCCTCTTGCCTGTCACCATGGATACGATTTCTAGCAACGTTGAGTTCTTGGTACTGGATATCCCAGCATCCTTCAACCTTTTGCTAGGGCGCCCTTGGTTGCATGAACAACGAGCGGTGTCGTCTACCTTGCATCAGAAGGTGAAGTTGTCGGTCAAGGGTCAGGTGGTAACTATCAAGGGAGAGGAGTTATCCGCAATGATTACTTCTAAGAAGCTGAGGTTGGAAGTAGAACATAACTCTAAGGATGAGGAATTCCATCATTTTGACATTGTTGCTGCCTTGGATGAGGACGAAGCACCTTTGGACTTCGATCCTTACTCGAATAGGAAGGTCAACGCTATACTCAAAAGACAAGGTTACTTTCCTGGTTTACCTTTAGGAAGGAGAGCACAAGGGCCCACATCCGTTCCCTTGACTCTAAGGAAACTATCGTTTTGGATTGGGGTACACTCAGCGAAGGAAGAACAACGATCGAGAAGGTTGTGATTGTCAAGAAGAGCGAGCCAATACCGCTTTATAATATAAAGCCGTATCCACTCACGCTTAATGGTCAGTTTATAAAAGAAGGAGATTGTTTCCCTTACTTTGGCTTTCCAGAGCCATACTACTTGAAAAGCAAGTGGATTTTGGTTCCAGGATCGAAATTTTCGATCGCATCTTGCTTGAAGAAGAACTTTTCACACCAAAGACGGAGAGTAAGACTCCACTAGATTGGACTCATCTAGCCGGAGCAACATCTTTGGGATTTTGTTGGTCGGAGGCGCGGAGAAGAGAAATCTGTGGAAACACTTTCCTCGCCCTATCAAGCGGGGATTTCGATCCTCGAGCTCATTGCAACATGGGGCCAGGAGAACAAACAAATCACCTGGATATCAGCTGATAGAGATAAGGAGTTCACTCTAGCTATAGGAGAGTCTGTGCATAGATCTGGGTCTAGTCCTCATTCTGTTCATGTTCCATTTTCTGAGTCTGTCTTAGAGTCGGGCCTTAAGCCCACTAAGTCTGTTGCATCTACTTCTGGAGGGTCTGTTGAGTCATCTGTTGATGTTCCTGTTTTTCAATTCAATGAAATGAATTCTTTCGCTTACGACTCTTCTCATTCCCCATCCCTGAGCTGCTTTGCCTCAAAAGAAAATAATAATGATGCTGTAAACGAACCCGAAATTCCTAAAGATCTTTTAAAGGCTGTAGAGGAGCACGAGAATCGAATCTCTGTAATCGAAGAAACCATAACTGTAAATCTGGGTACCCCGGAGGAACCTAAGATAACCAAAATCGGGAAATCTTTAACTCTCGAAGAGCAAGAACAATTTACTCTACTCTTACGAGAATTTGTGGACGTCTTTGCCTGGTCATACCAAGATATGCCCGGCATAGACAGGGAAATAGCTGAGCATAGAATACCACTTTACCCTAATGCTAAACCAGTCAAACAGAAGCTTCGGAGAATGAAACCAGAGTGGGCCTTGAAGATCAAGGAAGAGGTTGAGAAGCAGTTAAATGCAGGGTTCATTAGGGTGTCGGAATATCCACAATGGGTAGCAAATGTAGTTCCAGTTCCAAAGAAGGATGGGAGAGTTCGAATGTGTGTAGATTTTAGGGATTTGAACAAAGCAAGTCCGAAAGATGACTTTCCTTTACCCCATATTGATATCTTAGTAGACAATACTTGTGGCCACGCCCTTCTCTCCTTCATGGATGGGTACTCGGGTTATAATCAAGTCAAGATGTCGAGGAGGATATGGAGAAGACAACATTCATCACTCATTGGGGTACATTATTCTTAGTAGTGATGCCATTTGTGTTTAAGTATGATGGCGCAACCTATCTAAGGACTTCCACCACTTTGTTTCATGATATGATTCATAGTGTTGCAGAGTTTTACGTGGATGATATGATTATTAAATTCGTTGATCGCGAAACACATTTAGATAGCCTTAGAAAGTTTTTCCTTAGGCTGCGAAAGTACGGAATGAGATTAAACCCACAGAAATGTGCCTTCGGAGTGACATCGGGTAAGCTGTTGGGCTTTGTAGTAAGTTCTAGGGGTATCGAGGTTGATCCTGCAAAAATTAAGCGATCAGAAATGCCACCACCTAAGACGGAAAAGGAGATAAGAGGTTTCTGGGGCGACTACGATCATAAGTCGATTCATAGCAAAGTTAACCATGATCTGTGACCCTATATTTAAGAAGCTAAAGAAGGGGGTCAAGCCTGAGTGGGACGAAAAATGCCAAGCAGCTTTTGACAAGATTAAAGAGTACTTGGCCAATCCACCCGTTTTAATGCCTCCCACAGAAGACCCTTATTGTTATATTTAACTATCACAGAGGCAAAGATGGGGCTATGTTAGCTCAAAGATACGAAGGTGAAGAGCAGCAATCTACTATTTAAGCGAAGTTCTTGGAATATGAGACTCGGTAGTCCAACATTGAGAGGTTGTCCTTAGCTCTTGTTTGGGCAACGAGGAAACTACGTCACTACATGCTTGCTCATACAGTGCATGTGACTGCTTTCATGAACCCTCTCAAGTATTTGATGGAGCAACCATTGGTCAATAGCAGGGTAGCTCGATGGATGGTCATGCTGTCGGAGTTTGATTTACAGTTTGTCCCACAGAAGGCCATAAAAGGAAGAGTGGTGGCGGATTTTCTGGCTGATTTACCTATAGAGGAGGCCGACGAGGAAGAACCTGAATTCCCTGATGAGGAGGTATTTCAAATCCAGAAAGATACTTGGGAAATGTATTTTGATGGGGCCTCTAATCAAAGCGGATATGGAGTAGGGATCATTTTGATTTCACCCGAAGGAGCACATACTCGATTCGGTGAAATTGGACTTGAAGCCACCAACAATGTGGCTGAATATGAAGGATGCATCATTGGTATGCAAGCTGCGGTAGAGATGGGCATAAAGAGCATAAGAATATTCGGTGATTCAAGTCTCATAATAAATCAAGTTTCCAATAAATGGAAAGTGAAGAATGAAGCTTTGGCACCTTACCAAGCTTATGTGAGAGATCTAGCAGAACACTTCGATCAGATAGTGTTCACTTATTTGCCTCGGGAGCATAATGAATTAGCGGACGCTTTGGCCAAGCTATCATCCTTGCTTAATATCCCGAGAGGAGCTGTGTCTATGCCTATATGCGTAGAACGAAGGGATCAACCGGCTTATGTGTACTCTTTGGAGGTTTGTGAGGTGGACTCAACCTGTTGGTATTATGATATATACCAGTACCTCACCAAAGGGGCTTACCCTAGAGGTTCTACTACGAGGTCGCAAAGAGCAATTAGACTCTTGGCTTCACAGTATTGCCTGCTTCAAGGTCAACTGTACAAGAAAACCGACATGGGCATCAATTTGCTTTGTCTGGGACAAGATGAGGCCCAGAACTTGATGGGAGAAGTTCATGGAGGAGAATGTGGTCCGCATATGAATGGACGGATGTTGTCCAAAAAGATTCAAAGAATGGGGTACTACTGGTCAACTATGGAAGCTGATTGTCACGATTACGTGAAGAAGTGCTACAAGTGTCAAATTTATGCGAACTTGCAACACCAACCCCCTTCATTCTTGACGAATTTAACCTCGCCTTGGCCATTTTCGGTATGGGGCATCGATATCATAGGGAAGATCACTCCTAAAGGAACAGGAGGACATGAATATGTGCTTGTAGCCATTGACTACTTCACAAAATGGGTGGAAGCGGCATCTTATGCAAAATTGACTTCTAAGCACGTCACTAAGTTCATACTTAGAAACATAATATGTCGTTATGGAGTTCCACATGAGTTGATAAGTGATAATGGAGTTCACTTTAAAAGGAGCAATGAGAATTGTTAGCAAAATACAAGATCCAACATCATAGATCTTCGGTATATCGGCCTCAGACCAATGGAGCGGTTGAGGCAGCTAACAAGAACATTACCAGGATAATAGAGAAAATGGCCACGACTTATAAGGATTGGCCAGATAAGTTACCTTTCGCCTTGTGGGGCTATCGAACTTCTATTCGTACATCCACCGGAGCAACTCCTTACTCTTTGGTATACGGAATAGAAGCGGTGTTGCCAGTAGAGGTGGCAATACCTTCACTGCGAATTGTAGTGGAAAGTCGATTCGAGCGGATTGGGCTAAAGCTAGGTATGAGGAATTGGTTAACATCGACGAAAGGAGACTCGTGAGCCATGCACAATGTCGGATATACCGTAATCGTGTGTCGGGGCATTTAACGGGAAGGTCAAACCAAAAGACCTTGGAGAGGGTGACATGGTTCTCAAGGAGATAAGGGCACCTATTCGGGACCGAGAGGAAAGTTTAGGCCCAATTGGATGGGTCCATACATCATAAAAGAGGTCCTTCCGGGAGGGTGAAGTTAGTTGATCTGGAGGGTGAAGAGTATGCTCAGCTGACTAATTTAGATCAGCTAAAGAAGTTTTATGCATAAGGGTAAAAGTGGATACAGCAACTGGTGATCAGAACCAGCAACTATCCCCAAGTTATTAGCCACTGACTTATTAAGTCAGCAACTAAATACTATCGTTTGAACTACGATGGCCTGATTCCATGTAATGTGGATACGTAGGAAGCTTTTCTAAAGTCCGGCCCAAATAAATAAAAATTTCCCGATAATTTATTTTGGTTATCCGTTTTTAGTCCTTGAAGCAACATGAGCTCTTCGCGATTCATGCAGCTTAAGACCTTTATAGGGCTTTAATAGTATCCGGGCCAAGGTGAATCCATGCGGACTTTGCGAACCTTTAGCCCGAAATACTCACGATATTTTCGGAGCAGTTTTGGGGCAAATCCACGCGGATTTAGACCTTGCTCGACCCAGTTCCCAAGGTGAATCCATGCGGATTTTGCGAACCTTTAGCCCGAAATACTCACGATATTTTCGGAGCAGTTTTGGGGCAAATTCACGCGGATTTCAAACCATATTCGGCCCGTTTTCCCTATTAAATCCATGCGGATTTTGCGAACTCTTAGCCCGAAATACTCACGATATTTTCGGAGCAGTTTTGGGGCAAATCCATGCGGATTTCAAACCATATTCGGCCCGTTTTCCCCATTAGATCTACGCGGATTTTTGCGAACCTTTAGCTCAGAATACTCACGATATTTTCGGAGCAGTTTTGGGGCAAGTCCGCATAGATCTTTTAGGACCCAACATCTTAGGATCCACGCGGATTCGGTTATCAATCCGACCTAAAATACTCATTTCAGAGCAATTCTAGGCAGATCCGCGCGGATCCCCGGCTTTCCTAGGCTCATTCGTTTTCGAAAATCTACGCGGATCTACTTAACGACCCGGATACTCACTTGATTTTGTCGGAGCAGTTCCGATCGGATCCACGCAGATTTTGTTTTCCCAGGCCTAACCTTAATTCTTATGGATTACTTTCTTGATGCAAAAATCCTCGTGGATTTTGCATTTCGATTGGAAATAAATTTTCTATGCGAAGTCCATGGGATTTCACATATGTAATGGAAAATGTTGGAATATCGTGAAATGTTATTAATCTAAAAGAAAGAAAGAGCATGCAAATTTACGATTTGCTACTCGAACGTTCATCAGCATCTCAAAAAAAAAAACGCTCAAAAAAAAAAGAAAAAAAAACGCTCAAAAAAAAAAAAAAAAGGGGGCAAAGCAGCTTCAGTCCATCAGTTTTTTTTTAGTTTTAGGTTCAGATCCTTCCTCCCGTAAAGATACACTTCGGGATCTCTCCTTAATGGTTGAATCACTGGGGGCTTCCTCTTTGCTCTTCCCGATAGATTTTTCCCCGAAACGCGTTGTACTAGGAGGGCGAGATCCGGTGGCCAATGGGTTTAATTTTCTCTTCCTGTTCTTTTAACTGCTTCCTAATAGCAGGATCTTTCTCCGTAATCCATTGACGATAGGCCATAGATACATGAGCGCTTCCTCCTGTCATAGGAACAATGAGGTAGTCCTTCTTCCAATAGTCCTGCCAAGATCGAACCTTGGAAGTGTCTTAGGATTAGGCTGAATGCAGTCCAATGGAGGGATACATTGTTTTCTCCTGATTTGACGTCTGGCTCGAAGTAGTAGACCCATAAGTCTCACCAAAGGGCATCAATAATCGACGATGACCACTTCTCGTATTCTCCACCAGGCGTTGACCATTCGGAATGTGGCTTCGTTCTTAGAAGGTGTCAAGAAGCAGGCGTGCTCCATCAACCATATCTACAAAGGAAGAAAAGAGGGTCCACCTAAAGCAACAGGGGGCTTCCTGAAAATTCGCTTTCAGATTCTTCACGAATTCGATCCAAGCCCATGATAGTATCATTGGTGCTAGATTTTGATCACCACGGAGGCTTTCACTAGTATTGATTAACGAAGCCAGACCACTATTGGTGCCACCACGGTAAAAACAGAACCCACTTAATAAGCATAGGGCTAAGACCTAACTTTTTCTCAATACGTTCGCTTCTCCGAATAAGGAAATCAAGGCGAAAGATCTTTTTAGGTCCACGTAGCGATTTGGACCCGATGTCGGTTTCGCACAGATATGGGTCAGAGTGGAGCCCATCTAATTTCCCGCAGTTTTTGTCAAATTGCTGGTCTAATTAAAGGCCCGAGTTGTTTATTTGCGAGCAGGCTTGTTATGTACTCAAGAATTATTTGCTTCCGGCAAAGTTTACTGAAATCAACTTTTGTTTTGACCACAGCTCAACGTCCTGCCTCAGTTATTGCGTCTGTGCATTGCATGTAGTCATAATAGGTTAGCATTTGCATCATGGTCTGCATGAGTCAAATAATAAACGAAACAGTTTTTGTCTAAGCATTATACATGTAAAATCATTCAATCGCCATCTTCTCCGTCAGAAACCAGGTCTATATATTCTGGGCCTGAGAAACCAAAGCGTCGGCCCGGCAGGGGAGCAGGATCTTGCCCAGTGAAGAAATCCCATCCATCAGCCGCCCAAGAGGCAGAAGATCAATCTGGTGGGTACCCTCCAGTGTTGGGTTCCTTGTTCCAAGAGGAGCTGGGAGCATCATATGTATGAACTCGCCCGACCTCATCAACATGAAAGGAACCCGGATAATGTTCTTGCAAGGCGGGAGCCCACAAGACCGGCGTTAAACTCCAATTATCGTCACGCGGATTTTGGCCCAAATTACATGGAGTCACGCGGATTTTTGGCCTGACAATTCAAAATTCAGGATTTCATTTTCAAACACAGACAAGTCCAAAACTTAACAGATTTAAGTTCAAGACTCGGTAACGTGCGCATGGGTTTGAATATCCTAGAACAAGCTTTGTCACCCAACACATATTCTCAAGCAAGCTCAAAGAAATGCAAAGAAAAAGGCTCAAAACCATAGAGAGTCATGATTTGTACACAATTTCAAAGAAATTTCAGCAAAATGGCTCAAAATCACCGAGAACCACGCAGATTTACGAAATTGGGTGAAACTCCGAGATGAGCACGCGCGATGCATCATATCCTCTCTCTTCCCTATCTTATCCTACTTCATTTTATTTTACTTCCATTTTATCTTTTACAAATCGATACTTACAAATTCTTTCTTTTCAGAAAAATCTACGAAGCACAGACAACATCCGGCAATTCAACCAAGATCGGACTACCTCCGGTCAAGAAATCCAAGCTACCCTTGGAAGCTGAAGCCTGGACAACATCCAGCAATTTAATCAGCATCGGACTACCTCCGGTCAAGAAATCCAAGCTACCCTTGGATCGCTCAAGCCTGGACAATATCCAGCAATCAAGCTAGCTACAAAACAATTCCGGATATCTTTCAAGCTACCCTTGGAAGCAGAAGCCTGGACAACATCCAGCAATTCAACCAGCATCGGACTACCTCCGGTCAAGAAATCCAAGCTACCCTCGGATCGCTCAAGCCTGGACAACATCCAGCAATTAAAGTTAACATTTGGACTACCTCCAGTTAACTACGACACTTCTCAAGATATATACTTTGACTTTCGTCTTATCCAGACTCAGTCAAAGTGGGGGCTAACTGTAGACACGAAATTTAGCCAATCAGATTAGACAGCATCAGTAGCCCAAGTTCATGTGGGTTTAGCAGATATGCGCCCAACACAAAATTCAGTCGAGCGGAACAGACCGCACCAGTAGTCCCAAGCTCATACGGGCCCAGCAGAATTCACTCAGCAGAATTTTAAGCCCAATTTCGGAAAGGATGGCGCGGATTTTTGGACCCCAAATTCGGATGGAAGTCGCACGGATCCAAGCCCAGACTCAGGTGGGATGGCGCGGATTCTGGGGCCCCATTTCAGAATCCGGCGACCGGAGGCCTCGCCGGCGACCACCAGGCGGTGGTCGCGCTTCTTCTCCCACCTCTCTCTTGTTTTCTCCCTCAATTTCTCCTCCAAGTGGTATTATATCCAAACCCTAACTCAAGCTTTTACATTCCTAATCTGATTTTCATGTGTAAATTGTGTATCTTTGATGCTTTTCATCTCTTATATAGTCTTTAAACATGAATTTATGATGTGGTTAAGTTAGGGTTTGAATTTGAGTTTGATACATGAGAATTTGGGGTTGATTTGTAAGTGTTTAAGTGTTGTATTGTTGTTGAATGTTGAAATAGTTTTTGCATGTGAGTTTTAGGGTCTCGATTGAGCAAGAGTAAGTGTTCAAATTCTGGAAAAAACATGGATGGTAGCTAGTTTTAAGCTTGGTTGTGAATTGATACAAGTTGGAGGCCAATAGAGACATGCATGCTAACTTAGAAGGCCAAAATTGGTCTCTGTTTGTAATCTGGTTTTTACAGGGAATCAAAAGTGTGAGTTTTGCCCAGATTTTTGTTTAAAATGATAGCCTAGTTCATTAGCTAACTCTTGGCTTTGGAATTTCGAGATTCCGTTGTGTATAACCCGAGTTATGGCCATTTTAGTGAAAGGGGTACAGTTTGTGACGGGAGGTGTAGTCAGTAGGAAAACACTAGAATTTCGACTAGTTGGAGTCCTGGTTAGTCTTAATCATGAACATAAAAGTTTTAGGTTACACTTTGAGCTTTCCGAAAAGGTACATTATGCGTCCATACGATATCGGGATTAAGAGATATAGAGTTTTCATTGAGGGATTATAAATTGGGTTTTGCCCAGAATGTTTAAGTATGTGTCTGACTTGATGACCATTTTTCGTCCTTTTGGAGACCTTATTGGTTTTAGGGATAAACATAAAAGTTGTAGGGCACTCTTTGGGCTTTCCAGAAACATAACGTTTACATTCATAGGATATCGGGAGTGAAAGATATGAAGTCGGAAATGAGGGCTGTCAGTTATGTTTCTGCCCAGAACGTGGCTCCCAATTTCTGACCTTGTGGCCATAATTCAATCAATTAAAGGGTTCTAATCAATTGGTGACTCTCTTGTCAATATTAGGATAATCAAAATGTGTATTCAAGGTTGAAAGTTGATCATTTGGTGATTATGGTTGTCTCCTAAAGGTTTGTTTATCATTAGCAAGTCATGGTTACAATATTGGAGAACTAATTTATCTATCGATGTCTACTGATGTTTGGATTGTTTCGGGATGCTTGTCTAGCCTAAGGTTCCTTCAATCTCTTGATTCCCATACTTCATCAATCAATTTATCTAAACTATTTTACAAGTCCAAGCCTTCATCAATTATTGTCACACCCATACTTCAATACCATAGCATAAGTTCAAACCGAAGGTTTTAAGTGCCCAAACTTCAGCTTCTGTCCGGGCTATTTTTCAAGCCTTTCCTTTCATTTTTGGACCTCGGTCCTGTTGACAAAATTGTAGAACTTAATTTTCCCTATTCCGAGAAGTACTCGTTTGTTTAATTCCGAGTTTTCTAGCCCGAGTTATGCTAAAAACTTCATTGAGTAAAAACTTGAAATTTCCTATTAAATTGCAATATTTCTAAATTCTTGCAACTCACTAAGAACCCTTTTCGGTTCTAGTCTTCTACTCCTTTTAGCATACTTCTCAAGCCACCCAAGCCATCCCGAGCCCGAGACGGGCCACCAAGCTTGCAGCGTTGTAGACACGAAATTTAGCCAATCAGTTAGACAAGATCGTGAGCCCAAGTTCATGTGGGTTTAGCGGATATCGCCCAACACAAAATTCAATGAGCAATGCACCGCACCAAGAGTCCCAAGCTCATACGGGCCCAAAGAATTCACTCGTGAATTTTAAGCCCAATTTCGGAAAGGATGGCGCGGATTTTTGGACCCCAAATTCGGATGGAAGTCGCACGGATCCAAGCCCAGACTCAGGTGAGATGGCGCGGATTCTGGGGCCCCATTTCAGAAGAAATCCGCGCGGATCTTGGCGGATCCGGGCCAAACCCAGCGAAAAGACTCACGCGAATCCAAGATGGGAATCGCGCGGATTTGGTAACTTGACCCGAAAACATCAGGAAATCCGCGCGGATTTCTTGACCTAGTACTGCCGGCCCTAGTACTGGAATTTGGAAAATCCGCGCGGATTTTGCAGCTTCTGGGCCAAACTGTCGGCCCTAGTACTGGAAATTAAAAGAGCCGCGCGGATTCCTTGACCTAACCCTACTACCGCCTATAAAAGGATCCGCGCGGATCCTTTAAAAAAGGGACGAAAAAAGGACGACTACGGAGAGAAAATTGAAAAAGAGAGGAAAACACTTTTGAGAGCCAACTGAGAGAGATCCGCGCCGATTCGCCGGGTAATATTTCCACGGTTCCGGGAAGCGATTGCGGGGTGAAGTTCTCGACTGTGTACTCGGAGCTTGCCAAATCCGCGCGGATTTGGTAGGGTTTCGACTTTGATTGTTTTAGTTTTCTTTTCCGATTGTAACAATGTAGTCGTAATCCCCGCCCGATGTAATTTTTTATTATTTTGTACTCGTTCAGACTTTACTTAATTTTATGTATGCATATTTCTTTTTAATTTTCTGGTGACAACTTTGCTTTTTTAATTCTTTTTTTTTAAACCCGACCTAGTAAGGGCCGCTTCGGCGGACGATGCAAGGGCACCCCCCTACATCGATACCTTTACCCCCGAATCCGAATTTCGGTTCGAGACCGGAGTTAATCCCTATTTTTGTTAATTTTTATAAAATTAACTGGCGACTCCTTTTAATTTTTTTATGTGAATTAACGCTTTTGTGCTCAAAACACCGCCCCGGAAATCGCATGGATTTCTCGTCGGTGGTTCGACATCTTGCCCGTAAATCCGCGTGGATTTCGTCAGGGCTCAGTAGAACGCTCGTAAATCGCGTGGATTTACGGTGGTTCGACATCGCCCGTCAAATCCGCGGATTTCGGTCGATAACGCTCGTAAATCCGCGTGGATTTACGATGATCAGCCCGATCCCGATAAAAATACGTTAAAATTTGTACCCTAAGCAACCCTACGTCGACTCGACGCTCCGCGGGGGACCGCGCCCCTCCCGGGGGGCTGCGGGCCCTACAACCGTTTTAAGGTACGCAAATTGTCCAACTCTTGTATATAATCAATGGCAAGTATTGCTTTCATTGTATATATATACTGATGATTTTACTGTTTTATAAGTGGTCCCGACTCTTAGTTATACAAAAGCTAGATTGAAATCTAGCATTACTTTTACAGGCTCCAATTGGAGTAATCTTTGACCTGGCCAGTGTCGACTGCCTAGCAGTCACCATCCAAACTCCAGATCGGTTTGGGCGTGCGCGCGTGAGATGCTTTGCATCGATCGTAAGGGATACCACTAAAAGTTCAATTATTATAAGTTTATCGCAATTATTTTACACACAGTACCTATACAGGAATCCAGTTTATTCATGTTTAGTTTCCCTTCCCCGTTTTCAAAATGAATTTAAATGCCGGCACCAAAACCGTTTTCAAACTGTTCGACGTGTTGGAGGTTTACGTACTGAGTGTTTCCCCACTCACTTTGCGAACGATTTTCAATGTTTTGTTTTAGGCGGTCCGAGCTCCCAAGATAAATGCAAGGCTAAGCGACAATAGAACTGTTCCGTGCAAGGTAGCCCTTTGAGGAGGATGCTGGCCGGTTTCAAGGATACTCATGGACTTGAAGAATGTTTATATTGGGAATTTATGTATGTATATATATGTATTTGTTTTATGGGTTGTGTTGTATTTTAAGTCTAGCGTTTGAGTTGTATGGAGATAAGTGTATGTTTATTGTGGGTGGTTGCGTTGGTGACGTGTGTTTGCCTTGTCCCGAGTGGGAACGGCGTTATACCTCAACCCTTGGTGTTCCGCTGCGCTAATCACAGGGTTAATTGATGATTTATGTTAATCTTGTGGTTAAGGGCGTTGGGGTGTTACAATATTTTAATTGTTTTAGTGTTGGGTTGGGCTAGGATTAGGATTAGACTAATTGGGCCCTAATTAAGTGGGTAGTATAAAAACCTCTTTTTCTCTCCCTCAAACCCTAATCCCTTCAAACCCTAACCCTAGCTAATTCTCTCTCCCTCTCCCATCTCTCTCTCCCCGTTCTCCCAGCCGGACGCCGCCGCAGCCACGCCGCCGCCTGCACCGCCGCAACCACCACCATCCTCCCTCCCTCTTTCGCTCTCTCTTTCCTTCGTTCTTTTTCTCTGATTCTCTCCCTCTCGCCCTCTCTCTCTGCTCTGCCCTCCGTGCCGTCGCCGCCACCAGTCGACACCACCGCAACCGCCGTCGAAGCCGCCGCAAGCCGCCTGCATCCGGCCGCAATTGGAAGACGACGATTCTTTGCCTTGTCTTCGCTATTCGAACCCGAACGCCGACGACAACCCTTGCGACCACCTCCTCGCCGCCGACTCCGACGCACCCGCCATCGACGACACCAACGCCACCGACCCCCAGCCTTGCCTGCCGCCTGCACTGCCACCCTAAACCCTAAACGTAAACCCTAAATCTGTTTTGGAAACCTTTTCTTTCTTCTATCCAATTTTTTTTCTGATATCTTTCTTATTATTATTATTGTATTATTATGATTATTATTGTTATTATTATTATTGTTATTTCTTGTTTTAAATCTTGTAATTTGGGTAGTTAAGGGTGTAAATTATTAGGTTGTTGTTTGTAACTAAATTGTTCTTGTATTGTTTTTATTTACATGTAATTTGTCTAATTCTTTATATGTAATCTTGTATGTTTTAATTTGGTGTATTAGGGTTGTAATAGTTGTAGTAAAATTATTATTGTTCAATTTTTTGTTGTACTTTGTTTTCTTGTGAATCATGTTAGGGTTTTAGATAACATTATTATTGTATGCATTAATTCTTAAAGTTTAATTACTTGGATTAATTCTTGAATCGTTAGTTAAGTTTTCACATGTTCTTTATTTCAATCATGCTTAAGGTTAATCTTATTAATAAGTTAGGTTGAGATTCTTGTTTATTAATTCTTGGTTCTTGATTGAATCTTATTTAAAAGAAATTAGTTTTGTTTAGAATTCATTATTGGTAGTTTAAATATTTATATGTTCTTTATATTTCATTCACATGTTCTTTAAGTTCTTTTTTATTCTTGATTAAGAAATTCGTAGTTACATTTATCCTTTATAATTCATTTAGGTCAAGCATGTTTAGGATTATTAAAGTTATGTTTTTATGCATGATTAGGGTGTTGGTTACCAAAGTTCTATGCTTGTTTTATTAAGCAAGTAATTACATGTTTCTTTGGGTTGTGATATGTTATAGCATGGTTAATGTTGTGTGTAATTAAGTTAGATTGATTAAAGTTGGTTCTAGTGAGTTTTAATTTTAGAATTATGAAGTTGGACCATGGGTTGAGTTAGATTAAAGACTTTTAACCTTAGTCACTATTTTAGGCCCAAATTAGAACCTCGGGACCGAATGGTGAAGGTTAGAACCGAATTTATAAATTAATAAGAACCGGGATCGGGACAGCTTCGTTAGTGTCTAAAGATCGGGTCACCACGGCTAGTGTAGTTGTCTTTTGATCCAACCCTTTGGACTGGAGTTTCCCTTATATGTTAGATTTAATAGGAATTTTGCGGAACGGACTTTGGAGTTGTATAGGTCGAGTTTTACCCCAATTACCAGACCTAGGTCAGATCTGGACAGTTTGGGAAGATGACGGTTTTTGAGGACCTTAAAGCGTGTTCTGGGTCTTGAGTTCAACATAAAATTTTTAGTACACATCCCGAGGTTTCCGAAAAGCCTAAAACCAGACCCATAGGATGTCGGGAAGTCAAGTTACGACCCTTTTTATGTGGATGCTGTAATCTGTTTTGTTAATGTTTGTTATTAATAAAAGTGTTGTGGTGTGAAAGTGATGTTTTGAGCTGGTTATGTGATTATTTGGAATGTTTTAAATGTTTTAAAGTGTAAATTCATGATTGGTAGGAGCCTATAGGGTTCCTAGGGGAGGGTTAGTTAGAAGGTAGTTAATACTAACTTCAAAGGGCGCGTTTTGATTAGAATAATTATTCCATTTTAGGCCCGAGCTAATTCGCGTCGTTAGTGAGCTCAAGTGTGTTCGTTTTTGCTGTGAAGTGAAGCTAACCAGGTAATGTCTATGCTCTATTCCCCCTGGGATGCCTTTTAAATGTGTTTAAATGTTTTCTAATCTGTTTTGAGAATTGCATCCCGAAAGGGGACTTTTTGTGGAAATGTGACCATCTGTTTTGGATAACTGTGCGTATTTGTTGTGATTATTGATTTATGAATTAAGAATTGAGATGGTCTTTTATAAGTAGTTTTGATACTGGTTTTGATAACCTGGGTTGGGTTTGACTTGAGAGTTGTGAGTTGAGTTTTTGCATAAGATACTAATAATTCAAAGTGAAACATTAAGTGGGTTTCGGGGCATAACTCGTTGTTCAGGATTTGGAATCCTGCCGGGTTATAGACCAGGAGATCAAGGCTTCTTCCCTGATATAGGATAGTGGATTTCTTTGATGCCTGTGGTAGGAGAACTCTTTCAATGCCTGTGGTAGGCGAACTTTGATGCCTGTGGTAGGCGAACTATGATGCCTGTGGTAGGCGAACTCTTTGATGCCTGTGGTAGGCGAACTGTTGATGCCTGTGGTAGGAGAATATATTTTTGATGCCTGTGGTAGGCGATGTTACTATAAGGGATGTGGTATCCCGCCCGCATAATAAAATATGAATTGGTTGGGTTGAGGAAAACAGTTGTAAGGGTTAAAGGTTTGTGAAATGGTTTGACTCGTTCCCTCTCCCTCAAATGAATTGAAATGAACTTAACTTGTTTTTAACGTTAGGGGTAGACATTATTGAGATTTCCCGCTCATTTTTGAAATGTTTTGTTTTCAGGTGATGATCTATATGCTGGGAACGGGAATTAGCAGTGAGGCTTGGCGTGTTTAATTTTTATTAGTCGTGTTATGATTCAATTCAGAAAGACTTGAAGTTAGTCATGTTGGGTTTGTTTTCCAAGTATGAGTTTGTTAGTTGGTTGCCGTTGACAGACAGTCGTCGTTTTCCTTCTTGCCTTGTATTCCTTCGGGGATACGGCAGTGACGCCCAATAAGAGTTTGAGTCTTCCGCTAAATTTTGTCTGTTAACGTTAGTTTGACTTTGACTTTTCGATAATTGAATTTTCGGGGCGTTACAATTTCATACCTTTAATTTCCAAATTGTCGTTGTATCCCAGGAGGCCAATACCTATTCCATAGCCTCGAAGAATTGACACAACGCCAGAATCAGGGTGATAATGACGACGACGAGGAGGAGAGCGAAAGTGATGATGACGATGCCGCCGCCGTGTGACGACATTAATCGATCATTTTAATTGTGTTTATATTTTACATTGTACGAACAAAATATTTAAACTCTTTTTTAATTACATTCATACTTATTAGCTAGTACATTATTTAATCCTAACATCGAAATATTTTTCATTATGTTTGCGCACATACGTACAAATTAATTAACTTAATTATCATATATATATATATATATGTATATAATAACACGTACGTACACATGAGAATAATTATAATTAACAACATAATCGAGAGTGAAACATATATATATAAATTAAATTATCTTCCTAGAAAAAATTACAATATAACTAACAATAATAATAATTAATAATTAACTATACCTAAAAAATATACATCATAATTAGTTATAACTAAAATTAAGAATATATAATAGTAATAGTATCAATAATAATAATAGTATCAATTATAATATCAATAATAATAATAATAATAATAATAATAATAAAAACAATAATAATAATAATAATAGCGCGCGCCCAGCCAGCAGCGAAAAATTTTCAAAAATTTACCCAATTTAGGCGTCTGTTTTCCCGCCAAACAGACGCCCAAATTATTGAAATTGAAAATGGCGTCTGTTTGGCGGGAAAACAGACGCCATTTTGCCAACACCTATATAAACCTTAAGCCCTCAAACTTCCCTCCGAATTTTTCCCACCCATCTCCATTTCATTTCTCTCATCTTTTCTCATCAATTTTCTCATTTTCCCTAACCTTCAAAACACCTCAAATCCATCCAAGATTGATAAATTCAAAAAAATTTAAATTTGAAGATTGAACATTAGAGAGTGAAGATTGAAGATACAAGATTGAAGATTGAAAAATCAAGATTGAAAAATATTGAAGTCATATATTAATTGTAATTTAGGTTTTTATTTTGTTTGTATCATTTAATTTAGTAAAAAATATCATTAATAAAGTTGTATTATATTTTTTTGTTTGTTAAAATATATATTCATTATCATTTTATTGTTGTTATTTCTATAAAATGTATATATATATATATATATATATATATATATATATATATATATATATATGAAATTGTACATACATGAATATTTGCAAACATATATCATTTATTATTATATAAAATGTATTTATTTTCATTATTAATGTCTCCACAATTCTTATTAAACAATTTAATTACAAATACAAAAATTTAATTTTTACGCTTTATTTTATAATTAGAACACTCAAAATAGACTATTTATTCTAATTATTTTCATTATTGAATTCACGTTATTTTATAATTACAAATGTAAATATATATCATTTAAGTTTTCTTTTTTGTTTCTGGAACCCAAATCGGCGTCTGTTTTGGATGAAACAGACGCCGTTTCTGCATAAAAAAACAGCGTCTGTTTCATGCCACACAGACGCCGAATTTGGTCTGACACAACCCTCGTAGTCTGCAATAATTTTGGCGTCTGATTGAAACAGACACCATTTACAGACGCTTTTTTAAAAAAGGCGTACTAGGTTCTGGCGTCCGTTTTAATCAGACGCCAAAACCATTTTGGCTTCTGTTTACACCCATATCAGACGCCAATTCTAGACGTTTTTGGGCACCAATTCTACTAGTGGATGCTTGAGTTTTCGAAAGAAAATCAAAGGAAACAAAGCTTGGACACTGTAGGGTTTGCATATGACCTTGGCTAGGAGAGCCACAACCTTGACCTAACATTCCACCATGACTAATTAGGCTAAACCGCAATTAATCACTAAAGAAATGACTTTAACACCACCAAATAATGATTGGATAAAGTAACAAGAATTTTGAAGGAGATGTTTGGAGGGCTCTCTCACAATGGCATTCAAATAATCAAAAACTACCCAGAAAAATGAAGGAACAAGTGTTTATACAAAAGGGGGCAAGCCAAAACACAGTCGTTTTGGGAGGCAAAAATCGGCAGAAAACGGGACCGTCGCGGGCGCGACGTCCCTGGTCGCGGGAGAGACAGACCACTAGGCGGCGACAACGGTAGCAGTATCGGCAGTGTCGCGGGCGCGACCAACACCGTCGCGGGCGCGACGAGCTTGGTCAGCAGGTAGTCACGGGAGTGACAACGACCGTCACGGGCGTGACTAAACGCTGCCCAAAATCGACTGAGGAAGACAGACGGTTGTCGCGGGCGCGACCATGCTGGGGCAGCTTGACTTCTCGGGCGCGACTGGGCGGCTCACGGGCGTGAAAAAATCATCATGGGCCTATTTTTGTTCTAAATGTAACCCGGACCCCATCACGACATTGTTCACTATCTCAGGACGGTACGGCCTCGGGCCTCCGGGGTCGGGGCACAAGCGGGCCTCCTTAGAAGGTCTCGGTTCCCATCCAATGGATGGCCGAGACTACCCTTGCGTTTCCGGTCTTTACCGGGAATTGCACCTCGAGATTCACCGTGGTTGAGGTGGCTCGCTTGGCAAATGTCACGAGGGACGAGAACGGAACCCGAGACTCTTCATCCTCCCCTTCTTGAAGAGGATTTGCCCTCAAATCCGCATCGGGTTCAACATCCTCTATGTAGGGTGAAAGATCGCCAATGTTGAACGTGGAGGAGACCCCCATGTCTCGCGGGAGATCGAGCTTGTAAGTATTATCATTTATTTTCTCCAACACCTTGAACGACCCTTCGCTTCTTGGCATAAGTTTGCTTTTCCTCCGCGAAGGTAATCGTTCCTTCCTTAGATGGAGCTAAACCAAGTCCCCGGGTTTGAAAGTGATGTTTCGGCGGTGTTTGTTAACTCGTGACTTGTAGAGCTCATTAGTTCTCTCGATCTTCTCCCGGATCTGGCGATGAAGCTTTTGAATCTCGGCGGCCTTCTCACTTGCCTCAAAACTCGCCCTTGCCTGCAAAGGTAGAGGAAGGAGGTCGATGGGAGTGATAGGATTCACCCCGTAGCAAGTTTCAAAAGGCGAGCGACCCGTGGCGAATGAAGGGGCCCGGTTGTACGCGAACTCGGCATGACAAAGCTTAGCATCCCAATCCCGTAGACTCTTGCTCACAAGACCCCGAAGCAAAGTAGTGAGGGTCTTGTTTGTGACCTCGGTTTGGCCATCCGTTAGAGGGTGGTGCGATGTGCTAAAAAGGAGCTTCGTTCCAAGGATTTCCCATAGGGACCTCCAAAAATGACTCATAAATTTCGTGTCACGATCCGAAACAATTGTCCTTGGAACACCGTGCAACCTTACTATCTCCCGGAAGAAGAGATTAGCGATGTGAGTGGCGTCATCAGTTTTCTCACAAGCGACGAAGTACGCCGTCTTAGAGAAACGATCAACGACGACGAGGATTGAGTATTTGCTACGCACGGTTCGGGAAAGGGAAACGATGAAGTCCATGCTCAAATCTTCCCACGGGCCATTCGGAACTGGAAGAGGAGTATAAAGCCCTTGGTGAAACTGGCTTTTGGCATGATGGCACGTGATACACTTGGAAATCACATCGTGTACGTCTCCTCCCATTCTAGGCCAATAAAAATGCTCCTTTAGCATGTCAAGGGTCTTGTTGATGCCGAAATGACCGGCTAGACCACCTCCATGAACTTCTCGCACTAATAGCTTCCTCAACGGACACTTTGGCACACACAACTTGTTCCCCTTGAAAAGGAACCCATCTTGTAGCACATAGGTTCCATCACCACCGTCGAGGTGTGATTTAAAGTCATTATCCTCCTTATAGAACTCCTTCAAGTGTTGAAAACCAAGGACTCTTTCCTCCACCACAGAAAGAAGGGAATACCTCCTAGATAGTGCATCGGCAACCACGTTAACACTCCCCTTCTTGTGTTTTGCAAAAAAATTAAACCCTTGGAGAAACTCAACCCAATTGGCATGTCGAGAGCTAAGCTTGTGTTGCCCATTCAAATATTTTAGAACTTCGTGATCCGAATGAAGGACAAACTGGTTAGGCCTCAAATAGTGTGACCAATGATCGAGTGCTCGCACGAGAGCGTAAAATTCTTTGTCATAAGTAGAATAATTCCTCATCGATTCGCTGAGCTTCTCATTGAAATAAGCAATAGGGCGTTGGTTCTGCATCAAAACGGCTCAAATGCCTACCCCACTAGCATCGCAGTCCACCTTGAAGACTTGTGTGAAGTCCGGGAGAGCAAGTACCGGAGCCTCACAAAGTCAAGCCTTTAGCTTCTCAAATGCCCCTTGGGCCGCTCGGGTCCACTCAAAGGCGCCCTTTTTCATACACTCGGTAATAGGGGCGGTAAGGGTACTAAAGCCCTTGATAAACCGACTGTAGAATGAGGCAAGACCGTGAAAACTCCTCACCTCCGTGATAGTAGAGGGAGAGGGTCAGGAGCGAATGGCCTCCACTTTTAAGGGGTCCATAGAAATTCCCTTGTCTGAAACTATATACCCAAGAAAGGTGACTTGGGGAGTACAAAATTTACATTTCTCTAGTTTGTCGAAAAGTCGTTGTTGCCGCAAAACCTCGAACACCATCTCCAAATGCGTAATGTGCTCCGCTTCACTCCTCGAATATACCAGGATATCATCAAAATAGACCACGACAAATTTACCGATAAAAGGCCTCAACACCTCCTTCATAAGACACATGAACGTGCTCGGGGCGTTGGAAAGCCCGAAGGGCATGATAAGCCATTCATATAATCCTCCTTTCGTTCTGAATGTCGTTTTCCACTCATCACCTTCCTTCATGCGGATTTGATGGTATCCACTCCATAGATCAATCTTGGAGAAGATACACGAACCATGTAACTGATCGAGCATGTCATCGAGTCTCGGTATGGGGTACCGATACTTAATGGTAATATTGTTAATGGCACGGCTATCAATGCACATCCTGAAGGTGTTGTCTTTCTTCGGAACCAGGAGGGCCAGGACGGAACACAGGCTCATGCTCTCTCGAACATATTCTCGAGAAACAAGTTCGTTCACTTGGCGTTGCAACTCATTAGTTTCCTACGGGTTGCACCGATATGCCTCCTTGTTGGGAAGTGGAGCTCCGGGCAAAAGGTCGATTTGATGCTCAATGCCCCGGATAGGGGGTAGACCCGGTGGAAGATCTTCGGGGAACACATCGTGGAATTTGGCAAGAAAAGGGGCAACGAGAGGGTGCTTGGATGTCACTACCTCACTTGTGTTTGCCCCTAAGAGGAGCAAGGCAAAAACGGCATTGCCCTTACTTAGGGATCGCTCAACCCGTGTCTCACTCAAGTGTTTAGGCTCCTCACTTCCCGCCCCGGGCTTAGGTGGTAATATTTCATGTGGTACTAATGGAAGAAGCTTAACCCTCTTGCCCTTGTGGACGAAAGTGTAAGTATTCTTCAGCCCGTTATGAACAGTTTTCTTGTCAAATTGCCACAGTCGACCCAACAATAGGTGACATGCGCTCAGGGGGAACATAATCATAAACAACAGAATCTTCGTAGTCAGCGCCAAAAGATAAATTCACTAAAACATGATTGGTTACCTTAATGCCTTCTTAGTCGTTGAGCCATTTGAGCGAGTAAGGACGAGGATGAGGCATTAATGACAACCCGAGCTTTTCAACCATATAAGTCGAGGAAACGTTGGTACAACTTCCTCTATCGATAATAAGTTTGCAAACCTTGCCCCCGATAAAGCACCGTGTTTGAAAAATAGTCTCTCGTTGGGCTTTGTCAAGAGGGGTTTCTTGGACATGCAAAACTCGCCTCAAGACAAGAGTGTCTGTCACCTTGCACACACGGCACAAGGGCGACATCCTCATCGTCACTAGTGATCGCATCCTCAACAATCACTTCGGAATCATCCCGGGCTACTTGTAGTCCCTCATCAATATCCTGAACCTCCTTGAGAGTCAAGGTTCGTCGGTTCGGACAATCCGCCTGATAGTGACCATAGTCGTGGCATTTAAAGCATTCCCTACCCTCCATCCGGCGAGAAGGATCCATTGGAGACGCCACCACAAGCCCCTTTCCTTTATCCGTGCGAGGAGTTGAAGGAAACTTGGGTGTCTCACTGGGTTTCGGGGTGCCCGAATAAGGAGGAGGTCGGTGAGGCGGTGGAAAGAAGGCTCTTGGTGCCGGTTTGGAAGTAGCCTTTTCTTTCTTTCGTCGCTCAACGCGAAGGGCCATCTGCACAAGTCATCCATGGAGTAGTAGGGTTGAACCTCAACCTTTTTGGCAACCGATCAAGGGGTCTAATCCATTCAAGAAACGTATCATGGTTTGCTCCTCGGGTTCTTGAATGTAGTCGCTCACAGACCACTTGCCCTGGGTTAGGGCATAGAGCTTCCTCAAAACATCATGTTTGTATGTGGCGGGTAAGAGACGGCGGTTCATCAACTACTTAAGTCGTGTCCAAGTGGTGATTCTCGTTCGACCTTCCCGAGCCTTTTGCGCTTTCACATTCTCAAACCAAAGCGATGCGGCTTTGGTGAGTTTCAGGCTAGCGACGTTAAAGGCCTTCTCATTATTGTACTCTTTGGTCTCAAAGATCCTATCCATCATTTGGATCCACTCAAGGTACTTGTCAGGATCACTGGAACCATTGAATTCGGCAATCGATCGATTTGGACGTCCTGGAAGTCGTCACGATGGGGCCTATCTTGCACCTCCAAACGTAGAAGGCGACGTGGGGAGCCTCTATCATCATCACTCGACTCAAAGGTAGGAAGAGGACGGATAGGGCTTTGAGTGCGCCTCCAACGTTCAATTCGGGGTGGACCTTGGAAGTTCATGGTTATGTTGTTCATTTGGGCCACAAGGTCTTGAAGAGTCCGCTCGATGGAGGAGAACCGATTGCCAAAGGTGGTGGTGAGTCGGTCCTCGAGAGCTTGAATTTGAGGGATACCCCGGTGGCTCGATTCCTCTCATTCGGAGCGAGCTTCGTCGGCCATACCGGGAAAAGGTGAGGGACGGTTTGTATTTGGGGTATTTTGTGGAGGTTGAGGGTTCTTTTGTAGTTGGCAAGTGTTTGGCTAAGGGTTCTTTGTGTTTTTTTCACTCAGACATTCATTGAACACTTTGCATGCACTATTTTCCAACTTCTTTTCAATGTACCGAATGGCTACAAATCCAACAAATACACCCACAATACAATATTTTCCAACAAACTATGATAGCAATGGGGTTGGGGAACACCAATATTTGCATACGATCTACAAAACCCAATACTAGAAACAACACTAGCAAGAACAATGAAGAACAACTCAAGCAATTGAAAAACCAAAGCTCTGATACCAGATGGAGCGTTACCGTCGTGGTGGGAAGAATGATGCTTGAGTTTTCGAAAGAAAATCAAAGGAAACAAATCTTGGACACCATAGTGTTTGCATATGACCTTGGCTAGGAGAGTCCACAACCTTGGCCTAACATTCCACCGTGACTAATTAGGCTAAACAACAATTAATCACTAAAGAAATGACTTGAACACCACCAAATAACGATTTGATAAAGTAACAAGAATTTTGAAGGAGAGATTTGGAGAGCTCTCTTATAATGGCATTCAAACCATCAAAAACTACCCAGAAAAATGAAGGCACAAGTATTTATACAAAAGGGGGCAAGCCAAAACACAGTCGTTTTGGGAGGCAAAAATCGGCAGAAAACGAGACCGTCGCGGGCGCGATGTCCCTGGTCGCGGGCGCGACAGGCCACTAGGCAGCGACAGCGATAGCAGTATCGGTAGTGTCGCAGGCACGACCAACACCGTCACGGGCGCGACGACCTTGGTCAGCAGGTAATCACGGGCGTGACATCGATCGTCACGGGCGCGACTGAACGCTGCCCAAAATCGACTGAGGAAGACAGACGGCTGTCGCGGGCGCGACCATGCTGGGGCAGCTTGACTTCTCGGGCGCAATTGGGCGGCTCACGGGCGTGACTAAGGCCTGTCCAAAAAATCAGCATGGGCCTGTTTTTGTTCCAAAAGTATCCTGTACCCCGTCACGACATTGTTCACTATCTCAGGACGGTACAGCCTCGGGCCTCCGGGGTCGGGGCACAAGCGGGCCTCCTTAGAAGGTCTCGGTTCCCATCCAATGGATGGCCGAGACTACCCTTGCGTTTCCGGTCTTCACCGGAAATTGCACCTCGAGATTCACTGTGGTTGAGGTTGCTCGCTTGGCAAATGTCACGAGGGACGAGAACGGAACCCGAGACTCTTCAGGTTGGCTTGGGTGAAGTGTTTTTAGATTGTGTACATTTTGGTTCGATTTAGAGTCATTTGGGCATTGAACTTAATCGGATTACTTTTTGTTGCGTTTTGGGTCGATTTCGGGCAAGGTTGTCTTCGCAACCTGGTTAAGGTCGAGTCCATTATCCAGCTGTTAGTTTCAAGTTTGGGTTCAGTATTTTCAGCTCGTGTTAGGTTAGAGTTCACTTTGAGTGAGTCTTATTCGAGTTGATTCGGGTGAAGTGTTTTCAGATTGTGTTCTAGTTCGATTTGGAGTCATTTGGGCGTGAATCTCAATCGGATCACTTTTCGGGTTGCGGTTCGAATTGATTTCGGATTGGGTTGTCTTCAGGTACGGGTCAAGGTCGAATTCTCCATCCGGATATCGGTTTGGGTTTAGGATTATAAGTGGAGGGGAATGAGAGATAAGAAGGGTTAATTGTTGTGTTTGAATTAGAAAATGGAGGGAAGGGGCCAGGGGAGAAAATTGAAGTAGTTATTATATTAATAAAAAAAAATTTAATGCATAATGAGTTTCCTTCCGCTCCTTTAACCCTCATATTGGGGATTAATGGAGGGGAACAAAGGTAAATAATTTCCCTCTCCTCCTCTCCTATTTATCTTTCCAACCAAGAGTAGAGGAGCTTATTTAATATCCTTCCTCTTTTGTCCCTTCCCATAACCCTAATACAGACATACTGTAGAACAACAAATAAAAAAGGGCAGAAGGAGTATTGCTTAAATTTAAATGTTAAGTAAATTTAACTAGTGTGTAAAATTATCACCAAATCTTAATCGCTCTATGGTGCAAATTAAAGATGAATCTAATGTTTGTGGGGTTGAAATTTTTCTTTTTTTAACGCTTTGTGGGGTTGAAAATTTGAACAAGGACAAACGTGCATGACTCGTGGTTCCAAAATTTTTGATGTTGCATAGTCATTCGTTACTACAGTTTTGTTCTTTGAATTGGTTAAAATTAGATTTGAATGGATTAGATTGGATTAGATTGGATTGGATAAATTATGATTTTTTTTGGGAAATTGTATTTTTATAGAGGATACTTTTTTTGGGGAATTGTGTAAGGTTTGGATTGGATTGGATTGAATTGGTTAGAGATACTAATCCAACAAATTACTCAGAGGTACCCTAACTTTTGAAGAAACAATTTTTTGGTACCCTAACTTTTCAAAACTAATTTTGGAGTACCCTTACTTTTAGGATTAGAAATTACTAGATGAATTTCCGGCGAAACTCCGATTGATTCAAATCATTTTCGTCCACAAAAACAAAGGGCATTTTCGTCCACAAAAGCACTTAATCAATTTCTCGCCTATAACTCACCGGTGAATTCAAATCATTATTTCTAATTCTAAAAGTTAGGGTACCCCAAAATTAGTTTTTAAAAGTTGGGGTACCAGAAAAACATTTCACCAAAAATTAGGGTACCCCTTAGTAATTTTTTGATACTAATCTAAAGAACAGGGCTACATCATTATTCATCTCAAAAAAAAAAAAAAAAAAAAGAAAGGTGTTGTGCAATTAAATTAACTTTAATCAATCCATCAATTAGAAAAGTAATATCAATTAATCTTTCATTCTGTCTCACTTTACTGGGACCACTTGCCCCCTAGAAGAACAAAATGAATAAAAGAATGTGGTGGTACGGACAATTAGGGTGGAAGTAACTTTCACTCAATTAGGGCCGCCAGAAATTCGGATTCATGTTATTTTGGATTCTAATAAAAAAGTTATTGGATGCAAAGTTGATGTTTTATTGCTACAAGGTCTACAACGATCCATACCAACGATCGATAAAAAATTAGTTAACTGTCGACTGATAAATAGCGACTGATAAATTATCGATCGCTAGTATTTTTAATCAGTTGTTATAAGTTACCGATAAATATAGAGCGATAAATATCGGGCGCTAGGTTTAGCCAGCGACTAATATACAACGACCGATATTATGATCGTTGGTTGTCGGTCGCTGGTGGCGCGCATCGACCGATAAGCCCTCTTAGCGACCGATAATATCAGTCGCTGGAGCCCAAATATGTTGTAGTGTATACTCAATTTTTAGGGTATTTTTCAGGTCGTGTCGGCAACTCTAAATTAGAGTCAATATCAGTATCGGTCAATAAAAAAATGTAAAATATTTGTTATACATAAAATAGAAGAACTCATCCAAAAGACTAGTCTATCATAAGAGAAAACTCATTTGATCTATAAAACCCTATACTGGTATCCCATTTTACTGATGTGAAACAAGTCTCATGTTTTGCCTTGCAATGGCATAAGCCCCGTACCCCTTAGTGCTACTATCCTCGTTGGTCACGATTGAGCTCTTCCCAAGCCACCACTCTGAGTTCTAATTGGTCACGACCACATGGTCACGAATGGCTCCTCCCAGGCCATCACTATCAGTTGGTTCTGATATCACTGTTATAGATCAAACGGGATAACTCATTCCAAAAGACTAGTCTATTGGAAGATAAAAGTCATTCTACCGATGTGGGATATATTCTATATCTTGCAATGGCGTAACACCCGTAACAATATTGTGTTCGGATTTTCAATCAAATCGATCAAACTTAAAATTTAGACAAAACATTTATGATTATACCCAAATTTTTCAAGCTGGACTAAACAGAATTTTGGAGTCAAGACACTTTTTGATAGCCCTAGGCTCAATTAAATTCTGAATTAGGGTTAGTTAGGTATGTTGACCATGATTAAGCAAATGCTAGATAGTTAGTGTTCCTTTGGGATTGGGTAATATCATTGTCCTTTCTGGTAGGTTTGTGGGTTGTCTTTGGTAGGTTGGGAGTGGTTGCCTACTTTTCCTACATCTAAATCAACTTTTTGTTTACTTCCTCTATTAGTATATTGGTTTGTACTTCATGTTGACTTTAGCATGAAAATACATGCTTAATTTAATTTAGTATTCTTTTTGAATTTTTGACTAAATGTTTCATGATATGCATCAGCAACTTAAACTTAAAATGTACGTATGTGTACGTATGAATATTAAAAGGGGGAAACCAAAGTACTAAAGTTCTACTCTTTTGTGTGGATGGAATAGTGTGGAGATAAATATGATATAGTTAGATATTTAGATTGTAGATAGTGTGGTATGGTATAGTATAATATGGTAAAATTTATGATAATAATGACTTATGTGATAAATGAGTAAAAAGAAAGTGAAAAATAGATGATAAAAGTGAGGAAAGAGAAAATTATAATTATTATTTAAAAGTATGGAATGATATGGTATGGTATGAAAAGATTATGATAAATGTGGAAAAGTGTGGTAAATACAGTGCGGAACCATACAAAAGAACAGGGCAAAAGATGGGTGAATTTTAGCGCTGACAATCTTTTGTCCGACCCAAAAAGATTGGGGTTGATCATAGATTTTCGTCCGAATTTCGACACTGATCGAATATTCAAACACAATATTTCTCACGTTTGTGTTGTCCGCAGTGGCAGATCAAGCTCTTATAATTAGAGGCGTCCACTACACTATTATATTCATCAGGTACACATAAAATCCATATTTTTTATTAAATTATACTGAGTTATTTTTTTTACCGGTGATCGTGACCACCCTTGGCTTACACTGGGATCAACCTGTTGGAAAATGATGTTTGACAACGGCTTGAATCTTCATCATCTTCACTTGACTTGACTTGATCTTCTAGCGGTATGTATGACAAGATGGAGATATAACTTAATAACCAAAAGATTAACTTGACTTATTTGGATAACGCTAAGAGTCATGGCTTCGAACTCATTTTCCTTAAGAACTATTTACTATACCGTAAATGTTCCGAGGGATAAAACTTAGAACTTGTAACACTCAAGAAAAATATTCTCACTTGAATCACTCTTGTATAGCTGCAGTCTAGATAAGAATGAGGTTATGATTAGCTTAGAATGGTGTGTCTCAAATAGCTTAGGATGTCTCCTATTTATAGGAGATTACCACCCACTTAGGATACCCTAGTCAAAGGGTAATCAAGAGCCTTAATGATGAGATTATGTCCTTAATATGACCTTGACCAAGTCAAGTCATATAGCTATTGCAATCTCAGCATAATCGTGCTTAATGACGATATCAAGCACTAATTACACAAAATCATATAGCCGTTAGCAATTAATACAATCATGCCTTCAACACGACTCGTGTTGAATCAACACGGTTCGTGTTGGCTCAACACGACCCGTGTTGATCCAACACGACCCGTGTTGAGCGCATGAATTGTTTCCTTGCTCTCTGGAAGACAACACGACCCGTGTTGCTTCCTGTTTCACCCGTGTTGATCATATTCTTATTGTTTCACTTATATATGATCCTTATACTTGATATACTTAATTCTTTAGGCTATATAATTGTCTTATACTCTTGAAATATATCCAACACAACCAATGGTTATCCAAACCCGATCTTGACTTGGATTCAGCTTCGCCCGAACTATCCAACCCGGAAAGAAAAATCGGGTCCTAACATCATTTTTTATCTGAATTTTGATATTGATCGAGTCGAATTTAACTCGGACCTAAATTTTTGCCAGTGTCAGTAAATTTAAATTAAGATTGAGTCCCTTGCTAGTACGACTAACGACCTCAACCTCTAAAGATCCGATGTTAAACTATATTGCTAGCAGATCATGCGGAAGGTGCAATATGTTTGTCAAATCGCTTATATTGTAAGTAGTTCCGCCCACTGGGTCCCTATCTCAGGGTCTAATCCAGCGGGCCTTTATTGGACCGGGGGACGGGGATGTCGATTCCTTTGTTCAAGGCCCAACCTTCTTGCACACAGCACTCCCGTGCCCTGGTAAGCCAGGAATGCTCCCCCCAGGGTTCGAACCCTGGTAGGAGGGGAGAGAAGGTGGTGTTCCTAGCCACTAAGGCAAGGACCCAATCGACTGTCTTTGTCCTTAATTATAGACCCTTTTTTTTCCATAAATTATGGGCTTGGTCCAATTTATTTATCATCAAATTTAAGTGCCTTTCAGCACAAAGTCTCAAGCCATACATCACCTAATTTGACCAAGCAAAATATTTAAAGACATAAAAACAAGACAGAATTGCTGAAACAGTCCCAAGCTCTTGCTATTAGTAAAATATTCGTCAAATTTTCTTCTGCTTGTGATTTCTGGCCCTCGTTGCTTTGAGTAGGTGTACTGAACTAAATTAATTAACTCCTTTTCTTTTAAATCAAAATTTTAAAAAAATCTATTGTTGTAAAAAAGTAAAATAAAATAAAACAATTTCATTAGTAACATGCGAAACAATATTTACAGTAAAAACCATAGTTAGATTATTATAAATGTGAAACATAGGTGTAAAATTCAACTTTCATTTAACTAACATAAATTTTACTATAATAGTTAGAGCTGGCACAATTTTGTCCAACCAGAAATACCAGAATTGTCGGTTCCAGAAAAAATCGGGTATGGTATAGACTTTTCGTCCAAATTTGTATATTGCCGAATATTCATATATAAATTTTTTTTCTATCATCCTAGCCCGATTTCGCCCGGAATTTAGTTTTGTTTGAATTGTCCGACGCGAAATTAAAGCGGGTTTGGACATAAATTTCTCGTCCGGATTTTGACATTAACCGAATTTCCAACCCCAATTTGCCTGGATCTGAATTTTTGCCAACACTAATGACAATCTTGTCATAAATATAAAATTTTATGAAGCAAGGAGGGAAAGAGCAGACAGAGGCAATATTTTCATAAAAGGAAATTGGAAAAAAAAAATAATCCATATTTTGGCGGTATTGGAAAAAAATAATCCGAACTTACAACTTTGTTGTGGATGAGCTAAACTTTAATCCCCATTATTTTTAACATCCACTACCTATTTAAACTCGTGCGAAAAGTGACGAAGTGGTGACGATACTACGCCCACGTCACTGCTCGCACGAGTTTAACTAGATGGTGGATGTTAAAAATAATGGGAACTAAAGTTCAGCTCATCCACAACAAAGCTGTAAGTTCGAATTATTTTTTGCCAATACCCTTAAAATATAAATTATTGTTTTCCAATTTTCTTTTCATAAATGTGAAGTATTATGAAATATGAAGTAAACAGGGAAGGAGCACCAACAAGGACAAGCCTCATCTTGGAGGTCATGGGATCAAGCCTCATGATTATAAATTAAATCTCCTTGTGTAGAGATGAGTAGGATCATGAACCGAGCCTTTAGATTTGTATTGGGCGTAGGTCTCCCTCCTCCCCATAGATCACTAAAAGTGCGTTTGTTTAGTCAAAAACCCTGGGGAAATGGTCAATTTTCCCGAGTTGACTTATTTCCCTATGTTTGGTTGTACATTGACCTCGGGAAAGTTTTTACAAGGTGCCCACCATTTGCAAGGTTTTCATAGGGAAAATTTCCCTTAGGGAGGTTAAGGGAAATTTTTCCCGGGGAAATATTTCCAATGGAAAACTTTTCAGGGAAACTTTTCCCCAGGAAAAATTTTCCTATGAATCTTACCAAACGCACCCTAAGTTTAATTAGCGTATTTATGAGATATAGACCTGATTTAAATGACCCAAATTTACCCTTTTAAAAAAATAGTAATGCGACTAGACCTGGCAGTTTCTGACCCGACCCGATAACTCGACTCGAACCCGCCCGGAATTTCTGGGTTTTGAACACGATTTTTTCAATTAAACCCGAAGTATACCGAACCCGAAAATGAGCGGGTCAAACCCGACCCGCCCGTTTGACCCGAAAATTTAATTTTTTAGAATTTGTGATTTTTCCTTGTAATTTTTAACGTTAAACTATAAGCGCAACTTATTTATTTGTTATTTCTCTAATTTAAGTTAAAATAGTTACAATAATCTATCATTACTAGAAGATAATCATATTTTATTATGTATATTGTACAAAAAGTAGTATTTAGAGACCATTTTTTTAAAGGAAAAGCGAAAAAAGGTCGCAATCATAACCCGTTGGGTTGACCCAAAACCGAAATACACCGCCCGTATTTTCCCGAACCCGAAATACACCCGACCCGTATTTACCCGAACCCGATATACGACCGACTCGAAACCGCCCGCCCGACCGAATTGACAGGTCTAAATGCAACTATAGTATTTCCTAATTCCTCAATAGTGTAACACCCGAGATCCGCCCATGGGAAGGAGAACAAGAGCAATAGTGTAACACCTCTGTTCTTAATAGGGGGTCTTAAAAACCTATGGTTGTATTCGACAGTAGCGTTTGGGGTAATGTTTAGTGTTTTGGATAAAGTCAAAACTCTAATTGAATAAAGTTAGTGCTCGGCAAATTAGTGTTTTAAGTAATGTTTAGCAGTTCAAGTAACATTTCCTGAACAAATTAACATTCAACGTATGGAGTAGTGTTTTACAATTTTGGCCAAAAAATACCCTTCGAAATTTTAATCTTTAGAGATAATCAATATCCTTTAATGCCAATTTACATTAATCAACCGCTAAATTTATCAAACATAATGTTCATTTGATAGTTATACGTTATCCGCTACTTAAACCTTTATATGCTACATAAATGCTATCCGTTTTATAAATTAATATCTTCTATCTAAACCGCTAATTTTACCCGACCTACATTGATGCTGACCAAAAAGAAAAAGGGAAAATAAATTAAGCCTAAACATGAAATTTGGCCATCGAAATTTTTCTGTTGGGCTGGGTGCTTTTTTCTGTTGGGCTGGATATGGGAATGAACGGAGATATCTACTTCCACCAAAGTATGGTCTACAGTTTGTCATGAATCATGATTTCATATTTTCATTCTAAGCCAAACGCACTCAAGAAGAAAATAAAACAAAGATCCTGTTTGATAAACACCTATTATAAATGATTTATTGAAAGATTTCGCTAAATATGTACTACCTCCGTTTTGTTTTATCTGTCGCCTAGGGAATTGTGGCAAAAATTTTGACCATCAATATCTTAATTTGTATAATGATTCATCATACAAAATTGATATCATTAGATTCATAATAAAAAATACTATTAAAAAAGTATAATATTATATTTTTCTATAAAATTTTTATATTAGAAATTATTGATTAAAAATTGGCACTGAAAACCGTAAATGACAGATAAAAAAGAACGGATGGAGTATTTGGTAAAAGAGTCTATTCTCTGAATTTATTGGATCCAATAGGCTGATTTTCAATAGGTTGACATGAGCAGCCTATTGGATTGATTGTTTGTAGAAATTCCCATTTAATCTAAAAATTTACCCAAAATTACATACATGTCGTCATAAAAGTAATTGATACCTATTACTCCATTCGTTCCATATTAACTGTCGTCTTTGGAAATTGTGTAGTCAAATTTCAAAAATTTTGACCATAAATTTCTCAATATATACAATGAGTTGCTGTACAAAATTATCACCATTAGATTCGTAATGAAAATACTATCATAAAAGTATAATATTGCAATTGTTAATAATTTATTATGTAAGAAAGTATCAATCAAAAAAATGACATTGAAGACCGTGAAAGTCAAAATTATGACAATTAATATGAAACGGAGTGAGTATTTTAAAACTAGTGACAATGGATATAAATAAAAGTTCAACAATTACTTTTTCAAAAACAACTAACTTTACTCGACACAACTTTTCTAGACGACCAATTCAAATCAAATAACTAATACAAACAAGTCTAGTGATGGGCAATGGGTCGGGTCCCCTCCCCATCGAGTCAATAGGGTCAGGATGTAGAAAACAGCGGTCGACGAAGGGTTGGATCGTAAAAGGGTCGACTCGTTAACGGGTCGGCCCATTTAACAATATGAAAAGGTCGATAAATGGGTCAGACTAGGTCGACCTATCAATAACTCAAAATAAATAGTTTTTCTTATTATCTTAAATGCTAAACTTACTTAAGTATATTACTAATACCTCACATTAATTTATAATTAACATAACTGTTTTTTTGTACAAGTATAATTTACTTTAACTTTAGGGTCGAAACGAATCGACCCGTAGGTTGAGCCTTAGACCCTGTTCTTTTGTGCGCTTCCACGTTGCACACCTACCATATTTTATCACACTTACCACAATTCTCCAATATCATCTCATACCATTTTACACTTTACCACAACAATCATAGTTTTCTCCGTTTTTTCTTTTCTCTCTCCTCACTTTTTTCGATTATTAAAAGCCAAAAGGCTTAAAAGTTCATACAAAACAACAAACCGCAGACTAAACAGCAAACAATCACCACCAAAAGAAAAAGGTTACAGCCAAACTGCTAAAAACATAACACATCAAAGACTTCTACAAGCACCACAGCCAAACGAAACCTACACATCGCAAATAAGATGCAAAAACTATGTAATCAGCTTGAAGGGTCATCAAGGACTTGTCCGCCTATTGCATTGCCAACAATCACAACATTTCGGTCAATCTCAGCTTCAATATCATCAAGACTGTCATCTTCCAATTTGTTTGCATGCCTATTCATCTTAACCTTTTGGCCATGAGCAACTTTACACGTTGTATCTCTGACAAGCTGCAACTTAATTTTCATCAACATATTCAACTTTCTCCTACTCCTGCCTTTACCCTTCGAAGCCTCGAGAATAAATTCTTCAAGATCTGCAAGTAAGTTATGTTCAGCCAGACCATCAACGGGTTCAATTGGGTTACTATGAGTGCAGTCACTGCTAGAGGTCATCCGATTGGTTTTGGAACCAATAAAGAGAGCATCTTTATAAGACAACTTGCATGCATGCTTGTTGCTATCCAAACCAACATTGATAGAGTCCGTAATGGTTTTGCTAGCAGCATCCACAGACCCGTCACAATAAGAAGCCTCAAAAGAGTCGAGCACCACCTTGTCTTCTTTTCCAAAATTCTCAACCCATTGTTAACCTCACAAGGGGACGACGAGTGCAAAGCATTCGAAATAGGAGCACCACCATTATTCTTTTTAGGGAGCCATTTCTGACTAAATTTTGCAATAGTGGGAGGACCAACAACTTGTTTTTTATTGAATTTAGCCCAAGAAACAAAAAGCCTCATGCGATCGACAATTCTAAGATTCATCTCATTAATGACTTTGCACCCATCATCCCTATTCGCAAATCGCACAAAGCCAAATTTTCTACCATTCTTTCCAACTTTATTTAGGATATAAGCATCAACGATACCACCAAACTTGCTAAATAAAAACTTAAGCCTCGAGCTTCCCATGTTGATCAGCAAATTATCAATAAAAAGGGAATACATACGCTTATCTTTAGAAGACATATAAGATACAACAGGGCCAACTTTGAGGGGTGAGACATTGACAACACCACGAGCATCACTAACCACATGAACAGGGGAAGGAGTCAACAATCCACCATGAACCTCCCCCAACTCTTTCAACATAGCAATAATTTCACAAGTTCTATTCAAGGAGGCCCGACACCCAATTTTTGACGAAAAATTCTCCAAAGAAATGGAGGAAACATGACACTCAAGTTCAGATTTCAACACTGTAAATTTATCCAGAAATATGTTACTTAAATCCATGACCAAGCACATGGAGAAAACCCGCAGAACACCGATAAAAATCACACCCATGACCCAACAACTTATAACTGATGGGAGAAACAATTGCAAGAAGTCACCTGAGAATTGGGGAATCGCCCGGAAGCAACGGAACTGGATACCTTCACCCAAGCCAGCACCGCGAGTCCAACCAGAGGGCCAGCGACTCCCCGGCGACTAGGAACACGACGACCAACGACGCTCGACCAAGACACGCGACTCGGGGTCCGAAGAGGCGAAAGCTAGGTTTATAGGGGCAGCGAATGAACCGAGGAGGGAGAGGCACACGACTCGGCAATCGGAGCATCGACCTCCCGGGAGGCCGATGAGCCCTCCGGCGACCAGGGACGGCGACCGAAAATGGGCAGGATTCCTAAGAAGGTTAATGGTCGGACTGGAGAGATTGAAGGTCTTTTGCTGAGTGGTGCTTTCACTATTCTCTCTCCTCACTTTTTTCCTCTACTTTTCACTTTTTCTCCCTCACCTACCACATCAATCATTCTTACTACAAATTTTACGTATCATACTATACTTTTCATTCTCTTTCCATACCACACCATTATCCACACTCTATCATCTTCACAAAAGAACAGAGCTTTAATTTTGCTAGAAAGTCCTGACCCTATCCTCAATCTCATAGGATTAGCCTTGACCCGACCCGACCCCACACAGCCAATGGGCCGATCTTGCCCTGACCCGACCAATCCTTTGCCCACCCCTATAAACAGTCAATTCAAACGACTAATAGCAAATAACCAATACAAATAATCAACCACCTATCAAAATCTAAAAGGGAATCCACGTTATTTCTACCTCCGTCCCTAATTATTTGTCAATTTTTTTTAACTATTTTGTTCCTTTTTATTTGTCAAATTATTTAACTTTTATAATTTTAACAATCATAATATCAATTATATCCCTAATAAAAAAAGCTTTTTTTTTTTATCTCATTTTAAGAATATTTTTAGCAATTTAAAAATTTTCACCACATTTCTTATGTTTATTAATTTTGATTTGATGAATGAGTTGTAATACTCCCTCTGTTCCCTACTAACTGTCGTCTTTGGAAATTGTGTAGTCAAACTCCAAAAATTTTGACCTTAAATTTTTCAATGTATACAATGAATTGCTATATAAAATTACTATCATTAAATTCGTAACGAAAAATACTATCATACAAGTATAATATTACAATTGTTAATAACATATTATGTAAGAAATTATCAATCAAAGAGTGATATTGGAGACCGTGAAAGTCAAAATTATGACAATTAATATCGAATGGAGTGAGTATACAATTAGGGACGGAAGCAGTATTATTTTTTTTGGCTGGGCCTTAAAACAGAACGGGAAAATTAATGGAAGCACATACAAAATTTAACGCGGAAGAAACTTGGATTGGAACTGGTTGTTGGTTTGCTTCGCTGTCAGTCTGATCGTGTGGGCGGGTAATCTATTACCTCTCTCTCTTTATTCTTCTTCTCTGCGCAAGATTTCAGTGCAAAATTCGTGTTCAATCCAAGAAAGAAATTAGGGTTTCGCTGATAAAGAGTAGTGAGGAAGATGGACCAGATACTTAACAAGGTCGGATCTTACTGGATTGGCCAAAAGGCTAACAAGGAGCTTAGTTCCGTCGGCAGTGACATCAATGTAAGTCAATCCTCCACCATCACTCGCTGCTTCTTCTTGTGCTCGTTTTTCTCCTTTTCGGATCGGAATTGATTTCAATTTGTGTGTTAGGGTTTCTTGTTTCTGGATACAGCTTATCAATTCGTATCATTCAGTTTTGTTTGATGTCGATTTTGTGATTTTGTTGCCTGGAAATTGAATTTCATGCTCAGCTGATGAATTCGTCTGTCAGTTTTGTGATTTTGTTGCCTGGAGATTGAATTTCATGCTCAGCTGATTAATTCGCTTCATTCGATTTTGTTTGATGACAATTTTGTGATTTTGTTGCCTGGAGATTCAATTTCATGCTCAGCTGAATAATTCGCTGCATTCGATTTTGTTTGATGTCAATTTCGTGATTTTGTTGCTGGAGATTGAATTTGCTTCTCAGTATGGGAGATCGTGTTTTGTCTTGGTTGCTATTTCAATTTGTGAGATCCAGTCAAGCGTCATTGCTTAGAATTATTCTTATACGAGTCTTTGACCAGTTTTGAGTGGGAAACGGAAATTTGATACACAATGTTCGTTAGTTCTTGCTACAGCTGATTGATTCATTTCATCAATTTTGTTTGATGTCGATTTTGTGATTTTGTTGCCTGGAGATTGAATTTCATGCTCAGTGCGGGAGATCATGTTTTGTTGTGCTTGCCATTGATGAGTCTTGTTCAATTTGAGAGATCCGGTCATGTGTCATTGCCTAGAATTATTCTACTTAAGTCTTTGACTGGTTTTAACTGGGAAACGGAAATTTGATGCACAATTTAGCATTTTCTGAAGCAGTGGACGTTTTCTTTAATAGCAATTGAATTTTTTGGGGTTGAATTTATGTTCTTTGGAGTCTATTGTTTACAACCTTAGTGCTCCAATTGAGGAAGAACAGATTCTTTATCGATCTGGGCGTTGTTTGGGTGTAACCTTTGCTCTGGGAGGACTTTGTGTCTCAGAATTGGACATCATGAATGCCCATGAATATTTGTTTGAGTACTTTTGCTTGTCCTCGATGCAGTTTGTTTTTCATGTTTGACGAGAAAGTGAAAATCCACACCATTTGAAGCCAGTGTGGGAGAATCCAACTCAAACTTCCTATGGAGTTGCAACTTGCATATTCAAACATACCTCTTCATTTACTTCAAGTTATGAGTAGGAGGTTGCATTAATTCACATTTTTTTAAAGTTTGAGCGTCATTATTGATGCTTTATTCTAGCCCTATTTCATTCGAAAATGGGATGACCGAAGACTAATTTCTTATGACAAGTTTGAAGACTTCTGTTGGACTGAGGATAAACCCGGGCCCTGTGTTTTGGTCAGCTTTGAAAGGCAATCCATCCAGGTTGAAGTGTTAAGGGATGATACGAGGTCATATCATAGCCATTCGTCCATTTAGGACTCTTAGCTATACGTAACTAATCATTTCCAACGTCATGCATTTATTCAGGGATATGGAAGTATCTTATTGATTTTGATTGTTATATGAGAATCCCCACATCATGTTTTGCAGTAGGACATTTGGGGTTTTGGATTTTGGATGTATTTATTGATTTTGGTTGTTGTCTGTACATTATTCAGAAGTGTGGATTACTTGGATTTATAGTATTTAATTGTTCACGCCATCAATGAGCAAGATCTGTATTAGCCTGTAGGTTAAGACATACAGTGATATTTCTTGTCATTTTTAGATTCGCTCAATGAACTGAGGGACATAAATGGTTAATGTTCCTCTTCAACACTAACCTATTTAGTCCTTGGTCTGTTCTAGCTGGAACCAACTGGCTTAGATGCCTCTATTGAGGTATTCTTTCTTATACCATATGAGGGAACTAGAGAGTTGGATGGTGAGCATTGAAAAGAACCGATTGTTTGCTGGCACCATTCCAAAGTTGGATTGGATTTTGGATGTATTTATTGAAAAGAACTGATCGTTTGAGCCACCTTCTCTCTATGAAATAATAAGTTGTTCTTGCTCAAAATTAGTTGCACCGAGCAATGTTAGGATGCTTCTCTATGGGACTGTTTCAAAGTGATCTATTCTCCAATTGATAATAGAAATATTGACACTAGAGAGGTAACTACTCTGGGAGTTGGTTTCTTGCCAACTGAAGCACAACAGTCGCATTAGGAGTACCTAGAGAAATAACTTACAAGGGGAGACTGAAAGCGCCTCCACCCCACCCCTACCACCACCACCACCCCCCCCCCCCCCCCCCAAAAAAAAAAGACCCTTCTTGTGCCTTAACATATAGCTGCTATTAATAGCCATTTTTCAGCCGTGACAAAGTCCTCCATTTGTAAGTAAAGTAATTTTGTTAATTGAAGGAAGTACGGCCTCTTCTAGATAAGGTTTGACCAACGCTTTCTGGATCTATTTCTCTCGTCTCCTTTGTTTAACTGCAGTAAACACTTGCATGTAAGCACGTGAGCGAGTGTACACACACCCACGCCAGTTCTTTTGGCTGCATGTTTCTGTCAGTCATATTTAGGTGCTCTTGTTACAATTATGGCCAATAACACTGTTATCAATGATCTATAAAGAAATAGAGGGGGGAAGTTCCACTTTCTTTTGGAGCATTGAACCTTGCAGATATGAAGTTAATAAAGATTAGTCTACTGTGGGTTTGTGCGATCTTGTATAGATGGGCTAATTATGACATCATTGCTCAGGTCCTTGGGATTCGATATACTTGTTCCAAAGCCAATCACATGCCCTCTCAAGAATTGCGTTTTTATGGCCATAACTACGAGGATCGCTACCCTTAGGGTCGATCCATGTTTTGGAACATTCAATCCAAAATACGGCGTTTTTTTGTACTGTAACACTGGGGGTTGAGTTCTTGATCTGGGCTCGAATAGGTGCATCAAGGGAATCATCTGGAAATCTGGAACTAATCAACTAAGTGTGCTGGATGTTATCAATTCTGAAGTATGACCCACTTCTTTAGTTCATATGCTTCCACTGTTGACCCAGATGAGGAGTTTTTCCTGAGATTTGTTCATATGCTGGTTTATGTGTTATGTTGAGGGAAAACCATCTGTTTGCACTTTGCAGTTTTCGAAGGTTTTGTGCAGCATTTATGGAATATTCTCCAATAGGAAAGATTGTGATAGTTAGGAAATGAATTATGATGGTGACATTTGTAGATTAGGAAGATAAGGGGTTAGTTGTAAAGAAGGGGCTACACTTTTTTGACTGTAGACTCTTCATAGTCAAATGATGGAATGAGGATACGTGTATAGTTACTTCCACTATTGCTCTCCTGCATGTATGGGTGAAACTTTCTCTTGATGTGAAATACTGGAATGTTGATCGTTTCAGCAAAATTGGAAGCACAGTAGGTATTCCTATCAAGTCTGTTAGACAATGGAAATGTCCTGTTTCAGACTTTCAGCTATGTTGAACTTTTAATATAGATGAAATCAGATGAACCTTTCCCAGATCATATGGAATTCATTAACAATCGGGGAATAGTTATCACTTTGCCGGTTATGTATGATTGGAAGCCTCTGAGATGCATAACACTGACTCATGTATGGCAATCAGGAAGAGGTATGCAGAATCAAACTCTAGGTTATTTGAGAATGGATGGGTAAATTAATTCAACCTGCTATTGAGCCTGTTTCACTTCAGCATTCTCAGGTTATTACAACTTAAGGTTCAAGTGATGCATCAAGCTCATCCAATCAAAGTCCCATCTAACTCAGCCTAGCATATCCCCTGCTAGAAGACTGTTTGAGGCAATACTTCCCTTTCTTCTCAGTTTTAAGCTATGATAACTGAAGAAACAGTGAGGGTTATTGCTCAAAGGACAGAGGGGTTGCCTCACCTTTACCGTGGATGGCATTCTCTGTTGGAATGTGGGGGTCTTGAATAGACCTAGGCAGATATTGCTATCTACCAGCAGCAACATCAAGTTGGGTTAGTTTCTACTTCGGGACAAAAATAAAACAAAATAATGTGAAGGCAGTGGTAAATAGCATGTTTTCTGGTTGGTTGATCTCAGAGGAGAATCTAGGTAGCTTGGAAACCTCATAGTTACCTAGTTTAAGATCTTGATTGTATGGAGCAATTTGGTACGCTGTAAGGTCACTATGTTGAGGAATAATGTTGAATTCTTTGCGACTTTCATAGTTTCATCTATGGTTTGAATACTGTGATGCAGAAGAAACCCTTACGGTGCAAGCTTTGTGACATTGCAACCTCTGATGATGGATGGTTGTTATTGGGAGATTTTGACTCAGTTTTATGTGTGTAGAGGTATACAGTTGGAGAGACTGAGGTGGAAGATTATGAGCGGTTGATTTCAAAACTTGTTTGGAAGCTTGTGATTTGCATTAATTTGGGTATTTTGGTCCCTATTTTAATTGGATCAAGTGCGTGGGTGTATAAATGTGTGTGTGTGCGCGCATGTAGATGTGAGAATGAGTGTGTGTGTGTGTGTGTGTGTGTCTTATTTACTTCTAACAAATGGCACAATTTTATCGGTCCTCTATTAGGTACTTCCCATTTACTTTAGGAAGTAAATAACTGTTAGTTATATTAAGTTATCACTTATCCATATATTATTCATTAGAATTATTATGTATTGTTTTGTGTCTGATACATTAAATTAAGTTATTTTTTGAACAGAGATTTGCTAGTACATACATAATATAATTTGAGCCATGTTGAGCATGGCAATAGCTCTAGTATGGCTATTTAATACTTTTTGCTTCTGATCGTTACCAGTCACTGGGGAGCAGCATTGGAGACAGCACCAAGTGGATAATGAATAAACTCAGAGGTAATAATGCTTCTGCAATCTAAACTTCTTTTCTGCTGCTCAAAATCTGAACATTGTCCTCATCGGAATCTGAGATTGTGCCCCGTTGACATTTTTCTCTATGAGCTCAAACTTCCACTCTGCAGTCCATGGGTATTTTTGAAAGAACCCCCCTAATAATTCTTGCCAGGGTTAAGGTTATAGCCTGACTACCCCAGGTTGTGCTGGATGTAAAGCATGAGCCATTTTATTATGCAGACTGACCCCCCCCCCCCCCCCAACCCCAAAAAAAAAAAAAAAAAAACACCCAAAGGTTTTACCTTTGTAAATCATTTCAAGAACTGTGCTGATTGGCGAGTTGGATGATGTCTTGTATTGAGAACGAGTGGTTAGTACTAGGGATTAAAAATGCGGTTTCGATTGTGGGTTTGGTTTTGGATGTGGTACGTAAAGATTAGCCAAGTCTTCTGTGGGTCAAACACAGTTTGCCGCACGCGAAACCCTTTTGATCCAGTTGTTTTTGCACAAATTGGCCACATTTTCAATCGATGGCCAGTAGCATGGGCCTTTTGTCAAATTGAACACCTATCTATGGTATGCTAGGCAAGCATACTGTAATTCAGTTATCAGAAAAGGCCTTGAACTCCCCAAACCCTAGCTTGGTGTGAACTGGGATACATACCAAGTTCGGAACATTGAATTGGTACCTATATTGCAAAGATCTGTCTTCAGTTATCACTGGATTGTTTTCTCAAAGGATTGTTTAAGAAAAGCAAGTCGCCAACACGACCTTAAAGTAGTTGCTTCTTATTATGGGAATTTACACCGTGGGATCATATCGAACTGTGTTAAGGATGAAGCCACGGATTCGTTTTCTGGTAAAGTGACTTCCTCTGTAATTCTATCGAGTTTTAGGTTCCACATTTCCTTGTGTCCTGCTTGTCTCTTGCTTGATTGATCACAAGAAAGAACTGTTTCCAACCAACCATGTGTAAATCAGTAATCACTAATCTATGCTGTGACGATATAATAAGCACAATGTTTGTTTAATCGCAGGGAAAATGCAAAAACCATTATCAGAGTTGCTAAAGGAGTACGACATGGCAGTCGGGATCTTCCCGAAGGACGCCACTCACTACGAGTTTGACGAAAAGACGGGTAAACTGACTGTATATGTCCCTCAGATTTGTGAAGTGGGCTATAAGGACTCGTCCGTCCTCCGGTTTTTCACCACCGTTACCGGTTACCTCGAAAAGGGGAGGCTGGCCGACATAGAAGGACTGAAGACAAAGGTTATGATCTGGGTAAAAGTGACCACAATTACTTCCGAAGGGTCAAAAATACATTTCACCGCTGGGGTGAAGAAAACCCGAAGCAGGGAGGCGTATGAGGTCCAGAGGGATGGAGTAGGTGTAGATAAGTTTTGAGATGAGTTTCGAAGGTCGGATTATTGTATGTGTGTTCATCAATTTGTAATGAAATTTGCAAGAGGTCTTGCTATCCTCTACCCTAACATAAACCTATCAACTTTATACTGAAATGAATGTATGTTCTTGATTGGGAGCGATTGAAAGTTCTTGCCTAATGAGATCCTCCACAAATGAAATATGAGCTCAATTTTCTCATTCCTACCGGTCTTGTTAGCAGGTTTTTTTGGCCTAAAGTAGACTGTGGAGCGGAGCTGAGGTACAGCGAGAAAATACATGAGCGCGCCCTCACTAATGTGAAGATAGAGAAGTCGAGGTTGAGCTTGGTGAAGGATATTGACAAAATTAACTGTTCAGTTAGGTTAATCATCTGGTTCAAGATCATGTGCCGGAGGTAAACCGGTAACTTATCCTGTCATAATTTTCACTTGGTTTTGTTTTGTCGATTTTTGGATAAGTTTCATCTGTTCACGGTTCAGTTTAAGGTAACTTATCCTGTTAGAATTTTCACTTGGTTTTATTTTGTCGATTTTTGAATAAGTTTGATTTGTTCACGGTTCAATTTGAGTTGAGCTTTGACGATTCTACAACTCGTTCTTTGGCGATTTATGAAGCATCGTCCCCTGATTGATTTTAGGTTTACATTCAGTCTAGTGTCTTCTTCCTTTCATATTTTGAGTGACAGAAGGTAGAGAGCAGCAAAAAGGTTAGAAACGTCGAGTTATGCTAACTCTAGTCATTGAATTGAAAGTTGAAACTCAGAGGAGACATAGTAGAGGCCATTGGTAGGATAGTTAGAAGTTATTAATGCAAGTATTCAAGTTCTAAAATTAGCTCTTCTTATAATTTTCTAGACGTTATCAATATTTATAGGTCTCAGTATCTCACTGATGACCTTAAAATAAACAATTAAGTGATATTTTGTTTGGAATTGTGGCATTAACACACATGAATGTGACATTTCATTGTGATTTAACGTTGGTTTGAGTTTTTTTGTTTTTATAAATATATTCGTTCCTAAATTCTAATGCATAAGTTAACATTGGCCTGAATGAACCTTAATTAAGGCCGTGTTCTTTTATGCGGTATTTTGCGGTATCGCATGGTATGGTGTGGTGAAATTGTGGTGGGTTGTGGTGTAATTGTGGCGGGTTATTGGTATGTTGTGGTGGGTTTTTTGTATATATAAAAATATTGTATTGGTAATTGTGAAAAAGTAATTTGTGGTGGGTTGTAGTGAATTGTGGTAGAATGGTATTTTGTGGTGGGTTGTGCCAAACTACGGTAGACTGTAGCACCGCAGTTTGCCAACCGCAGAAAATAACATGACTTAAAAGACACATTCCTATTAAAATTATGGTTTCTCCCTATACAGCTTCATATAAACCCTAATTTGTGAAAATTTGCCGATCTATTTGCCAAGATGGCAATAGTAAGTTATTAATTACTTATGTTAATTAAAATTAACTTAAACAATATATCAATTTAGATTTTCTCAATTTTTTTTTCGATAGTTGATAGCCAAAAGGCTAAAAAGTTTTACAAATCACAGCAAACCGCGAAAAACAGCAATCAATCACCTCAAAAAAATACAACCAAACACTGCCAACATAAAAACACCAAAGGACGATCACGCCCACGACAGTCAAAAACAACACAACTCAATACACACTGCTAAAAGATCAAAACATCAGTTTGGTGGATCATCAGGGAATCGTACGCCAATATCATTGCCAATACTCCTAGCTAAACGATCTATCTTAGCATCGACGTCGTCAAGACTTGGCAACTTCCAAACTATACGCTCGCCTGGCCATCTTAATTTTCTGACCATCCAACCATCCTTATGACCAGATCATTAAGAGATTTAACCAAGATGCTGAGAGTGCGGTCACTGCCGGATTTTCTCAATTTGATACAAAGATTTTTCAACTCAACCAATAATAACGGAACTATGTATGATTCAAATTTATGTCACATCAACAACATATAAGTGAATTGTCTTCTGCCAACTTTTCTATCTCCAATCAAACCTCTTCAACCATTTTACATTGGAATTTAACTAAAACAATGTAGAAAATACTAAGAACCTCAAATAAATAAAATTATAAAGGACAAAATCCACGTCATTCCAGCTGTTGCTGGTACCCAATAATCAAGCATCTTTCCCCATTCTCTCCTTCTTTTTATTTTATTTTATATTATTTTTTTTATGGAAGCATCTTTGCCCATTCTGACCCGTTCACATTCACAATTCATAAATTCCTATCACTCAACCATCGCTTCCCCACTCTCACCCCCTCACGATGAACCCCAAACTCCAACAACCCTTGCAAGGAACTAGCACCGCGAAAATTTGGGTTCGAATAAGTTCGAGTCAGTCTAATTCGAGCTATCTCCAAATTTGGACGGAAAAATGACATCTAGATCCAGTATTTATTCGGGTCGAATTGGGTCAGACAATTCGGACGAAACGGAAATCGAGTTCAGGGAATAGAAAAAGAGAGATATCGTGTCCAAATATTCAGTCAATTCGTTATTATCGGCAAAATTTTGTTTGACCTGGAAAATGATTGGTTTTGTCCTAATCCGATTTTCACAATGACTGAACTACTTAATATTCGGACACAATATTTCTCTTTTTCTATTGTCCGCCTCCGATTTTTCCTCGAATTCAATTTCGTCCAAGTGACCGGCCCGAGAGAAAGGGCTTCGACATCAATTCCTCGTTTGAAATTTAATGCTGACCGAACCGACTTTACCGGATCCAAAACCTTGCCAACACTAAATTCGGTCATATCAAAATCGGATTCGGCCAACTCTAATTTTTCTCAGTTTGGACAAAATTTTGTCAGACATTTCCGTCGTTCCAGAACCTTCCACCCACTCGTCAAATCTGACGGTCAGGAAGAGCGCGTGCAATTGACCTCTACCTTCCCGCGAGTGATAACAAAGGCAATACAAAACCGACAAAGAAAAAGTAAGAAGATAACGAGATTGCAACGTGGACCAGATATTTCCAAGAACCACGAGCTCACCACACGCCCCTTATCCACTTTTAATCTCAGCCGTCCATGCTAGCACCCCATCCAACGGTCCTCCACAAACCCCTATGCCACCCAACCACTTGGCCTCCTCCTATATATCCACCCCCAGTTTTCCGCCATTTTTATCAGCTGAAGAACACAAATCCAGAAAAAAAGAAAAAGAAAAATCGAGAGAAAAAAAGATGTTGAGAGCAGTGGGAGTTTCGACGGGAGGAAATCTTCCCCTGTTTCGCACCACACAATCCTCCCCTGCTCCTCTCAATCAGAGCGGTTCGTTGAGATTGATCCCATCCAGATCGAATTCAGGCGTGATTTCGAGCAAGAAATCATCGATTGTGTCTGCTATGCAGGAGAGTGGGAGTCTCACTGGAATAGTTTTCCAGCCATTTGAGGAGGTGAAGAATGAAGAATTCATGGTGCCGATTCAACCTAATGCATCGTTAGCTCGTCAGGGATATGCTGAAGAGTGCGAAGCTGCTGTAAATGAACAGATCAAGTACGTATTCATCTTTTTTCTTTATGTTTATTTCTCAGTATTTTGTGGATTACTGTTGTTTTGATGAGGATTTTATGCGTGAGATTTGCGGTAATTTGATAGAATGATGTTACTCTGCAATCTCGTCAAGATTGAGAAGTCATTTTTACTAGTTTTTCAATTTTCCAATTGCATTTCAAATCAAAAATTTGGATGAAAGCATGTTATCTTACTAATTTTCTTGTTTTATTATTAAGTTTCATTGAACTGACTCCAAATTTTGATTTTAATCAAGCATATTTTGTGGTTTACAGTTATTTTGATGAGGATTTATGTGTGAGATTTGCGATAATTTGATAGAATGATGTTAATCTGTAATCTCATCAAGATTAACAAACCTTATTATATCAGTCATTTTCTGAATTCTGACCATCGTTTGTTTCATTTGGATGATTTACAGTGTGGAATACAGCGCATCGTATGTGTATCATTCGTTGTATTCATACTTTGACAGAGATAATGTCGCTCTGAAAGGCATGGCCAAGTAAGTAGACAGAAGCAATCATTTCTTTTGAATTTTTTCTGTTGAATTTTTGTGAATGAATTGAATTTGTAGTTGGAACATCCAACTTATGCTGTAATTCGTATGGAATTTAGATTCTTTAAGGAGTCAAGTGAAGAAGAAAGAGAGCATGCTGAGAAGTTGATGAAATATCAGGTAATGATTGATTAATCTCTAATCTCTATGCTTTCAGGATTCAAATTTTTCGTTCCATGTTAATTTTTGTTTTTGAAAATCGTGCAATCAAATTTTTTTTTTTTCAAAAATTTTGACAAAAAATTTCTCAATATATACAAGGAGAAATTCTACCATAGTTGAATTTATTTTCAACTATGGTAGTTGAAATGTACAATTGCTCTTAATAATATATTAGGTAAAAACTTATCATTTAAAGAGTGATATTGAAGACCATGAAAGTCAAAATTTTGACATTGGAAATCGAGAAAGTCAAAATTATGATAATTAATATGGAACGAAATGAGTAAACAACATGTTCACTTTGTTGTTTGGATTTAATAGGTTGATTTTTAATAGGCTGAATTAGTCTATTTTAGAAATGATTATTTACCTAAATTTTTATTAAAATCATGTCAAATTCACTAGTAATAATTGATTTAAATTATGTTGAATTATTGACAAATGACATAAATAAAATTTATCAAATATCATTGTTTGAAATAACTAACTTTACCAAACATTTTTCAATATAAACAACCAATTCAAATGAGTCAATTATAAATAGCCAATACCAACCGTCAATAATTTAACAAATAGGGCGTTACACGATACTAGGGAGTAGGGATGACTTTGGGGATTTTAATAGTATTCTGTAGATGACATGCTTTTGCGGAGATTTTCCCTGTATGGTTTTAGCTGTTGTTTTTACTGTTTTACAATTTAATAGATCTCTGTAACGTCTATGATGTGAATTTTAGACTTTTATCGACTTTCAATTATTCAAAAATGCAAATATTAACCTTTTATTGACTTTCAGTAATTAAAACATAGTTTCCATGAGTGTCTTTAATATCTTATATATTGTCCATCAGAACATGAGAGGAGGAAGGGTGAAGCTTTACACAATTATGATGCCCCCTTCAGACTTTGAGCATGCTGAAAAGGGAGATGCTTTATATGGTATGCCTTTATTTTTTGTATATAGTTTAATTTTTCAGTTTTTCTTCTCATAATCAGAATTTTTTTGGGGGTCTAACTTTTGAATAAAATCTTGTTTTCAGCAATGGAGTTGGCTTTGTCACTGGAGAAGCTTGTGAATGAGAAATTATTGAGTTTGCACAGTGTAAGACATTTAAACTCATCACCTCTATATAATTATTTGGTAAACCAAGGCAAATAACTTGAGTTGAATCTAATATTCTGCTTACATTGAATCTCAGGTTGCAGAGAAAAACAATGATCCCCAGTTACAGGAATTTGTCGAAGGCGAATTCTTGAATGAGCAGGTAGCTTGGCGAACACCATAGCTTGATTCAGTTTCCGTTGCTCGATTGTTTTATTTATTTCCGATTATTGAAAGTCGTATAATGGTGAAAGTTCACAGTACACAGCAAACACAATATTACAAGAAACAACAAAATAACCACCTCCTAAAATGAAAAAGAAAACCTACATATCAAACAGTTACACTCAAATTAGGGCTGGCAAAAGTCTGTCCAATTGGATAATCCAGATTTGTCCGACCTGAAAAAATCGGTCACGATCGTAGAATTTTCGCATGAATTTTGACATTTACTAATTTGACTGAAAATACACCCATAATCTTTTTCAAATTTCTATTGTTCAAACCTGATTTAGACTTAAACTTATGCTTGTCTGATTTGTCCGACCCGAAAACTACGCGAAAAATTGGGTATCGGACATCAATTTTTTGGTCGATATCCAATTTGTCCGAACCCAAATTTATCCGAACCCGAATTTTTGGCAACTCTAACTCAAAGTAACAGGTAAGCCAAAGGCTCAAAAAGTATTACAACACACTAATATATATTCTCCCTTTTGATTGAACTACCCAGGTTGAGGCAATTAAGAAGATTGCAGATTATGTGACTCAATTGAGAATGGTTGGCAAAGGACATGGTATGAATTGGTTTCTTAAAATAGTTGTCTTGCCATATATATTGAGAGAATAACAGAGACTAATAAGTTGATTACTAAAACCAATTTATGTGTATTGCAGGAGTATGGCACTTTGATCAAAGGCTTCTTCATTAAGCTATTAGTTACCTGAAAAATAAATTAACCTGGCAGTTTGAATGCAATGGGTAGAAATTATTAGGAAGCTTTGTATGTGTCGAATCATGTGTTATAGATGAAATTCACTGTTAGTGACTATGCTTATGCTAGATAATGATAATACTCGATATGTACTTTCATATTGTGTAAAACTCTAGCAGAATTGAAGTTATGTGATGACTGATGATTGGTTGTCGGGTTTGTATCACTTCTAAAGCTTTCAAAAATATTAAAGAAATCAAGTTTCTTGGTGTGTCAAGTTTACGTAAGAGTAAATTACATTTACCCTATCTCATATTTGTGGTAATAATTTTTGCACACCCGACATTTGGGAAATAATTTTCACCCTACTTGACATTAAGTGAAAGTGATTTTGCAAAATCTGATCACTTCTCATCATAAATAAAACGATGAAATGACCATTTAAGTCATTTCCTTCTAAATATTAATGGACAACATGATACACTCACATAGTCATATAGGGACACTATTGTATTTCCTCATTTCCGATGAGAAGTGACAAGATTTTACCGCTAAAAATCACTTTCACTAAATGTCAGGTAAGGTGAAAATTATTTCCCAAATGTCGGATGTGCAAAAATTATTACCACAAATGTCAGGTAGGGTAAATGTAATTTACTCTTTATGTAATATGTGCCAAATTTGGGCTTGCCAGTTGCCATTCCCTTTTATTCAATTTTCTAGTTTGTGAAATTTGAAATGGACACCTTATATTCACGGGCCTACCTGTTAATTATTTGGAATTATTAGAGTATAAAAATCATTCTTGCGACTTCAATCGAATCTCAGCACCCTTATATTCCTTTGCACAAGGTGAAGGGGGCATTTGCAGCATCTATACTTCAAGTCCAAAGGGCATTTGCGTAAGAGAACGTGTTAGAGTATAAAAACCATTCTTAATGCTTCAACCATTAGCTTAAATTTTTGGTTGAAATGATTCCACATGAATGATTGTTAGCGCCTCAGTAGTTTGAATTAATGTATTTGGTATGATTAACCGGTTGTGAAAACGTAAGTTGATGAAATTTCACTTCTACCCATAGCAATTTAATTTTTTTATATTTAATATTTTACAATAATTATATTGTTATTCAATGCTGACTTTATTTTCTTTTTCTTAATTATTGGAATTTATGACTTCAAAAATTCCATTATGTGGTTAGAGTTAATGAAATGAATAATTTTTTAACTCTATAAAAATTAAAAATAAACATATTAATTTATAGTTAAATATAACACCATAACAACACACGCAACTTTTAGTTTGCATGGTGTTAGAGAAAAGGTAAGTATTAGTAAGGTAACTTCGGAAGCGAAATAAATTGAGATGGCGGATATTACGACAAAATTGAGGAACGAAAAAATAACAACGATAAAATCAAACACAAGATTTACGTGGGAAACCGAAGAATTCAGAGAAAAACTCACGGACGCCGACAGCCAGAAAATAATCCACTATGAGAAAATGAGGATTACAACCTGATCACATATGATAGGTGCATCTTGTATCAAGAACCCACTCATCTCTAGCTATCCTACTCGATGTGGTAGCCAACGCATCATCCATAACTACAAACTCATCACCATCTGACTCGGACTCAACACAGTTTGAGGTACCAGGTTTGGTGTTGTTATCCTTACTACCCTCCTTTTGGTCTCTCTCTGCTTAGTCCAACAATCCTTCTTTATATGCCCCATCTTACCATAGTAGTTACACTTCTTGTTCTTGTGAGGATTCCTAGACTTTGAACGGTGTTTAGACTGTTGGGAATGTCCCGACAATGTTCGATATACACGGAGATTAAACCAAAGTAATATAGTAATTATATGTCTTGCTAGAGACCTCTATAATTAGTAATTAAATATGTTTAATTACAACTATATTATTTGGTCCTACTGGGTCACACAAGCCAGTGCCTTGGAACAATGTATGTAACCTAAATGATATTGTATCAAGTTTAGAAAAGTTGGAAACTGATTTCTGTGAAAAATCAGCCCAACACGGACCGAATTGGGGTCAACACGGTCCGTGTTGACCCAACACGGATCGTGTTGGGACACCACGATCGTGTTGACCGTGGGCGAATGTTTGGACTTTACGAGTCCAACACGGATCGTGTTGTTTCAACACGGACGTGTTGAGCCCGTAAATCGCGCCGTTGCTCTTTTCGCCCTTTAGGGTTTTGAACCCTAACCTAGGTTTTCTAAACACTATATAAAGGGGTCTCTGGGAGAGATTATTTCACACCATCAGCTTTCGACTCTTAGAGAAACACCAGAGTGGTTTTCCTAAGTTCTTCTCTCCCCTTTCTGTTCTAGTTTCAGGAAAACTATTAGTTTCCTGAAACAGTCTCACATACATCTTAGATTGAGATTCGTCTCGATCGGGTCGATCTAGCAATCGGGTTCCTGGAGCGCTGCGTGGACTTTTCGATGAGGTTTCAAGCGTTGGAATCTGGAAAGTCAACCTCTTCTTCAGCAGGAATTAGCGATCAGGTATAATTACTGAAGCCTCTGCAATTGTGTTGATTAATTGTTTATAACTGTTATAATATTCCGCCAATTAATCTGTATCTGTTTAGGAAATATACAACCTAAAACCTAACAGTGGTATCAGAGCCACCAATTGCATGCTAAAGTATTGTACTTGTATTCATAATTAATTGTATCAATAGTTGAATTATATTATGAATATGCTAGAGTAGATTTATGCCTAAAATTTGAATCTTTATGAAAGTTTTAATCTTTGATGTTCATGATAATAAATCTGAGATTTTATTGTAAAATTTCATGCTTTGTTATTATTTATTGCCTTTAATTAATCGATTTTATGTTTGTTTAATTGTTAAATATAGCATGAACTCGATTTAATTTTGAATGTTTTAGAAGCAATCACGTTTAATTTTGTTAAACAGTAGGCAATGCATGAAATAGGTTTAAATTCGCAAAATAGGGTTTTGTAGAATTAATTTTCTGATTTAGTTTATTTACTGTAAACATGAAAAATCGAAATAAACTATCAAACGAACTCGAAAATTTCTGAAATTTTTACAGTAGCATATTAGATGAATCTACTGTATGGGAAAATTATAAAATTTGATTTTTAAACTTATCGGACTGTTGTTATTTATTTTCCTCTTAAATGGAGAATTAAAAATGTTTAATTCCCTAAAATTTTACAATCTTTTGAAAATTGTTAAAATTCTGGAAAATATTCATATTGGGTTATTAGATAACGCTGTGATATGAAATCTTTAAATTCGATAAGTTACGATAGTTTTATTTAAGTTTTTCATTCACGAAATTAACCGAAACTGGGAAGCAACACGGACCGTGTTGGATCAACATGGATCGTGTTGCCAGCAGTTTTGGTGAATTCGTTCTTTTAGGGTTTGTAATTAATTTTAGAAATTAATTATTAAATCCTATTACTACTAAATCAGATAATAGGCATAAAATCTATTATTTTGTAAAGTTTAGGAAACTTACAATAATTTTGAAAGATATAGTATCTTTTAGACTCCTTGATTTTAGGAAAGTCAAGTATTTTGTATGTATAGGTATAAAATCCTAAATCTGTTTAGATAACTAAGATAAAATTTGGATTTTATTTTCTTTATTAATCATGCAAACCTTTTAGGAAATTTTATTAGTATTTATTTCCTTATGTGTTATATTGCAATTATTTATATGCCTTTATAATTTGTTATTTAAGCATGTGTTATATTTGATATAATTATTGCAATATTACATGTTTGCATGTGCTTCTAGTATGGCCATAGATAGTCGGTTTTACCGGTCTGCGTACCGGGTTGGGTGAAATACGGTCTGCGTACTGTCTTTGAATTAAATTTAAAATTTCAATTAAGTTTATTTCTCAATTGTGAGGTCCAAATTGTAAATTGGTTGTATTTGGAGACATCAAATTGAGTGGGAGCCCAACAGCAATGGAGGTGGTGATTCGAGTGGGAGCCCATCCAATGGAGTTGCATGACCCAAGAAAGCTTTCTTGAAGACTATCAAGGCTTAGTTAAATTAGTTGATTGAGTCTAGGTGGCCATACTAGGGGTTTTACTTATGCTTTAATTTTGTTATTGCATGTTTTATTATGCCTTTTATGCTTTTCGAAAGAGTTCACCTAGAATCGCATGCTTAGGATAATAAAACCTACTCTCATAATTGAATTATTGCTCAACCTACTGTAACGCCCCAACCTTAATCACAAGAGTAAGACTATACTTAGAAATCCCAAACCTGTGATTAGCGCAGCGGAACACCTTAGGTCGAGGCATTACCGCCGTCTCCCAAAAGAGTCAAGGCAACAACCCAAAAGAACATCATTAAAACATATAAACATTACATACTATACTTCCAAAACATAACTTCATACTTAAAGATGAATCTCCAGAGCATAACCATCAAACTTTTAAACAACATTAAAGGAAACAAAGTACAACGCTTCTTCCATAAACATGGGTGCTTCAAAACACGCGACCCTCAAGTCGACGAGGATACTCCAGCCCTACCTACCTTGCTTGCAACACGTGATTACCCCTGCTTGCCTTTACCTTTACCTTGGGTGCTCGGACCCCCTAAAACAAAACATTAAAAACATTGCGAAAAGTGAGTGGGGAAACACTCAGTACGTAAACCTCCAACACGTCAAACCGTTCGAAAACGGTTTTAGTGCCGACATTTAAATTCATTTTAAAAACGGGAAAGGGGATATAAAACATTAACTTGAAATGGCATGAACATAAACATATACATGAGTAAAAGTAACTTGAATTCATAAAGAAAGAACACGTCAGATGAATTTAGAAGTAAATACATAAATTTAAGAGTTTTGGGTCCCTTACGATCGATGCAATGCATCTCACACAGGCGCATGCCCAAACCGATCTAAGTTTGGAATGAGTGATCACTATGCGATGACATCGCAGTCTAGGACACTCTGATCAGGAGCATCTAAAACATAAAAGGCTAGCACTTCTCGTAACTAGCTAGAACATAGAACATAGAATCCATAAAATGGGACCGCTTAAAACCATGAATAACATAAAAGCATAGATTAGCATAAATCGTAATCATAAAGGAGCAATAATCATAAAAGCATAACTTAGCATAAATCAGAACCATTTAGCATAAACCATAAACATTTATCATAAACCGTAAACATTTAACAAAACCCGTAAACCTTTAACCTAAACCGTAAACTTTTAACATAAACCATAAACCTTTAGCATAAACCGTAAACATTTAACAAAACCCGTAAACCTTTAACCTAAACCGTAAACTTTTAACATAAACCATAAACCTTTAGCATAAACCGTAAACATTTAACATAAATCGTAAACATAAAACATAAATCGTAAACATAAAGCATAAATCGTAAACATAAAGCATAAATCGTAAATATAAAGCATAAATCGTAAACATAAGGGAGCGAAGAGTTGGACAATTCGCGTACCTTGAGATGCTAAAGACCTTGGCGGCGCGGCTCGGCTTGGAGATGGCTTTTGGAACTTGTCATAGAAATGAAGAACCGAATAAGGTTCTAAATTAGCTTCATAAGTTTAGAAACTTAGTAATATAAATGAAATAACTTTAGGAGTAAAATTTCAGGTTATAGTAAAATAGAGTTTATAGCATAACTTGAGTTAGGAAAATCGAAACGAAGTAAAAGAGTACATCCCGGAATAGGGAAAAACATAATATACAACTTTGTCAACAGAACCAGAAGCTAAAAATGAGTGGAAGGGCCCCAAAATGGGCCCGGACAGAAGCTGTGCACATGAAACTTTGGAGTTTTCGGGTCGGAAAATCATGAGAATTATGACGTAGAAGGTGGTTCAAATAAAAGGGCTTGAATACCAGAGAATAAGCTTGAATCAATGATGAATAGGGTAAGTATAACTTGAAAGTTAGAGTATGAAAAGATGAAATCAAATATGGTTTGATAATACGATATCGAATGAAATGGCATAATGGAGCAAGATATACATATCCAAATGTGAATCAAAGCAAGCTTGGATTAACGAATTTATGAAATGAGGAATGATATGAGGAATGAATTGAATTAGACATTGGAGGTTATCAAGCTAGAAGGAATCTTAGATAGAGTAAAGATATTGAACATGATACTTAAAGAAACATGGGAGTCACGATACGAAACTTAAACATACTAGTTCTTGAAAGATGTTCTTAAGACATACTTAGGACTCCAAAATGGTACTCTTAGCCTTAAACACATAACTCTATAATTATAATATATAACCATGACACATTTATACCTAGAATCCCTTATTGGGTTGGTTTGAGGCCCAAAAGACATTAATTCACAAAGATTATATTGGGCAGAACACTATTCTGGACAGCCCGGTTTCCCGGGATCGTAACTCACACTCCCGATATCGGTTGACTATGAACCATACCTTTCCGGAAAGCTTGCAACATGGCCTAAAACTTTCATGTTTACCATAAAAACCAAAGAGGTCTCCAAAGGGACGAAAAACAGACCTCAACACACTGACTCAGAATTCGTATATAAAATCGTGAGGTTACGGTTTTGGTCGTAACTCGGGCTATACATGTCGGAAATTCGAAATTCCAAAGCCTATGGTTTGCTAACACTTTAAGCTATCCAATGGAGTAGAAATCTGGGCAAAAATCCCACTTCTATAATTCTGTAAATTTCCAGAACCAAAACAGTAGCTTAAAACACCTAAAACTCATCTTTTAATTGGATTTTTCCACTCTTAATCATATTAAAACATAACCAAACTTCATCTAACTTTAATCCACTATATTTCCAGAATATAAACCATGATAATCACTTCATCAAAGGCTTTAAAAACCACATGCAACCATGGATTAGACATAAACTTCACATAATAAACATATTCTTGAATTCTTGCTCCAAAACTCACTAATTCACCCAAATTAAGCATGATAACTCTTAATTCCTAAACTCACAACATAATCTCAGCCCTTAAACACTTAAAAACTCACAAGAAATCCACATGCATCAACATTAATTCATCATCCACCATGAATTCAACAAGAAAATCTCAAGAACTCATCCAAACACACATGCACAAACTTGAAACTCAAACCCTAACTTAACCACAACAATTATATACTTGAATTCATGAATAAAGAGAGTAAAAGAGATGGAATTCACCAAAGAAACATATATTAAACATAGAATTTCAGATTAGGTTTGAAAGAAATTGAAATTGGGGTTTGAGAGATTACCCTTGGAGTTAAAATTGGATGAAAACACAAGAGAGAGGAAGGGGGTGGTGCGTGATGGCCGTGGCTGGCGGCGGCTGGCCGGAAATTGGCCGGAAAATGGCCGGAAAACGGCTGGGGGTGGACGGCCAGCAGAGGAGGAAGAGGGTGGTAGAGAGAGAAAGAGAGGTGTTGTGTTGGGTTTGAATTAAAATGAACTAAAAGACTTAGGCCCTCCCCTTTACTAACTAATACATATGGCTATCATCTAACTTAAACTAATACTAATAACAATAAAAAAAATACAATTTTAATTAAGTAGTAGCAAGATGATAACAATAGGAGTAAATATATTGTAATTGTTGTAATAAATTGAAGTATTGGTTTTTTTTTGTAGGAAATTAAATATATTGGTAATAATTTGGGTAACATAAAATAAAATACAATGGTAATTGAATTAAAATAATAAGTGGAAAAATTACCTCTTGAATTTATGCAAAGGAATAAAATGTAATAAATTAAAATTGGGACGGTAAAATATATATATATAAATCGGGGCGTATAAATATTAGTCGATTCTCGGTAAATAAATTTATAACGTAAAACGTATAACCTGAACTAATTTAACTCTTTGAATGGATATGTAAAGTAAAATTTTTAAGCCGATACTTCGGCACCTTAGCCATCTCCTGCATGAGACTCGACACCGATAACAACAAATAAATAAGTAAATTAACAAATAAATAAAGGTAAACGCGAAAAATTTATAACGCGATTTGGTTAATTACGGTGACTTATAGATAATTAAACATGATTTTGGGGTGGGTTGTTACACCTACCGAAACACCACTTAGATGGATAAATAAAGAAAGCCAAAGCGAATTATTTGTCCATCATTAATAAGTAGGGTGTGAGCTAGGTCAATTCAAATTGGCTATCAAAATAGTTTTGGGCCTAGAGCAGAGGAAGAGAAATATTGTATTCGATACAAATTTCTTGCCAAGAGTCATTTTGAATGATCGATCATAAGATGATCCACCAAAGACAACATGGGACCAAGTTTTGTTGGGCCAAAGTCCACTTGAAGCCATGGGTCTTGTGGGTCTTGGTTAAATTAAAACACTAAGTGAGAGTTGATAAAGTGTTTTAATTTGAAGTTAAAATTAGTTTAATTTCTTTGATGAATAATAACTAAAATTGAACCTTTATGTCTTGTCAGAATCAAAGATGTCTAACACACTCACCAATAACACTGTCAACCTCTGTTCTCTTTTGGAAAAAGAGAAACTCACCGGGGCCAATTTCCTTGATTGGCACCGAAACCTGAGGATCGTCCTTAGGGCAGAGCAGAAAGAATATGTTCTAGAAAGAGCCTTGAAGAACAAACCCAAAGAAAATGCGACTCAAGCTGAAAAAGACAAGTGGCAGCGTCATTCTGATGATGATGTTCAAGTCAGCTGTATCATGTTGGCTACTATGACTCCTGAGCTTCAAAGACAGTTTGAAAACAAAAGGGCACATGAAACAATCACTCAACTGAAAGGCATGTTTCAAGAACATGCTCGAATTGAGAGATGTCAGATCAATGAGCAAATTGTTCGCACCCGTCTTGAGATTGGCAAGCCCGTTGGGCCCCAGTATTGAAGATGATTGGTCTTTTTGAGTCCATGGAGCGACTAGGGTTCCCCTACACTCCAGAGTTAGCTACTGACATTCTACTTAGCTCACTGCATGAAGGATTCAGCACCTTCAAACTAAATTACAACATGCAGGGGCATAATAAGTCTCTAATGGATCTTCATGCGATGTTGGTTACGGCAGAGAGGGACATTAAGATAACCCATAAGGTTAACTCGAATGTCCTAGTGGTCAGCAAGGGGAAAGGAAAATTCAATAAGGCTAACAAGAGCAAGAAAGGACCTGCAAGTAAGAAAGGCAAGAACAAAACTGTTGTCCCAGCCAAACCTAAAGCAGGACCTAAGCCAGATGAAGAGTGCTTTTACTGTAAAGGCAAAGGACACTGGAAAAGAAACTGCCCCACCTACTTAGATGATCTGAAGACTGGAAAGGTCGTCAAAGCAGGTATAGATGTGATCGATATAAATCTTACTGTTTCTACTTTATGGGTATTAGATACCGGTTGTGAAGCTCACATTTGTGGAAATGTACAGGGCCTAAGCAAAAGTAGACGAGTCAGCAAGAATGAAGTAAACCTACGCACAGGAAACGGGCAAAAAGTTGCGGCTGTCTTCGTAGGAACTTATAGTTTATCTTTACCTTCAGGACTTATATTAGAACTAAATAATTGTTATTTTGTTCCCACTATTAGTCAGAATTTAATTTCAGTAGCTGTACTTGAGATTGAAGGTTATTCTTTTAGTATTATGAATGGTCGTTTTTCATTTACAAAGAATGGAATCTTTTATGGTGCGGGTATTCGCATGAATGGCCTCTACATATTAGATTTAGATAAACAAATTTGTCACATCGAATTCAAAAAGGCTAAAATAAAAGACTCAAATGAAACATACCTTTGGCAATCGTAGGCTAGGTCATATTAATCGAATCGCATCCGTAAGCCGCAAATGCAGGAGTTCGGAAAACTTAAACTTTGAAAGGTTTGAAGTTTGTGAGGCATGTCCGATGGGAAAATGACTAAGTCACCCTCATCGGAACCGTGAACGGGCCAATGACTTATTAGGGCTCATACATACCGATGTATGCGAACCAATGAGCACAATCTAGAGGAGGATTCTACTATTTCATTACTTTTATCGATGACTTGAGATATGGGTATATCTACCTAATGCGTCATAAATCTGAATCTTTTGAAAAGTTCAAAGAATTCCATAATGAAGTACAGAATCAACTTGGTAAAACAATAAAAACTCTTCGATCAGATCGAGGAGGAGAATATTTGAGCCAAGAATTCATTAACCATCTAAGTACTTGTGGGATTGTCTCACAGTTATCTCCTCCAGGAACACCACAACACAATGGTGTATCTGAAAGGAGAAATCGCACCCTATTAGATATGATACGATCAATGATGGCAGAGTCGGATTTACCACTTAGCTTTTGGGGGCATGCTCTTGAAACTGCATCGCTCATTCTAAACAGGACTCCGACTAAAGCTACTGAAAAGACACCATATGAGATATGGAGAGGAAGAGTTCCTAGTTTGTCTTTTCTAAAGATTTGGGGATGTGAAGCCTATGTTAAGGTTTTACCTGACAGCAAGCTTGCACCCAGATCTGAAAAGGTTTTCTTTGTGGGCTATCCTAAGGAAACCAAAGGGTATTACTTCTACAACCGTTCTGAGAACAAAGTGTTTGTGTCTCGGAATGCTTTCTTCTTAGAGAACGAGTTTGTCTCTAAGAGAAAGAGTGGGAGAGAAATTGAACTAGGTGAAGTTCAAGAGCCACAAACCACTTCGAATCTTATCCCACACCCCGTCACCCACTACTTACATTCCAATCTCCGTTGATCCTCAACAAGAAAGGAATGATGAGCAAGTAGTCGGGGGACAGGTCGATGAAGAAGTAGGGAATGTGGACATACCTTCGTAGGTCCAGAGGACATTCACCCTCCCGAGAGAGATACGGTTATCTCCTGACATCGGAAATCAACATATTCCTTGTAGAATATGATGAGCCCGAGACCTACAAACAAGCTTTAGCGAGCCCAGATTCCAAGAAATGGCTCGAAGCCATGAAATCCGAGATAGACTCCATGTACGAAAACAAGGTTTGGACCTTGGTTGACTTGCCTGAAGGCGCTAGAGCCATCAGAAACAAGTGGGTCTTCAAAGTGAAAACTGACATGGATGGTAAACCTAGTGTTTACAAAGCACGGCTGGTGGCAAAAGGTTTCACTCAAATTCATGGTATTGACTATGAAGAGACTTTTTCCCCAGTAGCGGCTTTTGAATCTATCAGGATACTCCTTGCCATAGCTGCATGGTATGACTATGAAATATGGCAAATGGACGTCAAGACTGCATTCTTGAATGGGATTCTGGAAGAGGAAGTGTATATGACACAACCTGAAGGTTTTGAAGATCCCAAAGGTTTTGGGAAGGTGCATGGTCGCAAAGGGCCATTTATGGCCTCAAGCAAGCTTCAAGGAGTTGGAATCAAAGGTTTAATCAAGTAATCAAAGAGTTTGGTTTCTTGAAAAACCAAGAAGAGCCTTGTGTTTTTAGAAAACTCAGTGGGAGCAAAATAGTCTTTCTAGTTCTGTATGTGGATGATATACTTCTCATTGGAAATGACATTCCTATGCTGGAGTCTTGTAAGACATGGCTTAGGAAAAATTTCCAAATGAAGGATCTCGGTGAGGCCCAGTACATTCTTGGAGTAAAGATCTATAGAGATAGATCAAGGCGTTTGATTGCATTAAATCAAACAACTTAAATTGATAAAGTGTTGAATCGGTTCAACATGCAGAACTCCAAGAAAGGGTTCATTCCCATGGTTCATGGCACATCACTTGGTAAAACAGATTGTCCTCAGACATCCAAGACCGAGAAAGATGAAAAATATACCTTATGCTTCGGCTGTAGGGTCTATAATGTATGCTATGAGATGTACAAGGCCAGATATAGCTTTTGCTTTAAGTATGTGCAGCAGGTTTCAAGCCAACCCAGGTGAGAAACACTGGACTGCTGTGAAGAACATACTTAAGTATCTGAATAGAACTAAGGAGTTGTCCTTAATCTATGGAGGTGAGAAACAGCTAAGTGTAAAAGGTTACATTGATGCTAGTTTCATGACGGATAAGGATGACTACAGTAGCCAATCTGGATACGTCTTTTGTTTAAATGGTGGGGCAGTAAGCTGGAAGAGTTCTAAGCAAAACACTGTCGCTGATTCTACAACTGAGGCAGAATACATCGCAGCATCTGAAGCTGCGAAGGAGGCTATGTGGGTGAAGAAGTTCATCAAGGAGCTTGAAGTTGTGCCTAGTATTGCGGAAGGCGTGGACCTGTACTGTGACAACAGTGGGGCCATTGCTCAGGCAAAGGAACCTAGAGCACACAACAAAGCTAAACATGTGTCCAGAAAGTATCACATCATTCGAAAGTTCATCAAGGAAGGTGATATTAATGTGTGCAAGGTTCATACGGATGAGAACGTCGCCGATCCGCTTACTAAACCCACGCATGGCGAAGTATGAGAGTCTTACTGATGCAATAGGAATTAGACATCTTAAATGATGTTATTAAGTTACACTTGAACATTAGATGACTCATGGTTTGTAATCGTTATTTATTCATCATTTATTAATAAAATCAAAACTTTACATAATTTTGGTTTAGAATTATGTGAATGTCCAAAAAGGTTAGCACATTCAAAATGGGAAATTGGATGAGGTTCGATTTCTGAAACCCCATTAGTGAACTTGATAACGCTAGTCTTGGTCGATAGTCGACCTGGTTCCTAATTGTATTATCACGTAGGAACAGTGATAATATCAACACAATTAGCATGTAGGATTGAGGTGATGATCAAGTTTCGTGATCATAGTGATGTGATGACATCATAAATCAATCACATGGGTACTGTTGAGAACAACTACCGAACTGACCCGCAGTGGGAGCTCTTTAAGTTAGGAATGTCATAAGATCTCTCACTACTCAAAATTCCTAAATCCTGAGTTCAATACATAGACTACATGGTCTGCTGTGACTTTGGAGCGCATCAAACGTCTTTCGTAACAGTAGGCTATAAAGGCGGTGTCTGGGTTACAGTTGGATCATGTGAGAATATGTGTCTGAACAAGATGGCATTGTCCTCCCTAATAGGGAAAGTTGTCTCGTTGGCCACTCGGTGAGATTGGACTGAAAATGCTTGGTCGAGCTCAGTTGAATCAATAGTTGATCATCTGTTTTTTCAAAGTCTAAACTCGGAGACCGAGGAACGTTTCGGGCCTTACATAAGGATGACATCAGCTTACCTTATCCGAACATGAGACAGTAAGTGACAAGGGAATTCAAGGAATCGAACACTTGTGGGACAAGTGGCAGATTGTTGGGAATGTCCCGACAATGTTCGATATACACGGAGATTAAACCAAAGTAATATAGTAATTATATGTCTTGCTAGAGACCTCTATAATTAGTAATTAAATATGTTTAATTACAACTATATTATTTGGTCCTACTGGGTCACACAAGCCAGTGCCCTGGAACAATGTATGTAACCTAAATGATATTGTATCAAGTTTAGAAAAGTTGGAAACTGATTTCTGTGAAAAATCAGCCCAACACGGTCCGTGTTGGGACACCACGGTCCGTGTTGACCGTGGGCCGAATGTTTGGACTTTCTGGAGTCCAACACGGACCGTGTTGAGCCCAGAAATCGCGTCGTTGCTCTTTTTCGGCCCTTTAGGGTTTTGAACCCTAACCCTAGGTTTTCTAAACACTATATAAAGGGGTCTCTGGGAGAGATTATTTCACACCATCAGCCTTCGACTCTTAGAGAAACACCAGAGTGGTTTTCCTAAGTTCTTCTCTCCCCTTTCTGTTCTAGTTTCAGGAAAACTATTAGTTTCCTGAAACAGTCTCACATACATCTTAGATTGAGATTCGTCTCGATCGGGTCGATCTAGCAATCGGGTTCCTGGAGCGCTGCGTGGACTTTTGAGAGGGTTTCAGCGTTGGAATCTGGAAGGTCAACCTCTTCTTCAGCAGGAATTAGCGATCAGGTATAATTACTGAAGCCTCTGCAATTGTGTTGATTAATTGTTTATAACTGTTATAATATTCCGCCAATTAATCTGTATCTGTTTAGGAAATAGACAACCTAAAACCTAACATAGACTTCCCTCTTGACTCGTTTCCTTTACTATCATTACTCCTTCCCCTTACAATCAAAGCATCACTACCCTAGTCATCACCCTCGGTATCAAATTTCTCCTTAGACAGTAAACTAGCCTTTACTTCACTAAGGTTAAGGACACCACGATTCCCATACAACGTGATTTCCTTAATTGTTTATGTGATACAGGTAGGGACAAGATTAAATGTAAAGCTTTATCCTCATTAGTGTGTTTCATATCCATTGATTCTAACTCAGTAATAATAGAATCAAATTCACTAAGATGTGCTTGCATAGAAGTACCTGTCGTCATTCGCAGCCTGTAGAGCTTCTCCTTCATTCGGTACTTGTTCGCAAGACTTTTTGACATGTACAACTCTTTCAGTTTAGTCAAAGCTCCCGAGGTTTCTTATGCATCACCTCTCTCTAAATATGCTCTGCCAAACACAGCTGAATCCCTGCCAGGGCCTCATCTTCTAACTTCCTCCACTCCCTTGGACTCAAGTTGCCCTTGATATCCTTATGGAGCTTTTTGAAATCTTCATCTCTCATCGTTTCATCAGTCTTCGTGTCGGGATACTCAATCACATCCATAACCTGTGCTGAATCAAGACTGCCTTCATCTGCAGTCTCCACGTAGTGAAACTCCTCGTTCCATCGAATTTTGAAATATCACACTTCATGATTGAAACCATCTCCACCTTGCTTTGATACCACTTGTTAGAGAAAATGTAAGTAATAGCAAGGTAACCGCGGAAGCGAAATAAATTGAGATTACGGATATTACGACAAAATTCAGGAACGGAAAAATAAGAGCGATAAAATCAAACACCATATTTACGTGGGAAACCAAAGAACTCGGAGAAAAACTAACGGACGGTGACAACCAGAAAATAATCCACTATGAGAAAAGGAGGAGTACAACCTGATCACTATCACAGAGTGTGATGCGATCGCCAAAGGAGATTACAATATAAATCTCTTTCACACCCAATTCACAATCTCTAAGGATACACTGGGAAAATATTGATGAGATTCACTCTCTCTTTATATTTTCTCTCTCTTGCTCTGGTGATTTTGGTGGAGAAACATGTTCCATATATCCCATATATATATTGTTGGTGAGGGAATGAAACTAGGTTAAAATTATAATTAACCTACGACGCTTGGGACGAATTCCGCCACAAACAAAAAATAATGAGCAGGGCGTTGGCAGCGTCCGGGGGCGCTGGCCGCGTCAACCAAATCATGCCTACTGACTTGAGCGCTGCCAGCGCTTCATAAGGAGGGAGTAGCGTCTCTTTGTAGCCAGACGCTGGTAGCTTCATTTTGATGCTAGTGGCGTCCCTTTGTAGGTAGACGCGGGTGGCGTCCCTCAAAACAAGCTCTCTGTGTGGGTCGCTGTTAGCATCCCATTCGGCGTTGGTGGTGCCCCGACTTCTCTCTCAATCTAGACCTCGAGGATCCAATGGGTCACACAAACCCAACACATGGAATTAATAATTAAATATAGCTAACCATATTAATTAATATTTTATTATTCAATATAATTTTGTATTTTTGTTGAAAGTATGAGGCTATTAATATTATTTATCAAAAAGCTCTTTGGGTTTAAAAGTTCGGTCAACAAATATGAACACAATCTGAATGCTTGGAAATGTTATGTTCTTCAGCTTAGATTGTATGGGTCAAAGTAAAATGTGAATTAAGCCTTTATGTTTCTTTCCAATAGGGTTTTGTAGGCAACGAATGACTTTCCAATCTTCTTTCAATTCAAAATGAAAAAAATAGAGTGAATTTTGTCATCACAAATTTCTAAGTAGAAATTGTTCAAAATGACTCAATTATACCCTTCCTATCAATACAAATAAAGCTTAAGATACTTTTCAATAGCCAAAATAAAGACTGCAAATACAGACTATCAACTAAATAAAATAAATATCACTTCCAAGCAAATTTTAACCATTCTCTCCCTCGGCTGATTAGAGTGATTGCCATAGAACATTTTCTAAATGTCAAAAAATACCATTAAGTATTTTTCAATTGGGACTATAACAGGTTAAAAAATGGAAAAATATTATTAACCAAATAAAAAGGGTATTGCTTTTCGTCGCTCCCCTTTTTACTATTGTCGCCCACCCAAAAGACGTTTTTGCCCCTCATATATTTCAACTCTATTCCCTCTCCTCTCACTCTCCTCTCACTCTCCCCTCACTCTCTCTAACATTCTCTCTCTAAATTTTTGATTTATTATTGAAATCTAACCTAAAATGTCAAGAGAAGGTGATAATTCAAATGAAGAGGAAGAGGTTAGTTTGTAAATTTTAAATTTGGGTAAAAAAACAAAAAAAAAATTAATTTCCCGGAAATGGTCGGTGCAGATTTGCGGTGGCGGCGTTGCAGCGCCGGTCTGAGGCGACGCTGACCCGTGCGTGCGATCGTCGCGACGACCCCATGGTCAGTGCCGCACGATCTGCGCAGCTGAACATGCCGCCCCATCAGATGACCGCTATTGCGCCGCGCCGCCAATCAACGATCTGGCGACCGCCATTTTTCGAAATTTTATTTTTAATTTTTTTCAAAAAATTTATAAAATTGGAAAATTATTATTTACGTATAAAATATGTTAATATTATTTATTTATTTGTTTATAATATTATTATTAAGGTAATCAATGTTGGTAATTATAATTGTTATGTTAATTATGTTAAAATTTTGTTAATTAATATTATTTTAATTATTATGGTTATTATTATTATTATTATTATAGTATTGTTAATTTATTTATTTATTTACATATTGTTATTATTATTATTATAGTATGTTAATTATGTTAATTAATATGGTTATTTCTATTTATAATATTATTATTAAGGTAATCAATGTTGTTAATTGTAATTATTATGTTGATTATGTTAAAATTGTGTTAATTAATATTATTAAAATAAGTTGTTTGTAAGTGTATTCTTAATAATATTAAGTATTGTTAATGTTATTAATTATTTATTTATAATATTATTATTTAGATAAATAATGCTGTTAATTATTATTAATATGTTAATTATGTTAAAATTATTAATATGTTGTTATTATTTATTTATTTATTGATAATATTATTATTATTATGTTAATTATTATTAGAATTGTATGTTAATTATTAATGTTAAAGCTATTGTTATTAGTATTAGGAATTTCTAGTATCCCAGTTATTATTAGTATAATAATAATTGTTTTTATTGTTTGTAGGTTTTTTTGGAGGACTTTGGCGGGGACGACGTTGATTATTCCACTCATTTTGTAACGCAAAATGTTTTTGAGAGTATTGACGCATTGCAAGAATGGGTTAATGGAGTTGCTATGGGTATAGGTTTTAGGTTTGTACGGGCTTCGTACAAGAGAAAAGATGCGGATAGTCCGTTAAGGTGTTATTTGAAGTGTTGGAGGTACGGTAAATATCGTGGGAAACTGAATGATCTCGATGATGCGACTCGTCGGAGTACGTCAACGAAGGCGTGCCAATGTAAATTCGTCATTGTTGCGTGGACTCGCAACGAAACGGAATGGCGAGTTCGTGTGTGCGACGGTGACCGGGGGAAGCACAATCATGCCTTCATCGTGTACGAGGAAGGGCATCGTCATGGACATCCATTAACCTCTGAAATGAAAGAACATGTCCGGGATATGACCAACACGGGGTGCACACCGGCGACGATACAAACCTCGTTGAAGATTAGGTTCCCCGCCTCTATGGTAAACGTGAAGCAAGTATACAACGAGCGGGCAAAGATGCGCACTGAGAAATTGGATGGTAGGACGGCTGCGGGACAATGTCTGCGCATGGCGAAACTCGGCGGGTACGTCTCATTTGTTGATTATGATGACGATGGCGAGCTTCGTCAGGTTTTTTTATGCAATCCTTACTCGTTGAAGTTGCTACGTACGTACCCGAATGTCATTCTCATTGACACAACGTACAAGACAAACAAGGCAAAGTGGCCTTTATGTGAGCTCGTAGGCATGACACCGACAAACCGCAACTTCCAGATTGCTTACTCGTTCATGCGGGACGAGAAGATGGAATCATATGAGTGGCTAATGTGGAGGATGCATGAATTGTTGGGTCCCGATGTAATTCCATCCGTGTTAGTGACGGACAAGCAGGATGCTTTATTGGGGGTTGTTGCCAGGGTTTACCCAAATGTGCACCAACTTTTGTGCGTGTGGCATATTGCGAATAATGTGGAGAACAAAGTAAACAAACTTACTGGGGGCTCTAAGCTCAGACTCGGGCTTCATTTCAGACATCATTTCTGGAACGGTATTATACATGCGAAGACTGTTGGAGATTTCAAGGTCAAGTGGAAAGACGTTGTTAACGCGTGGATCGGGCAAAACAAACCGATAGTTGATTATCTTACGGGGACCGACAATGTACCTCACATGGGGAACACAACCACTTCAAGAGTTGAGAGCCAGCATTCATCACTAAAGTATTATATCGGCAGTTCCAGAGGCACCTTCGATCGTGTGTTTGCGAAGATTCACCATCACTTGGACAATCAACATACGGAGATTAAGAGGGAGCTTGAGCATACCGAGGAGCACGCACAGGCAATTAGGTCCATCTCATTTCTTTAAGAATTTGCACGGAAGAGTATCTCATCACGCATTGGACCTTTTGTCGTATGAGCTCAATAAGATGCTGGCGATCAGGTATGAAGGAGAATGCTACTTATGCGATCACCTGGTGTCGAGAACCCACCTCCTTCCTTGCGCGTGTTCTATTATGGAAGTTTACGGATCTGGAGAGCCAATTCCGCTGACACGGATAAATATGTTTTGGAGACAACTGACAGTGATTGGTGATGGTGAAACTGCATGCTCAAATGATGTTCCATCAGGTACAGACTTAGAATAATTTGAGGAATCACAACGAGTTCGGAGAGTGACCAGCGGTTATGCGACACGTAAATAGTGTCCTCAATGGAAAGTTGAATCCGACGGTGAGTATATTCTGATCATGACAAGCCCCACGCCCGGCGGACCAAAGACTTCAAAATCAACGCGACGCAACCCGATGCGTTTGAGTACCTGACGATCATCGGGGCGGGGTAGCAAGACTCTGACGAACTCGTCGGAAAAAGGAACGATTCTTCATCGGTTGGGATGGGTCAGCGAGTTTGCATATCTTAATCTTTATAGCACTTGTTTGGTTTTCATAATGACTATATATTGTTGTTTATAACTTAAGATAATATGATTCGCAGGTATCAACCGGATGCGTCAAGATCCGTTCTCGTTCGAGGACGCTTTGCCACATTTCATTATGCCATACGTCGTTGGATGGACGGATGTGGAATCTGATGGCAACTGTGGGTTGAGATCGTGGCGGCGGATTCTGAGGATGAGCATTTGTGGTCAGTGCAAGGTGGTCAATGGGCCGAGTTGCGGTAGTGAAAATGCATATGTTCTGCGTTTTCTAACGAAGGAGATGTTCCTTGAGACCTACTCAAGGATTCACTGGCCACTTGGGCGGCCCGTATGAACATTGGATGTCGGCTCCAAATGATTTATTTCCAGCTGCGACAGTGACGAATATGATGTGGATCTTCTTGTCAACACCTCCTGGTCCACAATCGCAGACTGCTGAACTATGCATATCAATATTACCCATAAGAGGAGGGCCTAGACGTACGGCACCTACGAAAGTTCAGGGAATTGTGCGGGTGAACAACCACTTCATGCTAATCCATTTACGGGATGACTGCCCTCTACCGCCGATTCATATTGGATGGCGAGCAGCTAGAGACACAACTTTCAGCGCTGACGTTAGCATCCACAAATTCCACTTTGTAGGGGCCCTTCGCCGGTCGTTCAGCGCTCTTTGGGACTAACAATCTCCGTGGGATATGTTGTAGGTGCCCTAACTGCCGGACGACGCGATCGGGTATGTACAGCTTAGTGATGTCGTATGCACGAATGCCGCCATTGTACAACGTCCTGCTGCATGACTTGTACGGGGCAAGACCGTACGGGGCCCAACTCACACGATCCGGCGTCAACGCATCCAAGGAGGCCCTCAACTATCGTAGGCGTTGTCCCGAACTTGGCTGGCGGATGGGGGACCACCTGCTCGCCCGAGGCCCATTAACCGGCTGCTCCGCGTGTGGCCTAAAATCAGGAAAGTACTTGTAGATCCAGGCCTGCAGCAAGGTCAAACACCCGGCCATCTTGGTTGTCCCGGCCATGCTCGCCATCCCTAACTGGCGGTAAAGGAACGCCAAGGTCACCGTACCCCAAGCAATGCGATCAACGATAACATTAGTGCTAGGCCACGGATGCGGCCTAATTCTATCCCTCGATTTGTCCACGAGGATAGTGTTTCCCAGCATGCTCAACAACCACGCCCGTATCCTATGGGGAATGGGAAAACTGGTCGATAAACTAATCGACCTCAAATGGGAGTCAGCTATGCCACCCTTATCATAAATACTATCAACCTTCAGCTCCGCCATTCCTTTTTCAAAAATCACGGGCACGTACTGGTTAACCACTTCCCGAGGAAGTCCTTCAGACATCAAGCCATCAACTGCAAGACCCAATATATGTTGCACATCATGCAACATGATCGTCATTTCACCGAAGGGAAGGTGAAATGTGTTTGTGTCGGGTTGCCACCTCTCAACGAACGCCGAGATCAATGTCGTGTCGATGTGTTCGTACATCAACTCCATCAAATTGGTTATTTGGATCCTTCCCAGTGCAGCCTGGCATGCAGGATCCATCATGTCGTGTACTGACCACAATTCCCTCAACGCATTCTTCTTCGTCACGCAATCAAGGACAACACGGGGCGAACGCTCGCGACCCTCCCATATTACCCGAGCAATGTGACCTCCAAAGCTCGGTACTAATGAGGGAATTGCAGGTCCCCGTGCGTTACCGCAATCTTCCAGGAGTTGTCGCCGCTTCCTCTTCTTACGATATACGCTCACGGACCCGGCTTCACGATGGCGTAATCGCTCCTGCCCACCCTGTCGAATTGGGGCAAACCTCCCCGCTGAATCCCTCATCGGCATGAAACCTGTTGGCATGTAAACTGGCCCAGTAGTCGTAAAATTGGCGATGGAGGTCGGGATCATCTGCATCTTGGGCTCCCCTGTCTCATCGTCCCCCGACTCCGATGTTTCAGAGCCGCTAGACTCATCCATGGCCTGGTTGAGATGGTCAACGAAATCTCGCGTTGCCTGACTCCCCGTGTCCTCGGGCTAGCCCCCCGCTGCATCACCTGCATCCGTACCACGACCCGCACGGCGAGTTGGCCGATCGCATTCATCACTGTGGGGTCCCTGCACTCACCCCCCCTCCAACCACTCACAAGTCGATTCGTCCGGTCCAAAAACCCTCGACCCTTGCCCTTCCTTACCATTTTAGATCACCTGCAAAATGAAGACATACATAACATAATAATCATTTAAGCCGCAAGAATATGCGCAAACGGGTTAACGTGTGTTGGTTAACTAAGTCATGTCACGAGGCAAGAGGATCATGTTATTGTCCAAGGAGAGTGTGTTGTTTAACTGTTAATCTATGATTGAAAAAGACTTTCATCAGCCGTACCGACTTCTCGTTTATTTGTTTGGTTCCCAAAAATTAGCATGTCGTGATAAAATTACGCGAGGTCTCTGATTGCTCAGGAGTTAGGCGTCTCAGATTCGGTACAATGCAATGTTTCTATTGTGCAGCCTGGAGGCCAACAAGATAAGGCGGATCTGAAAGAGAATCTAGTAGTAAAGGGTCTAATACAAATTGTGTTGGGCTTTCTTGCATGTAAGATTCACAGGTCCATCAAAGCAATGAATTTGCATCATCGTTCAATGCTTTGATGGACCTATGAATCTTACATGCACGAAAGTCCAACACGATTTGTACCAGACCCTTCACTACTAGCTTCCTTCGGATCCGCTTATCTTGTTGACCCACCAGATGCACAATAAATATTGCATTATCACCGAATCTAACACGCTTCTAACTCCCGAGCATCGCAGCCATTCATTCATTGACGATAAGCTACTGGGAACCAAACAAATAAACGAGAGTCGATGCGGGGCATTGGTTAACCTTCTCAACCATACATTATCAGGTTACAACACACAATCTCCTTAGACACTAACATGACCCAAAACTCAACCTCTTTTTTTGACGTATACAACTAACATACTATAACTATACATTAACATAATTATTATCCTAACCTACCATCACAAAATAACCTATTCACTTACGTATCAACTGGTTGTTGAGTACCTAAGTTATTAAATGGATGTGACATAACTATTATGTCATCATTTGGAGTTATGAGTACATAAGTTGACAATTAAGTTGGATTATGAATAAATTACCCATACCAACTTTATACGCCAACTTACTTACAAATAACAACCAAAATCATCCAAACTCAACATCCTTTTAACACAACTACATATAAACTATTCGGAATATACACTAACCCCTAAACTTAACCCTACATCACAATTACAATTTTTTTCTAACACAATTAATCACTAATATTAACACACGCTTAATCACTAAATAATATTAACGCATCAAATATTAACAACGAATCAATAATCACTGATATTAATCACTACTAATTGTCATATTAACACATGCTTAACATTAATATTAACAATATTAATATTAATCTAATTTTCATAACACAATATTAATAATAATAATACAATTAATCACTAATAATTATCATATTAACACATGATTAACAATAATATTAATAATAACAATATTAATAATTATCATATTTAATAATAACAATAATAACTTTAATAAATATAATATTTAATTTTTATTTATTATTTAACAATAATAATATTAATAACAATTATTAATAATAATAATATTAATAGCAATTATTATCAATAATAATATTAATAAAAATAACAATAATAATATTAATAAACATAACAATAATAATATCCTATTATTGACATAATTAATATTAATAAAATTAATATTTAAAAAAACGGAAAAAAAAGGGTCTGGTTGGTTGCCGTGCGAAACGCACGGCGAGCCGCCGCCGTTACGGCACCTAGATCCCGGCAAGACCGCGGCTGTGCCGGGATTTAGGTGCCGCACCGGCGGCGGCTTGCCGTGCGTTTCACTCGGCAGCCGTCCCGGCTCTTTTTTTTTAATTTTTTTTGCGTTTTTTCCGTCGAAATTCAAAATTACAACAAATAAAACCTCAAATTCAAAATACAAATTCGAAACATACCTCAAATTCGTCGATTAAATCCCGGTATGAGGGTGGTTTGTGGTGGTCGATGGTTGAGAACGTTTTCTAGAGAGACAGTGAAGAGTGAAGTTATGAGGTTCAAGGGCGCGGGTTGGAAATATTATGCGAAGTGTGGGCGACAATAGCAAAAAGAGGGGCAACGAAAAGTAAGAGGGAAAAATAGGCTGATTATTAAATAATCTTTTATTGGGACTATAACAGGTTAAAAAATGGAAAAATATTGTTTACCACTTGAGTTAGAAGAAGAGGGGAAAAAAGAGAAAGCATGAAAATTTTTGGGCGAAATTTTTGGACAATCTAATATGCGTAGGTGAATAATCGGACTATTTGGATCACGGGTTTCAGATGCTGCTAATAAATTGCACGCCATCCATTAATGACGATTATTATGCGGCTAGAGAAGTTAAGTGAGAAACACAGGATACTGACAGCGGACGTATTCATAAGCGCGAAATACCAAATTCAAAATCAGGAAGATCGATTCATAGTTTCATACAATCTCCTCTTCCTGTTGATATTACTTCGCTAATCAAACACTCACTTCACCAATCAATCACACTTCCAACCTCCAATTTTCGCCATTAAATCAAGCAATTGGCAGAAATTTCGACTACGAAACCCTAGAAAAGTTCGTCTTTTCAAACACGAGCGAAGAATATGGACGAAACTCCGCAGTGCATCGATGTGAACGAGCTCCTTACTTTCTGCGACGATCTCGTGGGTGTTCTCCGGGACAAGAGGGACACTAATTTCTTGACTCGCTGTGTTGATGATTTCAAATCCCTTCGTTCGGCTTCTGATGCTGATTTCAACACGACCCAATTCGCTATTTCTGGTTAGTTTTCATAATCTTGTTGAATGTTCTTCCCCTTTTTGAATTTGATTTTAGGATTCCAGTGGTGATTTGGGTTTCTGACTATATGAGTTTATTGTTGCTTGTGCTGCGAAAAAGTTTCGTCTTACAGTCGGAAATAAGTGTTCTTTTGGGTTATTTCTAGTTAGTTTTCATAATCCTGTTGAATGTTCTTCCCCTTTTGAATTTGATTTTGGGGAATCTGGTGGTGATCTGGGTTTCTGATTATATGAGTTCGTAGTTGCTTGTGCGCGAAAAAGTTCGTCTTTCAGTTGGAAATAGATGTTCTTTTGGGTTATTCTAGTGAATTTGTTCATAATTTTTACAGCTTGTTTACTTATTTGAGAACTCCATGCGAAATTCATAATTCTGTATCCCATCTTTGGGAATCGTTTCAAAATGGAGAATATTGTTGCGGATTACTAGAAAGCTCTCTCTTTTGTATAGATAGCTAACATCTTCTAAGCTGTAATGGATCCAATGGATTACTCAATTTCATTTGCATCTTCAACTTCATGGATCGTATAAGTTAGTCTACTTCATTTGTTAGACAAAGCTATAGTAGAAGAAGAAGGTGTCCTTTAACTGTCTATGGTAATTTGGATACTTATGACTGAAAGAATTCTTATTTATAGGGACTATTAGGTTCTGAAATCCTCGACTTAGGGGTTGTTAATCACAATATCCAGAACTCGACATGTAGCTCAACAAATACGATCCTCAAATGTCATAATGAACAATGGGTACTGGAGTCCACTTCTAGGAAGCAATCTTTTTGGATGTTTCTAGCAATGTCAATTGTGTAATGATTGTGTCATAGGTATCAAGTTGACTGTATATTGATTTTTTCTAATGTATAAGAAGGTTTTGCACCTGTGTTTGGAGCTAGCACAGTGGCATGATTATGACTAATATGCATACTAGATTGGGTTAAACTTATTTCTGTGACTTAGCATACATCAGGTGAATATGGAAGTTCAGCCATGAGTAGACAAGAGGCTATTGTATAAATGTATCATTTCTTGTCTAAAGATGCAAAATTAATGAAAAGTGATTGTTGAAGGGTAGGCTTCTTTCTTAATGCCTTATTTTAAACACATAGGGGGTAACTTTTTGCTTTAATTTAAGATTTCCCCTCATGGATAATTTTGCAATAATTGCTTCTTCAGAATTAGTGTTGCTTGGATTAGAGTGTGCAGATACATGTGGGAGTGCACTGATGAATCTCTACTCTCAATTGACCTCTCTGTGTCTGTTGTTACTTCATTGGTTTTCATGTACTATTCCTCTTTTGAACCATACAATGATTGAATTAAGCAAAAGTGCTTGCGTTGGTTTGAACTTAGAAATGTGAGAAACAAGGATGGACGTCCTCTTTAAATTGAGATTTAGTTGGTTATCCAGCCTTCAACATCCCGTTGCACTTTAGTATGTGAGGATTTGTTTGGTTCTTCAACATCTCCTCAACAATATGCCAAGGAAAAGGCCCACAAAAAATAGGTTGTTACCTCTCCCCAAATGATGTTCATTATTAGGTGTCTAGTGTGATTCATTAGCATAACTGTGAGATACATCCAAGTGCAATGCTTTTTGTTGTGCTTGGTACAAAGAAGGCACAAGCTTTTCCCCTCTCCTAAAGGAAGTTTGCTAAAACTTTTCATAAACACTGAGAACTTGGAATTGTATAGGAGGATCAGGATATAGTAAGTGTTCAATTTTGCATGAAGAGATGTATAGCTGATGACACCTTGAGATCAGCATGTTGCTATGTGTTTACAGGCTATAGCATTAGTGATGCAAATGTGTTCCCTTGGGAGTTTGTTGTTGATGCAAACGAACTACTTTTGCACTTGAGGCTTGGATTGAAGTCAAATGGAATCCTTTGAACTTTCAGTTACAGTATGTCCATGCGACAGCGTCTTTTTCAGCGAACTGAAACAAACTAGGTATTGGACTAAGTTGTCTTCGCTGTTATGATTTATTCATACTGATTACTAAATGAAGTTGGCTTTGTTGTTGCTATTGTCAATTACCATTAGATACCATCTTCAGTACACAATAAATTCATTCATGAGATAGTGACCAGTTATGTGTAGTCTTCATAGGAACAATCAAGGTGTTTCTTGTAACATTACGAGGCTGCCCCTCTGGTTTGTGAAATTCAATTGTTCTTGATATAAATTCTCTTCTGTGTAAATCATCTATTGTAGTCACGCCCAGGATAACTTTCTGACTTGGAAAACATAATCTTGTGGGCTGATTATTAGTGGATATAACACGGGACATATCTCTTGACATGTCTGTCATGAAACTGGAGATTACATAATCACGAATATTCTCCACCGAGTTGCTAACTGGAAGTATGTAATATTTGCCAACAGACTATCAGAAAAAGATCGAAGATTGCAAGCGGAAAATAGAATCCGCAAAATCTGAAGTAGTTGCTGATGAAGAACTAAATGGCCTTCAAACGGAGCTTGATCAAGAACTTCAAAGAGAGCAGTCGCTTCAAGAGGAGCTTAGATAAGTAATCAGTTTTTGTCAGCTATACTTGTTCAACTAGAGTATTGTGTCATTCGATGCTGATTATTTCTTTGTATGTTAACACAGTAATTATCTGCAAGATGAATGAGCTGGACAGTCAGCGACTCTCTACTGAAAAACAGAGACAAAAGCTGAAAGAGCTTGAAGCAGAAGAAGATAAAGAGCAGTAAGTTTTATGGCAGATACCTGTTTGGCCTGTAAAATTCGTCTGTAAATGAGACTGGGAGATAAATTACCATTTACCAAAGTTGTCAGAACTTACCAAAATTTACATGTTTATCAATATTTACTTTCTCTTTAAACAGTTACTATTATATTCAAAAGCATCACTTTTCTCGGTACTTACCAAAAATTACCTTTATTTACCAAAATTTCATTTACCTCCCTCTGACCCGCAAGCCACATGCTCAATTTCCATGTTGGTGAGAATCAAACAAACCCAATACATATTACAAGCACCCAAAATTTATACTCAGTATACCTGCAAGTGAACAATCACACTATTTTGGAGCACAAACTCCAAGAGCACGTAATAAATTGCACGATAAACCCCTAGAGGTAGAATGTTTTTTGAAAGTGAGCGTAAAAAGAAGTGCATGGACAACTATATTCATTTGTAGTTGAATATCCACATTTAAGGAAAACATCAGCGTTACAATTAGATGTTTTGTGTCAATGGGTAGTGTGCTTACAGAGTGTATGTGTTTGTTGGCTATGTCCTTGAGCCAATTTGGTGTTTTGTCTCTTGATTTTGCTATTGTCTGCTGACACAATCCTTAACATAAGAAGCTTACCCTTTTGCAGGAGGAAGCTTTCATTCTATGCATCTGTCACGAAAATAATTCCAGACTTGGAGAGTCAATCAAAAATACGCGGACGTATCCTCATTTGTCATGATGGTTATTTTATGTCATGCTCTGCTTATGTGTTCTACTAATGCATCTCTGTTTATGCAAATACAGCTGAATATTTTTCACTTAATGTTTGGATATATTGCTAGTCCTTGACCCAATATACAGATATTGTGGACCGGGAGAAAAAGGCCGTGGATAAGTTCGAATTTGATCCGATAGAAGAGGACGCCTTCGACATATGTAACAAAATGTGGAAGATGATAAATCGGTAACAAAATGTGCTTAGGTTGTCTGTGTAATGTTACATTAGTTTGTCTTTTTTCTTACTATATGGAGCTCACCTTGATGCTATTGTAATTTATATGCTTCTGTATGATGTAACTTTTAGCAGTCTTTGGAGTATGCAAGTTATCATCAACAATGTCATTGCTTTGAGATGTGCTTCATCAGTGTGTTACTGAGACTATGCTCTTATTTATCAGTTCTTTTTATAACAATTTATTTATTACCAAAAAAAAAAATAATCAATGCTCTTGTTCTAATAATTGGACAGTTGGTTAAGTTATGCACAAGGATGATAATGTTTTCTTGAATTCAACATAGGGATGTTGAAATATTCTCTTGAATCTAATATAGAGACGTTGGACTTAAGGTTGTTAAAATCGGGATTCTAACTCGAATTCATGGGGTAGTTACGATTGGAATTAACCCAGGTAGGATTGTGGATCGGAATGTAGATAGTAGAATTGCATCGAGGATTTTGAATCATAAAATCGTAGGATCGTAGATCATGATCGAGATTTTAACTATTACTCTTATTTTTAGTGTTTATTTATTTGCTCGTTCTCTATCGCAACACTTTTGGCTTGTATCATATTCAGGTTATATCTTGATTAGTTCAAATAAATGTAGAGTGCAAATTTTTAAAGTTTGATAGTATAATTTCCAAAGATGACGATTAATTTGGAGCCGAGGGAGTATCACAATTACAACAAAACGGATGATATTTGGGAGTGTTATGGATTAGTACAAGATGAAGCATTAGCTCCATGTAGTTTAGAACTTGTTTTAATCCTTAACATTAGTTGACTCCTCCTGTGAATACTCTCCTACTTTGTTGAGCAACTTCTGTTGGTTCAAACGATGTCAAGTTTTGTCGATCTCCTGAGAAACACCCATGTTGAGTTGCATCTACTTTCTCCATGTCGAATGAGTCAATCTGAAACTGTTGCGAGTTACAGACGGCAGGAACTGATGATCCTTTGTAAGCTCTGCAAATGTAAGCAACGAAATTCCGATAGTCCTACAGCAAAACCAATTATATAGTTAATAGTTGAAAATGATTTTCAACTTAGATTGTAACGGACTAAAGTAAAATGACTCGTTATAATTGATTCTTTCCATGGAGTTGAAGAACTAACCGCGTGAAGTGGCTGATTATCGACAAGCACCCAGGGAACATACAGATGTGGAGGGTTCAACTGCTGGGTTTCATATGCATATTGTAGTTCAAGCTGCATGCACAAGCATATATTATACATCAAAACCAAAAATGTTGAAAACTCATATATTTACTCCCATATAGACAGCACGAGTAAGTAATCACCAGTGAATTTAACTAGTTGGGGAGCAAGGGGTCGGTGTCAAGCTGACCATAAGGTCCATGGCAAGACATGGCTATTGGCTCATTCGAGTTGGGTTAGTTCAGGTCAACAAGGTTCCGGATTGATCAGGTATGGGTTGGGTCACTTTTGAATTTGAGTAGAGTTGATTTTACGTCACTTTGTTTTTGGGCAGATAAGATTGTCGTTAAAAAATGAATAACTTTCATAAAAGATAAATTCGAGTCGGCCCTTATCATGTCCGAGTCCATTTTAAGTTATTTAGTTTTGACATTTCCGAGTTTGGGTCGAGTTGGGTTAGTTTTGTTTGGTCAGTCCCACTAATTTTGAATATTTCTTTTACCAAGATTGAACCTTGGTAGCAACTAGCGTGCACAGAAGATTAGAGTGGTTGTCACTTGGCTACCACCTCTTTATTGAGCATACCAGACTGAACACTGTGCATATATTAGCACATCAATCCCAAAAAGAAAACAACCACAACCTCCTAGATAAAACATCTTTAAACACGATCAATCCAAAAAGAAAAATAAAAGAAAAAGAAAGGAAAATAAGAATCAAACCCTTCGGCCAAGTCCTTGGTTATAGCAGCCAAAAAGAGGTTGTGGTTGGAGTGATGTTTGAGCAAAGCAGCTTTGCCAATCGGCTTCCTTCCCTTGGTATGCCAGAGCTTCTATGCATTGTATCAAGAAGTAGTGTTTCTCCTGTCACAAGATCCCCAACTTTTCTCTTTATCACATGCATTTCACTCCTTTCTAATCAACTCTTTTGTAGCTTTTACCATCGTTGTTGCTAAATTTTATCTTATCTGAATACTTGAATTTATTCAATTTGAAAAAAGATCTATTCTATCAACAAAAAAAAAAAAATGAAAAAGATCTGACATAGATTTAGTTACATCTGAACTATCTAACCGGACTTTTCTCATTATCACATGCATTTCACTCTTTTCTAATCAACCTGTTTGTAACATTTACCATCGTTGTTGCTAAATTTTATGTGAATTGAATACTTGAATTTATCCGATTTGGAAAAAGATCTGACACAGATTTAGTTACATCTGAACTATCTAACCTGACTTTTCTCATTATCACATGCATTTCATTCCTTTCTAATCAACTTTTTTTTTGTCTGACTTGAATATTCGGACTGTTCTCATTATCACATACATTTCACTTCTTTCTAATCCATTTTTCTTAATCCGTCTTTGACATTGTCCAAATTGACCGAATATCTGGACGCAATATTTTTTCTCTATTGTTTGAAACCAATTTTGACGCAGATTTAGTTCTATCTGAATTATTTGACCCGAAAAAGTCAGGGCGAAATATCAATGTCTCGTCCGAATTTCGACATTGATTGAATTTAACCGACTCAATTTAGCCTGAGCCCAAAAATTTGGCAGTGCCGACGAATACATTAACTAGTTTTTATCCTTGGCTAGAAATAGAAAGTTTAGGGTGATGATCATGCAATTGAAATATACTTTGCTTGGTGTCCAGATATAGATCCTCTAATTTACTTTTTGAACTTAAAGTCCCATGATTTTGTAATTATACTTTGCTTGCGGCATATGTAATTTATTTGTTCAACTTAAATTCCATGATTTTGGAATCATACTTTGCTTGAGGAGGTATATGTTCTGTACTTTTGTGGGGGCTTTGAATTAGATTCAAGTTTAGCTCGATTCGAATTGTTCGACCCAAAAAGCTAAGTAACTGGGTTTGGACGTCAATTTTTTGTTTGAATTTTGATATTAATTGACCCGAATTTACTAGGACCTGAATTTTTGTCAATGCTATCTTTATTTAATTCATAAAATAAAATTTATTTAAAAATAACAAAAATAGATAATATGACATTTTACCTACATTATTACTTTACTTATATTCCCTTACCCAACCTAATTTACTTTACCTTCCCCAGTTCCTTACTAATCATAATAGAACCTTAGTAAAAGACCTTAGTAAAATTGTAAAAAGATAGCGATATCTGTTTCCAACTAAGCAAGTTTAACTTAAAGAGTATCTGATTTCCAACTGAATAAGTTTAACTTAAAGAGTATCTCCCTCCATTCCATATTAATTGTTCGTCATCTTCATTAATTTTTTAATATATATAGAATGTTTTAGCATACAAAAATACTATCGTTATACTTATAAAGTATATTACTATAAGAATATAATGTTGTAATTTTTTGATAAAATATACTATTAAAATTCTTACTTAAAGAATGATATTTGGATAATTAATATAAAACAAAGAGAGTAAGAAAACTAAAAAGGAGAAAGGGGAGGGGGGAAGATCATAAAATATGTTGAAGAGTGAGGAGAGTGAAGTGGACTTACAGGATCAGGGTAAGCATAAATGGCACATGCTTCCACTGTGTTCAGTAAACACTCCCCTGTACCATGCTGCATGCAATTACAAACCGCAATCAAATTAATATACTGATAGATCAAAGTACAAGTGTTACTATGCCATATTTATTACCCATTACTCACCATCATTACAACAACTTTGCTGTTATTTTCTGGGTCACATTCATACGTGTTACTAATGAGATAATTACATTTACCCTATTTGACATATGTGGTAATAATTTTTGCACACCCGACATTTGAGAAATAATTTTCACCCTACCTGACATTTAGTGAAAGTGTTTTTTTTTTGTCAAATTCCGGTAACTTGTCATCAGATATATAAAAATACAATAATACCCCTATATAATTATGTGAAAGTACCAAACTGCCCTTAAGATTGCGATTGAAATGACAATATTGACCCTTCAATTGTTTTGTGTGGGAAAAGGGGGAAAAGACTGTCGATCTAAAAAAGAAATATATCACTCCACTCTTCTCACTGTCGTCTTCTATTAGGGTAAATAGGTAATTTCCTTTTTAATTGAAAATACTATGAATTAATAGCAAGGGTAAACATGTCACTTCTTATTCATTTTTTTAATACTTGCTGAAAAATCCCACAAAAAACCATTATAATATATCCTAGGTGGTTTAAATTTACGACCACTTAAATGTCAGGTAGGGTGAAAATTATTTCTCAAATGTCGGGTGTGCAAAAATTATTTCTCTGTTACTAATAGATGAATTCTTGAACTCTTCTCCATAGTATTTTCAAGAACTTTTTTTATAATGTGCAACGTTTTTACTCTATTGATTTTTATATTTCTTGATTTTATGAAAGTAATTTTAACAACAAATAATCCCAAACAGAAGGACATTGAAGAGTGAAGACCATGAAAAATCTTGTTATTCTTATAAAAAATAAACTGCTGAAAAAATAACACTAAAAAGAAAGACATTGAAGACAATGAAAAATTCCAAACAGAAAGACATCTCGTTCTTTTATACGAATGATTGCGATGTGGTAATCGTGACGGTGCGGTGAAATTTGAAAAAATGTGGTGAATTATGGGGAGAAATATGATAAGTGGAGTAGGTGATGAGATAATATGAAAAGTAGAGGAGAAAAGTGAGGAGAGGGAAAAATGAAGAGATATATTGGTAATTATTGTGGTGGTGTGGTAAAGTGCGGTAGAAATTAAAGATTTGGGGTACGGTACGGTGAAATGCGGTAGAAATTAAGGAATGGTGATCTTTATATACTCCCTCCCAGGGCCTCCGTTTCAAATTAATTGTCACTTACTTGACCATCACAGTCTTCAATATCTTTAGGATATATTTTTCATTACGAATCCAATGATAATGATTTTAAACGTAGTAAGTCCTTAAATTTATGGTCAATTAAAATTCGGCAGTATAATTTTCAAAGACAACGATTAATATAGAAAGGAGAAAGTAGAATTAATACAACACCTGACATTGGAAGTATCCGGAGGGATCAATGGCAGAATTACCCCAAGGAAGGAGCCTGAGATTGACGATGGAAATGAGTCCATCTTCTGTGAATAGTCTTGGCAGATCATGTGCTATAAAGTATGAGCAGTACGGACACAGTGACTCATAGTATATCCCCAGTTCAACCTTCTCATCACCATCTGTACTAGTTTCAGCATTCGAATATGAAGGAATATTATTACAGCAGAAAACAAGGATGAGGAAGAAGAAGAAGAGGTAGATGGAGAGTACTGAAGAAGAAGCCATGGTTGAGTATTCTAGTGGGAAGGCAAAGGAGGCTTTATGGACAGATCTCTGCATGTCATGCACCAATGGGGCAGACCACAGACATCTTTAATGCAATGTAGTATTTGAATGTGTAAAAGAATTTAATTCCATATTTTATATCTCAAGGATACCAATTTAAGGGCCTCTCAAATTCATGGATAAAATATAATCGGGTAAAAGTTAAATTTTGATAACTTTTGGTAATTTTTGGCAAATTTACCCCAATATATCAAAATTATTATTTTTTTATTTTTTTAAATTTGATAATTTTCGGTAAATTTTGGTAAAAAGGAATTACCCATGAATTTGACAGACCCTAAGTATGTTTCTTTCCCTTTTTTGAGACTTAAAACATGACTTTTTTTGGGTTATTCACGGTAAAAAAGGTTGAAGTTCGCATCAACTATGCAAAATACAAAATAACAGCATGACAGTGAATAAAAACAAGCAAAACAATTTAGGTTTGGGTTAAATTAATTGGGTTGGTGAAGATTAAAATTCGAACGAAAAATTGGTGTGTGAATCATTTTGTCGGGTTGGACCAGGTTGGACAATTCATACGAAATCAAATTCTGGTCAAAACCAAGCTTGGACAATAGAAAATTGAAAAAAAGTTTTATCTGAATAGGTCAATTCGGTCAAATATCAAATTTAGTTGGCAAAACCATTTTGGTATCAGGCATGTTATTATAACTGGCTAGTTCCTTCAAATCTTAATAATATCCAACCTGATATGCATGATTGGCTCGAGGACTATAAAAAGGTTTTTCATAATACTTCCACGAATTCTTGTGCTACTCTCATAAAGGCAAAAAAAAAAAAAAGGATAGTAGCGGAATTGAGGACCTGTTATCCAATCTCTTTGTATTAATCAGGAGATTCTTCTCGACCCTGCAAACTCATGGAAGGAGACAGATAACTTTTGGCGGTCGTGGTCGGCTTCGAATGAGTTGAAGATTAATCCTGATGGTGCGAAGAATGATGCTAGCGCACCTAGGGGCTTCTTCCTTTTAGATAGTCTTGGAGAGTTAAGATGGCTCGGTCTTTCAATTTTGGATCTGCTTCAATCTTGGTGGCCGAGGTGATTGTAATGCAGAACGACCTAACAAGGATATGCATCAAAGGTGACAATAAAATTCTTATTGATGCAATTTTGCGTAATTCTGACATTTCATGGGGAATCGCCATCTGATGCTTCATATAAGTCAGTTTCTTAAAAGGTTGTGAAAGGAAGGAGATTAAACACATTTGCAGGGAGATAAACATAGCAACAAACTGGGTTGCTAAGTTAGGTTTGAGTCAAAGCTTTTGTAGTTGGGATCGTGTAGTTCCAAAAGATCTTAGAAAACTTGTCTCCGAGGAAACTATAAGTAAAATCCTTAAAAGGACTATCTAACACATGCTACTTACATTTAGAAAATAGAAAAAAAAAAGTTATCTTAATCCACAATTCCACCTCCTTTCTTGTTATGATTAATGCATTAGCTCATTTTCCAGTCGACCGTATTTATAACTTCGTCTAATTCTATGCCCCAGTTTTTTTTAGCTTAGTACGATAAGTTTATACTTACCTTATCTAACATAACCATACCTCACATTACCACCTAAAAGAACATGACTATATTTTTAGATAATTTATATTTAAAATCTTTTATTCAACTTACCTAATTTATTTAAAATAAAAAAAGAGTAATGTGACATTTATGTCCACTACTTTTTTTACCTAACTTTTCTTTTCTTACTTTACTTTACCTTACCAAACTTAATCATTCACCTAGCCTTAAACAACATGGTCAATGTTTCTTCTTCTTTACACAAGTAGAAAGGAGAGTTGCAAATGTATCTCATTGGTGTTGTGTTGTGATGGTGAGAATGCAACCAATGAACATTGACCACCACATTGTATGCCACGTGGCAACAATCCTCCCCCCTTCCCTCTTTTCCCTTTTTTTAATTCCCAAACAAATTCAAATAAAAAATTTTGTTTATTTTGAGGGTGAGAGAGACTATTCTATATCTAAATAGTATTTGATACTCTTTTTGTCAATATTATTTTTTTTATCAATTTACATTTTCATAGCCTTTAATTTGTTTTTCCATTGACAATTTTAAATATTATTAATAGTAATTTGAAGTAATTCTTTTTTATTATAAATTTAAAAGTAATATGAAATTTATTATTTTAATTACCCTTACCAAAACTTTTATGTTATATTGACTTCTCTATTTTTCTCAAAGTGATAAATAAAAAGGGGAAAAGGGAGTATTTATCTATATTTAGATTCTGTTTTTCTACGGTGGGTAAAGTGTGATAATAATATGATATGGAAAATGTGAATAGTGTGATATGATGTTGTATGATGTGGTAAATTAAAAATGGTTGGTATGTTAAATGAAGAGGGGGAAAAGTGAAAAGTAGTGAGAAAAGTGAAGAGAGAAAATTATATTTGTTGTGATAAATTGTGGTATGATATGGTAATATGTTATGGTTTGTGGTTAGTGTGATACATTGTGGTAAGTGTCATATAGTACCACACAAAAGAACAACGCCTTATATTAAAAGTAAATAAGGAGTATGAATGTCCAAATTTTAATTTATATAATCATCCTTGACTATATCCCTTAATTATTATCATTATTATTATTATTATTATTATTATTATTATTATTATTATAAAAAGATCAGTAAAACTTTGCAGCTTGTTTTTACATGTAAATTTATTCTGTTGACCTCGAGTACAATAATTTCTAGCGTTAAATGAACATTTAGTTACTAAACCTATCAATTCGAACGGACGGGTTAAACACAAGTCATATATATATTTGGTTAGGGCAAATATAGTTTAAATATATTTTGAATTCAGGAAAATTTGACATTAAAAACATAAGTAGGTGTATTTTGAATTTAGGTAAATACCTATAATAATATATGTGGATGATATATTTAGTTAGGGCAAATATTGACAAAGGTATTTCAGATTTACATAAATATAGAAGGTATATTTGATTAACGTAAATATTGACTGAATCCTTAGTAAAGTAGAAGAGGCACTTTGCCTCAATTTTTATGTTGAGTATTGTGCTGTGTTGTGTTGTCATTTGGGTTTTAATTTTAAAATAATTTTTATTCTTTTTAGTTTATTTTCTATTTATTTTTTTATACTTGGAAAAGATTATTTGAGTTGGATTTAAATTAAAATTTAATAGTACTTTTATTTTAAGTCATCCATAAATTATATCATACATTGTAGTATAAAAATATTAATTTACATGCAATCAATGTTGTAATAAATCGATAAATTTAAATGAATCAATCAACTTCACAATAGCATTTATAAATTTACTATAAATTTTGAAATAAGTATTGAAGATTCCTTTCAGAATTTAACTTTAAAGGACCTAAGTAGGTAGATATTTCAATGAGTATCATATAACAATTATATATTTCTTGTTATAATAAAGTATAAGGAGCCAATGTCTAAAAACTTTAACAATCAATTTTTTCAATATATATATGAAAATAATATTAGATTCTTGAGTAAATTGTGCACTGTCATGCAAATATAATACTCTCTTTGTTTACAGATGATCTTTTAACTAATTTTTTTATTTTATATTATTTGTGGTTTTATAATGATTTGTCTATTAGTTACCGTTTACTTTTAAATGCTTAGTTTTACCACAACTCTACAAAACAAAAAAAAAAGAAATTAAAGTAGCATTACTTTTACAAACTTACTATTTATATAATGGGAAAAGTATTGTAATTTATTAGTTTCATTATACTCCCTCCGTCATTTTTCATTTGTTCACTTAACTAACTTTTTTTGTTCCTTATTATTTGTCACATTTATGTTTTCAATCATTGATGGTATTTTTTCATTTAATTTATTTCTACCTAATTTTTTTTTATTGATTTCTTCATTTTTTTCAAAATGATAGATAAAAAATACTAAAAAAATAATTGATAAATATAATTTTAAAAACACAAAATAAATGTCCCGTCCATTGGACGGGCAATTTTGCTAGTTCTATCAGAAAAACATCTTTACATTTCTGATTTTCGCTTGGTAAAACAAGTATTCTTCCAAAGCTGATTTACTTTGAAAAGTATCAACAATTTAAATATGGAAAAGAAAGTCAGCAAGCGTCGATATGTCCGAGTGGTTAAGGAGACAGACTCGAAATCTGTTAGGCTTTGCCTGCGCAGGTTCGAATTCTGCTGTCGACGCAATTTTGTTTTTCAGCCTTTCAAAATTTTTACATTTACCAAATCCAGAATTCCCAAATCCCAGGTTACTGTCTAGTGTCTACCTTCTACACTACACCAGAGAGAGTCGTGTCAATTACTCCACCAAAATTTACGTCCTCTCAAACTTTTACCATACGCTTTATCATCCTCCATTCTTAATTTACTCTCCTTTTCATGTTTGTACCCTCTCAATTGTAACTAATTTCTTTTTGTCCAATACTCCCTTCATTTCATATTCATTGTCTCAATATCTTTATTTAATCAAAAATTTTTATATAATATTTTATTAAAAAATTACAACTTTATATTCTTGCGTTAAAATTTTCATTAAAATTATAGTGATGATATTGTCTTATACTAGAATATTGTATATGTTGAAAAATTATTGATGCAAATGGAAAATTAATATGCAACTGAGAGAGTAATACTTACCGTTTTACAATTCCAATAAACTTTTTTCAACTAACTATTTTTTTAATTAATTTTTAGACAAAAGTAAAAAAAAGTATGAAAGAAAATAACACACAAAATATTTAACACTAATATTTCACAACTTTTTATATAATACAGTACTCAATTACTCTTTTTATTTATTTTTTAAATTTTTGTTAAATGGACAAGTAATATTAGACGAAGGTAATATTTATTTCTTGAAAATTGACAGCCAAAGTTAAAAAATTTTAATTGTAAATTTCTCATTATACACAATAAATTATTATATAAAATTACTATTAGTAGATTCATCATAAAAAATACTATCTTAAAAAATAATATTGTAATTACCAATCAAATATTATATAAGAAATCATTAGTACAAGAGTGATATTAAGACCGTAACAGTCAATTAAAAGACAAATAACTTGGACATGGGGGGTAAAATTAAAGATAAACCCTCAGGAAACCTAAAGCCAAACCTGAAATCCCTTGCCTGTGTTGTGTTGTGTAGCGTATATATAAAAAACCCCCAAAAATATCAATCCCCCCTCCCCCCATTTCACCTTCACATCCATTGCTACCTGCATTCAATTTCTCACTCCTCCCTCCATCGCTCTGTCTCAACTCTTCCTGCCAAACTGTAGGTACTTCTCTCTCTCTACATTTCTCTCTTTTTCAGCTTCATTTCGAAGAAATCCTTAATTTCTAGCTCATCTGAATCGCCAAATGTCGAGGTTCTACATCGATTGTCGCCGATTCTCGATTCAGTTCATCCTTCTCATGCATCGATTCTGATTCTGATTTCGATTTTTTGATTCGATTCTGATTTTTGAGTTTGATTTCGGATGTTGATGTTGATGTTGATTGAGTGCAGTTGTTGAGAGCACTTTATGCTTCCAAGAAAGAGAGCGGCGGGAGGAGAGGCTGACGACGACGTCGACGTCCAAGTTCCGGAGGAAACCGCCGTCAACGTCACTCTCAAGAAGCCTTGTCTCGTTTCCTCTTCATCTTCTGGTTCTTCTTCTGTAACGGCGACTAACGGTAACCCGACGGCGAACGGCGAATCGGAGAACTTCAGCATGGGACTCGGTGACGGAAACGCTAACGCGCCGGAAATCGATGAGGATTTGCACAGCCGTCAGCTTGCGGTTTATGGCCGTGAGACAATGCGGCGGCTTTTTGGCTCGAATGTGCTGGTTTCTGGTTTGCAAGGCCTCGGTGCTGAGATAGGTATTATTCGATTTTGTTTGTGGTTTTTGTTGAGTTTTCTTATGGAATCTAGGTTTCTTGATGAAGAGGAAAATGTGAGTGAAATGTAGAGATGACGTCGATCTTTGCGTGTGTTGATAGATTGGTTGTGTTTCGTGGACTCGTCGATTTGAGTATGATTTATGGTGTTGATTTTTGAAAGAAAAAAAAGGAAAAGAAATGGTGGATGATGCAATTTGATGGACGTGTTAAACTATTGGTGTGGTGAATGCAGAAGCTGAAGGTGACATTTTTAGATGTGAATAGATTTATATTATTGGTAAACAAATGTTATGAGATGTTGCTCAAGTTTTTTCGACAACTGCACTGTGGAATTTAAAAGGATGAAGCTTGTTTGTGTAGGAATTTCTGTGTTTTGTCTAACGGAAAGCACCCCGGTGTTATGCTGCATTGCATGTGTCTTGTGATGAGCACTTTTTGGTGGAATGAGGAGAATAACTTGTTAATGGGTCAAACTGGTGTTGTGTTTTTTGAGTGTTTTTTTTTGGTATTTAAATGCCTGCTGCAGGGGAAATACATTTAACCTTGTCTGTATGCTATGTTACTTGGACTCGGGTATGCGTGTCCATATCGGACACGTATATGGGTGTCGGACTCGGTTGTTTTTACATTTTCATTGTAATTTGAAGTGTCGAATGTTGCATCCTTCTCCGGTTATCGAGGGTCCATCACGAGTACAGCATGGAATATGAAAAGTCGGAGTAACATGGTCTGTATGAATTGTAATGTGTATGTTAAGGTTATAGTGGTTGTAACCAGGAGGTTTGAGCTACATGGGCTTGTGAGGTTAATCTTGTATTGAGCATTGCTCTATGTGGAATTCTCTGTGATCCAAAGGATACAACTTATGTTGTAATTTGCGGTGGAAATGTAAGAGTTACTCTCGTGGTTTTTTGGGACTATTTGGAGAGAAAGAAAAGGGTTTTTGAGGGAGTAGAAACTTCTGTCGAGCGCTTGAAAGATAATATTTTGTAGTCTCTCTTCTTTTGGGTTACGAGGAAGTTTAGCTCTTCACCTTTTGATGTAATGGATTTTGTAGATAGCCTATATTTTGGTTGTACATAATGTTGTAGGATGTTTCATTAGCATTTGATCTTTTCATCCTATTCTTAATATATTCTTTTCCTATTTAAAAAAAAAGTTACTCTTGTGGTATATGTTATCTTCCAATAGGAGTTTGGCATTTTACAAGTTCGTTCCTCTTGAGTTCTGATAGAAATATGTCATGAGTTTTGCCTATTTTGTCTGAGCTTGTTAGCCCAAATGTTAGAAAGTACAAATTACTTTGCCTTGAGCAAATATGGATTCCTATGTTATAAGGATTGATCTTGGAGAGTATGTTTAACTTTAAACATGCGTCGTAATGGTGGTTGGGGCGGGGGGGTGCTGCATATGTATTTTGTTATCATTACCAAACCTAAAATGGTTAGTTGCTTTGATTTGTGTGCTGTGGCCTTATTTAGTTTCATGAGGCCTAACTAGCAGAATCCAGTTTATACTTAGCCAATAGGACTCCAATCTGTTGGCTTATAATTGTAGTTTGTGGTTGTCAGACTAAATCTGAGTAATTGAATGTGTTCCTCTTGTCTAGCTTTATATGGATCATGATCTCTCCCTCTCTCTGTTGAAGAACATTTGAAATTCAGTATTTGAATACTAGGTCTTGTTTACATTGTGTAGGTTTGATTGCTTCTTAGAGTCCAAGAGTGTTGGTGTCTAGCATACTTGCTTCTTAATATTTTGTAGCAGTTGGTGTTAATTGGAGAACACATTTATATGGAGCAATAGCTTTTGAATATCAGTTGTCTACTAATAGGCATCTCTGGATACGTAATTATCTGACTGGCAAAACTGTTCCTGCAGCAAAAAACCTTATTCTTGCCGGTGTAAAGTCTCTCACCCTGCATGATGAAGGAGTTGTGGAATTGTGGGACTTATCCAGCAATTTTATATTTTCTGAGGAGGATGTGGGGAAGAATCGTGCCCTCGCCTCTGTCCAGAAGCTGCAAGAGCTGAACAACTCTGTGGTGGTTTCTACCTTGACGACAGCACTGACTAAGGAAAAGCTTTCTGATTTTCAGGTAATTTGTCAACTACGACAGATGGGTATTTGTGATGCTGCTTTAAGCATTCTCCATTTACCCCTTTTTGAAAATGTTTGGGCTTACTGGATCATGTGGTTGTGTTTTATGGCTGTAGTTGCATTTTGTGCTATAGTTGTGGTTCATATGCCCTCTTGGTATCTGAATTCTGTTAATGTGGAAATATGTTTGCGTTGCTACATGTTTAGGAAGAATGCCTCCAGAAATGCAGTTAAGGTTGGAATTGACTGTAGCGTGATAATTGATTGTGGGGATGTGTTGGATGTCTCTGGCATAGTAGTTATGAAAAACTTGATTGGTTGGTGGTCCTTGATTGACAGCAAGAAGCTGATGATGATTGTTCACATATGATTTGTTTCGAAGTTTAGGTTAGATACCCCCCCCCCCCCAACCCAAAAAAAAAAAAAAAAAAACCCTGCATTCTGGGGGTGTTAAACTTGAAAAAAATTTGAAGGCATAATAAACATAGGCTGTTGAGAGGGAGGACATATAGCTACTGGTGGAGCTCGCTCTTGGATTTGCTCATCTGAAATATGACTCTAGATGAATGTAGGTGTCTTCACTGACAGGCAGCAGACTCTGTTTTTCTTCACTTGTTCTGGAGTTGATACCTCCATTGTTTCAAATTTCATTGACTACGGTCAGGTTGCAAACGCTTCAACTCTTGTTTTCAAATTCTACTAATGCTTTTTGACCTAGCAAGTTATCCATTATACAAATCTATTTTCTTACTCTTTGGGTTATCATATTAGCTCCCTTTTTCGATAAGATATTAGCTCCCTGTTAGACATAACTTCAGTTTTGATATCTATGTGTGATACATATATTACTTCATTCTTTATTCATTGATTATTTGTTTTTCGTACATACATGATGTGCGATCTTTCTTCAGTCACTGTTTGTTTGAACTAGCATTTTTACTGGTGGATAGCACTAGTGACGCATTAGTCTTACGTGTTAAGCATACATTTATTCTGTAGCACAGCAATATTATAATGGTGATGGATGTTCCAGCTCGCTGCTATAGTTTCTCAGTAATACCAGAATATTAAGATGACTTTAGTACGAAAAATCCAAGCTCATCCATCAACAATTTAATAATCTAGTAAACAGTTGTGATATTAGTATTCAATTAGGGGAGGATACTTTCTAATATTATATTAATATGAAAAGAAAGGGTAAAATTTCCTATAGAAAAATATTAAAACAGAGGGTAAAATAATTGTACCAAAGATGCTAGAATTGGAGGTGGCAATGGGTGTAAGGTTGTATGCTAATAATATGTTTATATTTCTCTCCATGACTCTCATGTTGTAACCATTGTTATTGCAGGCTGTTGTTTTTACTGATATCAGCTTGGATAAAGCAATTGAATTCAACGAATATTGCCGTGCTCATCAGCCTCCAATTGCTTTCATCAAATCGGAAGTACGTGGCCTCTTTGGCAACGTATTCTGTGACTTTGGTCCTGAGTTTACTGTTACAGATGTGGACGGTAATGACCCACACACAGGGATAATTGCATCTATTAGTAATGACAATCCTGCTCTAATTGCCTGTGTGGATGATGAGAGGCTTGAATTTCAAGACGGGGATCTAGTTGTTTTCTCAGAGATCTGTGGGATGACAGAGCTGAATGATGGGAAACCTAGGAAGATTAAGAGCGCAAGGCCGTATTCCTTCACTCTCGATGAAGACACCACAAATTATAAGCCATATGAGAAGGGTGGTATTGTGACACAGGTAAAGGAGCCAAAGGTGTTAAATTTCAAGTCATTACGTGAAGCACTAAAGGATCCTGGCGATTTTCTGCTTAGTGACTTCTCCAAATTTGACCGTCCACCTCTTTTGCATCTGGCGTTTCAAGCACTTGATAAGTTTTTGTCAGAGTTAGGTCGGTTTCCAGCTGCTGGGTCCGAAGAGGATGCTGAGAAGCTGATTTCTTTTGTTACCCAAATGAATGATAATTTAACTGATGGAAAGGTGGAAAACATTGACCAAAAGTTGCTAAGGCACTTTGCCTTTGGTGCAAAGGCTGTTCTGAATCCCATGGCGGCAATGTTTGGTGGCATTGTTGGACAAGAGGTTATTAAGGCGTGCTCTGGAAAGTTCCATCCACTCTACCAGGTCAGTCATCTTATCAGGCAATCCCTGTGTATGGCTTATGGACTTGGCCAAAGTTTATCTAACTGGTTTTGTTTGGAAAACGTTTCTTTATCGAGTATTGCTCCCCATTTCGTGTTCTCCTGTCATATATTGTCATTCTCGTGATCACCCTTCGGCAGTTTCTTATATGCTTTTCTTCTTCTGTCTGCAGTTTTTCTACTTTGACTCTGTAGAATCCCTTCCCACAGAACCGCTTGATCCAAATGATCTGAAGCCCTTGAACACCCGATATGACGCTCAGATCTCTGTTTTTGGATCCAAGCTTCAAAAGAAACTGGAAGATGCGAAAGTGTTTGTTGTCGGTTCTGGTGCTTTGGGGTGTGAATTCCTGAAAAACCTTGCTTTGATGGGGGTCTCTTGTGGCAGCCAAGGCAAGCTGACAATCACAGATGACGATGTCATCGAAAAGAGTAATCTGAGCAGACAATTTCTTTTCCGTGATTGGAACATTGGACAGGCTAAATCCACAGTTGCTGCTGCGGCTGCAGCTTCAATGAATCCCCGTCTCCATATCGAAGCTCTTCAAAATCGCGCGAGCCCCGAGACAGAGAGTGTCTTTGACGACACTTTCTGGGAAAATTTGAACGTAGTCATTAACGCGCTTGACAATGTCAATGCCAGGCTTTACATCGATCAGAGATGTGTGTACTTCCAGAAGCCTCTTCTTGAGTCAGGGACCCTTGGTGCTAAGTGCAACACCCAAATGGTTATACCTCATCTAACTGAGAACTATGGCGCTTCACGCGATCCACCCGAGAAACAAGCACCTATGTGTACTGTTCATTCCTTCCCGCACAATATTGACCATTGCTTGACGTGGGCCCGATCGGAATTCGAGGGACTCCTTGAGAAAACACCGACTGAAGTAAATGCGTACTTGAACAACCCCAGCGAATACGCGTCTGCAATGAGGAAAGCTGGTGATGCTCAGGCCAGGGACACCCTGGAGCGCGTGATTGAGTGCCTTGATAAAGACAGATGTGAAAGTTTCCAGGACTGCATTACGTGGGCACGTTTGAGGTATACTCTAGATGATTCGTGAACGCTCTACAGTTCCACTGATTTATGCCGTTTAGTAATTCCAATATATTGTTGATCCAGGTTTGAGGACTACTTCTCCGACCGTGTCAAGCAGCTGACATTTACATTCCCCGAGGATGCTGTCACAAGTACTGGGGCCCCGTTCTGGTCCGCCCCAAAACGTTTCCCGCGCCCGCTGCAGTTCTCTGTCGATGACCCGGGTCATCTGAATTTTGTGATGGCCGGATCTGTATTACGTGCAGAGACTTTTGGCATCCCGATTCCCGACTGGATTAAATCACCTAAGAAATTGGCGGAGGCTGTCAGTAGAGTTATTGTTCCTGATTTTGAACCCAAGAAGGATGCGAAGATTGTCACTGATGAGAAAGCTACAAGCCTTTCTACCTCTTCAATTGATGACGCTGACGTGATCGAGGAATTGATTGCAAGGTTAGAAAGCTCCAGGAGCAAACTGCCTTCAAGCTTCAGGATGAGCGCCATACAATTTGAAAAGGTCCGTGTTTTTTCCCCCTTTTCCATGATTTCCATGAATCATACATTTCTGTGTCACATATTCTGGACGGGAAAAAAGATAGCCGTTGATATGTTGCGTTTCCTTTCACATATCATGTGATCACAATTTGGTATTATTTGTTGTCCTTGAAAATTAGAAAGGATTTTCTTTGTGGGGCTATGGGAAATGCAGTGATCAACATGAACAAGTGGCAAATGGAAATTGCAGACCTATTTGCTATTAAGTTTTAGTGATAACCGAAAGCTGGACATCATGTTGCTAGAGCTAGAGATACTGCTGATAATTATCTCATTTGCTTTTCTTGACTGCACTATCTTGTTTTCCAAATGGTTTTCGAGTTCGTTTTGATTCATTTTTCAAAAGGTTTTCTTGGGTCCATTGGAATTAGCCTTTTCATGCACTCCCATGCATGGGGTATGCATGGGGAAGGCTGTTCCCCTTGCCCGCATCACGGGACTTTATTGGGGCTTGTTTGTAATTTCAACCTTGAAGAATCACATGTTGACCATGCCTTTTTCTCTGAACACACAGGATGATGACACAAACTATCACATGGACATGATTGCCGGACTCGCCAACATGAGGGCCAGGAACTACGGCATCCCCGAAGTGGACAAGCTCAAGGCCAAGTTCATCGCCGGGAGGATCATCCCGGCAATCGCAACCTCAACCGCCATGGCCACCGGCCTGGTCTGTCTAGAGCTGTACAAGGCGATGGACGGAGGCCACAAAGTCGAGTCATACCGCAACACATTTGCCAACCTTGCTCTCCCTCTCTTCTCGATGGCGGAGCCGGTCCCGCCCAAGGTGATCAAGCACCGGGACATGGCGTGGACTGTCTGGGACCGGTGGATCCTCAAGGACAACCCGACCCTCCGGGAGCTCCTGGAGTGGCTCTCCAACAAAGGGCTCATTGCGTACAGTGTGTCCTATGGAAGCTGCTTGCTTTACAACAGCATGTTCCCAAGACACAAGGACAGGATGGACCGGAAGCTCGTCGACCTAGCCCGGGAGGTCGCCAAGGCTGAGCTCCCTCCAAACCGCAAACATTTCGATATCGTGGTTGCTTGTGAGGATGACGAGGATAATGACGTCGATATCCCCCAGGTCTCGATATACTACAAGTAATATGGTAGTTTCGGACTTTAAATTTCGGGTTTCAGATGTTGAGTATGGGTGGGTAGTATAATGAGGACTCTTTTTTAACAGTAAGTAGTGATTGATGGCCTGTGTTCCTGTGTCGGGGTTTGGGAGGGGAGAGGATGGTAACAGGAACAGGCATAAGAATACAATCATATGCTAGGAATTTTAACATGTAGACGTTTGCTGTGTGGTCTTGGATTGGATTTTTGCTGGGCTTTTAGTTTTTAACCTTTCAAAGTTGTTTATTGGGTCAATGTTTCTGTCGTTGAATCTTTTCTTGGACCAGCAAGTGGTAGAGCATGAAACTATGAGAGGGCGCAATATCCCTAAACTTAGGTGACTGTCGATTCATTGGTTGAGGTAAATATTTGTCAAAAGTTTGTCAGGAGTTTACCACAATTTACTAAAAATTACACATTTATACTTGCTGTTTACCAAAAAGTTTAGTTTATTCAAAAGTAGCATTTTCTTAATAATTTACCAAAGTTGATCTTTATTTATTAGAAAGTTATCACAATTTGATTTTTTCAGCATACCATTCATTTGCCAATGAAATTTCCAGGATGAGAATATTTAGAACCAAATCGGCGGCGTGCTATTAGAATTCAAGGGGGTCAAAGTTCATATAATTTAGAACCAAATCTAAAGTATTTAAATTCAATTACCAATTATTATTCAACTTTTAAATGGTAAAGTTTCTCTGCAGAAGGCTCAGGATGAGAATATTATAGAAATGGTAACTGTGTTCAATCCAAGGATCTTCTGATCACCAGAGTCAACAACAGAACCGATTAGCATAATGGCACATTAATTATGCATGAAATGGAGAATAATGAAATGAGTTGTAAGAAATATTGAATCAAAGGAACATCGTTCGCCAGCCATAATGATGTGGTGAACAAGAGCTGTAACAAAGCCAATGTTAGCTGTCAGCATGGAGGCTGAGAAAATGCTATTTTGTGTTGACCTGGAAATTCAAATAATGCATCAACTGTGTGTTGATGTTTTCAAATGTATGTCTTTGTTTGGTGAACTTAAAAGCGTGAAAACTAAGGTCCCGTTCATCTATGCGGTAACCTGTGGTCCGGTACTGCACCACACCGTACAAAAGAACGGAGCCTAAGTATAAGAATATAGCACAAGCTACGAGGATCGAAGAAAGCCGTTAGACAAAATGAATACTAGTTCTAAATTCAAAAAACATTGAAATTAAACAGTGCATAGTTTTGTATGAGTAGATATCACAGTGGGTCTGAAGGGACACAAAGCTGCTTCTTATGTCATTCAAGAGGGCAAAAATCCCCCAACCTGCCAAACTTACAAGTTACAACACAATAATACAAAGGGAACATTCAGACTACTACATGATAATAACACCTCTATACTGGGGGGCAGATTCTATCAACAACTGCCATCTACACAACAAATTTACTTTGCTGCGGCACACATCTTAGGCTGCAACAACAACAACAACCGGAGACATTGCTGCTATCTCACTTTCTGTTCTGGTGGGTTTAAAAAAACTGCAACCAAACTGATACAAATAAATATTTACAGGTCACCTTGCATGCACCTTTTCCTCCTGAATTCTCTAAACTCCGAGTGTTCCATTGTTTCCTCCACATTTCAAACACGGGTCGCCAAAACCGATCTGCAAACTAGTATAGTACTGGCCAACCTTTTACTGAAATGCTTTGAGGGGGGCAAAGATGACATTGCCAAGAAAGTGATGCAAGTCGTTTTGAACGTTACCTCACTTTTGTGGCGGTTCAGGTTCATTGGCTCGTTCTCGAGCCTTCCCGTAAAGCTCGAGTGTATCTCCATGAGTGGGATCGAGACAAAGAGCAGCTTCACAATCTCGAAGGGTGGAAGTAACGTCGCCCATGGAATCGTAAAATGCAGCTCGAAGGTGAAGCAACTGCAAATCCGGTTTGAAGAAAATGGCCTTTGAGAGTTCGACAATGGCATCGTCTTCTTTGTGGTCGTCCATCAGCACTGCAGATAAATGAACAGTTACTACAAGACCAGAGAATTTTTACTACAAGATATAACTAGGACAATGGTAGCTTATGTTTTAGGGTAGGGTACAACTCCATGCATATAGAGCAAGTGCACTACTCTAGTACTATGAAGTGTCTGAAGCGATGACTGGCATGGGTTGATGCCATCATAGTAAAAATGGGAAATTTAATACCTTGGCCAAAAATTCACAATCACAGGAAAGAAAAAGGGAAGAGAGTAGATTTGTCCATCTGTAGAACTTGAACAGAGTCATTTTTTTTTTCAACAAATAAGCAGCATGGCGCTTTCCCTGTTGGAAGAGCTTTTAGCTGCCTCATCTCTATTTTTAAGAACTTAAAAGCTACCAGATTTATGCACAGTATCAGATCATGGTATGCAGCATGCACTTTGAGCACTTAAGATGTGCAAAAGTCTCCCCAAATGAATGGCAAAACATACCAGCTGCTCGGTATCTGTAAGGGTACGTCCTCAAGGGGTCAAGTTGTGTTGCCATGGCAAGATCTTCCTTTGCCATTTCACGGTCACAATACTCGGAGCGTTTTTCATAAGCTGAAGCATTATTGCTGGCTTTTTCAATCAACTTTGTCATCTCATCATATGCAGCCTTCCGCTGATTTTTGAGATGGTATACCCTTGCTAGACCTTGATGCGCTCTAGTGTGCTTAATATTGAGAGCGTTCATGTAGCAATCAGCAGCAAGGTCCAGCTTTTCACAGTCTACGTACACACTACCCAAATTATTCAGCGCCTACAGAAATGCACAAACATTGGTGAATAACACTGCATATTATATTCATAAACAATACTGTTTTAGAAAATAGCTTACTTGTCCTTTACGCAGACCATCCGAAGGGCATCTAAGAGCTTCCTCCAGGAGATGAATGACATACGATGAAGACTCCTGATCAAGATTTGAATCAGCCAAAGCATATGCTTTTAGGAAAAATGCTTCAAAGGATCTCTGGATGGCAAGAGACTCCTCAGCCTTTGCCAAAGCTTCTTCACGATGTCCAGTATCGTATAAGATCCATCCTTCATAGACAAGCCTTTCATGCTGAGAACCAGAAGAGTTTCGGGCCAATCTTAGACTACGCATTGCAGCTTTTTGGCAGTTTAACCTGTCAACAACATTTTGCAAGGTACATATGAAGAAAAAGATTATGTCAGGCACAGAGAAATGGATAGTTTAAATTCTCCAAAAGATTATGCCTACATGAGGGATCCAAATTATTAGAAGGATAATGTGCGGCCTTAGAACCTTGGTCTGGAAGTGTTGTCACAGGCTTGAAGGCAATAAGTAAATCAATACAAAGAAAAAGGAACAATAGTAAACCCAAATGACCATTTGTGAATCATCCATCAGATCTTTGCTTATCTTACCCAGTCACAATTGATTTCATCCTTAAGAATTGAAGTTATATGACTTTTATATTCTTTCTTTCCATTTGATTTTTTTCTCAAGGTGCTCACTATTTTCTGTGCCACACTTGGGGGCTCCCACTCAAATGAATTGTCCAAATTCCAACATAGTAATTCTAATAAGCGTGAGATAAACCATTTTCTCCACATTTCACAAACTATAATTCTTTCTGGCACAACTTTTTTCAGCTAGGATTGTGATTACGGCATTTCTCACCTAGATTGTCCTGTGCTTCAATATCTGTGAAGCAAAAGATAGTCAACAGTTTTCAATTTAGGATCTGATGAAACAACCTCTACAATCTAAGGGTAAAGCCGGAACCTCGGAACCCGATACCCTCCCTGCTTAGGTAAGGTTCCAGGGTACTGATTTGGATTGCAAGTATTATGATTGTATGTTTTCTCTACTTGTACTCTATTTTCTTGATATTTCCAATTTCCAACTGCTGTCAGTCGTCCTCCTACAGTTATCTTTTGTTACATAACTTTCTGTTTTTTTCCCTTCCATTGCTGCGGCTACCTTCCGCTATTTTTAAAGTCTTTTCATGGATCTTTCACAAAATCAACATGAAGGTTACACACATACATAACTCAATATTTTATCCAGAAAGCCAAGTATACTAAATAATTGGAACACAGATGATAACAATTCAATCATAATAATAAAGATAATATATGACCTTAAATACTATGATCTAAAGCAGTAGAAAACATTAGTATGAACTATCCTGAAGAATGAATTCACAACTACATTGCTCAAGTAAGGAATTGGAGTTCACAACATAGGATATATACGAAGCAAAACGAGATTTCTCCTCGTAATCCTTCATAAAAGTAAAAAAGCAGGGCATTAGTCGGGTCAGTAGTTAATACAGTGAAACCTTGTGAGTCTTCATGTGGCCAATTGCAGAAGATCATAAACTATGACCAAGAGAGAACATCATTCAGTCATAAACCAGTCATATTGGCAGTGATTCACAAAGCCAACCACAATAGCTTGACATGAGTGCATCTCACAATATGTACTATTAAGAAAAGGACAGCCTTCAACAAAACTAGAATTTAAATAGTGAAGTCCCCCCCCCCCCCCCCCTCCCCAAACAACAACAACCACCGACAAAAGAGTTATTAGAGATCAGTAGTAGTTCCATGCAATACTATCAATTTGACTTACCGCAAGAGGAGGAGGGATTGCCGGAACCTGAGGAGACTCTTCCCTGGGTCATTTGCTAACATATGGTGCACAACAGACAATGATCCAATATCATCAACAGAAGACCATCTGTCATACAACTGCATCCAACAGTCAGCCTGACTCCACTGCTGCACATGAAGGCGAAGGAGCTCCACTAGCTGTTCTGCATGTAGTTTCCCATGGAACATCATGTAATGAGGGTCCAATGTCAAAAGTGCCCGAATGTCTCTCAGAGCTCCATCATAATCTTCTAAGGCGATAGAAAACCAAGCTCGTAATTCGAGGCAGTCAGGGGAGACCTTGAAGCCAATGACTTTGTTGATTTCTGAGATGGCTTCTTCATACTTATTCTCTTCTAGCAAAGCGACTGCTCTGTACTTGTAGGGAAATGACAAAGTGGGGTCTAACTCAGTCGTCTTGTCAAGATCTGCCATTCTCTCCTTTCCCACACAATAGAGGGACCGTTCCTGATACATCCACCCAGTCGGATTATAATCACAAATTAGAGAGTTTATTTGCTTGTAAGCCGTATACTTGTGCCCACGTTTATATTTTGTCCTAGCAACACCTAATACTGAATAAACATGTCCTGCCTCTGCAGCCGCTTCAAACCAGTGCTGGGCATCCTTATACTCCTCCCTTTCATACATAACACAACCCAGTTGATGAAACGCGACTTGTTTCTGCCACGTTGTAGTAGCGGCCTGAGCCAGCCTCTCCAACAACATTATGGTTGTGTTCGATTTCATGTCCTCTTCGATAGCAGTTTGACTAAGGAAAAAGTACAACTGAAACGAAGAATGCCCGGCTAATGCAAGCCTGTCATTTGCCTCAGCACTGCAAAAGAATTTCATCACTTCCGCATTGTGCAAAGACCCGGGAAGCTCTCTCAAAAACACCTGCAAGCAAGCAGCCACTAGAAGATACGACGTCTCCTCCAAACCGTATTCCATAAGCATCAGAGCCCTCTCGGTATCAGTAACCAATGACGATAAATAAACATCGCAAGCGGCTTTCAGTTCATCACAACAAAACCTGTTTGCCAACGAAAGCAGTTCTAAAACAGTAGGTGGATCAAATGAATCCACCTTTTTCCTCCTACTATACAGCTCCAATGCTCTAATGGTCTTAGCAGAGAAATCATTCCTGGTGAAATTAATCATCTCTCTTCTCGATTCCGCAAAACTACCATACAACAATGTATTGAAAGGTCTAGAAAGCGAAGCGAGATTATAGCGAATGCATCTTACCTCCTCTTCCCCAACGACGAACGACATGTCAAAATCCTCCTCCGAAGTCGAACATTCCTCAATCTCAATCGCACTAGCACCAACATCCTGATCATTATCACCACCATCATCATCGACGACATCACCATCCTTGGAAACCCTAAAACAAGAACAATGATCAAACGCCGACTCAGGATCGTATCCCGAAACCAAGCTAGCTTTAGGGCACTCAATATTCCTCCCACAACAATCAAACGCCGATGAACCATGCAATTCATCCTCCCTTCTTTCAAACCTCAGCCACGCAGACAAAACAACCTTCGTATGAACATCCACAGCGTGCTGCCGTGCAGATCGGAGGCTCCGTCGGAACAATTTCGGATCCGAAAGCCCGCGAAACACCGCGCATTGCTCCAAATAAACTTGAGATTTATCAAACTGAGGACAATCCTCAATTCTACGATAAACATCCGCTAGGGTTTCCACAAAATCGACGAATTTCAAACAAGGCTCAATCTGAGGTTCCAGAATCTCGGTAGATGGGAGACCATAAGGTAACAGCGATTCCTGGACCAAATTCCCCTGCTGAACATTGGTATCCAAATTCGAGTGCGTCTGATTCTTGCATCTGGTGCCCGGATTGGCCCGAAGATTGTCCGGAATCTGGCTGATGAGCTTGGTATTGTTTTCACCGGATGAAGGATTAATGGCGTAAACCTGGGCACTTTTGCACCCATCGATGAGCTTCAAGCTACGCATCGTTGACAGAATGTTGTGCTGCATCTCAGATTCGACCTCGAGATTGATTCGATTCCAGGAGAATCAATCAACGCCCGGATGTCTAAATCGATGAAATCGAAGCTCCAGCTTTGCCGGAAGCTGAGAAATAGAAATGAAATTACGAAAATAAATCACGAAACCACGAAGAAACAAGGAAGAACAACAACACAACAATGGAGGTCGTGAAAATGATTTCTGTGTGATGTGATGTGATCTGAGCACGTTGTAGGAGGGAGGGAGGAAGGAGGGAGTGGGGGTGGCCGTTGGAACGGCCTTTCTCTCTCTAAACTTTCTCTCTCTCTCTCTAGAGTTTCTCTCTCTTATTCTTGTCGTCTTCCTTTTTTCTCAACTCATTTTCGCTCTCCTCTTAGATCAGATTTTTGGTGGATTTTTTTTTTTTGGATTTTGATTTTTTAAAAAAGAATTTTTGTTCTCTCTCTTCACGTTTTTTCTGTCTGTATGTATGGGGTTTTTTCTTCTTTTTCTTTTTTGTTTTTTCTTTTTGTTTTTTTGGGTGATTATTTTGGATTTGTTTGAGTTTTAGTGATGGAGGTGGCGTGGGCGTAAAATCCGTCAGAGATGGGGAGCCACAGGCAGTTGGCAGCTTCGGTTCTCTACCTCCATCCTCTTTTTTTTAATGGATATCACATCTATATAGTTTTATATATTTTTCTTTTTCTTATGTAAAGATAGTCCAAACATTTTATTCATCATATACTTATAAATATTATTTATTAAATATAGACTTTTATTTGTTCATGTCTGATCTATATGTACATGAGAGAAAACACAAAAAATAAAACATGTTGAAAGCGAATGGATATATGAAAGCAAGCAATGTAATTCCATGTTGGGTTTGCTCTTCTTCTTGCGTTTGGAATAGAGAGTTAAGCAATCTCTCTTAATAATGAGGGTCGATACTCGATAAGTGTCGATCCAAAGCCATTTGTAGTGCCAAAACGCATGATGGGGTTTCCGTCGGCTTTGCTCCCTACTGATTAGATTTTTATATTCCACTACATGAAACGTTACTGCCCCCTGTTCAACCCTGCATGTTGTAGCCATGCCAGAACCCCAATCTCCATATTTTGCTCCATCATAGTTTACTTTGATAAACCCTGAAGCAGGAGGCTGCCAAGTAGCTTGCATGTTCACTTTCATCCCTGTCCTAGCTATAACTTCTTGGTCTTCACGAGTGAACACTTTCACATGGTGGACAACATCTCTAGACTTGCTTCTCGCATTTCCAAAGATCCATTTATTATTGTTGTTCCAAGAAGCCCATGTAATACCAATAAATACCCTTCTCCACATACGTCAACATCTCCCACGCCTTTAAGAGGGTTTATTGTAAGTCATTTGTTATAGGGAACCAAAGATACTCATGGAACTTACTTGCCTCCCAAATCATCAGTGCACGTCAGCATAAGAACAAAGCATGCATGGTGGTCTCTTCCTCCTCTCAGCAGTACAAGCAAGTCGAATGGATTGTGTTGATTCTTTTAGCTAGCCCCACTCTAGTTGGTAGAGCTCCAACAATTGCACTCCACACAAACCTCTTCATCTTTGGAGGGAGGGTCAGTTGCCAAACCTGTTTCCAAAAGTTTGTTTTGGACAAGCTACCACCAGGGACGGAGCTCCCTTATGGCAAGAGGGAGTAACTACCCCCCTTCAATCCAGATAAAATTTTGTAGATATTTTGAGACAAAACAGATATAAGTGATTGATGGTAGAATTGGCAAGACTATAACTTAGCAAACTAAAGGTCTTGTGTTCAAATCTTGATATATTAATGTCCTTTGTTTTTCTTTTACCTAACATAAATAGATCGATCATATCCTTCCATATCTATTGGATACTCTTATTGTTTTTTTCTTTTAAAAATTTTTGCTTTCATAGTTTGTTGTTTCATATTACCAATTTATCATTATCTTTCTATATATTTAGGTAATATTTTCGCTTCTTTAACATTAAGGGTTGGCTTCGTTCCTGGCTACCACTTAAGCTATGCGAATTTTAGCTTTTCCACTCACTTACCATTCTATTTGATGATTTCATTGTGAGTTCACCATGAGAAGCACAATGCCATGCCAGTTTGTCACTCGGCCATGACGTGGTCGGAGGTATGGATTTAATAAGTTTGACATTTTCTTGCAAGAAAATGAGATTTACCATGATCTTCATCCAGGTGTCTCTCTCATGATAAATATCCTTCACTCTCATAAGAGCAAGCTCCTCTCTTTTTCAAAGTAACAACACTAAAGGAGGTTGATCTTGGTAGCTAACATGACTCCCATATATTCAATTTGTAGCCATCAGTCCATCACCGACGATCCATCTTGTGCCACTTTTTACAACTTAGGTCACCCCACACAAACTGTTCCAAGTATAGCTTCTATTATTAGCTGGTGAGCGTACATAACTTATGCTTGTTCACCCAATGAAACCTTCTAGTACATTCCTTTGTTCCCAATGCCTTAACCCAATGAAACTTTATATCGCCTTGGATACTGTAGCAAAAAAAGCTCAGAAGTTTGAAAATACTTGTAGCATAATAGGGTATCGCCTGGACCAATGCCTTAAGAAGGATCTCTCTACATGCCCATGATAGATTTATTCTCATCCACCTTTTCATGCTCTTTGTCACTTTGTCTTTGATACTTGCAAATGTCATATTCGAGTGCCCCATCTAAGTTGGAAGGCCAATATATTATTCATGGAATAAAGCCTCCTTCATATCGAGAATAGTAGAATTTCGTTTCTTCATTGTTGAGGGACCCCTTTTCTAAACATGACAGATGACTTTTTGTCCCAAGGACCCCTCACAAAATGGTTGGAGATTCTTAATAGCCTATGTCTATGGGACTGCAACTCTAGCAAAACAAAGAGAGTCGTCAGCAAATAGGAAATTTGAGACAGTCGTGGTCGCCCCACAAATTTTGTAACCAGTGAGTTGTCCATGCGAGACAACTCTAGTGACTAAGCTGGAGATTGCTTCAGTAACAAACAAGAATAGATAAGGGAAGGTTGGGTCTCCCGGTCTTAGCCCTTTATTAGGTTTGACAAACCCTCATGGCTCACCATTAATAATTAATGTGAACGTTTCATGTTGTCGTACTTTTGGGAGTATGACTGTTGTATCCACAAGACGTGTTCCAGGAAGTCAGAATTGACTCAAGTGTTTTGAGCTACGTGAATAAACTAGGAAGTGATGATGATGATATAAAACTACAAACTATGAAACCAATAAAAGATGTTCAGGCTGCAAAATCAATATTCAACAATTAATCAATCTGAATAGCTTAATCAACAAATTCTAAATAAGCAATTAAGAAGAGTTGATTACACCATTACATTATGCCCAAACCCTCTCTCGAAGGTCAGAGGCTAACTTAATTATTCTAATTGTTTATTCTCATATAGTTAGCCTAATTAAACTATAGAATGACAATCCTAAACCTAGTCAGAATTCGATTATTTTCATGTCAAAAACCTTAACTATTTTATATACCCATGCTAACAAATTAACATTACCTCTCAGCATTAATCAATTGCCTAGAAATACATATGAATATTCTTTCGAGCATTTCATCGAACATGTAGTGGGAAAAGAAAAAACCTCACATTACAAGCATGAATTTGGAAATTAGACCTAAATAAGATTAATTCATCATCAAATACATCAATCACAACCCAAACAACACAAAACTAACAATTAATTAACATACTAAAGTAATTAAAGAGAAACTAAATAAATCTAACAAGAACATAAATAAACATAAAGAGAAAGGGAAAGAGAAACTTAGTCTTGAATCATGGAACATAAATCCATGAATATTTTGCATAGAGAAACAAATTCAACCTAAGAACTAACCTAAAAGCCTCTAGAGAGGCTATAGAGAAACATCTCTCAAAGCTAGGAGGAAGAATAGAAAATAACGTAGAAAATGAAAATTGCTCCTACTTCTAAATAAAATAAAGCTTAAAAACTAAAACTGTTGTCTAGGGTGTGCGCCAGTTGTGGAGTTTTCTGCCTGATTCTGGATTGGTGCATGATCGTGCGCCTGGGTGTGCGGGGCTTGAAAACCTCAAAATCATCCTGGCTTCTCCGTGATTTTCACATCTTTCATTCAACGATCATAAAAATGTCACGAAACATTCAAAATTCACCTACAATTGACAAAGTTAAGCACTTTTTGCTACAACAAGCAAATATGAGCTAAACCAAGTCGATTTTGTGCCAAAGTAGGTCAAACTTCCCCGAAACAAAGCTAGAAAACAGAGGTTTAAGGCGGTAAACCTGAGGTTTATCGTTTCAGTTTCCACACATTTCATTACAGTACTTACCCAGTCACTTCCGAACCCTATTTGATTATCATCTATCGCATGAAAGCTAATTCAACTCTGACATATGCCTTAGTCTGATCTTGCTTAATTGTTATACTCCTATCCATTGCCAGATTATTTTTCATTTAGTGAAATATCTCAAAAGCTACATGTATATTGTTAATAATTAACCGACCTGACGTAAAAGTGCTTTGATTAATCAGATAATATCAAACAATAACCCTTTCAAATGCTTTGTAATAACTAATAACTTTTGTCATAAGCTTGTAAAAACATTACATAAACTGGTGGAGCAAAAGTCAGTTACCTCATCTAAATTGCTTTTCTTCATAATCAACACCGCATGAGCGTGGTACATCTACTCCGGGATGTCGTCACCATTTAGAATCGCCAACACAACACTTGCAACATCATTCCCAATCTCATTCAGTACTTTTGATAAAAATAAGGGCAACCCATCAGGCCCCAGACATTCTTTGGATTCATGGACTTAAGAGCATTATAGACTTTCTCCTTTGTGTATTGTTTGCACAACTTATTATTCACTACCTCAATAACCCGAGGTTCAACAAAGTCAATAACTTGGTCTACCAGCAGAGGCTCCTCGGATTTGAAGAGTTGATTAAAGTAGCTCGTTATAATGTCTTTTAGGTTCTCCTCTTTACAAGTCTGTCCTGACCCATATTTCAACTCCTCGATCAATTTAGCTCTCCTCCTCTTGAATGCTCGTTGATGAAACCAATTGGAATTGTGGTCACCATAGGAGATATATTGAACCGGGACCACTGCCACCACATAAATTGTTCTTTACTTCACCATTGTTACATTCATTCAACAGATTCTTCCATTTGATTGGATCATGTGTGTATTGAAGTTTAGCAGAAATATTTGATATTTCATGCAGAACATGCCTGAATTCGTTGGAGTTCCATCATGTGAGTGCATCCAAACAAGAGTTAATTTTCCCTAGACAAGTATTTCCCTAGACAAATATCAATAGAAGTCCATGCCATAGGCACTTGCCATCCATTTTTAATCACATCATCACCCCAATTATCAAGGGTTCACATTGCTTCCCAACACCTTCTTTTTTTGCTTCTCATATTATGATGAGACTCAAAACACTTCAGGATAACTGGTAGATGGTCTGAGATATCATCATCAATGTGAAAGACCTGAGGCTCGAGAAAGAGACCAAGCCAATCTGCAGTCACGGCACAAAACTAATCTACCATTTCCTCAATATAATCCACCCCCTGGTGGCCATTCCACCAGCGTATGTGTATCCACTAGCCCCTAACTTAACCAAGCTACAAATTGTCAAGGGTGGAATGAAAAGCCTCCAAGACCCTATCTGACTTCATAGGACCTCCATACTTCTCCAAGTGGTAAATTATCTCATTAAGGTCACCTCCGATGAGCCATAGAAGATCAAAATGCAAATTCTAATGTAGGAATAACTCACACGCTTTCTAAGGGTGCTCAAAAAATTTGAAACTGCCACATCGAACCAGAAACCAGTAGAACTGCATCGGAACAAATAACACCGAATCGCTTTCAAAATCCAGTGCACTGAACCGGAAAAACTGGATGCTAAACAGGGTAGTTTCAGTTTAGGATATTTAAATCGGTGGTGAACTAGAACCACATCGATAATATATATACATATATATATATATATATATATATATATATATATATATATATATATGTATATATATATATAAGCTCAAAAAATTTGAAACTGCCACATTCAACCAGAAACCAGTGCGAATCTCCTGGGCCATCAAAATTGAGCTTCTTCTCTGCATTCCAATTCTGTAACTTTCTTTGAAACCTCATAACAATTTTTTCTCTTCTTCTTTCTTCACTTATCTTCCCTTTCTCTTGTTCTTTGACGGGGATGCCTTCTATTTGGTTATCAGATCTTCCATATAGTAGTGACACTAAGTTATTCTTCACTTTGCTCCCTCATTTTCTCTCATGCTTACATATTAATTATTTTTATGCATTAATAACTTAATTCTAAGGTTAGTCTTGCCATTTAATTTATTCCTCCACTTTTATATTATGGTTTAACCATTAAAAAAATTGAATAAGACATAATGAATATATGTTCTTCACTACCATCAGAGATGTTAAATAATTAAGTACTTGCATTCTTGTTATTTAATTTTTTTTATTTGATTTATGCTTTTGGTTTTTTACTTCTTTTACATTTTTACGCATGATGATGGTTAAATAATCAATGCATACCACTGCTCTTCTCTTCTTCTAACCCAAATTCAAATTTAGAAGAGGTTGTTCTTTTGAACGAGCGAATTTGAGAAATTTTATCATAAAATTCGTAGCCTCACCCCTAAATCTGAATCTTATGGTTCACGATTTAGAAGTCTAAATTTTTGTTTGTTAATTCTCATTAGAGATCAATCGGCGACTCTAAATAAAAAATAACATTCAATTTAACTGATTTAATTAATTTGGCATTCTTAAACGAATTTGGAAATAATTGGAATTGAAAGGTCGAAATTAAAGTGTTGGGTTGTGGCCCATTGGATCCTCCTAGAGGTCAACTGGGAAGGAGAAGCAAGGAGGCGCAGGCAGCACCCCAAGAGGTGCCACCCACGCCCAGGACAGAGAGAGGGAAAGAAGTGACGAAGGAGACGCCACCTGCGTCTCATAGGCGCAATCCGCGTCGGACGCCAGCGCCACTTGCGCGAAGTAAGGTGCTCCCCGTGCCTCGGGTCTCTTCATACGTCGGCGTCAAGTACTCCTTAACACTACAACAGGGTTACAAAAATAAGACCGTTCTGAACGGTCTCAAATCACCTTGAACGGTCGCTCGACAGGGCGGGCGACCGTTCATTTGCGACCAGTAATATATATATATATATATATATATAAAGTCAACGGTCGCAAGCATTAATATATATATATATATATATATATATATATATATATATATATATATTTATATATATATAAAGTCAATGGTCGCAAAATATATTACATATCCTACAGTTAGTTTTTAAAGTTGTCCTCACAAACACTACGAAGAAGGGTCATTAATAAAGTTGGAAGGAAAGAATTGACCACTGGATGGCGTCCCCTGCTGCTGTTGATTTTGTTCTACTTGGGACAATCTTCCTTCAAGTTGGCTGAACATCTGCTGGTATTGGGAGAGTTGACTCCTCAAAGACTGTGTTTCAGCCACCATGGAAGCATAAGCAGATGGGGCAGCGGTGGTGGATGAGGAAGAAGATCCCTGACCATTGTGGCGTGCATAGTGGGGCGACCTTTCATAGAACATGCCCGCCGAGGATCCCAGGCCGTAGACAGACTGATTCTTGACAGAGAACCCACCAGCGACATTGTAGAACACCGTGTTGGTTTCCACAGAATTGGGCTCCATGCCCGCTGCAGCTACTTGCTCAAGATATTCATTCTGCAAATGATCAACATTAATGATAATGAGTAACCACAACTAAAGGTAAAGCAAAGTGGTCATGTTGTTTGTTATCAAAACACATTATCAATAGATGCCACAACTAAGGTAATATAAGGAGAGTTACATAGAAATTTCGGCATAGTTTCCTCTGTAATATGGAATATCCCAATTTCATAATACGAAACATTAACCTGCAAATGACAATATAAACTCAACTTGTAGAATAAGGGGTCACATGCCCACTTTACCACAATGAACAATTCCAACATATACAATCAAGTAACAATATACGGTCACACGCCGATTAATCCTATCGAGCCACACGCTCGTTTCTAAACACAAGTTAAACAATCCAACATCCAACACCAATTCCAACATATACAATCAAGTGACAATATACGACCACACGCCGATTAATCCTATTGAGCCACACGCTCGTTTCTAAACACAAATTAAACAATCCAACTTCCAACACCAATTCCAACACATACAATCAAGTAACAATATATGGCCACACGCCGATTAATCCTATTGAGCCACACGCTTGTTTATAAACATAAATTACACATTCAATTTTCAACAACAATTCCAACATATAATCAAGTAACCATATACGACCACACGCCGATTAATCCTATCGAGCCACACGTTCGTTTCTAAACATAAGTTACACATTCAATTTTCAACAACAATTCCAACATATAAACAAGTAACCATATACGGCCACACGCCGATTAATCCTATCGAGCGACACGCTCGTTTCTAAACATAAGTTACATATTCAATTTTCAACAACATTTCCAACATATAATCAAGTAACTAACTTTAGAAGAAAATGACTTACATAAACTTTGGCTGCCTTCGGGTCACTTGCTTGTTCCCGTGGGCGTCTTACTTACAATGATAATGCTCTATGACGTCCGCAGGGGAGGGATGGATCCCGTCACTAGCCTAGGAATATATTTAGAAACATTACAGATATAACCTTAGAATTTGTATTGATGAAAATCGTCAAAGTAAAAGATCATTGGAGACTTACCAGTTTACGCAAGTATTTACCGGCGGACATCACGCCACCGTAGTGCAAATTCTGTGTCATTGCTTTGTTCCGATTCGCCGTGTATGCCTCGACCCGACGCTTGTAGTCCTCTACCTCTCCTAATTCCCACATCCTCGCCCGGATTTCCATTGACAAATGGGGGATTTCTTTGTTCCTTGGGGTCTTTTTCTCCTGGTAGACCAAACCCTTAAGGAGGTCGCTGAATTTGCTGTGCCACATATTGAAGACTTCCTGAGCCAGGTCCATTTCATACTCGAACCGTTGCTATACAATAACAAATAAAACAAAAAAACACATAATTACTGTGCCATATATACTAACGAAGTCCAAATAAAATAATTAGGTTTCGAAGGATTGTATTCTTACATAGAAATATGACCAATAAACCATTTTATCTCCATTTTCCATTGAACCGGCGCAAATAGCCTCCCTTTGGTAATGAGATTTTAAACTCTCCGACACGACCTCCGTAACCTCAGGCATGGAGAACCTACAAGAAACGAGCAACAAGAGAGAGTGTCGCAATATTTATTAATTATTATGTATTGACCAAAATTAAAGTTGACATACTAGTCTTCCCCCCTAATGAGGGGGTCCTTGGGTCAGATGGGTCGGGAGGTATACCAGGCTGGATCTTCCATAACGGGGATGGTGGGGCCATGGCGTATTTGTTAAGCTGCACTATAATAACCAATAATTGACCGCACAAATAATTAATTTAAAATTATTTTACATTTGATGCATGCAGTGAGTAATCAAATAACAATCACGAAAACAAATTCTTTTATAACCAAACAAAATAAAAAAATTATTTCTAAATTGTTACATCGCACAACGTAATAAAAACAAATGACAGTTCAAACATAACAACCTACACGTGCGACCTACTCATCATCATCATCACTAAGCAACTCAACAAATGCTGCGTTTTCCAATGCATCATTCCCTTCTAATTCATCGTCCTCCACACCCTCAAGTATACCCCGATCTTGTCCTTCTTCATCATCACTAAATAGTTCGTCTCCCGAGCCATCTCGATCGTCAAGTAGGTCAAACTCAGCAAGTGATGGGGGGTCCACATTGTTGTCTTCCTGAAATGCTCCATCATCGAGTCCATCTATTGTTTGCCTTGGCTTAATTGTCAGTGTAGCAGTCCATGATGATCTATCCTTCTTGGTTGTTGGGTAATGGATGTACACCACTTGTGTAGCCTGAGATGCCAATACAAAAGGCTCATACACCCTATACCTCTTTGCTTGGTTGACATCAACAAGCTTGTAATGATCATGCACGACTACGCCACCTTGACTTTGGTCGAACCATTCAACCTTGAACAAGTGGACTTTGTATTCCATACTCTTTTAAAATCCCGTAGAAGTAAGTTCCATTCACCCCTTTGACACACACCCCATAATTTGCATTCGTTGCTTTACTATCGGCACGGTAAGCATGGAAGTTAAAGTTGTTAATGTAGAAATGAGCCCAAGATAAAACATCCTTCCTAGGGCCATTAGCTAAAGCTATAACAACTTCGTCTCCTTCACCGGATGACAAAACCTACGAAGTTGTTTAATATTTACGAAGTTAATCTCATGTAACCTATGTTAACCAATAATTTAAAACCAAACAACTCCAATTGAATGTTAACCTTGCTTCTCAACCAACGGGGGAATTCTTTGCGATGTTTGTTCCACAATTGACCATGCGACGTACGTGGATGCAAACAGGCCATCTCTTCTTCAAATTGACTGAAATAAGTCAACGTAGGTGAAGATTATACTGGATAAATAAGTTATTGATAATTGAACTGCCGATTTAATTAATTGATGTTGTATACCTTTCATATTCAGTCTAAATCGGAGTTTGAAAGGACATATTCATGCGCAGCCTCATATTCGTGTTGGTCAAGGAATCTTTTCTTCCCTGCAGCTGGAGAGTACCCAATGTTCGATGAAAACAACTCAGGTATCGCTCCATTGCTGTCGGATGCATCACCCAACTCGGGGCATGCGTTCCTTGGAAGGTCCTTGACTTTGTGTGCACTTCCAGTGCAAAGTATGCCGCATAAAAGTTGAAAATCTCCTCCGTTAAGAACGCATTACATATGGAGCTTTCAATGCGTGCCTTGTTGTCAACCTTCTTCTTCAAATGATGCAGAAATCTACAACATTTGACAACCAACACGCGTTGAGGAATGCGTTACAAATTAAGAAGCGGGTCCTAAATGTTTAATCAAATACACTACAAATGCATATCAAATATCTAATTACCTTTCGAAAGGGTACATCCACCTATACTGCACCGGTCCACCTTTAGCTGCTTCATATGGAAGGTGTATTGGAAGATGCTCCATCACATTGAAGAATGCGGGAGGGAAAATCATCTCCATTTTGCATATGATTTCTGGTATGTTCCTCTCAAACCGGACCATATTATCAACACTCACCTTAGAGGCACACAAGTCTCTAAAAAATTGGCTTAATTCCGTCAGGGCTTTCCAAACATTCTGAGGAAGCAACTCCCTAACGACAATTGGTAACAACCTCTCCATGAAAACATGACAATCATGACTCTTCATACCATGTAATCTTGATGTGTTAACATCTACACATCTACCTAGGTTACTTGCATATCCGTCGGGAAGTTTGAGGTCTTTAAGCCACTGACATAATGCCTTACGCTCCTCTTTACCCATGACATATGCAGCTTCGTCCGTCCTTTCTTTATCAACCCGGCGACGCTTACAATGAGCGGCTAGGTCTTTCTTAGAGTTGTCATCATTTTTTGTCTTTCCTTTGATGTCCATGATGGTGTTCAACACCTGCTCAAACACATTTTTCTCAACATGCATGACATCTAAGTTGTGTCTAATTAGCAGGTCTTTCCAATATGGTAGCTCCCAAAAGATGCTCTTTTTATGCCAATTGTGACATTGAAGATAGCCGTCAACGTTCCCTTGTTGTTGAGTAGATGTTGGCAACCTTGACACTTGTTCCCAAACTTGGCTCCCATTAAGGCGAGGGGGTGGAGGTGAATGTTCTTCTCGATTTTTTGAAAAAGTACTTTTGTTAGTACGATAAGGATGGTCCATTGGGAGAAACTGACGATGACAATCAAACCATGACTGTTTCCTCCCATGTTTCCACTACCGTGATTTTGTTTTGTCCATGCAATATGGACAAGCTAGCTTACCTGCGGTGGTCCACCTTGAAAGCATACCGTACGCTGGAAAATCACTTATTGTCCATAACACGGGCGCTTTCATTCTAAACGTTTCCTTCAAAGACACATCATACGTGTCTACACCCTCCTCCCACAGCTGTTTCAACTCGTCTATTAACGACTGTAGGTATACGTCCAAGTTTCTCTTTGGACTTTTCGGACCAGGAATCAGGAGCGTGAGGAACATGTAAGGCTTCTTCATGCAAAGCCACGGAGGCAAATTGTAGGGGGTAGCTATAACAGGCCATGTAGAATAAGTTTGCCCGAAACTACCGAAAGGGGCGAAACCATCCGTGTATATACCCAACCGCAAATTGCGTGGTTTCGATGCGAACTCTTTGTGAGTGGCATCAAAATGTTTCCAAGCTTCACCATCGCACAGATGAACCATGTCACCGTCCCTTCGAACATTTGTTGAGTGCCACCTCATTTGCTCTGCTGATATCTTAGTCAAGTATTATCTTTGCAACCGCGGACCGATTGGAAAGTATATGAGCTCCTTGTGGGCGATCTTTTTACCCTTAGCCGTTGTCCGCACATATCGATCAGCACTGCAAAAGTTGCAACTATCAAGCATGGAGTTCTCCTTCCAAAACAACATGCACCCCTTTGGTCACGCGTCGATCCTCTCATGCGGAAGTTCTAAAGCTTTGAGTAACTTCTTTGACGAGTGGTACGTGTCTATCATTTCATTAACAGGGGGACAATGTCTTTCATGAGGGTTAGCAGACTGTCTATGACTTTGTTAGGGAGATTATACTCACATTTTATGTTTACAAGCCGAGACACTACTGACAATTGTGACATTTTGCAACCCTCATACAAAGGTCGTTTGGACGCTTCTAACGTTTCTAGAAATTTTTGCCCTCCATCTGACGGCTCATCCTCTACTGTGTCAAACACGTTGGACGATAAATCTCCGATGGCATCCGTGAGCATTTCTTGCATTGGGTCTAACACATCAGTCCTCGACGACCCTTCAATTTGGTTCGACGTTTGGATGGGGACCGTGGCCACGGGAGGCACGTACACCTCACCGTGACTCGTCCACACAAAATAACGTAGTATGAACCCATTTTTGTACAAGTGCACCTTAACATTGTCCTCACTTTGGTGTTTTATGTTTTTACACTTTGACACCTAAGTACTTTATCCGATTGGAAGCTAATGGTTTGTTTAGCAACTGGCAAAAATTCTTCTTTCACCCCTCTAACAAACTCTTTGATAAGATACCTCTCCTCATCGATTCTCTCGTACATCCATTTCCTAGTATTTTCCATATTGTTCAAATATGCAAAGTTAACCGAATTAGATTTCGACATTGACATTGGTGCATGTCAACAGATTAATTTGCAAGGTGAGCTCACTTACTAATAACTACTAAAAGCATCCAAACTCAACACTTTTCTATGGCATCTACGACTAAGCTATATATGTCAACAGTCAAGAGGATAATGTTATTACCCGATGAGAGTTTGTTTGTTCCTGATAATTTATGGCTGAAAAAAAACTTTCATGAGTCGTACCGACTCTCCTTTTATTTGTCTGGTTCCCAAAAAGTAGCGTAATCTCAGCAGTGAAATTGCGCAAGGTCTATAATGCTTTGGGAGTTAGAAGCGTCTCAGATTCGCATAATGCAAGCAGTTTCCATTGTGCACTGTCGCAACAAGACATAGCGGAATGAGAGAAGCTTATAGTAACAGGTCTAATAGAAATTGTGTTGGGCTTTGATGCATGCAATAAAGCCCACCACGATTTCTATTAGACCCTTCACTACAAGCTTCTCTCTCATTCCCGCCTTGTCTTGCTGCCCACTAGGTTGCACAATGAAAACACTGCATTGTACCGAATTTGAGACGCTTCTAACTCCCAAAGCACTACAGACCTCGCGCAATTTCACTGCTGAGATTCCGCTACTTTAAGGGAACCGGACAAATAAATTGGAGAGTTGGTACGACTCATGAAAGTATTTTTCAGCCATAAATTATCAGGAACAAACACACTCTCATGGACACTAACAAAACCCACACTCAACCTCTTTTTATGACATCTACAACTAAGATACTAGAACTATAAATTACTCTACTTTCTACTCTAAACTACCATGACAACTAACCTATTTACTAACCCTTAACTGGTTGTTGAGTACTTAAGCTAGCAAAGGGATGTGACATAGTTATTTATAATTCATGTCTTCATTTGGGGTTATGAGTAGTTAAGTTAGCAATTAGGTTGGATACGAAACAAATTTACGCTAACAACTTCAGAGATTAACTTAATTAAAGACATGTCTCTAAATGTCAATTCACCCTTGTTGTGATGAACAAGTCGTCGGAGTTATATGTACGAGAAATCCACCGCTTGTGACGTAGCAAATGTCGATCGTTGTGCATTTAGCATCCCAACCACCTATAAAACGAACACCCAAGAAATCAAGATTGAGTTCCTGGGTGTTCATTTTATTAGTGATTGGGATGCTAAAAAACTCAACGATCGACATTTGTTTTGTCACAAACAGTGGATTTCTCATACGTATAACTTCGACGTATTGTTCATCACAACAAGGGTGAATTCGCATTTAGAGACTTGCCTTTAATTAAGTTATCCAACAAAGTTGTTAGTCGCGTAAATTCATTCCTAATCAAACATAATAACTAACTCATTTACTAATAACCACCAAAATCATCCCAACTCAACACTTTTTTCTAATAATGGTGGTTTTCATGTTGTAGTTTCAAATGAATTTAAAGCGTGCTAAAACAACATTTCAAAGAATGAGGATGATATTCCCCAACTTTTCAATATGTTGTTTAGCGACGAACAACAATGAATTTCATGGAAAAAGGTAACTAAGCATTTTTTACCAAACCTACCCTACACAAAAAAATTATACACAACATAACTAACTAAACATTCTTTACACATATATTAACCTAATCCATACTAATTTATGCATGCTCATAATTTATACACATAAACATACAATTAACAATTTTCAAAGCTAAAACAATAAATATTGCAAAACATAACTAACTAATACAATTAACAAACAATTAATACAAAAATTCAATAATAAAACACAATTAACACATAAACATACACATAAATATACAATTAACACAACTAGCATATCATTAAACTAATTTTTCAATACTAAAACAGTAATTAATACAAAAATTAACCGAATAAATACTAATTATTCACTCAAATTATTCACAACATAACTTACTAAACATTTTTTTTTACACAAATACTAACCTAATTAATGCATGCTCATAATTTATACAAATAAATATACAAATAACAAAATTGACAAATTTCAAAGAATATACAGGGGAGAAGGAGGCGTGACGGCGGCGGCAATGACACGGCGTGGCGGCAGCAAGAAGGTGGCGGTTTCCGGTCCAATTTGCTAGCAAGAGGAAGGGTTTATGTTGTTATTAACCACCAAAAACTTAAAAGAATTGATAAAGAGGGAGAAGAGAACGACTTACCGTCGTCGGCTCCGGCGGAAAGTGGCGGCAGGCGGCGGTTTCCGGTCCAAGTTGCCGGACTTCAAGAAGGGACGGATGGAGAAATTGGGGTTTTGAAACAAAAGCCAACGGTGCAATTGAATGAAATTCAATTCGTCCGTCCCTATTAAAAACGGGACGACCGTTTATTTAACGACCGTTAAGTGAACGGTCGCTAATTTGCGACCGTTGATTTTAACGGTCGTAATATCGAACGACCGTTCATTGAACGGTCGCTAATTAGCGACCATTTAATGAACGGTCGTTCGATATTTTGCCGTTAACTTCAACGATCGCGAATTAGCGACCGTTCATGAACGATCATTTTATGAACGGTCGCCCACCTTTTTCATGTGACCGTTCATTAAACGGTCACTTCGAACGGTCTTATTTGGCCAGCCATCTTGTAGTGTAAGCAATGTGGGTTAGGTTATATAGAACTTATTTATTCTCCTAGCCGTCAAACATATTGTATCAGAAACTATCGAGATAGGTAAGGTTTCACAAATATTTTTCAGAGAGTTCCATCATTGTTATCCCGAGAGAGATTGTGAGTTGAGAGATTGTATTGTAATCTCAATTGTCGATCGTATGTATCACTCCCTTTGATAATGATCGATTTGTACTCCTCCTTTTTCTCATAGTGGATTATTTCTGGCTGTCGCCGTCCGTAGGTTTTTCTCCAAATTCTTCGGTTTTCCATGTAAATCTGGTGTTCGTTTTATCGCTTAGTTGTCATTCTTAAATTTTGTTGTAATCTTCGTCATCTCGTTTGCTTCCATTGTAACTGCAATCGACATTTATTTTCTCTGAAACCCTCATAGAAAGAAAAGTTGCACTTGACTTGAACAGTAGCCTTGGCCTCGATTCTCGAGGTAGAAAAACTTTGGTTTCTTGCCAGGACAATCATCCTGAGCTACATGATAAAGTCAGAGGGATATGACTTTAGCTACAAGAATTGTCCACAACTCTTGGGGGTTAATACGTAAGCCCGGTCCACGACTTGGCCACTCGATATGCATTTCCGTCACCTCTTTTAACCCAACTTCATTCCTATCACTAGCGTGTCCACCATGAGGAATGTGCTCCTCCAATTGCTCTTTCACTTCTCCGCCACTTTCATAAACGACTCGACACTTTTCAAACCCCAACACGTATCCATCTTCGTTGTAGTAGAAATCACTTGGAGGTTTGAGGGGTGAGGAAAAAGGATAAAGGGGGGGAGTAGGAAAATTTTGTTGAGTTTGGGAATACTCAATCTTACTTGGCTTGCTACTAGGTGAAGACAAATCCAAAGGTAATTTGTCCTTGCCAAGAATACACTCATCCCGTGTCTCACTCGTTAGGAGGTTCCTCTTCTCACATCCCAACTCGGTTTTAATTTGTTGTGGGCTAAGGGAATCAATTTCATTTTCTTCTCATTATGCACAAAGGAATAGGAGTTCTCAAAATCGTCGTGAGTGGCTTTCTTGTCAAATTGCCACAGACGCCCTAATAGAATGTGACAAGCACTCATAGGAACAACATCACTCAAGATGGAATCAAAATACTTAGGCCCAATAGAAAGCTCAATGAAAACTTGTTTTGTTACCTTTAAGAGATCTTGGTCGCCAATCCATTTGAGCTTGTATGGACGAGGGTGAGGGAATGTTAGGAGATTGAGCTTTTCCACCAAACTAGTAGAGGTGACATTTGTGAAACTTCCATCATCAATAATAAGGTCTCCAACCTTTCCCCCAATAGTGCATCGAGTGTGAAAAAACAATTCTCGTTGAGTCTCGTCAATGGGTGCTCCATGAGAACGTGAGAGCCTTCTCAAAACTAGTAACTCACTGGTGTCCGCTTTAAGCTCGACTTCATCTTCACTAGAGTCTACCTCATTGTGGCCGGCTTCCTCTTCTTGGGCTATCACAAGGTCATCATCAATCTCTTGCATCTCTTGTATGGTCATAGTCCTTCGGGTAGGGCATTCAACTTCGAAATGACCATACCAAGGCATCTGAAGCATTTCTTGTCTTTTATCTTTGTTGGGAGGTCCTTAGGGGACAAAATAGTTGCGCTTTTCCCTTGTCGACCCTAGGCAATGGTGTAGACTTAGGAGTCTTGATGGGGCTAGATGTAGCCGGATGAGAAGTCTCAATACGAGTCGGTTCCACACGAGTACATGACTATAGGACTTAGAGGTAGTCTTTTCATCCTTGTCCTTTCAACGACAATAGCCATGTTGCATAAATCATTCAAAGTGTGATAGGGTTGAATCTCGATCCTCTCGGCAATGGCGGGGGACGAACCATTCAAAAATCTCATGGCAGTTTGCTCTTGAGGCTCTTAGAGGTCACTTTTGATCAAAAGTTGCTCAAATTCGTGAATATACTCACTCATACTCCTTCTTTCCTTGCTCTAAAGCAAAGAGCCTCCTCATGACCTCTTGTTTGTTTGTGCGAGGAAGGAACTATTGATTCATAAACTTCTTCAATTTTTCCTATGAGGAAATCTTTCGTCGTCCATCCCTTTCCCATTGCGTCTTCACATTTTTAAACCCATAATGACGCTACCTTAGTCAACTTCAAGCTAGCTACTGTAAAAGCCTTTTCATCATTATAACTTTTGGCTTCGAATATTCGCTCAATCGGTTGAACCCATTCCAAATACTCATCCGGATCCAAGGAACCCGTAAACTCCAGAAGCTCAACTTTGACGTCATGAAGATCATCTCTACGCGGGTGTTTGCCTTTTCCCCTAGGTCAGAACATATGTATGGAATCCACATCGTCATCGCTCAACTTGAAGTTAGGAGGAGGACAAATGGGGCTCGAGGAAGGTCTCTCTCTCCCCTCATTGGTGGCGGCCGCACATGGAGGTGTGCGTTAATCTGAGTGAGCCTCGCAATAAATGACATCAAGGACGTTCTCAATGCGTGGGAATCGACTCTCATAGCCCGCATTAGCGGCCTCTTCGAGCGGGTTTCCCACTGGAGCCCTTTGACGCAGGCTAGATTCCTCTCAGTTTGGATCGTTGAGATGTTTCATGCCAAGAAGAATAGGTAGAGGACAGATTTTGTTTGAGAATTTTTTTGAGGAGCTAGGTTTTGTATTCGACTTATGTTTGGCTTAGGGTTTTTTATGGCTATGCACAAGAGAGACAATAGATAACACCTTGTTGTTGGAAAGCAAACTACACAAATACAAAGAACACCATACTCGAACAGCCAATCACCACAATACTCCAATAGTCATTCGTCCAATGCCAAAATTTCAATCCAACAAAGTTAATCACACTGAGAATGGGGGTCACCAATATGATTTCAACAATATTCAACAACCAAATAACACCTCAATGCTAGCAAAATAATGGGCAATGATCAAAACTCCATGAGTAAGAAGCAAAACTCTAATGAACATTCAACCCCAGCAAATTTCATCAGCCAACATTTCCAATGGTTTCATCATGATTAAGAACACCAATAATGACCAATAATCAATCAAGAACAAAGCAAGAGATAACTTAGAAGGTCTGATACCGGATGGAGCATGTGCGTAGTGGGAGCAATAGAACTCCATTCCTGATAATAATAAGTCAATGCTGTTATTGGTTAACGAACATGAAGAGAAGATGATGGATGATATCTTATTATCTTGAACGCAAATGAACACAATAGTCTTGAGGAATCAACTAATCATAACCAAGAAAGATAACTAACCAACAAGAAAATTCAACACCAATAGAACCGGATATGATCTTGGATAAAGGAGAATCCACAACCAAGGTCTAACACCCCACCATGGTTAGATAAAGGATTACCAACCACTAATCGATAAAGGAATGACTTGCAACACCACCATTAGCAAATGGATAAAGTAAACAAGATTTTAGAGGAGAATGAAAACCATTAGCTTCACTATTCTATTCATAAGTAATACTTAGCAAAAGTTCATCCAAAAAAGTTCCTTACAAAATAACAACAAGAGCTATTTATGGGGAGGGGGTTTTAGAACAAAATATAAAGTCGAATCAGGGGTGTCGCGGGCGTGACACAGGGCGTCGCGACCGTGACGTCCATTTCTTGCGCAAGGGGCCCACTCTCCGTAGGGTGTGTTGTGGGCGTGATGCTGGGTGTCGCGGGCACGACGACACCCGTCGTGGTCGTGTTGACACCCGTCGCGGGCGTGATGTTGCTGGCTCGGGGAAGGGGTCACCTGGCATTGCGGGTGTGACGCCGCGATGGATCTCCCCAACTTCGCTCTCAAAGAAAAATCGGTCACGCCCGTGACGGCTGGGTCAGCCCAGGAAACCGTGTCTAGAGGGTCACGATCGTGACCATAGGAGTCACGCCACTTACAAGTTGTTGGACCTTTCCTCACTTCTTTAACAACCCCTATCACCTTAACCCGCCTTTCTCCATTATTGGTGCCGAGTTTAAAAGAACCCCTACTAGAGGGTGTCCCAGGTCACCCCAAGGATGGTGTGTATGTCCTCTTCCGATCCTGGGTCCACCTTGAAACTAACCCCACACCCAACCCGGTAGTTGATTTGCTCAGAAAGTCCAAGGGACGTACAGATGAGGGTGATGGCTAAGAGCTTTAAGGCTCAGACCCTACCTCGATACGGTTCAGTTATATCGAGCAAATTAATTAGCGGAAGCGAAATAAGATGACTACAATAAATCGATGTAAAACTAAAGGGGATACGAATTTAAGGTGGAAACCCAAATAAGGAAAAAATCACGGGCAACACAAGCACAAACAAATCCATTATTGGTAAAGATTACATTGAACCGATCTCACCCCGAGATCAACATTAAGAGAGTATAATAACTCACACAAATTATCACAAATTCTCTCGACAATGGGAATATGAAAATTACTAAATTTTTTTGTGGAATGAATACAAAAGATGGAGAAAACTCCTTTATATAGGGAAGACACACCATAGAGCCCCTAGCTTGTATTCCGGTCCAATATTGTAATTAATTAGTTAAAAAATTAACCTAATTAACCAAGTCTAATACCTAAGCCTTGAAGCCACGTACAAGATGAAACATCCTATATGTTGATATCTTGCTCCAAAAGTGGGCTTTTGAATAAATGTGGGAATCATATGGGCTTTGAGAATTGAAGAGTAAACACAATATTAATTGTGGGCCATTTTTTAACAGTTTGCTTCTAAATTGGACTGGGGGTTTTGATGGACAAATGTTTAATTATGTCTGTATGCAGTGGTGGATCTCGACCTTTTAATTAAGGGTGGTCAATATATTTTTATTTTATACGATAAGCATAAAATTTATAATTTTCAATTCCAAATTATACTAATTTATTAATTTTTTGGAGTTAGCCCATGATCCGTCAGTGTCCGTATGCATTCGATTTTATTGTCCATAGATCAAATTTTATGATTACAATTTATAGGATGAACCCTAGAATTTCAAATTGGATATTGAAAATTTGGCCAACTTTCACTCATTATTTGTACGTTGAAGTTAAGTTAGGACTTTTGATTCTTACATGTTCATTCATGTTTATGTGCATTCAATTTGGAGTTTCGCGACTTGAGTTTTTTGAGCAATTATAATCTAGAACCCTATCAATTTTTCGGGTTTCGGTATGATGATCGAGATTGAATATTGTGATATTTGTGCAATTTGAGGTTTTTATTGTATGCATGTTGAATCATGTTTATGGAGAAAGATTTGTATGTACATTGAATCAAGAACTCTAGCAATTTTCTGTGACATTTTCAAATTTTTGACAACACTTCAGCAACCTAGGGTCCAAAAATTTACTACACCAACGAATTAAGGCATATGAAGATCATTACTAAAAGTAATACATAGTACCAAAACATTATTACCACATAAGGTAGGCCCGGTGTAATTTTTTGATTAACACAAGGTGTACATTCCCTAAAACAATTAGGCACCTCCTAAATTATTGCAATGTTAACAGGTTCAAATATACCATTTTTTACAAATACAAGTACACAATGTGGCAAACTGTCGAGATGAGTTGACATGACTAAGGCCTTGTTCGGCAACAACGTTTGAGACAGCGTTTAGCGTTTCGACTAGTCAAAATACTATTTTATCAAATTTTATGTGTTCGGTAAACTAGCTTATAATACCACCAAATAGCGTTTGAGTTAATATACTCTAAACGTTAAAACCTTTAACGTTTAAAGATTAGCTTTTAACGTTTGTTTTTCCATTCCAATACCACCCTTGTCTTTCAATTCATATTACAATCCTGATGCTATATTTTTTTTACTCACATAGTGATTTGTCTCCATTCACCATGCAAGTCAATATGTCACCCCCTCCCTCTTCCATAGTTGTCATTATGTGAATTTTTTAATTATTTTAAATATGTTATTAAATTACCTATTCCAACATATTTTGTAAATCTTTTTTTCTTAATAATAATAAATCAATAGTATTTTATTATGTGGTAATAAAACATTTATTTAAATTTTACTTTACATGTCAATATAACAGTTAATTATTTCTATACATTATAATAATAATAGTACTAAGAATAAGAATACAAACAAGAATAATATAATAATTATAAGTATGTCTTTTTTGGTCATTTCATGTTCATCAGCTAGTCAAACAACTAAATTTACCGAACATATTTTTCACAAACATCTACATAAACAACTATCAACCATCAGCTAAAACGCAACAGCTATCCGCTACACCAACAACTATCCACTACCTAAACAGTTATCCGCTACTTAATCCGCTAAATTTTCCGAAGAGGGCCTAAATTAATGCAAGGTTAACAAGTTCAAATAAGAAAAGATGACTTTAATTTTCGGTAAATTTGATTATCTTGATTTATTAACATAGAATTAATTTAGTCAATATTTAAACTTTTTTTGTCAACTCATATCCTCAGCATGCCACGTAGGAAAGTCACCAGCCAACTACCACCGAAATGTTTTGAGTGCATTATTGTCTAATTCTTTTCAAAATATAATATATTATAGTCCATGAAAATTTCCGATGTATTTTTATCCAACATCACGAATCTATAATATATTATTGTCCAAACATTTAAGGGAAATTGGTAAAGAAAAATAATCCATACATTGGGGATATTGGAAAAAAAAAATCTAAACTTACAACTCTGTTATGGATGAGCTGAACTTTAACTCTTATTATTTTTAACATTCATCACCTAGTTAAATTAATTTGCAAAGTGATGTGGTGACAACAATATTACATGTGAAACATACTTTTTACTTTTTTTTTTAGTTGCAAAAAGTTTCACGTTTAATATCGACACCACCATGGCACCATATCACTTTTTGCACGAGTTTAAATGGATCGTGAATGCTAAAAATAATAGATACTATAGTTAAACTCTTCATAACAAAATTATGAATTCAGATTATTTTTTTCCATTATTTCCTAAGTATGAATTATTTTTTTCGAAAATTCAAAAGGAAAAAATTTGTAGCGGTCAGGATGCTTTTACCTCGGCGGATGATCTACGTATAGAAGCATGTGAACGTCATATTTTAATTAGGGCACATAATTTCATATAAGAATATTTGTCACTCTCCCAAACAATTATTTAAAACCCTAACAACCATTTTCAAAGTGCAGTAAGGACAAACACGAGGAGTAGACAGACAAACTTTGCTACTCTGTCCTTTATTTTCTAGGGTTTATGCTGCCTTCCCCTCTCTCTTTCTCTCTCAAAAATATGTTCCTATATATGCTACCCTTCAATTAATATTATTTCCTCGTGTATTTGTTGCATATTTTTGAATTACATGGTAGGTCGTAAATTCCAAACTTCATAAAAATTGTCAACATAATCATGCAAATGTAGCTTTCATATTTACTAAACTTTTGATTTTTTTAACAAATCTAAAAATCTTGCTCCGTTTTGTATATGGACAATGATACGTGTATTGGATCGAATTCTTACAACTTATCATTTATTAGTTTAAAATAATGATTTTTAGTAATTATTCATATTTATCAACAATAATAGCATAGCGTTTATCATGTGTAAAATAATGATGACCTAACCATAGCAATCATGATATAGAATTCACATTTTATGTATAATTATATATTTATGAAAAAGCATAAATAAATAATAAATTTTATATAATTTATGACTAATAATAACCCTCAAACTAATAAAATATACACTTACAAGAATATATATAAATACAAATTTTTGAGTAAGTGGAATTCAAGATGGTTAATAATCATCCAAATTCAACACAATTATCATTTTCAATGTTGAATTTACAAAGTTCACGTACAAACAATTTAGACAAATATTTAACAATTCGAGACTCACGAATTTTTTGATGCTAATTCATAAAAGAAAGTCATCTATGATAATTAAACAAATATATTTGTTCATGTCCTTTGTGAGAAGAAGAATGGGGAAACAAGGGCAAGGCAAGCAAAGACAAAGAAATAGAGAATCTGATGAGAAGGACCATCCTTGACCTTTAGTTAATTCCCTTTCCTAGTTGCCTATCTTGATCCAGTCTATCATATCTCTTTCCCCTACCAACTCCATATTCGCAAGCAAATCAAAGATCGATAGAAGAAAGAAAGAAAGAAAGAAAGAAAGAAAGAAAGAAGCTAGACAGCAACGACAACAATGGATGGAACAGGAAGTAGCAATATTCAAAATAGCGAGTGTTCAAAGACGAACAACTATGATCTAAGCGAAGAAGAAGAAGAAGATCAAGATGAAGATGAAGGTGAGAAGAGATCATCATCGGCAACGAACGGTGGAGGGAGCTCGAGCAATAGTAGCACCGTCGATGATGACAAAAAACCAAAGAATCCAACGGTTGTGGTGAGGCCTTATGTTCGATCCAAGACACCAAGACTCCGGTGGACACCCGATCTCCATCGTCGATTTGTTCTTGCTGTCGAAAGGCTTGGTGGACAAGACAGTGAGTCTAACCTTACCTGACCTAACCTACCTAGTTACTTTGATTTATTTTCATATAAATGTGTGTTTTTTCCTGATTTATTAGGTGTTTAGGTTGTGTTGTTTGATTCATTTATTGAAGGATTTTGGTCTGAATTTTGTTTGTTTGTTTTGGGGGGATGTAGAGGCAACTCCCAAGTTGGTTCTTCAGCTTATGAACATCAAGGGACTAAGCATAGCTCATGTGAAAAGTCATCTTCAGGTAATTATTCTTCTAATTTCATCCCCTCCCTTCTCCAAACAAAACACCAAAAAAAAAAATAATAATACATCAATACTCCAAAATCTTGCCCAAACGAGGTATGGAGAGGTCGGATATAACAGTTTTATCCCTAAATTTTACAATTTAGAGAGACTGATTTCTATTAAACCACATTCCAAAAAAAAAGAAAAAAAATCTTGGTTTAATTTTCTTTTTATGCTTATATTGGGGATATGAATGATTTGTCTCAGATGTATAGAAGCAAAAAGACTGAGGATCATGATCAAGGTACACCAGTAACTTCACTCTTTATATATATCTAGTATAAATTAATTGTATGATCAATCAATCTTTTTAACTGTTGGAGCAGGTTATATAGGGTTTTTGGTTGATCATTTGAGTCCTTTTTTTTTCTTTTTACAAATCAGATTTATCATATGGTCAACGGCATCTATTTGAAAGTGGGGATTGCAATATCTTCAATCTTGGGAAATTTCCGGTGGTGCAAGGATACAACTCAAACCAAGGTTCTAGTTTCAGGTATATACATTGAATTCTGACCTCCATTTTGTCTGATCAGTACATATGTAAACAATGATGTATCAAACGGTTGATGGTTCATGCTTGTCATATACAGTTTGTCACCCAACTTGTTAAGTTCATCGGTGATTACGCCTTAAACATCGACCCAGTGAGTGAGCCAAATTTACCTGGTCTAGAAAAGATAATTTACTTGGTCTAAAATAATACCTTAAAAGAAAATGATGTATCCTGCGAATTCATGGGAACTCGCACCATGGACACTCTTGGACCAATGTCCTCGACCACAATCACAACCATAACCAGAACCACCATTAATGAGTATAAGTCCTTGCATGAACCGGCGGATCACCATTCAAGTTAGGGGTGGTCATGGCCACCCTAGATTGTAAGAAAAAAGAAAAAAATTAGTAAAATTAGGGGTAAAAATAATGCATTTTATTTTATTATGTGAGTGTAATAGTATAGTGGTCTCCCCTATTCCTAACATTTAGATCCGCTACTGCTTGCATGAAGTGGCTAGAGTTTGAATATGTATGGATATACAACTTTAGCCCTATATGGCTCTATTCAACCTAAACAAAAACTGTTTTCTTGTCAACTTTAGCCCTATATACAACTTTGTAGTATACTCACTAAGAGTGCGTTTGTTTAGTCGAAAACCCCAGGGAAATTGTCAATTTTTCCGAATTGACTTATTTTCCCCATGTTTGGTTGTACATTGACCTCGGGAAAGTTTTTACGAGGGGTCCACCATTTGCAAGGTTTTCCAAGGGAAATTTTCCCTTAGAAAATTTTTTCCCCGACAAAATTTTCCTAGGAATCTTACCAAACGCGCCCTAACATAAATGAATAACCCATGCATGACATTTCAGATATCAGCCAGGTAGTTGGATCACAAGCCACCAACCATGGATGCACAACTCCTTCACCATGGACTCCATGAAAACACAAAGACCTCCTCACGACAAACAATGGCTGACATTTCGACACGAGCCAACAATACACCATCAACTAGAATCGATTACGAGACCCATTACAGTACAACTTCCACTCGAAAAAACATCATGTATCACTGACAATCTTCATCAAAACGGTACGTCACACAAGAGAAAACGAATCGATTTGGACGACGTCGATCTAGACTTGTCCCTAAAATTACCAGCAAGGGGTAATTTGGAGGATGATCAGGGCATTAACAGCAGTAATTACTTACCATTATCATCAAAGCTGGGTGTTAGCAGTAATAATAATGGAGGGGAATATTATGCAAGGGGAACAAGTACCCTGGATCTGACTTTATGAATGCATGCAAGAGTAGTATTCTAAGTGAGATACTGATCAGGTACTTGCTCCATAATTTAGATCGAGTTGTAATTTTATTTTCATAATGAATGTCAAGTGTACCACCCATGTTTAATTAGAAACTTATTCACGACAAGATTTTCATTGTAACTTTTTTTTTTTAATCCATGCATGTGGAGTATGTATAGATCCTGCCTAATCTGTAATTTTAATGAATTTTGAGTTCAAGTTGATATGACATTGTCTTAGATTTTCCAACCAAAGAGTACAATATTTCAGCAATTAATGTCTTTTATGTAACGTAGTTTTGGTATAGAGAGAGGTAAAATCTTTATCATTTTTATTGTGGAATTAATCATATTATTATGATACTATTTTTATTGTGGAATAATCATATTAGAATTTGTGAATCCATCTTAAACCGAGACCCATGGTACACAAGTTAATTGAGGTTCCATCTTAAAATCAATTGGTGTTAAGAGGAGTAGCCTGCTTGACTTATATACCATGTCCTTTTTCTTTATTTTTCCGATCGATGTGGGACATTTTTACTCTTGGTGAATCCAAACAATATCCAAACATTACAACGAGTGAACTATAAAAACTTATTATTAAGGGAAGCCGAAAAATCTCCTATATATATCACACTGATCCAAGAGCTTTGAAATTTAAGATTATTCTAGTGTATTTTTAAAGTTTAGATCATTGAGACTTTCACGGTCTAAAGTTTAAATTATTTAAATCTAAAAACCCTAGAAAAATCATTAATATTTATTATAAAATTCATCTTGAGTTTATCAACATTACTACAAAATTTATCCATCTTTTACACAAATTTGTTAGGTGAAAATTTAATATATTTTAACAGACCTAGGTCCACCATGACATAGGTACAATTTGTGCCCTATTATGAGATCTTAGGTAGGTGAGGTTTCTGCACTCTATTTTTTTTTCTTTTTTGCCTTTTATTTTTATTGGGAAAGAAAAGGTGAAAAAAATATTCTAGGGTTGGGTGTTGCAATATGAAGAAATTAACAAAGTGACAGATGATGTGAGTCCAAAAGGAGTTGAACCCCGCTAGATAACATTGGAAACCTTTGCACATCTTGACCTCTCTCAAAATCCAGATGTGTTTATTTGTCTTGTTTCGTTTGTCACCTTTACAAATTACAACTTCTCATTTAATTTCTAATAAACTATGATTTACTTGTGTGAACTTACTTCAAGTTGCTACGTGAATACATGAATCAACTAGCTAGTAGAAATTGTTATTATAAATTAGATTAGGCAACAACATTGGATTAAAATGTGCAGCTTTTTGGCATCAATTTTAAGTCTCTTTCATGTCCTTTACGTCTACGTCTTTTCTTCCTATTCAATTTTCTTCGTTTAAATCTATCTCACCCAAAAAAAAAGACTAATTTTATTTTTCTTATATCCATTTTCTTGGTCAATTATTCCCTTTTTCCAATGCCCTTTTTTTTCTTGAAAAGAACAATTTTTTTTGTAGTTGATGAATAATTTGGTTATACTGGTAGAAGGGAGAATAAATGTATAAAATAAATCAATGTGATGAGTGTCTATTTTAACATACATACTTGTGGTTAATGAGCTTGTAGCTCAAGTAGTATGAGAATGGGAGGTTAGTAAGTTCTCCGACTTTTTTTTTTAAAAAAAAAACATGTTAAAAACGATGGATGAATCAAGGTTGGGGGATGGACACAATATGAGTCGTGGATAGACCACTGCCTAGTTTGAAAGCGATTGCAACTTGACCCTGGTACCAATCGAATATGTCAGTCGCTCATCAAGGTTAACTCAGATAACCTCTGGACACGTGCACTTGTAGCCAAAGGCTTGGAGTATAATAATCTGATTGCCCGGAAAGATTGAGGGAAGAGAGGGAAGAAGAATGAGTGTTCTCTATGTGTCAACAGTCAGCCAAAGCCTCCATTTTATAGCAACAAAATGACTGTTGGAGAGACAAAAAACAGAAAAGACAATAATGAGAGGCGAAAATCAAGGTGATTTAATGGCAACTAAAGCAATTAAGAGGAGGCGTAAAATCTGCGATATTAATGAGAGAATTAATTCAGTCAACGCAAAAAAAAAGGAAGATATTGGAATAAAAAACGACCCGATCGTGACCCGCGTCCATCCTGGACTGGACGGCGGCATACAAGGAAAAAGAAGAAAAGAAAAGAATGAAAATTGGGCAAAAACAAGTCATATACTTAGGCATCAATATCTTTCGATTTGAATTAATGCATTAGTGATGTGAGGCAACAATCAATAATCTTACAAGTTGACAAAGCCTTGAACTTGGAAAATTTTGACTAAGACCCCCACAACACATATCACCTACTGAAAAGCATACTCCGCAATAAAACACTTGCACCTTTATGGCCATGCGCACACCTTGAGACTCATAAGTGCTCTAGAGAGATAGCCCAAATCTCTCATAGAAGGCGGCCAAACCTTCACACTTACGTAGGTAATTCCATCAAGTCTATCACAACATAGATCGCCACAACTGTGACTATGGAATTATTAAGAGCAAATTAGTTCATCCTCACATTTAGTAGTTAGTGAATCCATCAATGCGTCTCACAAGCACCCCCCCACAACGGGCGTGGATTCATTAAAAGAATGATCTCAACCTTAAGAGCACTACTTAGCACCATAGGGATAAGAATGTAGTACATGTCGAAGATAAGTATGGTTTCGTTTGACCAAATAGTTGGTATCCACCATACCTCTTCAAGTCATAGGCTTAAGCCCTATCATCCTCAATGCCTCGAGAATAATTCGTCTAGTCAATCCCTTAGTAAGAGGATCCACCAAATTCTTCTCGGGTCTCACATACTGTAAGGATATGACACCATGTTTTAGCAATTGTCTCATTGCATTGTGTCTAACATGGATATGTCTCCTCTTTCCGTTGTAGACACTGTTATGAGCTACTCCAATTACTGCCTGTGAGTCACAGTGTATAGAGATAGGTGTCTCTTGACTTTCCCATAGTGGCACATCTGTTAATAGACCTCTAAGTCACTCTGCTTCTTGACCCGCTAACTCAAGAGCAATAAATTCAGATTCCATAGTAAAGCGGGCTATGCAAGTCTGTTTTGCAAACTTCCATGATATAGCCCCTCCACCCAAGGTAAATACATAACCACTAGTAGAACTAACTTCATCATTGTCAGAAATCTAGTTTGCATCACAATATCCTTCTACAACAGCAGGAAACTTATTAAAATGCAAACACCAATCAATTGTACCTTTAAGATACTTAAGCAAACGATGAAGTGTATTCCAATGTTCTTGACTAGGATTATGTGTATAACGACTCAATCTACTCACAGCATAAGCAATATCATGACGAGTAGAGTTCATGAAGATTGAAGAACATTACACTTCCTATAATTTTGGCATATTCAGATTGAGACACACTAGGACCGTTGTTCTTCTTTAATGATATGATGGGATCGTAGGGAGTTTTAACATGTGTCGCATCAAACAGGTTAAATATCTTTAACACTTTCTCAATAAAGTGTGACTGACATAAAGCATACCAGAATTGGTTTTTCGAATTTTAATCCCTAAGGTCACATCAGCTTCACTCATATCTTTCATTTCAAATAAAGAAGACAATAACATTTTCGTCTCATTGACTACAATCAAATTTGTACTAAAGATCCGCATATCATCAACATATAAGCATATAAGTACACAATCTGATCCAATCACTTTTGAGTAAACACAAGAGTTAAACAAATTTGCTTTAAAGCCATTTTTCTTAAGAGAACTATTAAACTTCTCAAACCACTGTTTGAGAGTTTGTTTTAGGCCATAAAGAGATTTTCTTAATCTGCACACTTTATCCTCCTGACCTGGTAATTCACAACCCTCAAGTTGGTTGATATAAATTTCTTCCTATGAGTCATCATTAAGAAAAGTTGTCTTCACATCCATTTGATGCATAACAATATCAAAAATAGTAGCTGAAGCAATCAAAGTTCTAATGGTGCTTATTTGGTCACATGAGAATATGTGTCAAAATAATCTATCCCTTTCTTTTGGTCAAAACCTCTAATAACAAGTCTAGCCATATATTTATCAATTGATCCGTTGGCCCTTAACTTCTTTTTGAAAATCCATTTACTACTAATAGGTCTACAACCCTTAGACAAATCAGTTAATTCCGAAGTTTTGTTAGACTCCAGGAATCTATTTTACTTTTAATGGCGTCTTTCCAAGATGTTGCATCAGTAGACCTAATAGTCTCTGCATAAGTTTTTTGATCTTCCTCAATAAGAAATAAAGACACAAAATCCTCGGTCAAGGCATCAACATCATAATGATTAAAAACTTCAACTAGGAAAGCAATATCAAAGTCAGGTCCAAAATCAGTTGCAGTGCTTTGCCTTTTACTTCTTTTAGGTTTAGTTTCCACATTGTTAGCGTAAGAACTAGAAGTAGGCAAACTCACATTTTCAGGCATACCATTAAGCAATACTTCAGTTACCACATTAGGCACATTTTTCTTCAATGGAAATACATGCTCAAAAAATTCAGCATCTCTATATTCAGAAATTGAATAATTAGTTAAAGACATGAAACGATAAGTGTAATACCCCGGATATGTGATTAAAGTGTGGCTTAAGAGGATTGAAATGACTACTTATATTACTAGGGATGGCAACGAGGCAGATCGGGGAAGGGGGAGTATACCCCCCGTCCCCATCCCCGCTTCCAAAACTAATCCCCATCCCCGTCGTCATCCCCGCTTCGGGGAATGATTCTTGCCCCATCCCCATCCCCGCGGATTCCCCATCCCCAATGGGGATCCAACGGGGATTTTTTAAACTATCCTAAATTTAACTAAATTTTAATCGGATCCGGTTTTTAATCGAACCCGGTTTTTAACATGTTCAAAATACAACGTATTTAACTTGCTCAAGTAATAATACATCAAAATTAAACAATAATACATCAACAAGTGAGAATAAATAGGAAAATTACTACTTTATCCTTCCCATTAATATATATATTAAATTTGAATAAAATTTATTTGATAATTTAAACATTTTCGGGGATGGGGATTCGGGGATGGGGACGGGGAATTCACCCCGGCGGGGAAAATGGGGACGGGGATGGGGAAATTTTTGTCCCCATCCCCGCCCCATCCCCGAGCGGATTTTGGAAAATCATCCCCGTCTCCGTCCCCATCCCCAATGGGGGCGGGGATTTTTCCCTAGAGCGGGGCGGGGCCCCGACGGGTTTGGGGATTCCCCGCCCCATTGCCATCCCTATATATTACCAAGGTGCACCTTCTTTTATGGTAGCTCATACGTTGGGAACTCCTCAGTTAAGCGTGCTTGGATGGGAGTAGTCAAGGATGGGTGACCTCCTGGGAAGTTTTCGAGCGTGTGGCGAGGCGGCGCACGCTGGAAAGACTTGTGGTGATTTGTGGGGCCAGTCAGCGATCCTTGAAGCAGTTATCGATAACGTTCGCGGCCCGGGAGGGGCCGGGGCGTTACAGATGGTATCAGAGCCGACCCGCGACCGTGAGCTGCGCCAGTGGACGGGAGAGCCATGAGCAGTCACCTAGCGGGGCAAAGATTCTGGATTGGACTGTGGCACAACGAGGACGTTGTGCGCTTAAGTGGGGGTGAATGTAATACCTCGGATATGTGATTATAATCTGTGGCTTAAGAGGATTGAAATGACTACTTATATTACCAAGGTGCACCTTCTTTTATGGTAGCTCATCCGTTGGGAACTCCTCAGTTAAGCGTGCTTGGATGGGAGTAGTCAAGGATGGGTGACCTCCTGGGAAGTTTTGCCAGGCAGCGTGTGAGCGAGGACGAAGCACGCTGGAAAGACTTGTGATGATTTGTGGGGCCAGTCAGCGATCCTTGAAGCAGTTATCGATAACGTCCGCGGCCCGGGAGGGGCCGGGGCGTTACAATAAGCAACACTATTTTGAGCATATCCAATGAAAAAGCATCAAAGGTTTTTCGGCCTATGTTGGTATGCTTATGACTAGGTAAAGAAACTTTAGCCAAACACCCCCACACTTTCAAATAATTTAGGTTTGGAGCATACCCTTTCCAAAGTTCATATGGGGTCTGGTCCATCATTTTATGGGGAACTCTATTGAGAATAAAACAGGCAGTCAAAACAGCTTATTCCTACATGTTATCAGGTAATCCAAACTTATAAGTCTGTCGTTCATCATTTCTTTAAGGGTACGGTTCTCGTGTTCAGCTACACCATTCTGTTGTGGTGTATAAGGGGCGGTAGTCTCATGAATAATACCATTTTTCTCACCCAAAACAGCTAAAAAAGCCGAATCATATTCACCACCCCTATCAGACCTAAGCCTCTTGATTTTTTGGTCTAGTTGATTCTCAACTTCTTCTTTGTATTTTAAGAACACTTCTTCAGCCACATCTTTAGACCTAAGAAGGTAAACTTTTGTATATCTAGAAAAGTCATCTACAAAGGTAATATACCATTTCGTTCCTCCTTTGCTCATTGTGTTCTTAAAGTCAGCTAAGTCGGAATGAACAAGTTCAAGCAACTGTGTATATCTTGTCGTTACTGACTTAAAAGGTTTATTGACGAATTTTGCCCCAACACAGACATCACATTTAGAAAAATTTTATGTGCTAACATTTGGAATTAATTTCATGTTCTTTAGCCTGTTGACAGAAGCATAACTCACATGTCCAAGTCTACCATGCCAAAGATCAACAGACTCAGCAATATAAGTAGACGTAGAAGCATTTCCATTACCATCAGAAGCAACATTGAGAATATATAAGTCGTCACTACGATACCCCTTCCCAACAAACACCACATTACGAAGAATAACAATTTTGCTAGCTTTTTGGTTCACCTCAAAACCAGCAACATCAAGGAGGCTACTAGAAACTAAGTTTCTACGAAGGGAAGATACATACAACACATTGTTTAAACATAAAGTTTTTCCAAAAGTAAATTTAAGGAGAACTTTCCCTTTACCCAATACCGCAGTAGTGGTAGCATTGCCCATGAAGACATGTTCACCATCAGGAACCTCCTCAAAGTCATGCATCAATTCCTTGTTGGTGCAAAAATGTCTAGTTGCTCCATTGTCCAAAATCCACTCGGTGTTGTTAGTCACGAGATTGGATTCCACAGTTGCTCCACAGAATACTTCAGTCTCCTCGGTCAAATTAGCTTGATTCTGATTACCATTCTGTCCAGCGAGTTTCTAGTGGGTTTGATTTGCTCCTTTGCGCTGGTTGCACTGATATGCCTTGTGGCCTGGTTTGCCACAGACATAACAGGTAACATTCTGCTTCTGGATTTTAGTATTAGGCTTGTTCAATTGTTTCTGATGCTTGGATTGCTTCTGATCCTTCTTATTCTTTCCTTTGAACCTGTCCTTATTAACGGGTACAGAAGATTCAACTAAGTTAGTTTTAACTGAACTCAAAGAAAGAGAAGACATCTTATCTTTCAGATGATTTGCTTCCTCAGTCCTCATATGAATGATCAACTCTTGAAGGGTCAGATCCTTCTTCTTGTGTTTGAGATGATTCCTGTAGTCAGCCCATGATGGTGGGAATTTCTCAATCAGCACATTTGCTTGCAAAACCTCGTACATCTTCATTCCTTCGTTCAGCACTTCTGCACACAAGTTCTCATAGACATGAACCTGTTCCATGATGGGTTGGTCATTAATGATTTGGAACTGCAGCCACTTGCCAACCACGTACTTCTTCTTTCTAGCATCTTCAGCCCCGTATTTGATCTCTAGTTTCTCCCATATGGCCTTGGATGATTTGAACACGATGAACAAATCAAACAACATATTTGTCATGTTGTTGAGAAGATAACTCCAAGCCATTTTATTGTCTTTCTCCAGCTTCTTCTTGGCATTCTCATCGAGCGGGACAATTGGAGTTGTTGGGGCAGTAGGAGTTTGCTCAGGATCATTATGTGGAGGTGGAGCATATGGATCTTCGAGTAAAACATAAAAGATTTAAATTAGGCTACTCACAGCTCCACCTCCACAGAATCTTTTGGAGTTTGCTTAGAAAAAAATTATTGTCTAAAGATAGTGATCTGGATCATCCTAACTACCTTATCCATGCAAATCCTACATCATCATCCTATCTACAAATCATTTTTACACTATCCAAGAGTGCATCATTGCACTATAAATAGGGGTATTCTTCCTCCCCTTTACACTTCATTCATTCCCATACACTCCCTTTATAGGTTGTAACTGCAGCACATCTTAGGTAAGGATTGAGAGTTTGTTTAAGTCTCCTCCTATAAGGTAAGAGTTTTATCCTGCGACTATATACAGTCGGTATATAAGTCAAATAAGAGTGGGTACGCCTACGACTTTCTTAATTATCTAAGTTTCCCATCCAATTTCTACCCCTTTCATTTACAGAGAAGAATACATCTACTACTACCACTACTACCATGTTGAATGCATAAGGGTATTCAAGTGCGTTTAGCTTCAATATAATGGTTGCTTGTCCGACTTCAAAGGGTTGTTGTTGTTCAATCTGTTAGGAAAATTGGGATTAAGTAAGGCTTTTAGGCATGATCCAATCACTATCTTTAAGACAAGATTTGTCCCTCATGCAATTCGTGTCTCCATGATACAACAAAACGTCCTGGATTGATGCATTTATAATTAATCCCCCCGTTCATCCTTCTGACCGGATAAAAATGACAGCATGATACGGTTGGATAGGATTGACAGTTGTAAACAGTTAATTATGTCCAACTGTATTAACTGTCAAATGTTTAAAAAGAAAATAATAAATAAATGTTGCGTGTGCGGTTCAACCCAAGCACAGGTTGTAACACCCCGGGATTTTTAGGTCGAATAATTAACTTAATCACATTAATAGGGCGTTATGCCGCATGCCTTAAAGACATGCAAGGCCAGTGCACTATCAGTAGTCATAAAATTAGATCATTTTATTATTAATCGGCCAATTAAATTGTTCGACAAATAAAATGAAAAAAATTAAGCCTCTTACAAAATGTAGGGAATTATTTCTTATAGGGTAATATTCTAATTATTTGATAACACGACATAGAATATTCTAGGTGAGCGTCCCACACGACTAACCCCCAATTATTCGCTATGATCAACCTGAAAACATGAAACAATTTAAAAAATGAGAACGGAATCCTAGTACAGTAAACCCAACCATGTAAAAACAGATTTAGAAATTCATTTTAGTTCGAAATGAGGGAGAGGGAACAGTAGCGTCTGTGGATAGCCCGACAATAACGGTACCAATAACGATGAACGTGCAACAATAAACTATAGACGTGCAATTAACGATAGGCGTGCAATAAACAATAGGCACGCAGATAATAACAATGGGCGTGCAAACAATAACCATGTGATCACCGGTACAATAACAGTAATGGTAACGATATTGTGGACATCCAATAGACAGTAATAATTTAATAAAATAATATAATTTTATGAGAAAGGGTTGACATTTACTGTACCTTTCTTACCAAACATTCATTCAATCGTTTGTTAATACCACCAACAATACCCTTGATGCTAACGAATGGAGGGAGGAAGCAAAAGCTAACAATATGGTGTAGTTTATGAGCATAGCTCATGTATTCTTGAGTGGAAGATTAGGTTCTTAGGATTTATACGAGTACATTGTGCCAAAAATTGGAAGGAAATGATTTCATGACATAATTGGAGGTTCTAGAATTTTTCCATGATTATAGCATAGGAGTAGTATTTAGAAAAAAAGAGTAGTCAATAGGCATTAAAAAGGGTAAGGATTGATGGTAAAAACATGAAGAATTGGCATCATCTATCTCTTTATGAATATTTTAAGCCTTGTATTTACTAATTATCTTAAGATGTTGTCCGCTAGAAATGCAAGACATAATATTGCAGCTTCCATAATTCAAGGCTTTAAAGGAATATCTATATCACCATCATCATTATTAGTTCTAAGTCTACTACTAATATTACTAATCCTACTATTATAGTATTATTACACTACTAATCATTATTATTATTACTACTTATTATCATTATACTGTCAAGTAACAATAATAATTATAATTACAGATACTACAACACTATTACAAACATTACTAGTTACATGACCCCCTTTTTTCCACCATTGTTAATACTATTAATTTACTAATATACGATCTACCCTTAAAATTTCGGGATGTTACATAGGTTAGCCCAATCCATAATTTATTTATTTAGAAACTCATATAACTCTTTAACTTATAAAAAGCTATAGGTTATCTTACTTTGTCCATGTGAGTCATTAATTAGGAAAACCTATTTATATTCTCTAGGAGCTGGAAACAACACTATTCTATCCATGTGGTACATTTGATCGAACCAATACATTTATTTCCTTATTAACTTTTACTAACTATTCAACACAATCCGCGGAGATTTAGCGGGAGACGGTTCGACGTCAAATGAATTGGTTGGTTGTGGACCCCTCAACTAGAGATTGTTGTCTGTCTTGGCGACGATTATGACTAAAGTTGGGTTGAGTTTCTTGATGAGGTTATTAACAGGAACGAAGCTAACTCTTAATGTTAAGGGGGCGAAAATATTAATTAAATATATGAAACGATATGAAGGGGTTGAAAAAATAAAAATTAAATGAAATAACAAATTGGCAATTTGAACTAATCTTTCCGTTCGATATTAATTATTACAATTTTGACTTTTACGGTCTCTAATATCATTCTTTGATTGATGATTTTTTATAAAATATATTAACAATTGCAATATTATACTTTTATGATAGTATTTTTCGTTACGAATCTAATGGTGGTAATTGTATATAGCAGCTCATTGTATATATTGAGAAATTTATGGTCAAAATTTTTGAAATTTAATTGCATGATTTTCGAAGATGACAATTAATATGGAAAGGAGGAAGTAACAAATTATGGAAGCAAAAATTTTTAAATTAAAAAAAATAAAAGATATTCCAATAGATATGAAAGGATATGATTCTATTTGCATAATGTATAAAAACAAAGAAAATTAAAACACTAAGGTTTGAACACAAAACCTTTGATTTAATAAATTATAGTCATTCCAATATTGCACCATCAATCACATATGCTTATTTTATCTCAGCATATATGTAAAATTTTATTTGGGTCGGAGGTGGCAGTTGCCCCCTCTTGCCCTAATGAAGCTACATCTTTGGTTATCAAATACTCAGTTCTGCATTGGTAGTAAATTAACCATGGAAATGCATGATTACTTGAAGAGTTTTTTTTTGGTTTGAAAGCGGGACATTTCACTCCATCGTGGTCGTTGATGTCAAAAGAAAGTAATAATGTTGATGATGAAGAAGTAATGGATTATTGGACAACAATAATATAAATTTTAAGGGTATTGACCGATAATAATACCAATAATTTTGTTGGACATTAGTAATATCAATTATGGGCCTATTTTCCAACAATAGTATATCTCCTAGTTGGTAGGTTTTTGACTTACTAGAATGATGATGTGTCACCTAATTGTGTAAGCTAGAGGCTATAGCAAGTTGACAAAACGTTAACCAACTTAGCTAAACAATAATGTAAAAATAAAACTTTAATTATTTTTTAGCCAAATTGGCCAACGTTGCTTAGTTGGCTAGAAAAAGTGACAATCAGCATTTTTTCACTTGCTTCGGCCTCCAACTCAGATAATTAGGCGACATGTCGTATTTTTGTCAACTTAAACACCTACCAACCCGGTGTCATATTATGGGCGGAAAATAAATCCATAGGTGGTGCTATTGATGCCCAATAAAATTATTAGTATTACTATTGTCCAATACCCTCAAAGTTCGTATTATCATTATCCAATAATCCAAGAGTAATGAATATTATTACATAATGACATTTTACATCAACTCTATCCACATAATGGTGGTTGCACAAGTTTTTTTTTTTTTTCTACTATAAGCATATCTTATAAATATGTATGCCAGTTTCAATACAGCTTTATGGCAGTGGTTACGTTCCGACTGTTGATTGCTAGTAAACACTCATTCTTTCCAATCTTGCAGTGTATTTGTGGTAAAATTCACTTCCTAAAATTTAAAGAAATATTATAGTGAATGTTTCTATTGGCAAAATGATTGAAATAATAAAATGCTAGTACTTTATTATTAAAGATAGATATGCTCATGCATAGAGCATAGAATCCACCCAAACTTCGAAAGTAGTTGGGTTTTGTGGATCTCAATTTCCAAATATAAAACCTTCAAAGGATATTGTTTGATAAAAAATATGAAACGTTGTTGCAAACACCAAACGTCAACACCTTATTGATATGTTAGAAAGCACCATTTGAAATGCTAAACATTCCTTGAAACGCACCACTAGAAACGCTAGACAACCGAACACCAATATTTGTCCAGTTAGAGTTCTGACTGGTAAAATGCTAAACATCACCCCAAACATTGATGCTAAACACAAGGCAATCATATACATTGAGAAACCAGCATTAAACAGGAGCAAAATATATAAGCACAAGATAATTATTCACATTGATCCTGTCAAACATCGCCAAAAAACAATAAGGGAGTGCAAAACATAAGCAGAATATAACACTCCCAACGAATAACATATACATTTGATTATCACATAGAAAAATCAGGGCAGTGCAATCATGTATAATTTTGACTAAAAAAGACTCGAATGCATCTCCATTTAATATTACAAGCCGTGATACAATCAATAAAAATGCTACTCAAATTGCTCCCAATCTTGGGTTATTTTGGCAGATGGGGAGGAAACTGAAGGGGGAGTCAAGCTTCCTACTCCAGAATCAAAAGTCTCCCAATTGGTTGTCACCGACACAGAATTGCCGAAAGAAGTGCCGAATGGGTTGGCATTCTTTGCCTTGAGGGCGTCTAAGGTGTCCACGTAGCCCTGAACTCTGCGAACCTGTTCCGACATTTCAAAGATTCATCATTTATGTGACTGCCAAACATGAAAGACCGCCTGTAAAACTGTATGCAACTCCAAGAAATAACATATTATCATGCCTCAGTTCTTCACGTAACAAGGTAAGTACAAGATAGAAACAAGATGAAACGCATTGATGACGAGAGTGAGGCAAACAACAAACATCATACTAGTTGTCTTTGAGTATATGGCTTCAGCTCACCAGCAAATGAAAGTGGTCCAACCGTCCAAGCATGAACTACTTGGTGTAAATATCACATCATTCACATGAAATTAAGACGAAGGAAGACAACATGCAAGGAAGCCACAGGAAACAGCAATCACAAGCTGGGTCTATCTTACATAAGATTCCATCTATCAATAAGAAGCTATCATGACCTAACTAGAACTTCGAACAAGATCTCACAAACAATACAACTCCTACAGGCTGATCAACAAAATCCAGTTTTTGAAATGGTAATGGAACAGAATCCCAGGCTATAATCAGCAGAATGGCTTGCAAGTTGCAATTGACATCTGGAGCTCCAAACTTGCACCCATGACAGCCTCTACTAGCTATTTTCAAAAAGCGGCACAATTGGAACTGGAATGGCTAGGAATTTTCAGCTCCAACTAAACTAAGCCTTAGTGACAATTTGAACATGAAAGCAATGGAGAAATGAGTACACGTTATCAAACAAATAACCCAAGTCCAAGATGACCATTGTAAGTATCCCTGATTGCTCTCCCTCCCCCCCCCCCCCCCCAAAATCCTGTAATCATCACAGGTGGGGCCTTCTGCCTACCCCACACCTTCGAGGCACTTGGGGGAACATCGGAATCGGGTCCAGGTGGGCCCTGATACCACTTGTCATGGGGCCACTAGCCTCTCCCCAAAATGATTCCTTTATAGGCTCTACAGCGCCCATGTTTATAAACCCAGGACCTCCCACTTCCTCTTCTGGTGTGAGACCTTTTCTTGTCGCAGGACACTAAGCACGCCTGAGTCGCTCTTTTTTAAACTAAGACCATCACAACCTTCAACTTAGCTCCACTATTGTTAATCCTCATCACGTGTGTTTATCCCAAATAGTGAAATCAGGATCTACTATGCCAACTCAAAGTCCAAAGAGTTAACTCAGCCTAACATTATGTCAAAACTATCCAAAATCTCTTTGCACGTTGTAGAGGACTAAACTGGACAAAGGTGGCTAAATCATCCTTCTTCTAAAGGCTGATAGGCCTAACTATGCAATGGAGCTCAGACCTACTGTAAGACAATCCATGAATATATTCAACGATGAGGTACAATAGAAAGTGCTCGAAAAACATGCTGCATCACCAAGTGAACTGCAGTAACAGACTCTTATGCTTGCCAAAGAGCAACCCCCAACACTGCACCAAGACCCCAACATCTCTTAGTTACTCGGCATTATTAACTTAATAGCATGATATGGTTTTTTTTTGTTTTTTTTTTGGGAATGGGGTGTTCAAGATGTACAAGCTATCATCTTAGTAAAAACTACCTACAAGAAATATTACATCAATATCTATTGAGTACTATCAAATTTATGTGCAATAATATAACATTTTGTTAACAAATTGTGCTAATTGAAACTTTGAGACACAATCTGTTTTCTCTGATATGCTTCAAAGATTGTTTATCAAACATTTAAGGCATATTCTCTCTACAATTCAAGAGGTCTTCAATACTTTCCCAAAATTCTTGTGGGGTGTTTATGATCCACTTAGATCCAAGGAAGCTTTTGTCAACTTTGTTATCTTTTCAATAAGGCAGATAATCCACCTGGATCTTGGGAATTGGAATAGATGTGTCAGAATGAATTTCCCAAGTTTGGCATGCAGGAATTGTATGTATGTATGTGTGTATGTATGTATGTATGTATGCCAAAAATTGGACATGGCAAGGGGGACATTGCCAATATTGGACACAGCATGAAAACACTTATGGGTTTAGTATTTGGTTCGCTCTTCTCGTTCCAAATACTTACCGGTTGTCTTTTTATCAGATTTTTTGCTTGGAGATTCATAATGGATCTCTCCTAAGTAATTGGTGAAATTGTCCATACAACATTAGGAGTGCATGGGTGTTGTTTTCATCTACATATGTAAAAGTAATAGGGACAAAGATTACCAAGATATTATAATGCTTTGATGACTACTTGTTTCACAACCTACGGTGAATATTCCCTCTGTAAACTATTACGGAAGAATATTGGCTTTAACAGAAAATAACCATTTCAGATAGAGACAGGTAATGTAATCTACCAACATTTGATTCCTTGAAGATATTCATACTCAGCTTTAACAGAAAATAACCATTTCAGATAGAGTCTAGCTGTAGGCAATGAAATGGGATGTAAATGGTCAAAGAATGCAACCACATCATGTTAGCCATCTCACCTCATTCTTGCGTTGGGTTTTTGCTTCTCCTTCAGCCTCAATGCTATCCAGTTTTAGCAATTGTACCATAAGCAACTCAGTTGAGATAATAAATTCCTTCTCATCCACCTTTGTCCCACTATTGACAGATGCTTCCAAAGACGAAACCTGCTTGCAACAAGAGATTCGCATCAAACCAATACGCTTTGGATCTTGCTGGAAAAGTGGCTATGAGAATCATGTGAACCCTAGTTTACCTTTTGAGAAAGCTTATCCACCTCAGCGCGAACGTTAGCAATTGCTTCACAAGCCTTTGATATTTCATCTTTCTTTCTTGCCTCCTCCATTTTTCTCTCCTTGCTCGAATGATGCTCCATAAGTAACAGCTTCGAGAGATCCTTGAGACCTGCCATTTGCAATGTCTCTGTGTCATCCTTCTCCCTCCCTCTGAAGTAGAGTCTTTGCTCCTCAGGCTCTAATCCAGTTTTTGGCGCAAGAAGCTTCTTCAATTCACCTGTTGACTCAACATATCGTTCTACATTAAAACCTCCTCACAAAAACTGCGCTGTATAGCAGAATGAAAACCCAAGAAGCATCATGCATGATACTCTCAAATCAACACACCGCTATAATCTAGGGGCAGAGGCAGAGAGGAGAAGAGTGTAGGGACCAGAGAGTAAGACAGGACAGACTACCCAACTTTACCCAGATAGCTTTCAGCAGAATAGAAGTGGGAGGTTTTACTGACATGGTATAACTGACAAAACAATTATACCTCCAAGAAACGACATGGTTTGTGTCACTGTAGCAATGTACCAAAAGCTCACCTGGCATTTAAAACCCTATTTCTGGTTGATCCGGAAAGAAAGGAACCAAAGGGTTTTCAAAGGGGCTGAAATCCCTCTTCAGAGATTGAAAGACAATTTGTCAAGTCTCTCTTCTTTTGGGTGAATGGGAAGTTTAGTTCTTCCACTTTTGATGTGCTAGATTTTGTAGACAATTTGTGCCATTTTAGTTGTACGTAACTTTGTATGGTACTAGTTGAGCATCAATTCTTTTAATCCCATTATCAATACATATCTTTTTCCTAAAAAAAAAAGACATACCTACTTCCTAGAAGGGATTGAAAGGGAAACTCCCGTTCCATTCCATCCCTTCTAACACATACCAGAGCCCAGAATTTAGTAAGAATACCACAAAATAGAACACTTCAGCTATAAACATATCACAAAGCTCTTCTAACAAAACAATTACAGAACATGTACAGAAAATACACAACACCACCACAAATATCCTAACTCTGAATTCAAACACCGCCACCATCACAAACACCTTACAATCTCACCAGCACCTTAGCAATCAAATCAAAAACAATCACAACAACAACTAGTAAACATGACACAAAACACACATCATCACAAAATTCCACACCTTTAGCAAACACAGGCACCAAAAAACGATTGCAAGCACTTCATATCCCCTATCCAAAATCGAATTGAACAAATCCACAAAAACAAACGAGCAATAGCAGGCGCAACAAACATATGACGCAAAATGAACAAAAAGGCAATGTCTGAGCAAAAATATACCGAAAGTAGTTTGGCAAGGGACGGTGAATTCATGGAGAGAGGAGCCATAAGAGACCTTAATCTTGATCAAAGGTCCGCCATCTTCATCAGCGCCATTTTCTCTCCTCTGAACAAGCATCCCACCAGGTCTCATCTCCCACTCGATCTCCTTATCAATTCCTTCTTCAGCGTTCTTCTGCTCGACTGGATTCATTTCAGTCGCCTGTCTCAGTGAGTGATCTGGAAAAACAAGGGTTTATCGGAGAGATATGGAAGGGAAGGCAAGGGAAGTGAAGTGAAGGAATAGGGTTGAAAGCTCAGTTAAGGCGGAAAATATTTGGGTTAAGACTTTGATTAAAAATAAAGATAAATAATGGGGTTTTCGTTAGTGGAGGAAAGAGGGGGGTCGGTGGGCTTTGTCATGGGTTACGTGCAAATTAGGGAAATGGGCGAAGGCATATGCCACCCGAAGGTGAGCATAAGTTGGTTTGTCAAAATAAATGTCGTGTGTGGTATTAATTCTTGTCTTTGAAAATTATGTAATTCTACTAAATCTGCAAATAATTATCTGTTGGTAAATTTTATTTATTAATTCTGATTGCGATGAGTTCTGATATGAAATTAGAAAAATATTGTACTAAAAGTTACAATGATATTAATTTTATATTGTAATTAATTGTAATTTGTGAGTAATAGACAGTCAAAATTTAGTCAAATGGACAATTATTTAGGAACGGAGGTAGTATATTTTTTAATACTCCCTCCATCTTTTTTGAATGTCAAATTAACTAATTTTATAAAACCAATGTGTGTTGGAAATAGAGTGAAAAAATTATACATAGACAAATATACCCTTCATTAAAAGAGAGGAATAAAGAAGAATTTTAAAAGGTAAAATAAAAATTACATTCATTAATTAAGGGTAATATGAGTATTTTAATTGTTGGAAATGTAAAATTGACAAATAAAAGGGGACAAGGTAGTTAGAAAAATTGACACTCATTAAGGGACGGAGGGAGTATATACAATGAATTGTTATATAAATTTACTAATATTAGTTTCGTAATGAAAAATATTATCATAAAAGTATAATACTGCAATTGTTCATATATTATGGATGAAATTATCAATCAAATAGTGATATTAAGACTTTGAAAGTCAAAATTACAATTAACATGAAATGGATAGAGTAATATTTTGAGTGCCCCGTTGGACAACAATGTAAGTAGCATTTGATGTTTTGATTGAGTAAAATTTTAGTGTATCTAATTTTAATTGTTTGATAATCTGGAGTTTTGTTATAAGCAGTGTTTGACAATAATGATTGAAGTAACGTTTAATGTTTTGACCAAATCAACACTCTAGTTGTATAAGTATTTGTTAAGTTAGCATTTTGAAGAGTGTTTAACGTTTCAAGTAGAGTTTTGTGAAACATTAATAAAGTTAAATGGTTAATATTTGAAGTAGCGTTTCGCATTTTTTTTATCAAAAAGTAACCTTTGAAAATTTTATCTTTGAAAATATTTATATCTTCTCGTGTCACGTTGGTTAATATGAATTTATCAAGGCTGAAAGATTTGTTCAATAAATTTGGTGTCGTAGTTGACGCTTTTATTCCCTCAAAAGTTGGTGAAAAGGGGAGAAGGTTTGCCTTTATGAGGTCTGTACCAAGAGAAGAAGGCATGATAGTCATTGCAAATATGAATGAATCAATTGTGTATAGTTTGAAATTGTTTGTCTCTTAGGTAAAGTTCTCAAAGAAAAGGTTAAGGAGGACTCTTGGTGCTAAGGTTGCGTTTAGGGTTAGAGCCCTCGCTTTAAATAGAGTTGATGGGGGACGTAGTAAGGAGAGTGAAGAGCCATTTTTATCTCCTAGTATCGAGGACTAGAGGACTATGTCTATTAAATTCGGAAGGGGATATGATTGTTGAGGATTCTCTAATTGGATTTGTAGATTGCGATCTTGATTTAAGTTAAAATATCTCTGACTCTAATCTCACCTCGTGTAAACGTGGTCTGCCAATCCCCAACCCTAAAGATGATCAGGATCAATCTAACGATGCTCTTGGAGTGCAATTACAAGAGCCACCTTAAGTCATGTCAAGAATTAACTCAAAAAATGTTATATCATCGTTTGACTCAAGGCTAGATTTTGCCCCGTGGTTCAAAGATGTTATCCCGAGGGAGATCAAAGCCCAATCAAGAAAAAGAAGAAAAGAGAAGGAAAAGTAGAAGGCAAGAGATTAACGAATTTTGCAAGAAAAGTGTAAGTTAGCACATTCAAAAAGGCATCCTACTAGAAGGTAGATGTAACGCCCTGGAAAATTTAAATCTAACATATTGATCAAAGTCAAATATTAAATTGCAGCGGAAAAATTTTCAACTTAATAATCAAACTGGGCGTTACTGCCGTACCTCTTTCGAGATACAAGGCAAGCGAAAGGTTCTAACAAAGGTGACTAATTGGATCACAATCTAAACAAGTCTCAAAATTATCTTTACTTAAACAAAACAAAACGACAATTTATTCTTGACTCATCTAACTTTTTCTTCCTCACTTCTACGCCCCTTTACATCCCAAGTTACTGGTCCGTACCTGAAAACAAAACATTTCACAAATGAGGGGGGAAACCTCAGCAATACTACTCCTACGCATTTATAAACATTTGCATAAACATTTGAACACATTTTAAAGGGGAGGGGATACGATTCGAAATCTTATGTGAAAACAGTGTAATAATTTCCTTCCAACCAATTTTAATAGCGGGCGGGGTTCCACATTACCCCTCGGAGTCAAAGACTCGCAGAACATGATTCGGAGTCCCCATGACTCGCATAAACAACATAATTCGATTGATCAGCGCACAACTCATTTCTTTTCTTTTCTTTTCTTTTCTTTTCTTTTCTTTCGAGTCCACGGACTCGCATAAACAACATCATTCGTGATCGTGCATAACTCGTTTCTTTTCTTTTCTTTTCTTTGAGTCCCACTACTAATATATATACCTATTCGATGATCGGCGCCTAAATTCACATCCATAACACCAAGTATCACCTGATCTCTTGACCCGCTTTTTAACTCGTATCCGTTAGTTAAGTCAGGTTATCAAGATCCAATTCCTTTCATGTCATAAACAACTTTCCACAAAACTTTTAATGAAAACCATCAAACAAGTTCAATCCAAAACAGTACCAAAAACCATCATAAAACCAAAACTCCAAAAACGATAACATTTCAACAACTCAAATTTTTAACACTTTAATAAGGTCCCTTCGGGGAATGCATATTAATATAAAATGCTTAAGGGCATTCACAGGGAATAGGATATAGTATTACCTCGACACTTCAATCAACAAGCAGATACGGAGCTCTACGATTCGATTCCTCGCTCAGCCTAGTAAAAGGGTCTAAAATCAACACGTGCTCTAACGATTTCTTTAACATCCTAACTACCCTTCCCAAATTATAGGTTATTTCATTTAATCACAAATCACACAATTTCTTCATAAAACTTAACCAAGAATTTATACTTAACCATATTACATGAAATCAAATAATAATTAGCTACTTTATTTCATATCTTGCATGGCACTATTCACTATATTTACCAATATGCCACTAGACATGCATTTCACCACACTAGGTTACTCTTATCACATTTAACACATATTTAGGGTTCTTAAACATATTCCTAGGTCTCAAGAATAACCTTGAAATGATTTTACACTTGATACTTAGAACATGTAGAAACATAAAGCTTTACATCTATGTACTTACTACTTAATCCAATAATTCGATTAATAGAACTAATACGCTTCTCAAGAGATTTTCTAATAAATAAGGACTCTATAAAAATAAACTTAATAACCTTTATATCACATAATAACCTCGTAAAATAATTAATTATCTTTTCAACCACAACTTTACGTCACAATTACTCTTAGTATTTAAGGATCATAAAATACGATAGATATTTGTATTATACTCTTCAAAGATAACTATATATAAGTACCTTAGTAATATCATAAAAATAACTTTCAACACCAATAATCATAGTAATAAAATCTGGAAATTCAAAATAACTTTTAAAAGAGAGTAACTATATGAACCTTATTATAAGGGCTTAATATTTGATGAAATAGTTTTTGTAAACTTAATACCTCCACTTTGAAATTTCAATAATAACTAAGAAGTTCCATAATGTTAAACTTACCCCCATAATAATCGTAGTATAACACAAAGCACTTTATTCAACGAAGTAATGTAAAACCCTATTAGTATTACTTAAAACAATGTCAAGATAACACCACACTTATTAGTAACACTTTTTAAAATATTAACATAAATTAGTAACATTTCACATTAACTACTTTAATAAATATTACTTTGTAACATTTCCTTTCAAAAAACAAAATAACCATAAACTTAGTAATATAATAATACTTGTAATATTATACTTTCAAAATACCTTGAGAATAATAAAATGAATCAAACTTTTAAGAAAATACTATTACTAGTAATATTGTAATAACATTAACTTAATAATATGAAAACATAGGATATAAAATAAACTAAACTTTGTAATAATCACAACATATAATATAGCAATACATTTGATAAACTTGACATTAACATACTAATAATCATGCATGATTAATATTATAACATATAACATCAAGGTTTAATATAACCATTTATATTTAGCCATTTTAACTTGTAAAAACACACTAATCACACCCTAATATTACACTTAACAATTAACATGTATTTATTTATTATTAACAGTATAAACACAAGTTGACTACACTAATAACACGTTAGCAATATTAATACATGATTAAACTAACCCTAACACATAATACCCATATTAATCTATAGAGAGAGAAAGAGAGAGAGGGCACAAACAATGGGTCCAAGCTAGAAGAGGTGGGACCGGGGTGGCTCGGCGGCGGCGTCGGCGTGAACTCCGGTGATCGGCGGTGGTGACAGAAAGCGGCGGCAGAGAGTTCGGCAAGGTGGCAGTGAGGCTCGGTGATGGCTCGGTGCAACTAGGGCAAGGAGGGAAAAAGAGAAGGAGGAGAGAAAGGGCTCGGGGTGGTTGTGTTCGGGTCGGGCGGTGGTCGGAGGTTGCTGGGGTCACGGTGCAGCGGCGGCGGGTGGTGGTTGGGTGGCTCGAAGGTGATGAAAAAGGTGGTGGCTGCGTAGGGTTCGGGGTCGGATTTCCGGCGTTGGTTAGCGGCGATCAGGCGTGATAGCTCGGTGGTGGCTGGCGGTGGGCAGGCGTCGGGCAGAACACAGGGGGCTGGGTTGTGGTGGCGTGGGCTGGTGGTGGTGTCGTCGTCGAGCAACAGCAGCAGTAGCAGTAGCATTAGAAGAGGGAGGGGGAAGGAGAGAGAAAGGAGAAAGAGAGAGAGAGAGAGAGAGAGAGTACGGGAAAGAGAGGGGGAGGGAGGCCACGTGTCAGCTGAGGATTGGGGGGCAGAGGGTATGCAAAGGTAGTGGGGGGAGGAAGAATTTGGCTGCAACGGTTATCAAAATCAGACAAAAATCAGATAAAATTTGTGGGTGATGTCACCCTATTGATGTCATAAACCCACCTAAAATTAAAAGGAAAAATATTATTAACACCCAATATGCTTAGCCCTTAATTATCTCAGCAAAAACCCTAATAAACAGATAAAATACTTCACACAACTGATAAAAGATTTTCCACCCGGTATCCCAAAAATTCCTAACTGATATTTTTAAGACTCTAAAAATTACTACGAATACACTCGCGGTCCTAAAAGCTCCGTGTGATCAACAGGTAAACATATAATGAAATAAAGTCGTGTTTTATTATTTTAACGGTATCCTACTAGTATTTTCCGGGGTTTTACATCATTCCCCACTTTAAGAAGTTTCGTCCTCGAAACTTAAACTTACCACTACGCATGCAGTTATTCAAAAAGACTCGGGGTTTCACATCATTCCCCACTTTAAGAAGTTTCGTCCCCGAAACTTAAACTTACCTAGCTGCTGAAAAGATGAGGGTATTTTGTGCGCATTTCTTCTTCGGTTTCCCAAGTGGCCTCCATTGTAGCATGATTTGTCCACAGTACCTTGACTAGTGGGACAGTCTTCCTGCGTAATTGCTTATCCCTACGGTCCAAAATCTCAACCGGTTGTTCCTCGTACGTCAGATCTTCCCTTAACTGCAACGGTTCTGGTTCGATCACATGCGAAGGATCTGCAACATATTTCCTTAGCTGCGAAACATGGAAAACATTGTGTACTCGAGGTAGATCTCCTGGTAACTCCAATCTGTAAGCTAATTCCCCTATGCGCTCCAAAATAGGGTATGGCCCAATATACCTTGGAGTCAATTTCCCTGATTGCCCAAATCGCATGACTCCTTTTGTAGGAGATACACGTAAGAACACATAATCTCCCACTTCAAACTCCAAAGGTCTTCTTCTTCGATCGGCGTAACTTTTCTGTCGACTTTGCGCCGTCCTCATTCTGTTCTGAATGACCCTTACCTTTTGAGTTGTGTGTTGGATCACTTCTGGACCAATAGTGAGGGCTTCATCAATATCCTGCCAACACAAAGGGGTCCTACATCTTCTCCCATATAACGCCTCAAACGGCGACATCCCAATACTAGCATGGAAGCTATTGTTGTAGGAGAACTCAATCAAGGTCAGCTCATCGTCCCATGATTCTTTAAAATCTAAAGCACACGCTCTCAACATGTCTTCCAAAGTCTGAATCGTTCTTTCTGTTTGCCCATCAGTAGCTGGATGGAAAGCGGTGCTGAAATTTAGCTTAGTACCAAAAGCTTCTTGTAACTTTTTCCAGAATCCTGACTGAAATCTTGTGTCCCTATCCGAGACTATCGAATCGAACTCCATGCAATCGCACTATTTCACTTACGTAAGCATGGGCTAACTGGTCCAACGTCCAAGTGTTAGCCATGGCGAGAAAATGTGCAGACTTAGTTAAACGATCCACAATCACCCAAATAGCATTGTTCTTTCTCCTGGTCCTAGGAAGACCAGTTACAAAATCCATAGATATTGAGTCCCATTTCCATTTCGGAATTTCTAGCGGATGTAATAACCCTGCCGGTCTCTGGTGTTCAGCTTTAACTCGTTGACATGTCAGACATCGAGACACATAATCGGCCACTTCTTGCTTCATATTGCTCCACCAAAAGGTCTGCTTAAGGTCCTTGTAGAGCTTGTTTCCTCCTGGATGTACCGAGTATGGAGTGTTGTGCCCTTCATCCAAAATTTTTCGTTTCAGCTCCTCCATATTAGGTACACATATTCGGTTGTGAAATCTCAACGTTCCATCTTCGTGTACAATAAATCCTGGTGCTTTTCCTTGGGTCACCTCTTCCCTTATCTTTACCAACTGTATGTCCATCTCTTGGAGATTCTTAATTTCATCCAGAAGAGTCGGTTGGATCTCCATAGCATTTAACACAGCACCTTTCCCCGAAATCGTTATATTGAGTTCCAATCTGTTGAATTCCTCACATAGCTGATTTGGCAAGGTCACCAAATGATTCACCGTAGGGTAAGGCCTTCGACTCAAAGCATCTGCCACTACATTGGCCTTCCCGGGATGATATTGAAAATTGATATCATAATCTTTCAGAAATTCCAACCACCTGGTTTGGCGAAGATTCAACTCCTTCTGAGTGAAGAGATACTTCAAGCTTTGATGATCAGTAAAAATTTCGCAATGTACTCCATAAAGGTAGTGCCTCCAGATCTTAAGAGCAAAAACCACTTCTTTGCCAACTCAGTCATGAGTAGGATAATTCTTTTCGTGGGCCTTCAGCTGCCTTGAAGCATACGCGATCACCTTCCCATTTTGCATAAGCACGCACCCTAGACCACCATGTGAGGCATCATTATAAATGACAAAACCTTCGTTTCCTTGCGGTAAGGTGAGAGTAGGTGCCGTTGTAAGCCTCTTTTTCAACTCTTGAAAAGCCTTCTCACATTTGTCGGACCACACAAACTTTACCGACTTCCTGGTCAAGTTAGTGAGAGGTGTTGCGATCTTAGAGAAGTCTTGCACAAACTTCCGATAATACCCAGCCAAACCCAGAAAACTCCTTACTTCCGTAGCATTCTTCGGTGTAGGCCACTTACTAACAGATTCTACCTTCTGTGGGTCTACTGCAACTCCATCCTTTGAAACAATGTGCCCCAGAAAAGCCACTTTCTCCAGCCAAAACTCACACTTGGAAAACTTCGCATATAACTCATTTGCCCGCAAGGTTTCCAACACCCTTCGCAAGTGTTGCGCATGTTCCTCCTGTGTCCTTGAATAGATTAAGATGTCATCTATAAAAACCACTACAAACTTATCCAAGAAAAGTTTGAATACCCGATTCATTAAATCCATAAAAGCGGCGGGAGCGTTTGTGAGACCAAAGGGCATAACCACAAACTCATAGTGACCATATCGGGTCCGAAAAGCAGTTTTGGTAATATCTTCTTCCCGAATCCTCAGCTGATGATAACCCGATCTCAGGTCGATCTTGCTAAAAACTGCAGCTCCCTTCAATTGGTCGAACAGATCATCAATACGTGGTAGCGGGTAACGGTTCTTGACCGTAATCTTGTTCAACTCCCGGTAGTCAATGCACAACCTCAAACTACCATCTTTCTTCTTCACAAACAACACTGGCGCACCCCATGGAGAGGTACTTGGTCTTATATACCCCTTTTCTAACAACTCATCTAGTTGTTTCTTGAGTTCCTTGAGTTCGCGAGGCCATTCGATACGGGGCTTTAGATATTGGAGTAGCCCCAGGTTCCAAATCGATACAGAAATCCACTTCCCTTTGCGGCGGCATCCCCGGAATTTCTTCAGGAAATACATCTAAGTACTCCTGTACCACAGGAATAATTTCAATAGAAGCTTCCTCAGCTTTAGTGTCCACCACATTGCATAGGAAACCTTCACATCCTTGTCCCATCATCTTATGAGCTTTTATTGCAGAAATAATTCTCACCCCTTGGCGGGGTTGTTTATTGTAATGCACCACCTTTCTTCCATTTGAACTCTTCAAAGTCACCTTCTGCTTTCGGCAATCAATCTGCGCTTGATATTTAGCCAACCAATCCATTCCAAGAATCACATCGAATTCCATTAACTCAAATTGATGTAAGTCAGCATTGAACTCTTGATCGCCTATCACTATTGGACAATTCTTATATAACATCCCACACTGCACTGCCGCTCCCGTAGGTAAAGATACCACCATAGTTTCTTTTTCTTCAGACGATACTAATTTAGCTTTTTCCACAATCTCAGGTGATATGAAAGAATGACTAGCACCAGAATCAAACAACACATAAATATGATATGAGCACAAAAGAAAAGTACCAGTAACAACATCAGCATTGTTCTCAGCTTCCTCTCTCTTCATCACATAAACTCTGCCTCCAGCATTGCGTGGTGCTTGCTGCTGACGAGGTGGTGGTGGCGGAAGTGCTCTAATTGGGTTGCCCCGATTGCCATTATAGCCTCCAGGATTTGGGCGAGGCCGTCCCTGATTCGCCGGATATTCAATCCTGCGCTGATGGTTCGGTGGTAGAGCTCCTCGGTTAGCACCACCCATAAAATTGGATCCCCCTTCAGCCTGATGAGGACAGTTTCTCACAACATGATTAGGACTGCCACAGCGATAGCAGACCACTCTGGTTGGATTCCGGCAATCTCTTGCATAATGCCCGGGCCTACCACAAGCCCTACAGTTTACTGCACCAGGTTGTTGGGGTCGTCCCTGATTACCTTGCCACATATTGGGCCTGAACCTCTTGAAGGTAGGTGGTGGTTGAGGAACAAAACGAGGAGGTTCCCTTCTCTTGTCGCCCTGCTTGGTCAATTGCACCGTCCGATTACTTAGCACCCGTTCCACATTAGCGGCCACCTCCAGCATATCTTGATATGAGGCGAAAGCGCATACGGACAACTTTTCCTGTATATTGTAGTTCAACCCATCCTCAAACCTGTTCATCTTCAGTTTCTCATTCGCGATATAGATTGGTGCAAACCTCGATAATTCCATGAACTTAGAGGCATACTGCAGCACAGTGTCACTCCCATGTTGCAACTCCAGAAATTCTTTCTCTTTGGCCTTTTGTAAAGCCATTGGGTAAAACCGGTTCCTCAGCATCTCCTTGAAGTTTTCCCACCCAAAGCCTTGTTCATTCTGTCTTCCTTTCATGCTCATCCACCATAAGTCCGCTTCTCCCTTAAGATAATATGTTGCAAAGTTTACCTTCCTGTCCTCAGGACACTGAATTGCGTCAAAAATCTTTTCCACGTCTCGGACCCATTCCTCGAAGATCTTGGGATCGGCTACCCCGTTGTAAGATGGGGGGTTCAAGGCATTGAATTCCCGAAACAGAGTGGATTTTCCTTCTTTTTGTCCCGCCATCCATTGGAACTGCTCTGACTGCCGGGCCATTAGTTCCATCATCATTAGCTGAGTTAAATCGGGCCCTGAAGTTGGAGTTCCATCCGTTTGATTAGATGAAGACGCCCTATGTACTGAATTCGTTGCGGCCTCATAGAGTGGTGCATATTTTTGTCTCAGCTCCGCCATGGAAGGAACAGAAGGTGGCGGAATCTCTTGGGGCGACCTTCCATCATCGTTTTCCATTCTTTTTAAAACTTCTAATTACCAACACAAATAATTTCATTAAGCCAACAATTTTTAATAATAACAAAACATGGTACAAAACTTACCCAGCTTGTACTCTTATCCCTCTTTCTAACATAGGTAAACAACACTTAACATTTATAGGAATATAAAGGATTTTCCTGACGATGCATTAACATAAACACTTAATGTTTCATATGCTCAACTTTCTTTCAACTTTCACATTTAATATAAGCATTCTCATCTCGTCATATCATCACATAGTGCCCAAATCCACTACTCTCATACCACTGAAACTGCATATAAGAAGGTTTAAAGTAACACATGTTTTTTTTTTCATAACGTAAACGAAATACTACATTAAACCTTGCATGATATATCCATTACCGTCATAAACAAAATGAAAAAGGGAACATTAAAACGCGGCACTACCAAGTTCTCATACAAATTCTAAAAGGATCAGTTCAAAATAAGGAAAACAACGAAATCAAACACGACGCCTCTGAACACCTCTCCCCTCCTCGGGTTCATAAATGGTTTCAATTGTGGCATGATTCTCCATCACAGTTTTACTAGAGGGACGATATTTCTTTGAAGTTACTTTTCTTCATAATCCATAATCCATAGCAGGTGCTCCTCATAGGTCGGGTCTTCTCTCTACCTCCGACTCCTCATCGGGGTCTTCTTCTAGTTCCAAGCCCTCCTCGGGGCTATATTCCTTTTCCTCCTCAGGGTTTAGATCATCCAGAGAGGCTAGAGTCGGGTGCTCATAGCAATGGCAGCTGTATGACGTCCAACAAATGTCAAAAACGATCAAGCATGCACTTATAACACAAAAGATAACCAGGAAAGAGACACACATCCCATTCCCCCATCCTACACTCATCACTCCGAGATAGCTTCCTAGGCCTAAAGGTAAACCTATAGATTCCTAAGAGCTATTAGGTCGCAACCCAGAGCTCTGATACCATTCTGTAACGCCCTGGAAAATTTAAATCTAACATATTGATCAAAGTCAAATATTAAATTGCAGCGGAAAGATTTTCAACTTAATAATCAAACTGGGCGTTACTGCCGTACCTCTTTCGAGATACAAGGCAAGCGAAAGGTTCTAACAAAGGTGACTAATTGGACCACAATCTAAACAAGTCTCAAAATTATCTTTACTTAAACAAAACAAAACGACAATTTATTCTTGACTCATCTAACTTTTTCTTCCTCACTTCTACGCCCCTTTACATCCCAAGTTACTGGTCCGTACCTGAAAACAAAACATTTCACAAATGAGGGGGGAAACCTCAGCAATACTACTCCTACGCATTTATAAACATTTGCATAAACATTTGAACACATTTTAAAGGGGAGGGGATACGATTCGAAATCTTATGTGAAAACAGTGTAATAATTTCCTTCCAACCAATTTTAATAGCGGGCGGGGTTCCACATTACCCCTCGGAGTCAAAGACTCGCAGAACATGATTCGGAGTCCCCATGACTCGCATAAACAACATAATTCGACTGATCAGCGCACAACTCATTTCTTTTCTTTTCTTTTCTTTTCTTTTCTTTTCTTTCTTTCGGAGTCCCACGGACTCGCATAAACAACATCATTCGACTGATCAGCGCATAACTCGTTTCTTTTCTTTTCTTTTCTTTCGGAGTCCCACAGACTCGCAATATATATACCTATTCGACTGATCATCGCCTAAATTCACATCCATAACACCAAGTATCACCTGATCTCTTGACCCGCTTTTTAACTCGTATCCGTTAGTTAAGTCAGGTTATCAAGATCCAATTCCTTTCATGTCATAAACAACTTTCCACAAAACTTTTAATGAAAACCATCAAACAAGTTCAATCCAAAACAGTACCAAAAACCATCATAAAACCAAAACTCCAAAAACGATAACATTTCAACAACTCAAATTTTTAACACTTTAATAAGGTCCCTTCGGGGAATGCATATTAATATAAAATGCTTAAGGGCATTCACAGGGAATAGGATATAGTATTACCTGCTACGACACTTCAATCAACAAGCAGATACGGAGCTCTACGATTCGATTCCTCGCTCAGCCTAGTAAAAGGGTCTAAAATCAACACGTGCTCTAACGATTTCTTTAACATCCTAACTACCCTTCCCAAATTATAGGTTATTTCATTTAATCACAAATCACACAATTTCTTCATAAAACTTAACCAAGAATTTATACTTAACCATATTACATGAAATCAAATAATAATTAGCTACTTTATTTCATATCTTGCATGGCACTATTCACTATATTTACCAATATGCCACTAGACATGCATTTCACCACACTAGGTTACTCTTATCACATTTAACACATATTTAGGGTTCTTAAACATATTCCTAGGTCTCAAGAATAACCTTGAAATGATTTTACACTTGATACTTAGAACATGTAGAAACATAAAGCTTTACATCTATGTACTTACTACTTAATCCAATAATTCGATTAATAGAACTAATACGCTTCTCAAGAGATTTTCTAATAAATAAGGACTCTATAAAAATAAACTTAATAACCTTTATATCACATAATAACCTTGTAAAATAATTAATTATCTTTTCAACCACAACTTTACGTCACAATTACTCTTAGTATTTAAGGATCATAAAATACGATAGATATTTGTATTATACTCTTCAAAGATAACTATATATAAGTACCTTAGTAATATCATAAAAATAACTTTCAACACCAATAATCATAGTAATAAAATCTGAAATTCAAAATAACTTTTAAAAGAGAGTAACTATATGAACCTTATTATAAGGGCTTAATATTTGATGAAATAGTTTTTGTAAACTTAATACCTCCACTTTGAAATTTCAATAATAACTAAGAAGTTCCATAATGTTAAACTTACCCCCATAATAATCGTAGTATAACACAAAGCACTTTATTCAACGAAGTAATGTAAAACCCTATTAGTATTACTTAAAACAATGTCAAGATAACACCACACTTATTAGTAACACTTTTTAAAATATTAACATAAATTAGTAACATTTCACATTAACTACTTTAATAAATATTACTTTGTAACATTTCCTTTCAAAAAACAAAATAACCATAAACTTAGTAATATAATAATACTTGTAATATTATACTTTCAAAATACCTTGAGAATAATAAAATGAATCAAACTTTTAAGAAAATACTATTACTAGTAATATTGTAATAACATTAACTTAATAATATGAAAACATAGGATATAAAATAAACTAAACTTTGTAATAATCACAACATATAATATAGCAATACATTTGATAAACTTGACATTAACATACTAATAATCATGCATGATTAATATTATAACATATAACATCAAGGTTTAATATAACCATTTATATTTAGCCATTTTAACTTGTAAAAACACACTAATCACACCCTAATATTACACTTAACAATTAACATGTATTTATTTATTATTAACAGTATAAACACAAGTTGACTACACTAATAACACGTTAGCAATATTAATACATGATTAAACTAACCCTAACACATAATACCCATATTAATCTATAGAGAGAGAAAGAGAGAGAGGGCACAAACAATGGGTCCAAGCTAGAAGAGGTGGGACCGGGGTGGCTCGGGGCGGCGGCTGGACGTCGGCGTGAACTCCGGTGATCGGCGGTGGTGACAGAAAGCGGCGGCAGAGAGTTCGGCAAGGTGGCAGTGAGGCTCGGTGATGGCTCGGTGCAACTAGGGCAAGGAGGGAAAAAGAGAAGGAGGAGAGAGAGGGCTCGGGGTGGTTGTGTTCGGGTCGGGCGGTGGTCGGAGGTTGCTGGGGTCACGGTGCAGCGGCGGCGGGTGGTGGTTGGGTGGCTCGAAGGTGATGAAAAAGGTGGTGGCTGCGTAGGGTTCGGGGTCGGATTTCCGGCGTTGGTTGGCGGCAGTCGGGGCGGCGGTAGCTCGGTGGTGGCTGGCGGTGGGCAGGCGTCGGGCAGAACACAGGGGGCTGGGTTGTGGTGGCGTGGGCTGGTGGTGGTGTCGTCGTCGAGCAACAGCAGCAGTAGCAGTAGCAGTAGCATAAGAAGGGGGAGGGGGAAGGAGAGAGAAAGGAGAAAGAGAGAGAGAGAGAGAGAGAGAGAGAGTACGGGAAAGAGAGGGGGAGGGAGGCCACGTGTCAGCTGAGGATTGGGGGGCAGAGGGTATGCAAAGGTAGTGGGGGGAGGAAGAATTTGGCTGCAACGGTTATCGAAATCAGACAAAAATCAGATAAAATTTGTGGGTGATGTCACCCTATTGATGTCATAAACCCACCTAAAATTAAAAGTAAAAATATTATTAACACCCAATATGCTTAGCCCTTAATTATCTCAGCAAAAACCCTAATAAACAGATAAAATACTTCACACAACTGATAAAAGATTTTCCACCCGGTATCCCAAAAATTCCTAACTGATATTTTTAAGACTCTAAAAATTACTACGAATACACTCGCGGTCCTAAAAGCTCCGTGTGATCAACAGGTAAACATATAATGAAATAAAGTCGTGTTTTATTATTTTAACGGTATCCTACTGGTATTTTCCGGGGTTTTACAGTAGAACACTCTCAATTTCTACAAATCTCTCAAAGAGTATGAATTGTACAAGAAGGCACCCTGTAAAGTGCACATGAAATGGTGAGAATCCAAAATGTTGGGAAGTTGGACAAAATCCATGGGACTCCTCTCAAACAGGGGAGGTTTATTTGGATAGATTAGAAGAGAAGGTCCGTAGAGTTATGGAGATGGGCACAAAAACCAAGTTTATGATGATTAAGGATAGTGGGAATGTTGTGAGGGAGTTAATGGAAAATTAGATTGAGGAAGGGAAGAAGTAAGATTCATTGTGTTACTACTTGTCAAGTATTCCAAGTAAGACTAATTGTGTTTTGTTTATAAACAAATGACTCATATGTACCCTACATTTTGTGGAAAATATTTTTAGAATTATGTGTTTCTAGAATATATTTTTAGGTCCCTAGGTTATGGGATTAACTATTTAAAACAACATTTTCGGTGAAAATACTTTATTTTCGGGCAATTTAATTTTTTTTTTTTTTGAGAGAACTCGCCACCCGCGAGATTATTCATTATCATTTAAGAAAATAGACATATCATCTTGGGCCAAGGCAACACAAGCCTCAGGACCGTCCTCCATCCAAATTCGTTCACACAAATCATAGGGTTGGAGGTGAGCCATAGAGTGTGTCACTCTATTTCCGGCTCTAAGAACATGATTCCAATTAATACAATGAAATGCTTTTGAAAACTGAAAAATTTCTGAAACTAGGAGTCCTATTGCACTCCGACCTTTGAAAGAACTTCCCAGCTTATTAATGAGAGAAAGGCAATCCCCCTCGACGACGACATTCCGGATTCCTGCACTCCATGTTATCTGAAGGCCAAAAAGGCATGCCTCCGCTTCCGTAATTTCGATTGAAGTGAATCCATGAAGTTGCCTCGACCCAGCAGCCTTGATTGTTCCTTCATGATTTTGGATGACACATCCCCAACCTCGTCCCCAATTGCCTAATTTAGCCGCATAAAAATTCATTTTCCAGAACCCTTGTGCAGGAGGAGACCAAGAAACTGCATGTGTTGTTTTCTGAGATTGCCTCAGAGGCATAATTTCCTGGAAATCAAGCAACACCTGCATAGCTTGTGCATAGGCAACAGAGGGAGGGAGTTGTGTATCCATCTTTAGGAGCCTGTTCCTAGAATTCCAACACTGCCAAGCAAGGGTAACAAAAGCTGCACATTGGTTGTTGTCCAGCTCCATAAAAGCTTTTTGAAAAAACTCAATAGCTCTTGAGTAAGGCAGAGCCCACAAATTCTCATCAAAAGAGCTTATCTCCCAAATTGAAACTGATGGAGGATACTGGAAAACAATATGAATGTTTGTTTCAAACAAGCACCCGCAGATTTGACATCTACTATCACATTTTCTGACTCGCTTGCTAATAGCACCAGCAGAGGGAAGAATTTCTCGGCAAAATCGCCAGCCAAACATTTTGATATGGGGTGGAAGCTTAAGATTCCAGAGTTTCTTCCAAAAGTTTAGAGAATTTGAACCACTCTAGGATGGAGAGTCTCCCATTTTACGATTCATTAAGACATGATAACCCATTTTCATAGTATATTCACCATCCTTTGCATCATGCCAAATTAACGCGTCTTTCGGCCACATTCTGCAGAGCGGTATGCTAGCGATAGCTTCCACATCCCCGGGGAGAAACAATTGTTGAAGCTTAGGAATATCCCAACAACCATGGGTTGCATCAATTAATTCATACACCCGCAAGACTTGGTGTTGTGCTGGCTGTGGGGAATATACCTTGAACGTTAGAGGTCTGGGAATCCATTTGTCATTCCACACATCAACATTAACCCTATCTCCAATGACCCATCTCAAACGAGCCTTGATCAACCCTCTAGCTTCGTAAATACTTCTCCATGTGAAACTTGGGCGGTGACCCAAGCGTGCCTCAAAGATATCTCCTTCCGGAAAGTATTTGGCTTGGAGGATCTTTGCTGCAAGTGTGTTCGGGTGTTGCCAAAGCCTCCAAGCCTGTTTGGCTAGCAAAGTTGTGTTAAATTCCTCAAGGTCTTTAAACCTCATCCCCCCTAACTCCTTGCTAACACATAGGGTCATCGCATTCACCCAATGCATCTTCCTCTCTTGTGACTTTGCACCCCACCAGTACTGCAAAATTAATCGTTGAATATCGACACACAGGGAACTAGGAAGCTTGAAGGTACTCATGGCATACACCGGGAGCGCCTGTGCAACTGCCTTTATCACCCCTTCTCATCCAGCCCAGGAAAGGAACCGATCATCCCACTGACTAAGACGCTTTGCCACCATGTCTTCGATACACATAAGATCTTTATACTTAGACTTTCCGACGCGTGTCGGAAGGCCCAAATATTTGTTATACGATAACATTTCCTTTATGCCCAAAATATCAGTGATATTGGCACGTTTATTAGAAGGCGCTCCTTTGTGGAAAACCACATCCGTCTTATTAAAATTTACTTGTTGGCCCGAAGCTTTCTCATAGACACCCAACAATCTTTTAATCTCCAATGCTTGACTTTCCTCTGCTTTACAAAATAAAATCGTATCATCGGCAAACAATAAATGGGAGACTACCGGAGCATTCCTGCATACCCAAATCCCATGCAAAGTCCCTGTATCCGTTGCATTGCGCAAGAGAACATATAGTCCTTCAGTAATAATAATAATAAAAAGAAATGGTGACAGAGGATCACCTTGCCTCAAGCCTCGAGACAGGATCATATGCCCACGTGGAATACCGTTGATGATGAAAGAAAATGTAGGGGACTCGACAAATCTCATAACCGAGTTGATCCACCTTGAGCAAAAGCCTAATCTTTGCAAGATGTCACGCAAAAAGTTCCATTCCACCCGATCAAATGCTTTCCTCATGTCTAACTTAATAGACATATGGCCTGAATTTCCAGAATGGCAGTCTATGTGATGAAAGAGCTCATACGCCACAAGGATATTATCGCTAATGAGGCGACCCTTGACAAACCCGCTCTGCTCCTCCGATATAATATTAGGTAAGATAACCTTCAACCTGTTTGCCATGACTTTGGTTGCAACTTTCACAAGCACATTAGCTAAACTAATAGGGCGAAAATCAACAACTGAGGTTGGATTTTTTACCTTTGGGATAAGGGCAATTAACGTGTGGTTCAGGCCATCTGGAAAAGTACCACCCTCTAAAAAATCAATAACAGCTGCAATGACTTCCGTTCCAATAATATGCCAAAACTTCTGATAGAAATAAGGATTAAACCCATCCATCTCGGGAGATTTTCCAGGGTGCATTTAGAAGACCGCGTCCTTGATTTCTTCGGGCTTATAAGGCTCGTTCAACTTGGCATTCATCTCTTCGTTAACCCTCGGCTGTATCAACTGTAAAATCTCCTCATCTCCAGCAGTTCCTTCAGAGCGAAATAAGCATTCATAGTACTCTGAAAATAAATATTCGAAATCCTCAGCTGAGGTGTGAATGCCCCCTTGTTGATCGATGAGTTGAGTGTTGTGTTTGTTTTTCTTCTCGCCGAGGCTTTACGATGGAACCATTTTGAGTTGCGAACCAATTTAAGTTAATATTGAGTTAAGCCCTGCTTGGGGTCAAAAACTTAACATTGGAGAGAATTCGTAGGATTCCAAACCAAACCAAACCCTTCAAATTTATGTTAAAAACTAGGTCAAAATTTGGAGGGGATTTAAGTTAATACTCGTGAGTTTAATTGAAATTCACTTGAGGTACCTGGAATCAATGTTTTTCCAGCGGAAATGTTGTTTTAAATAGTTACCCCCATAACTTAAGGACCTAAAAATCAATTCTAGAAATATGGGGTCATAAAAATAGTTTCCACAAAACATAGACTACATATAAGTCATTTTTTGCTCTGTTTAGGTTGGTTTCTTGGTGATCCTGAATAAAATCCCAAATAACATTCCCTTTAAGATTGATTGCAGGAATCTTATTAGGTGCTGCATGGAAATGACCACTAAACGTGTCGTTATTTGCATGTCTTTGTTAATGTCACCCTTAGGACTCAATTACAACTAAACTTGTTCAGCAGCAGCGCTGCGCCGTGTCACGGGCCTAGCCAGTTGAGTCGAAAGTTTTTGGCCCGTTAACCTGACCTAAACTGACCTGACCCGACCATCTTTGTTAGGTACCCTCAATCCGAGCCATGACCCTGTGGAGCGGCAACTATAGGATGAATTTTTTCAATACAAAAAACTAAACATTTACGCATTTAATTTATATATTTAGTCAGGTCGTCACTCGTCAGGCCCCTTTAGGGCGGGTCACAAAAACTAAAACCTAATATGAGATTTTTTTTATATGTATTTAGTCGGGTCACAAACCCCTAGCCCGAGCCCGAGCCCGACCTGACCATACTTTCAAGCCCCGACTTTTTGGGGTCGAGTCGTGTGGGTCCCCAACTCATTAAATAGGTCTAATTGCAATTGACTTTAAAATTGCAGTCTTGCCAGGGTGAAATTCACAAAGACTCATCCGACGTAACCTTAAATTCACGTGACACCATCTATAAAGTTAGTTGTCTACAATACACGTAGTCAGTTGCCGGCTGATTTGAAGTTATTTGGGACACACGTTCATGAATTTCACAACAACACAAGGGGCTTGAAGATTGTGATCTTCCAACACAATCCATTTTGTCGTGGTGAAGTTCATGAATGCACAACCCAAATAACTTTAACTCAATGGTGGTGAAATTTACAAAATTATGGAAACATCTCAACCAAAAGTTTAAGCTGATAGTTGAAGGTCTAATGATGATTTTATACTCTAACACGTCCTTTCATTTGAATGCCTTTTAGGCTTGAAACATGGATACTGCAAAAGTTCCCTTCACCTTGCACAAATAAATTTGGGAGTGTTAGAGATTCGAATCTGAGACCTCTTACCCAATCGAGCGTTGGCAGTTGCTACCATGTAGAACCATCTCAACTAGAGTTGGGTAATAAGTCGTGTCGTGTCAAGTTCGTGTTCATGTTGGAGTTAAACGGGTTGAAGAACCCCAAACCTGAAACCTACCCATGTTAATAAACGGGTTGGGATTCCTTGACCTGAACTGTTTATCAAATAAATGGACTGACGTAAATCTAACTCATTTAACTAAATGAGTTAAACAAGTTAGCTTCGAGTAACCTATTTGTTGCTTAACAAACATATATTATATAATAACCATCAACTTAGGACGACAAAATGCAGGTGTTTCGACCATTTACTTATTATCTACCAACTCATTTATTTAGAATTTCTTTAATATTTAGTATAACCCAAGTTAAAGTTTTGCTAAACAATACATAACAAACCTAAGCAAAAATAAAAACATTATCTTAGGGTGCGTTTGGTTGGTCAATAACTCCGGGGAAATGGTCAATTTTCCCGGGTTGACTTATTTTCCTCATGTTTGGATGCTGGTTGACTTCGGGGAAATTTTTCACGATGGACCCACCATTTTCTCTATTTTCCTAGGGAAAATTTCCCTTAGGGGAGGCTAAGGGAAAATTTCTCTAGGGTTCCTACCAAACACTCCCTTACTTTAAAAGGGTTAAATATATCCTTTCATGTCAATTTTCTCACTAACCCAATTACTAAACGAGTTTAATGTGTCATTTTTCGTGTCGATATTCTTAACCCAAACTTAGTCCAATTATTTAAACATATTTACCGTGTCAACTCATTTAATTAAACGAGTTGAAAATCTATACTCAACCCCATCTAAATTTGCATCAGATTTCGAGTCGATAATCGTGTCGGGTCAGTTTTTCCCATCTCTAATCTCAACAAAAAGAGTAAGTTAATAGATAACGCCCCAACAAATGATTTTATACTCTAATATTGGTGGATTTAGGTTTCAACTAAATAATTTTGGTCAAACGGTTAACCAAGTTAATTAAAAGAAAAAAGAAAGGTTTCAGTTAAACCACAGTAAACCCCTTCCCGAACCGTTGCTTCGGTTTCGTTTCAGATACAAATTCCACTCGAGATTGCAAAATGCAGATTAGATTTCAGTTTATAACACTTCGTAAATTAGATTTTTTGATAATAAAAAATATGCTTAAGTGATTTCGGGCAACGTGCCCTTTTTCACACCGTCTAAAGAAGATGTCTATTATCATGTATAGCACATTTCATTGTCCTGAAGTTTGAACACCTCTTTTGAATTAGAGTCTTTCACAGTTATTGAAATTTGGGCTTGATGTACGGCTATATTTATTGAGCCCTAATATCTGATATGATTTAACTTAAGATAATTGCTGTATATATATAAAGCTAGGTTAACAGATTAACACTATCAGTAGTTTTCTTACTTTCAGTCTTTCTATCTCTTCATCGCTAACAAACCATCTTTATGTTAAAGTTTTAGGATGTGAGTTCACTGATAACTCCAGTAACAATCATAAACATTCAATATGTTCTATATTCATAAATAAATAACGACGATCCTTCGTAAATGTTAGTCCTAAACATCCTTCAACAAGGAAAGTGATCCCTCACAGCCGATACAAATGTGTGACAAGATTGCTACTATGCAGTGTCGTAGGAGCACTCTAGCAACATCTGAAAATGCTTAGAGACTCCTAGAATATTCCAAATTAAGAAAAACAAAAAAAGATGATAAATCTCATACTAAATCTCCATGCATCACATCTCAGCTTTCACCACGTGTCCCCACTCACTTCCTCCTTTTCTCGCCAACTCGAGACCCTTCTTCCTACGCGTCACTCCCCTCTTCCATTTCATTAGGGCCTGTTGCATCCGACAATCTGAATTTGCCCGATCCCAAGAAAATTAAATACCGTCATATACTCCCTCTGTTCCATATTAACTGTCGTCTTTGAAAATTGTGCAGTCAATTTTTAAAAATTTTGACCATAAATTTCTCAATATATACAATGAATTACTGTATAAGATTACTACAATTAGATTCATAACAAAAAATACTATCATAAAAGTATAATATTGCAATTGTTAATAATATATTATGTAAGAAATTATCAAGCAAAGAGTGACATTGGAGACCGTGAAAATCAAAATTATGACAATTAATATGGAACAGAGGGAGTAATTTTTGTCCCAATTTTGATACTACCTCCATGCATTTTGTCGTTCTAACTAATTTTATTGTCCCAATTCATTTATCACTTTTACAATTTCAACAATTGTAATTCCGTTTGTACCTTTAATTAATACACTATTTATCACCTTTTACAATTTCAATAACTATTATTCTCAATTAATATAAGGACAATTGGGGAATTACAAATTTTTCACCTTATTTCCAATGTGTCTTGATATTCCAAATTAGATAAATTGACAAACATTTTGGGACATAGTTAGTAATTACTCCCTCCATTCCATATTAACTGTTGTCTTTGGAAATTGTGCAGTCAAACTTAAAAAAAATTCACCAAAAATTTCTCAATATATACAATGAGTTGCTATGTAAAATTACCACCATTAGATTCATAACGAAAAATACTATCATAAAAGTATAATATTGCAATTGTTAATAACTTATTATGCAAGAAATTATCAATCAAAGAATGATATTGGAGACCATAAAAGTCAAAATTATGACAATTAATATAGAACGGAGGGAGTATTTATTTGGCCAAAGTTTGCAATATAACATATTTATTAAATTTTTGTTGTCCAAATTTCATTTAGACCCGTACTTATATATATCCGACATGAAAAATACAGATATTGGACATCAATTTTTCAATGACCCACTTATCTGATGTGAAATTATTTGAACCAGAATTTTTACCAAGTCTATTTCTACATACATTCTACGAAAATTTTGTCCAATCAAAATATTCAATGCGCAAAATTTTAATTTAGCTCAACTCAATTTTGATATAGACTAAATATTTATAATGTTTCTCTATTTTATTGTATCAACTCGATTGAACCATTGTTACAGATAAAATCAGGTTCAAACACAATTTTTTATCTAAATTTTATATTAAGGCTATGTTTTTTTTTACATTGTGGTATCACAACTCATCATACCATCTAATATTTTTCTATATTTCCCATATATACTATACTTTATCACAATAATTACTAATCATATATTTCCTCACTTTTCATATTCTCTCTTACTTTATTGCACTTTCTACAATTTTATTATATTACCCCATTTTTACATCTTTTATCAATCGCAAAAAATAAAAAATAAAAAAATGACCTCAATGAATTTTTAAGGGGCTACCTCTATAAAACCCACCAAACCAAACCACCGAAAACCAGAGATCGAGCACTGAGAGCACCTGACACAGACACTCTCGTCCCAAACCCCAAGCAAGCAAATCTCTAAACCTGAGAATGAAGAACGACGTCGTCCTGGGCATGACGGGCTACGCCCCCGACCCCGCCGACTTCCGCCTGGCCATCCCCGCCCTCGACAAAGACGGCCGCCTCCACCGGCAGTACACCGACGAAGGCCAGGGCGCCAAGCGCGGCCTGTCGCCGCCGGTGGAGTGGTACAACCTCCCCGACGGCACCAAGAGCCTCGCCCTCATCGTGGAGGACATCGACGCCCCGGACCCCGACAGCCCCACCGTGCCGTGGACCGTCTGGGTGGTGGCCAACATCCCGCCGACAGTCAAGGGCCTACCGGAGGGATTCTCCGGCAAGGAGAAGGAGGAGTTCGGGGAGGAGTATGGGAAGATTCAGGAGGGGTTGAATGATGAGAAGGTGCCCGGGTGGAGGGCGCCCAAGTTGCCCAGTCACTGTCATAGGTTTGAGTTTAAGCTGTATGCGTTGGATGATGAGGTTCATATTGGCAAAACGGTATGTTTGTGTTTGGTTTAGACATAATTTACAAAAACAAAGAAACCTTCATTCTAAATTAATTTACCTCGTTAGAAATGTGAAAATGTTGAATAAAATGGTGAATAAAAAAGGGAAAATTGAAAAAAAAATGTAATTAATAAGGTGAATTTGATAAATTACACATTAATATACGTGTTATTGAAATTATAAAGTGACCGATAATATGGAAAAAAAAAGTTAGTTAAAGTGATAGATAATATGAAATAGAGGGAGTAATGGTTATTTAAAGTAATTTTTTGTTTCAAAATAATTGTTATTTTTTATTTCTTAATATTTAGTTTAATTATTTTAATTTTAATAATTATATTAATTTTTATATTTGTAATAAGAAAAGTTATTTTTCCTCACATTCTTTCATTACCTACATCTTGATATTAAAAAAAAAAGACTTTAAAAAATATTATTATATCAATTCATATTAGTATGTTAATTAAATTATTAGATGTACGTACCAAATATAATTTTCATTTGGAGGGTCATCTGTTAGCTGCAACCTTAATTGTTATCTAAGTTGTTAAAAGCGTTAATCTTGTGGAACATGGCGAATGTTTAATTACGAGTGGGTAAGTGCAGGTGACAAAGGAGAAGCTGCTGGATGCGATTCAGGGGCACATCCTTGGGGAAGCATCTGCGATTGCCAAGGTGTAATCGTTTATACGTTGATCGCATGGATGTTTAATTTCATAAAAATGGACCGAATCAATACCTCATCTTGAGTCTGTCTGTTGTATGATGTACTGATTTTAATCTTCACAACTACTAGATTCTATGCTTGTAATTAATTACCCTGCTAGAAATTATCTGAGTTTGTATTTCCATCCTTTTCGGACATATTTGACGCTTTCTGTACTAGTAGAAATAAGGGTAATTAGTCTAAAATGGTATAAACAGACATCATTTAATTATTAGCCTCGAAAAATTTTAAGCTAGACAAATTTTTTTTCGATTGATTTTGAACTATTGATATAATAAGAAGTAATCTAGACCAATAAAATATTTTACATATTTTTTCAATATTATAAATATTTTTAGATCTTTTAGATATAGTTTCTATACTCATAATATACATAAAATAAGTAATCTTGTTTTTTTTTTTACATTAAAACAATATTTTATTGATCAAAAAAATTTGTATACGGGAATCTTTTTGAACTTTCATCACCATCATCTCAATTTATCACCATCGTATCAACGTCAGTTCTTCACTATCATATATATTCATCTTGATAATTAAATATAAAATAAATAATCTTTTTTTTCATGTGATTACAATGATAAAATCTTCTCATAAATTGCAATGGTTTGATATATTCTACTTACGCCTACCACATTTTCAATCAGCGGCGTGGCTAGTACATTTTTATTTTATATGATAAAAATAAAATATATAATATTTATTCTAAATTATGTTAAATTATTAAATTTTTTTTGGCGGTGACCGTGACCATTCTCGACATACTTATATATTTGCATGTGTCTCAAATGGCTAAACAGAGGGCATGCATGATGTAGTGCTTACTAATGCTTTACAAATATAATAAATTGTAAATGCGATATAGTAAAACAAAATTGATATTGCTTGTTTTGGTGAAGCTAGCAAGTATTATGTAAAACATTTTAATGGTCCAGATCAAGTCTTATCAAATCAAATACGAGGTATAGATGTACCTTAATTGATTTGAACGAGCATACAAATTAGGTGAAAAATACAACAACTTACCTCGTATTTGATTGATTCATGTTAGAAGCTCTGGGGTAGTATTGGAAACACTAATAGTTTTATATTTAGGGAATTAGGGGCATTGAACTTGGAGGTAACATTCATTGGAAAATGTACATTGATAACTAGCATGTAAATACTCACATTAATTCACGAGGTAAACAACTTTTTGATACTTAATAATTGGTTATGAGTCGACTCTGTGTGAGCTTAAGGTCTACTTAATAGGTGTAAGACAATTTGGAGTAGGTTTGATGTGAGTTGATTAAGGCCGACCTCGTTAAAGCCGAATTCAGATCCTAAATGAATTTCAATTGGAGTTTAGTTGGATTCATGTTAATTTGAGTAAGTGCACTTTGGCCTAAACTCATCAACGTGCCCCACTTTTGGAAACATTTTTGAAAGTTCATCCAATTCCAACCGTGCGGTGGAATTCCATGAATGTCTAGCCACACCCTCCAGACTTCGCAGGTCTCATACTTAGAACATTTCCTAATTTCTGAAAACCACACTTCAAGCTCCAACGGATTCTTCAGTGCCTCTTCTACATCTTCTTCGTTTGGTTAAGCGATAATGAACTTTGTGCTGCTAATAGCTGACACTTTAAAGAGTGGGCCATAGTTGTGAGTTATTGTTGAAGCCATTGCTGCTAGATCTCTTGGTTGTGGATTGATACAAATTAAGCTTCATTGGAGCCACTCTTGTATGTTTTCGTTTACCTCCCCCTTAATTGCAGGTGCAAGGCTACATTCTTTTCTAGGCTCTTCATTTTTCCTTCCATTCAGCATCGTCCATTTCACGACCCATACTTGCTTCACTTTACTTTTTCTTCTCCAAGCTTTTTGAACTTTCCTCATCGCTTGCTGAACCCGCAGGTTTTTGCCTCTAACAAACCTTCCATCCATCCATCCAATTTATGCTTGCCATGCCTGCCCATTCATCTCAATAATGTATAAATTCATATCTTCTTTGAAGGCTCTTTTTCCAGGGAATTATCACAGCTTTCACCTTAGCAAACCTTCCAAAGATTCCTCTCAATCCATACTTATCAATTTCTTTGGTAAATTTCCATCATATACTGCACGGATCCTCCCTGAGTCCCCCACTGTTTTTCCCTCATCTTATATATCAAGCTCGCATTGGTAGTTATAATCTCTCGCATATAACAACTATATCAAACATCAATATGATGAATCTACTACTTACCGGAATAATATATATATTTCTTGTGAAACAAAAGTGTTGGATACAAACAAAATAAATTGTGCATGATATACTTAATGGATGTATTATATTAGTCACTTTTACATTGTATATTAGTCACCTAAATCTATTTCAGTTAGTACTTAGTAGACATACTGTTTTTTTTCCCTTGTGTGTTTTAACTATAAGAAAATTGAGATAATATAATGTTAGTCACTCGTAGATTGAATACTAGTCACGTACATAAAATTAGTCACTCTACATTGAATACTTGAGTCTTTGCGGTTTTTTCTTCGTAATAGTCATATCAATATAACGATAACTGTATTGGTTACAGGGTCATCTTATAGAAAACAAATTACTCTAACGCAAATCTTAATATTCGCCTCAATACAATTGTATTAAGGCGGATATTCACAGATTCTACGTTGACATATTAAATATCGAAATAGTCACTTATTAATATTGCAGTCACATCATTGACCTAATAGATAAGACATTTGATTTCTAATAAAATGAATGTAGGTTTGAGACCCAGCGAGTGTTTTTTATTTTTTTGGACTAAAAGCATATTACAAATTATTTCATCACGAATTTTAATTAATGAATAATAAGCCTAATAAAATAGTTACAAACATCAAGCGGAGATAGCTCAGTTCGGAGAGCGTCAGACTGAAGATCTGAAGGTCATGTGTTCGATCCACGCTTACCGCACTTTTTTTTTCTCTTTTTGCATATAATAAACATGTCTAAACTTGAAGTTGGAGACAAAAAATAACCCCCGTAGCCGGGGATCGAACCCGGATCACCCGCATGACAGGCGGGAATACAAACCACTTTACTACAACGACCTGATTGCGATGCAACATGTTTTCCTATTGTGTGTTTATTCATAAAAGTTTAAAGCAATGATTTTGTTTGATGTCAATTATGATTATTGGTTTTGTCACAATCACACAAATCATAGCTCATGGCATGAGCGCGGGCATGTGCCATTTTACTTCAATTATCATCGAGAAAACTTTTGAAAAACTAAAAGTAGACAGCATGAAAAGCCCCTAAATTATAGGATGTCGGTCGAACCAAAATAAAAATCAATGCTCCGAATTTCGTCGAGGAGACGTATCAAGCTGTTACTCGAACCAACACCGAATGAATAACCCGAATACCTTATCTGATAACTTTCAGAAAACCATAGTAGTAATAGTAACATTAACAACACCACATAGTCACACTTCACATATCGACATTAATAGAACCAAAACAATTGACTTATTAACATCATAGTCATTTTGTCAAAGCAAAATAGTCACATTCAGTTTGATAAGATTTTAAAATAACAAAATATTCGAAATAAAAAAAGTAATAGTCACATTAACAAACCCATTATGAGATTTATGTCACCCTTTCATTTCAAAGGCATCAAATTTGAAAATGACAATTTTTGTTAACCATTATAGTCTCCTTATTAGTCCCAAATAGTCACACATGCATTACGACATTTAAGAGAACAATATATTCATCTAAATATAATAAGATAGTCATTATAACAATACTAGATACTCGTATAATCATGATAGACATTTGAGCAAGATAAAATGGTCATTCATACCAATATTAACTTCTATGTCATTACCCCAACAATTTGATCCGCCTGTGACGTCTAAACTCATGAGTTCTCCATTGTTGTCATTATAATGTCTCTAATTTTTTCGAAAGTTACTGGGCCAAAACCCATTTCATTCATCAAAAGAACGGTGTCAGTAGGCACAAGCAAAATACTGAAACTCTGACTTACAAAAGATAAAGGCCACAAGAGATGCAATACAAATTCTTTGAACAAGGCCAATGCATGTTAAGTGTGTGAATGGATGACAGAAAATCAAACTCAGTGGCCCCACTAATGCATAAAATGACAAAGCCCACCCAATTGCTTGGAAACACTCATGAAATACTATTTCTGCCCACCAACTACAACTTGTGGCCAAAAAATGCCCCCAAATTAACAAGAATTTTACCACCCACGTAATTGATATTCAATGCCATTGCCAAGACAAAAGCAACCCTAACAACCCATACATCCAAACCCTGACATACTCATCCTACTGCACATCACACACAAATTAGCGGGCTGGAGAGGAGGAGAGAGAGAAGCACACAACTCACTCCCACCAAAACTTTCACATACACCTCCCACAAGTTAAACACCCATTTTTCCTGTCCAATGAACTCTGCAACTGTCGCATGCAACAGGAGAAAACACGACAGAAAGGAAAATGGCACCTTCAATTTTCACAATCAGACATGCTTTCTCAGGCACCATTCTAGTCGACGAGCACCAACCCTTGCTTCTCCAAGCCTACTCCAATCCTCTCAACTGAATTGTAATTCTGTGGATCAGTTGGTTCATTACAACCAGCTCACTTAATTTTTGGGAACACAACTTCATTCTTGGACTTCCAGATTGCCCTCAAATTGGCAAGGAATTTTGCAATCCACCTCTTTAGCCATCTCTGACGGACCCCTCTCAAATTCCATGCTGTAATCCTCATCTTGGCTTATTGCTTTCATTCTTTTGCTGCACTGTCTTCCTATCTCTGTTCCTTCCTTTTCTGGGTGACTATTGCTCTTCTAAAAACTAACTCCTAAATCCTTTTTGAGCTCAACAATCCTTCTTTCATTCTTCCTTCAAATTTCCTCTGAGTCTTTGGTAATCATCTGTTCTTGATCAACCACTTGATATTCACATTGGGTTGCATTGCATAATTCTCATTGACCTCAATGGGAACTAAGTGCATTTCTGAATTCATAGATCTCATATCTTCAATGTTGCATTTATTGCTGACCTTGAATCCTCCCTTGGCACTATTCTCCACCTTTTGTTTTCCTCAGGCCTGCTGGCTGGGTTCACTTTCAATTACTTCCAGATCAGACACTAGCTCCCCTTCCACGCCTTGTACCCTTTCATCTCCAACATTTACCTTTTGGTTTTCACCACTGTTGTCTGACCTCCACATTAATTGTTTTTTGCTCTCGTAACTTGTCTCTAGTTTGAGCATGCGCCTCTGATGTCTTCCTTGTCTGTCCGCCTTCTGATGGTTGTTCATTTGACTATACATCATCCTCCATTGGAGCTTCATCATTTATTCCTTGCTCATCAAAGTTTGAAGATTGTTTATCTGAGTTCTTTTGCTGCTCCTCATCATCCGAATCATTTACATTCCATGGCTTTGAGATTATGGGATGCATATATGTATAAGCCTCTTTGAAGTAGACAATAAATGAACAATCCTCTAATGACAGAATTACTTTGCCTTCAATCGTTATGAATACTTAGGTTAGAATTTGAACACGCATGTGCTCAAAGTGTTCTGCAGTAAGTGTACTTTGGCCTAAACTTATCAACGTGCCCTACTTTTGGACACATTTTTGAAAGTTTATCCAATTCCAACCGTGTGGTGGAATTCCATGAATGTCTAGCCACACCCTCCGGACTTCGCAGGTCTCATACTTAGAACATTTCCTAATTTCTCAAAACCACACTTCAAGCTCCAATGGATTCTTCAGTGCCTCTTCTACATCTTCTTCGTTTGGTTAAGCGATAATCAACTTTGTGCTGCTAATAGCTGACACTTTAAAGACTGAGCCATAGTTGTGAGTCATTGTTGAAGCCATTGTTGCTAGATCTCTTGGTTGTGGACTGATAAAAATTAAGCTTCGTTGGAGCCACTCTTGTATGTTTTCGTTTACATCCTCCTTTATTGCAGGTGCAAGGCTACATTCTTTTCTAGGCTCTTCATTTTTCCTTCGATTCAGCATCGTCCATTTCACGACCCATACTTGCTTCACTTTACCTTTTCTTCTCCAAGCTTTTTGAACTTTCCTCATCGCTTGCTGAACCCGCAGGTTCTTGCCTCTAACAAACCTTCCATTCATCCAATTTATGCTTGCTATGCTTGCCCATTCATCTCAATAATGTATAAATCCATATCTTCCTTGAAGGCTCTTTTTCCAGGGAATTATCACATCTTTCACCTTACCAAACCTTCCAAAGATTCCTCTCAATCCATACTTGTCAATTAACTCTGGTAAATTTCCATCATATAGTGTACGGATCCTCCCTAAGTCCCCCACTGTTTTTCCCTCATCTTATATATCAAGCTCGCATTGGTAGTTATAATCTCTCGCATATAACAAATATATCAAATATCAATATGATGAATCTACTACTTACCCGACAATATATATATTTCTTGTAAAACCAAAGTGTTGGATACAAACAAAATAAATTGTGCATGATATACTTAATGGATGTATTATATTAGTCACTTTTACATTGTATATTAGTCACCTAAAATCTATTTCAGTTAGTACTTAGTAGACATACTGTTTTTTTTTCCCTTGTGTGTTTTAACTATAAGAAAATTGAGATAATATAATGTTAGTCACTCGTAGATTGAATACTAGTCACGTACATAAAATTAGTCACTCTACATTGAATACTTGGGTCTTTGCGATTTTTTCTTCGTAATAGTCATATCAATATAACGATAACTGTATTGGTTACAGGGTCATCTTATAGAAAACAAATTACTCTAACGCAAATCTTAATATCCACCTCAATACAATTGTATTAAGGCGGATATTCACAGATTCTACGTTGACATATTAAATATCGAAATAGTCACTTATTAATATTGCAGTCACATCATTGACCTAATAGATAAGACATTTGATTTCTAATAAAAGGAATGTAGGTTTGAGACCCAGCGAGTGTTTTTTATTTTTTTGGACTAAAAGCAAATTACAAATGATTTCATCACGAATTTTAATTAATGAATAATAAGCCTAATAAAAAAGTTACAAACATCAAGCTGGGATAGCTCAGTTGGGAGAGCGTCAGACTGAAGATCTGAAGGTCGCGTGTTCGATCCTCGCTCACCGTACTGTTTTTTTCTCTTTTTGCGTATAATAAACATGTCTAAACTTGAAGTTGGAGACAAAAAATAACCGCCGTTCCAGGGGATAGAACTCGGGTCACCCGTGTGACAGGAGGGAATACTAACCACTATACTACAACGACCTCATTGCGATGCAACATGTTTTCCTATTGTGTGTTTATTCATAAAAGTTTAAAGCAATGATTTTGTTTGATGTCAATTATGATTATTGGTTTTGTCACAATCACACAAATCATAGCTCATGGCATGAGCGCGGGCATGTGCCATTTTACTTCAATTATCACCGAGAAAATTTTTGAAAAACTAAAAGTAGACTGCATGAAAAGCCCCTAAATTATAGGATGTCGGTCGAACCAAAATAAAAATCAATGCTCCGAATTTCGTCGAGGAGACGTATCAAGCTGTTACTCGAACCAACACCGAATGAATAACCCGAATACCTTATCTGATAACTTTCAGAAAACCATAGTAGTAATAGTAACATTAACAACACCACATAGTCACACCTCACATATCGACATTAATAGAACCAAAACAATTGACTTATTAACATCGTAGTCATTTTGTCAAAGCAAAATAGTCACATTCAGTTTGATAAGATTTAAAAATAACAAAATATTCGAAATAAAAAAAGTAATAGTCACATTAACAAACCCATTATGAGATTTATGTCACCCTTTCATTTCAAAGGCATCAAATTTGAAAATGACAATTTTTGTTAACCATTATAGTCTCCTTATTAGTCCCAAATAGTCACACATGCATTACGACATTTAAGAGAACAATATATTCAACTAAATATTATAAGATAGTCATTATAACAATACTAGATACTCGTATAATCATGATAGACATTTGAGCAAGATAAAATGGTCATTCATACCAAAATTAACTTCTATGTCATTACCCCAACAATTTGATCCGCCTGTGACGTCTAAACTCATGAGTTCTCCATTGTTGTCATTATAATGTCTCTCATTTTTTCGAAAGTTACTGGGCCAAAACCCATTTCATTCATCAAAAGAACGGTGCCAGTAGGCACAAGCAAAATTCTGAAACTCTGACTTACAAAAGATAAAGGCCACAAGAGATGCAATACAAATTCTTTGAACAAGGCCAATGCATGTTAAGTGTGTGAATGGATGACAGAAAATCAAACTCAGTGGCCCCACTAATGCATAAAATGACAAAACCCACCCAATTGCTTGGAAACACTCATGAAATACTATTGCTGCACACCAACTACAACTTGTTGCCAAAAAATGCCCCCAAATTGATAAGAATTTTACCACCCACGTAATTGATATTCAATGCCATTGCCAAGACAAAAGCAACCCTAACAACCCATACATCCAAACCCTGACACACTCATCCTACTGCCCATCACACACCAATTAGCGGGCTGGAGAGGAGGAGAGAGAGAAGCACACAACTCACTCCCACCAAAACTTTCACACACACCACCCACAAGTTAAACACCCATTTTTCCTGTCCAATGAACTCTGCAACTGTCGCATGCAACAGGAGAAAACACGACAGAAAGGAAAATGACACCTTCAATTTTCACAATCAGACATGCTTTCTCAAACACCCACCCTAAAAACTACAGCAACACATGCTTTCTCAGGCACCATTCTAGTCGACGAGCACCAACCCTTGCTTCTCCAAGCCTACTCCAACCCTCTTAACTAAATTGTAATTCTGTGGATCAGTTGGTTCATTACAACCAGCTCACTTACTTTCTGGGAACACAACTTCATTCTTGGACTTCCAGATTGCCCTCAAATTTGCAAGGAATTTTGCAATCCACCTCTTTACCCATCTCTGACGGACCCCTCTCAAATTCCATGCTGTAATCCTTATCTTGGCTTTTTGCTTTCGTTTTTTTGCTGCTGTTATTTCTCTTATGAACTGTCTTCGTGTCTCTGTTCCTTCCTTTTCTGGGTGACCATTGCTCTTCTAAAAACCTAACTCCTAAATCCTTTTCGAGCTCAACAATCCTTCTTTCATTCTTCCTTTGAATTTCCTCTGAGTCTTTGCTAATCATCTGTTCTTGATCAACCACTTGATATTCACATTGGGTTGCAATTGCATAATTCTCACTGACCTCAATGGGAACTAAGTGCATTTCTGAATTCATAGATCTCATATCTTCAATGTTGCATTTATTGCTGACCTTGAATCCTCCCTTGGCACTATTCTCCACCTTTTGTTTTCCTCGAGTCTGCTGCCTAGGTTAATTTTCAATTACTTCCAGATCAGACACTAGCTCCCCTTCCACTCCTTGTACCCTTTCATCTCCAACATTTACCTTTTTGCTGCTGTTATTTCTCTTATGAACTGTCTTCGTGTCTCTGTTCCTTCCTTTTCTGGGTGACCATTGCTCTTCTAAAGACCTAACTCCTAAATCCTTTTCGAGCTCAACAATCCTTCTTTCATTCTTCCTTTGAATTTCCTCTGAGTCTTTGCTAATCATCTGTTCTTGATCAACCACTTGATATTCACATTGGGTTGCAATTGCATAATTCTCACTGACCTCAATGGGAACTAAGTGCATTTCTGAATTCATAGATCTCATATCTTCATTGTTGCATTTATTGCTGACCTTGAATCCTCCCTTGGCACTATTCTCCACCTTTTGTTTTCCTCGAGTCTGCTGCCTAGGTTAATTTTCAATTACTTCCAGATCAGACACTAGCTCCCCTTCAACTCCTTGTACCCTTTCATCTCCAACATTTACCTTTTGGTTTTCACCACTGTTGTCTGACCTCCACATTAATTGTTTTTTGCTCTCGTAACTTGTCTCTAGTTTGAGCATGCGCCTCTGATGTCTTCCTTGTTTGTCCGCCTTCTGATGGTTGTTCATTTGACCATACTTCATCCTCCATTGGAATTTCATCATTCATTCCTTGCTCATCACAGTTTGAAGATTGTTTATCTGAGTTCTTTTGCTGCTCCTCATCATTCGAATCATTTACATTTCATGGCTTTGAGATTGTGGGATGCATATATTTATAAGCCTCTTTGATGTAGACAATAAATGAACAATCCTCTAATGACAGTATTACCTTGCCTTCAATCGTTATGAATACTTAGGTTAAAATTTGAACACGCATGTGTTCAAAGTGTTCTGCAGTAAGTGTACTTTGGCTTAAGCTTATCAACGTGCCCCACTTTTGGACACATTTTTGAAAGTTCATCCAATTCCAACCGTGCGGTGGAATTCCATGAATGTCTAGCCACACCCTCCGGACTTCGCAGGTCTCATACTTGGAACATTCCCTAATTTCTCAAAACCACACTTCAAGCTCCAACGGATTCTTCAGTGCCTCTTCTACATCTTCTACGTTGGCTATGCGATAATGAACTTTATGCTGCTAATAGCTGACACTTTAAAGAGTGGGCCATAGTTGTGAGTCATTGTTGAAGCCATTGTTGCTAGATCTCTTGGTTGTGGACTGATACAAATTAAGCTTCGTTGGAGCCACTCTTGTATGTTTTCGTTTACTTCCCCCTTTATTGCAGGTGCAAGGCTACATTCTTTTCTAGGCTCTTCATTTTTCCTTCCATTCAGCATCGTCCCATACTTGCTTCACTTTACCTTTTCTTCTCCAATCTTTTTGAACTTTCCTCATCGCTTGCTGAACCCGCAGGTTCTTGCCTCTAACAAACCTTCCATCCATACAATTTATGCTTGCTATGCTTGCCCATTCATCTCAATAATGTAAAAATCCATATCTTCCTTGAAGGCTCTTTTTCCAGGGGATTATCACATCTTTCACCTTACCAAACCTTCCAAAGATTCCTCTCAATCCATACTTGTCAATTAACTCTTGTAAATTTCCATCATATAGTGTACGGATCCTCCCTGAGTCCCCCACTGTTTTTCCCTCATCTTATATATCAAGCTCGCATTGGTAGTTATAATCTCTCGCATATAACAAATATATCAAATATCAATATGATGAATCTACTACTTACCGGACAATATATATATTTCTTGTAAAACCAAAGTGTTGGATACAAACAAAATAAATTGTGCATGATATACTTAATGGATGTATTATATTAGTCACTTTTACATTGTATATTAGTCACCTAAAATCTATTTCAGTTAGTACTTAGTAGACATACTGTTTTTTTTCCCTTGTGTGTTTTAACTATAAGAAAATTGAGATAATATAATGTTAGTCACTCGTAGATTGAATACTAGTCACGTACATAAAATTAGTCACTCTACATTGAATACTTGGGTCTTTGCGATTTTTTCTTCGTAATAGTCATATCAATATAACGATAACTGTATTGGTTATAGGGTCATCTTATAGAAAACAAATTACTCTAACGCAAATCTTAATATCCGCCTCAATACAATTGTATTAAGGCGGATATTCACAGATTCTACGTTGACATATTAAATATCGAAATAGTCACTTATTAATATTGCAGTCACGTCATTGACCTAATAGATAAGACATTTGATTTCTAATAAAAGGAATGTAGGTTTGAGACCCAGCGAGTGTTTTTTATTTTTTTGGACTAAAAGCATATTACAAATGATTTCATCACGAATTTTAATTAATGAATAATAAGCCTAATAAAAAAGTTACAAACATCAAGCGGGGATAGCTCAGTTGGGAGAGCGTCAGACTGAAGATCTGAAGGTCGCATGTTCGATCCTCGCTCATTGCACTGTTTTTTTCTCTTTTTGCGTATAATAAACATGTCTAAACTTGAAGTTGGAGACAAAAAATAACCGCCGTTCCCGTGGATAGAACTCGGGTCACCCGCGTGATAGGAGGGAATACTAACCACTATACTACAACGACCTCATTGCGATGCAACATGTTTTCCTATTGTGTGTTTATTCAAAAAAGTTTAAAGCAATGATTTTGTATGATGTCAATTATGATTATTGGTTTTGTCACAATCACACAAATCATAGCTCATGGCATGAGCGCGGGCATGTGCCATTTTACTTCAATTATCACCGAGAAAATTTTTGAAAAACTAAAAGTAGACTGCATGAAAAGCCCCTAAATTATAGGATGTCGATCGAACCAAAATTAAAATCAATGCTCCGAATTTCGTCGAGGAGATGTATCAAGCTGTTACCCGAACAACCACCGAATGAATAACCCGAATACCTTATCTGATAACTTTTAGAAAACCATAGTAGTAATAGTAACACTAACAACACCACATAGTCACACCTCACATATCGACATTAATAGAACCAAAACAATTAACTTATTAACATCATAGTCATTTTGTCAAAGCAAAATAGTCACATTCAGTTTGATAAGATTTTAAAATAATAAAATATTTGAAATAAAAAAAGTAATAGTCATATTAACAAACCCATTATGATATTTATATCACCCTTTCATTTCAAAGGAATCAAATTTGAAAATGACAATTTTTGTTAACCATTATAGTCTCCTTATTAGTCCCAAATAGTCACACATACATTACGACATTTAAGAGAACAATATATTCAACTAAATATTATAAGATAGTCATTATAACAATACTAGATACTCGTATAATCATGATAGACATTTGAGCAAGATAAAATGGACATTCATACCAATATTAACTTTTATGTCATTACCCCAACAATTTGATCCGCCTGTGACGTCTAAACTCATGAGTTCTCCATTGTTGTCATTATAATGTCTCTCATTTTTTCGAAAATTACTGGGCCAAAACCCATTTCATTCATCAAAAGAACGGTGCCAGTAGGCACAAGCAAAATACTGAAACTCTGACTTACAAAAGATAAAGGCCACAAGAGATGCAATACAAATTCTTTGAACAAGGCCAATGCATGTTAAGTGTGTGAATGGATGACAGAAAATCAAACTCAGTGGCCCCACTAATGCATAAAATGACAAAACCCACCCAATTGCTTGGAAACACTCATGCAATACTATTGCTGCACACCAACAACAACTTGTGGCCAAAAAATACCCCCAAATTGATAAGAAATTTACAACCCACGTAATTGATATTCAATGCCATTGCCAAGAAAAAAGCAACCCTAACAACCCATACATCCAAACTCTGACACACTCATCCTACTGCACATCACACACAAATTAGCGGGCTGGAGAGGAGGAGAGAGAGAAGCACACAACTCACTCCCACCAAAACTTTCACACACACCTCCCACAAGTTAAACACCCATTTTTCCTGTCGATGAACTCGTGAATCGTCGCGATGCAACAGGAGAAAACACGACAGAAAGGAAAATGGAACTTTCAATTTTCACAATCAGACATGCTTTCTCAGACACCCACCCTAAAAACTACAGCAACACATGCTTTCTCAGGCACCATTCTAGTCGACGAGCACCAACCCTTGCTTCTCCAAGCCTACTCCAACCCTCTCAACTGAATTGTAATTCTGTGGATCAGTTGGATCATTACAACTAGCTCACTTACTTTCTGGGAACACAACTTCATTCTTGGACTTTCAGATTGCCCTCAAATTTGCAAGGAATTTTGCAATCCACCTCTTTATCCATCTCTGACGGACCCCTCTCAAATTCCATGCTGTAATCCTCATCTTGGCTTTTTGCTTTCATTCTTTTGCTGCTGTTCTTTCTCTTATGAACTGTCTTCCTGTCTCTGTTCCTTCCTTTTCTGGGTGACCATTGCTCTTCTAAAAACCTAACTCCTAAATCCTTTTCGAGCTCAACAATCCTTCTTTCATTCTTCCTTTGAATTTCCTCTGAGTCTTTGCTAATCATCTGTTCTTGATCAACCACTTGATATTCACATTGGGTTGCAATTGCATAATTCTCACTGACCTCAATGGGAACTAAGTGCATTTCTGAATTCATAGATCTCATATCTTCAATGTTGCATTTATTGCTGACCTTGAATCCTCCCCTGGCACTATTCTCCACCTTTTGTTTTCCTCGAGCCTATTGCCTGGGTTCACTTTCAATTACTTCCAGATCAGACACTAGCTCCCCTTCCACGCCTTGTACCCTTTCATCTCCAACATTTACCTTTTGGTTTTCACCACTGTTGTCCGACCTCCACATTAATTGTTTTTTGCTCTCGTAACTTGTCTCTAGTTTGAGCATGCGCCTCTGATGTCTTCCTTGTCTGTCCGCCTTCTGATGGTTGTTCATTTGACTATACATCATTCTCCATTGGAGCTTCATCATTCATTCCTTGCTCATCACAGTTTGAAGATTGTTTATCTGAGTTCTTTTGCTGCTCCTCATCATCCGAATCATTTACATTCCATAGCTTTGAGATTGTGGGATTCATATATGTATAAGCCTCTTTGATGTAGACAATAAATGAACAATCCTCTAATGACAGTATTACCTTGCGTTCAATCGTTATGAATACTTAGGTTAGAATTTTAACACGCATGTGCTCAAAGTGTTCTGCAGGTAGTGTACTTTGGCCTAAACTTATCAACGTGCCCCACTTTTGGACACATTTTTGAAAGTTCATCCAATTCCAACCGTGTGGTGGAATTCCATGAATGTCTAGCCACATCCTCCGGACTTCGCAGGTCTCATACTTAGAACATTTCCTAATTTCTCAAAACCACACTTCAAGCTCCAACGAAGTCTTCAGTGCCTCTTCTACATCTTCTTCGTTTGGTTAAGCGATAATGAACTTTGTGCTGCTAATAGCTGACACTTTAAAGAGTGGGCCATAGTTGTGAGTTATTGTTGAAGCCATTGCTGCTAGATCTCTTGGTTGTGGATTGATACAAATTAAGCTTCGTAGGAGCCACTCTTGTATGTTTTCGTTTACCTCCCCCTTAATTGCAGGTGCAAGGCTACATTCTTTTCTAGGCTCTTCATTTTTCCTTCCATTCAGTATCGTCCCTTTCCTGACCCATACTTGCTTCACTTTACCTTTTCTTCTCCAAACTTTTTGAACTTTCCTCATCGCTTGCTGAACCCGCAGGTTCTTGCATCTAACAAACCTTCCATCCATCCAATTTATGCTTGCTATGCTTGCCCATTCATCTCAATAATGTATAAATCCATATCTTCCTTGAAGGCTCTTTTTCCAGGGGATTATCACATCTTTCACCTTACCAAACTTTCCAAAGATTCCTCTCAATCCATACTTGTCAATTAACTCTGGTAAATTTCCATCATATAGTGTACGGATCCTCCCTGAGTCCCCCACTGTTTTTCCCTCATCTTATATATCAAGCTCACATTGGTAGTTATAATCTCTCGCATATAACAAATATATCAAATATCAATATGATGAATCTACTACTTACCGGACAATATATATATTTCTTGTAAAACCAAAGTGTTGGATACAAACAAAATAAATTGTGCATGATATACTTAATGGATGTATTATATTAGTCACTTTTACATTGTATATTAGTCACCTAAAATCTATTTCAGTTAGTACATAGTAGACATACTGTTTTTTTCCCTTGTGTGTTTTAACTATAAGAAAATTGAGATAATATAATGTTAGTCACTCGTAGATTGAATACTAGTCACGTACATAAAATTAGTCACTTATACATTGAATACTTGGGTCTTTGAGATTTTTTCTTGGTAATAGTCATATCAATATAACGATAACTGTATAAGTTACAGGGTCATCTTATAGAAAACAAATTACTCTAACGCAAATCTTAATATCCGCCTCAATACAATTGTATTAAGGCAGATATTCACAGATTCTACGTTGACATATTAAATATCGAAATAGTCACTTATTAATATTGCAGTCACATCATTGACCTAATAGATAAGACATTTGATTTCTAATAAAAGGAATGTAGGTTTGAGACCCAGCGAGTGTTTTTTATTTTTTTGGACTAAAAGTATATTACAAATTATTTCATCACGAATTTTAATTAATGAATAATAAGCCTAATAAAAAAGTTACAAACATCAAGCGGGGATAGCTTAGTTGGGAGAGCGTTAGACTGAAGATTTGAAGGTCGCGTGTTTGATCTACGCTCACCGCAATTTTATTTCTCTTTTTGCGTATAATAAATATGTCTAAACTTGAAGTTGTCGGGGATCGAACGCGGGTCACCCACGTGAAAGACGGGAATACTAACCACTATACTACAACGACCTGATTGCGATGCAACATGTTTTCCTATTGTGTGTTTATTCATAAAAGTTTAAAGCAATGATTTTGTTTGATGTCAATTATGATTATTGGTTTTGTCACAATCACACAAATCATAGCTCATGGCATGATCGGGCATGTGCCATTTTACTTCAATTATCACCGAGAAAACTTTTGAAAAACTAAAAGTAGACTGCATGAAAAGCCCCTAAATTGTAGGATGTCGGTCGAACCAAAATAAAAATCAATGCTCCGAATTTCGTCGAGGAGACGTATCAAGCAGTTACTCGAACCAGCACCGAATGAATAACCCGAATAACTTATCTGATAACTTTTAGAAAACCATAGTAGTAATAGTAACACTAACAACACCACATAGTCACACCTCACATATCGACATTAATAGAACCAAAACAATTGACTTATTAACATCATAGTCATTTTGTCAAAGCAAAATAGTCACATTCAGTTTGATAAAAAGTAATAGTCATATTAACAAACCCATTATGATATTTATGTCACCCTTTCATTTCAAAGACATCAAATTTGAAAATGACAATTTTTGTTAACCATTATAGTCTCCTTATTAGTCCCAAATAGTCACACATGCATTACGACATTTAAGAGAACAATATATTCAACTAAATATTATAAGATAGTCATTATAACAATACTAGATACTCGTATAATCATGATAGACATTTGAGTAAGATAAAATGGTCATTCATACCAATATTAACTTCTATGTCATTACCCCAACAATTTGATCCTCCTGTGACGTCTAAACTCATGAGTTCTCCATTGTTGTCATTATAATGTCTCTCATTTTTTCGAAAGTTACTTGGCCAAAACTCATTTCATTCATCAAAAGAACGGTGCCAGTAGGCACAAGCAAAATACTGAAACTCTGACTTACAAAAGATAAAGGCCACAAGAGATGCAATACAAATTCTTTGAACAAGGCCAATGCATGTTAAGTGTGTGAATGGATGACAGAAAATCAAACTCAGTGGCCCCACTAATGCATAAAATGACAAAACCCACCCAATTGCTTGGAAACACTCATGCAATACTATTGCTGCACACCAACAACAACTTGTGGCCAAAAAATACCCCCAAATTGATAAGAATTTTACCACCCACGTAATTGATATTCAATGCCATTTCCAAGACAAAAGCAACCCTAACAACCCATACATCCAAACTCTGACACACTCATCCTACTGCACATCACACACAAATTAGCGGGCTGGAGAGGAGGAGAGAGAGAAGCACACAACTCACTCCCACCAAAACTTTGACACACACCTCCCACAAGTTAAACACCCATTTTTCCTGTCCAATGAACTCTGCAACTGTCGCATGCAACAGGAGAAAACACGACAGAAAGGAAAATGGCACCTTCAATTTTCACAATCAGACATGTTTTCTCAGACACCCACCCTAAAAACTACAGCAACACATGCTTTCTCAGGCACCATTCTAGTCGACGAGCGCCAACCCTTGCTTCTCCAAGCCTACTCCAACCCTCTCAACTGAATTGTAATTCTGTGGATCAGTTGGATCATTACAACTAGCTCACTTACTTTCTGGGAACACAACTTCATTCTTGGACTTTCAGATTGCCCTCAAATTTGCAAGGAATTTTGCAATCCACCTCTTTATCCATCTCTGACGGACCCCTCTCAAATTCAATGCTGTAATCCTCATCTTGGCTTTTTGCTTTCATTCTTTTGCTGCTGTTCTTTCTCTTATGAACTGTCTTCCTGTCTCTGTTCCTTCCTTTTCTGGGTGACCATTGCTCTTCTAAAAACCTAACTCCTAAATCCTTTTCGAGCTCAACAATCCTTCTTTCATTCTTCCTTTGAATTTCCTCTGAGTCTTTGCTAATCATCTGTTCTTGATCAACCACTTGATATTCACATTGGGTTGCAATTGCATAATTCTCACTAACCTCAATGGGTACTAAGTGCATTTCTGAATTCATAGATCTCATATCTTCAATGTTGCATTTATTGCTGACCTTGAATCCTCCCCTGGCACTATTCTCCACCTTTTGTTTTCCTCGAGCCTATTGCCTGGGTTCACTTTCAATTACTTCCAGATCAGACACTAGCTCCCCTTCCACGCCTTGTACCATTTCATCTCCAACATTTACCTTTTGGTTTTACCCACTGTTGTCTAACCTCCACATTAATTGTTTTTTGCTCTCATAACTTGTCTCTAGTTTGAGCATGCGCCTCTGATGTCTTCCTTGTCTGTACGCCTTCTGATGGTTGGTCATTTGACTATACATCATCCTCCATTGGAGCTTCATCATTTATTCCTTGCTCATCACAGTTTGAAGATTGTTTATCTGAGTTCTTTTGCTGCTCCTCATCATCCAAAACATTTACATTCCATGGCTTTGAGATTGTGGGATGCATATATGTATAAGCCTCTTTGATGTAGACAATAAATGAACAATCCTCTAATGACAGTATTACCTTGCCTTCAATCGTTATGAATACCTAGGTTAGAATTTGAACACGCATGTGCTCAAAGTGTTCTGCAGTAAGTGTACTTTGGCCTAAACTTATCAACGTGCCCCACTTTTGGACACAATTTTGAAAGTTCATCCAATTCCAACCGTGTGGTAGAATTCCATGAATGTCTAGCCACACCCTCCGGACTTCGCAGGTCTCATACTTGGAACATTTCCTAATTTCTCAAAACCACACTTCAAGCTCCAACGAATTCTTCAGTGCCTCTTCTACATCTTCTTCGTTTGGTTAAGCGATAATGAACTTTGTGCTGCTAATAGCTGACACTTTAAAGAGTGGGCCATAGTTGTGAGTTATTGTTGAAGCCATTGCTGCTAGATCTCTTGGTTGTGGATTGATACAAATTAAGCTTCATTGGAGCCACTCTTGTATGTTTTCGTTTACCTCCCCCTTAATTGCAGGTGCAAGGCTACATTCTTTTCTAGGCTCTTCATTTTTCCTTCCATTCAGCATCGTCCCTTTCCTGACCCATACTTGCTTCACTTTACCTTTTCTTCTCCAAACTTTTTGAACTTTCCTCATCGCTTGCTGAACCCGCAGGTTCTTGCATCTAACAAACCTTCCATCCATCCAATTTATGCTTGCTATGCTTGCCCATTCATCTCAATAATGTATAAATCCATATCTTCCTTGAAGGCTCTTTTTCTAGGGAATTATCACATCTTTCACCTTACCAAACCTTCCAAAGATTCCTCTCAATCCATACTTGTCAATTAACTCTTGTAAATTTCCATCATATAGTGTACGGATCCTCCCTGAGTCCCCCACTGTTTTTCCCTCATCTTATATATCAAGCTCGCATTGGTAGTTATAATCTCTCGCATATACCAAATATATCAAATATCAATATTATGAATCTACTACTTACTGGACAATATATATATTTCTTGTAAAACCAAAGTGTTGGATACAAATAAAATAAATTGTGCATGATACACTTAATGGATGTATTATATTAGTCACTTTTACATTGTATATTAGTCACCTAAAATCTATTTCAGTTAGTACTTAGTAAACATACTGTTTTTTTCCCTTGTGTGTTTTAACTATAAGAAAATTGAGATAATATAATGTTAGTCACTCGTAGATTGAATATTAGTCACGTACATAAAATTAGTCACTCATACATTGAATACTTGGGTCTTTGCGATTTTTTCTTCGTAATAGTCATATCAATATAACGATAACTGTATAGGTTACAGGGTCATCTTATAGAAAACAAATTACTCTAACGCAAATCTTAATATCCACCTCAATACAATTGTATTAAGGCGGATATTCACAGATTCTACGTTGACATATTAAATATCGAAATAGTCACTTATTAATATTGCAGTCACATCATTGACCTAATAGATAAGACATTTGATTTCTAATAAAAGGAATTTAGGTTTGAGACCCACCGAGTGTTTTTTATTTTTTTTGGATAAAAGCATATTACAAATTATTTCATCACGAATTTTAATTAATGAATAACAAGCCTAATAAAAAAATTACAAACATCAAGCGGGGATAGCTCAGTTGGGAGAGCGTCAGATTGAAGATCTGAAGGTCGTGTGTTCGATCCACGCTCACCGCACTTTTTTTTCTCTTTTTGCGTATAATAAACATGTCTAAACTTGAAGTTGGAGACAAAAAATAACCGCCATTGCCGGGGATCGAACCCGGGTCACCCGCGTGACAAGCGGTAATACTAACCACTATACTACAACGACCTGATTGCGATGCAACATGTTTTCCTATTGTGTCTTTATTCATAAAAGTTTAAAGCAATGATTTTGTTTGATGTCAATTATGATTATTGGTTTTCTCACAATCACACAAATCATAGCTCATGGCATGAGCGCGGGCATGTGCCATTTTACTTCAATTATCACCAAGAAAACTTTTGAAAAACTAAAAGTAGACTGCATGAAAAGCCCCTAAATTATAGGATGTCGGTCGAACCAAAATAAAAATCAATGCTCCGAATTTTGTCAAGGAGACGTATGAAGCAGTTAATACCTACAAATTTGACCTGAAACTCGAACCAACACCGAATGAATAACCCGAATACCTTATCTGATAACTTTCAGAAAACCATAGTAGTAATAGTAACATTAACAACACCACATAGTCACGCCTCACATATCGACATTAATAGAACCAAAACAATTGACTTATTAACATCGTAGTCATTTTGTCAAAGCAAAATAGTCACATTCAGTTTGATAAGATTTAAAAATAACAAAATATTCGAAATAAAAAAAGTAATAGTCACATTAACAAACCCATTATGAGATTTATGTCACCCTTTCATTTCAAAGGCATCAAATTTGAAAATGACAATTTTTGTTAACCATTATAGTCTCCTTATTAGTCCCAAATAGTCACACATGCATTACGACATTTAAGAGAACAATATATTCAACTAAATATTATAAGATAGTCATTATAACAATACTAGATACTCGTATAATCATGATAGACATTTGAGCAAGATAAAATGGTCATTCATACCAAAATTAACTTCTATGTCATTACCCCAACAATTTGATCCGCCTGTGACGTCTAAACTCATGAGTTCTCCATTGTTGTCATTATAATGTCTCTCATTTTTTCGAAAATTACTGGGCCAAAACCCATTTCATTCATCAAAAGAACGGTGCCAGTAGGCACAAGCAAAATACTGAAACTCTGACTTACAAAAGATAAAGGCCACAAGAGATGCAATACAAATTCTTTGAACAAGGCCAATGCATGTTAAGTGTGTGAATGGATGACAGAAAATCAAACTCAGTGGCCCCACTAATGCATAAAATGACAAAACCCACCCAATTGCTTGGAAACACTCATGCAATACTATTGCTGCACACCAACAACAACTTGTGGCCAAAAAATACCCCCAAATTGATAAGAATTTTACCACCCACGTAATTGATATTCAATGCCATTGCCAAGACAAAAGCAACCCTAACAACCCATACATCCAAACTCTGACACACTCATCCTACTGCACATCACACACAAATTAGCGGGCTGGAGAGGAGGAGAGAGAGAAGCACACAACTCACTCCCACCAAAACTTTCACACACACCTCCCACAAGTTAAACACCCATTTTTCCTGTCCAATGAACTCTGCAACTGTCGCATGCAACAGGAGAAAACACGACATAAAGGAAAATGGAACTTTCAATTTTCACAATCAGACATGCTTTCTCAGACACCCACCCTAAAAACTACAGCAACACATGCTTTCTCAGGCACCATTCTAGTCGACGAGCACCAACCCTTGCTTCTCCAAGCCTACTCCAACCCTCTCAACTGAATTGTAATTCTGTGGATCAGTTGGATCATTACAACTAGCTCACTTACTTTCTGGGAACACACCTTCATTCTTGGACTTTCAGATTGCCCTCAAATTTGCAAGGAATTTTGCAATCCACCTCTTTATCCATCTCTGACGGACCCCTCTCAAATTCCATGCTGTAATCCTCATCTTGGCTTTTTGCTTTCATTCTTTTGCTGCTGTTCTTTCTCTTATGAACTGTCTTCCTGTCTCTGTTCCTTCCTTTTCTGGGTGACCATTGCTCTTCTAAAAACCTAACTCCTAAATCCTTTTCGAGCTCAACAATCCTTCTTTCATTCTTCCTTTGAATTTCCTCTGAGTCTTTGCTAATCATCTGTTCTTGATCAACCACTTGATATTCACATTGGGTTGCAATTGCATAATTCTCACTGACCTCAATGGGAACTAAGTGCATTTCTGAATTCATAGATCTCATATCTTCAATGTTGCATTTATTGCTGACCTTGAATCCTCCCCTGGCACTATTCTCCACCTTTTGTTTTCCTCGAGCCTATTGCCTGGGTTCACTTTCAATTACTTCCAGATCAGACACTAGCTCCCCTTCCACGCCTTGTACCCTTTCATCTCCAACATTTACCTTTTGGTTTTCACCACTGTTGTCTGACCTCCACATTAATTGTTTTTTGCTCTCGTAACTTGTCTCTAGTTTGAGCATGCGCCTCTGATGTCTTCCTTGTCTGTCCGCCTTCTCATGGTTGTTCATTTGACTATACATCATCCTCCATTGGAGCTTCATCATTCATTCATTGCTCATCACAGTTTGAAGATTGTTTATCTGAGTTCTTTTGCTGCTCCTCATCATCCGAATCATTTACATTCCATAGCTTTGAGATTGTGGGATTCATATATGTATAAGCCTCTTTGATGTAGACAATAAATGAACAATCCTCTAATGACAGTATTACCTTGCGTTCAATCGTTATGAATACTTTGGTTAGAATTTGAACACGCATGTGCTCAAAGTGTTCTGCAGGTAGTGTACTTTGGCCTAAACTTATCAACGTGCCCCACTTTTGGTCACATTTTTGAAAGTTCATCCAATTCCAACCGTGTGGTGGAATTCCATGAATGTCTAGCCACACCCTCCGGACTTCGCAGGTCTCATACTTAGAACATTTCCTAATTTCTCAAAACCACACTTCAAGCTCCAACGAAGTCTTCAGTGCCTCTTCTACATCTTCTTCGTTTGGTTAAGCGATAATGAACTTTGTGCTGCTAATAGCTGACACTTTAAAGAGTGGGCCATAGTTGTGAGTTATTGTTGAAGCCATTACTGCTAGATCTCTTGGTTGTGGATTGATACAAATTAAGCTTCGTTGGAGCCACTCTTGTATGTTTTCGTTTACCTCCCCCTTAATTGCAGGTGCAAGGCTACATTCTTTTCTAGGCTCTTCATTTTTCCTTCAATTCAGCATCGTCCCTTTCCTGACCCATACTTGCTTCACTTTACCTTTTCTTCTCCAAACTTTTTGAACTTTCCTCATCGCTTGCTGAACCCGCAGGTTCTTGCATCTAACAAACCTTCCATCCATCCAATTTATGCTTGTTATGCTTGCCCATTCATCTCAATAATGTATAAATCCATATCTTCCTTGAAGGCTCTTTTTCTAGGGAATTATCACATCTTTCACATTACCAAACCTTCCAAAGATTCCTCTCAATCCATACTTGTCAATTAACTCTGGTAAATTTCCATCATATAGTGTACGGATCCTCCCTGAGTCCCCCACTGTTTTTCCCTCATCTTATATATCAAGCTCGCATTGGTAGTTATAATCTCTCGCATATAACAAATATATCAAATATCAATATGATGAATCTACTACTTACCGGACAATATATATATTTCTTGTAAAACCAAAGTGTTGGATACAAACAAAATAAATTGTGCATGATATACTTAATGGATGTATTATATTAGTCACTTTTACATTGTATATTAGTCACCTAAAATCTATTTCAATTAGTACTTAGTAGACATACTGTTTTTTTCCCTTGTGTGTTTTAACTATAAGAAAATTGAGATAATATAATGTTAGTCACTCGTAGATTGAATACTAGTCACGTACATAAAATTAGTCACTCATACATTGAATACTTGGGTCTTTGCGATTTTTTCTTCGTAATAGTCATATCAATATAACGATAACTGTATAGGTTACAGGGTCATCTTATAGAAAACAAATTACTCTAACGCAAATCTTAATATCCGCCTCAATACAATTGTATTAAGGCGGATATTCACAGATTCTACGTTAACATATTAAATATCAAAATAGTCACTTATTAATATTGCAGTCACATCATTGACCTAATAGATAAGACATTTGATTTCTAATAAAAGGAATTTAGGGTTGAGACCCACCGAGTGTTTTTTATTTCAAATTATTTCATCACGAATTTTAATTAATGAATAATAAGCCTAATAAAAAAGTTACAAACATCAAGCGGGGATAGCTTAGTTGGGAGAGCGTCAGACTGAAGATCTGAAGGTTGCGTGTTCGATCCACGCTCACCGCACTTTTTTTTCTCTTTTTGCGTATAATAAACATGTCTATACTTGAAGTTGGGTCACCCGCGTGACAGGCGGGAATACTAACCACTATACTACAACGACCTGATTGCGATGCAACATGTTTTCCTATTGTGTGTTTATTCATAAAAGTTTAAAGAAATGATTTTGTTTGATGTCAATTATGATTATTGGTTTTGTCACAATCACACAAATCATAGCTTATGGCATGAGCGCGGGCATGTGCCATTTTACTTCAATTATCACCGAGAAAACTTTTGAAAAACTAAAAGTAGACTGCATGAAAAGCCCCTAAATTATAGGATGTCGGTCGAACCAGAATAAAAATCAATGCTCCGAATTTCGTCGAGGAGACGTATCAAGCAGTTACTACCTACAAATTTGACCTGAAACTCGAACTAACACCGAATGAATAACCCGAATACCTTATCTGATAACTTTTAGAAAACCATAGTAGTAATAGTAACATTAACAACACCACATAGTCACACCTCACATATCGACGTTAATAGAACCAAAACAATTGACTTATTAACATCATAGTCATTTTGTCAAAGCAAAATAGTCACATTCAGTTTGATAAGATTTAAAAATAATAAAATATTTGAAATAAAAAAAGTAATAGTCATATTAACAAACCCGTTATGATATTTATGTCACCCTTTCATTTCAAAGGTATCAAATTTGAAAATGACAATTTTTGTTAACCATTATAGTCTCCTTATTAGTCCCAAATAGTCACACATGCATTACGAAATTTAAGAGAACAATATATTCAACTAAATATTATAAGATAGTCATTATAACAATACTAGATACTCGTATAATCATGATAGACATTTGAACAAGATAAAATTGTCATTCATACCAATATTAACTTCTATGTCATTACCCCAACAATTTGATCCGCCTGTGACGTCTAAACTCATGAGTTCTCCATTGTTGTCATTATAATGTCTGTCATTTTTTCGAAAGTTACTAGGCCAAAACCCATTTCATTCATCAAATGAACGGTGCCAGTAGGCACAAGCAAAATTCTGAAACTCTGACTTACAAAAGATAAAGCCCACAAGAGATGCAGTACAAATACTTTGAACAAGGCCAATGCATGCTAGTGTGTGAATAGATGACAGAAATGAAACTCAGTGGCCCCACTAATGCATAAAATGACAAAACCCACCCAATTGCTTGGAAACACTCATGAAATACTATTGCATCACACCAAGTACAACTTGTGGCCAAAAAAGCCCCCAAATTGATAAGAATTTTACCACCCACGTAATTAATATTCAATGCCATCTCCAAGACAAAAGCAACCCCAACAACCCATACATCCAAACCCTGACACACTCATCCTATTGCACATCACACACAAATTAGCGGGCTGGAGAGGAGGAGAGAGAGAAGCGCACAACTCACTCCCACCAAAACTTTCACACACACCTCCCACAAGTTAAACACCCATTTTTCCTGTACAATGAACTCTGCAACTGTCGCATGCAACAGGAGAAAACACGATAGAAAGGAAAATGGCACCTTTAATTTTCAGAATCAGACATGCTTTCTCAGAGACCCACCCTAAAAACTACAGCAACACATGCTTTCTCAGGCACCATTCTAGTCGACGAGCACCAACCCTTGTTTCTCCAAGCCTACTCCAATCCTCTCAACTGAATTGTAATTCTGTGGATCAGTTGGTTCATTACAACCAGCCCACTTACTTTGTGGGAACACAACTTCATTCTTGGACTTCCAGATTGCCCTCAAATTTGCAAGGAATTTTGTAATCAACCTCTTTACCCATCTCTGTTGGACCCCTCTCAAATTCCATGCTGTAATCCTCATCTTGGCTTTTTGCTTTCATTCTTTTGCTGCTGTTCTTTCTCTTATGAACTTTCTTCCTGTCTCTGTTCCTTCCTTTTCTAGGTGACCATCGCTCTTCTAAAAACCTAACTCCTAAATCTTTTTCGAGCTCAACAATCCTTCTTTCATTCTTCCTTTGAATTTCCTCTGAGTCTTTGCTAATCATCTGTTCTTGATCAACCACTTGATTTTCACTTTGGGTTGCAATTGCATAATTCTCACTGACCTCAATGGGAACTAAGTGCATTTCTTAATTCATAGATCTCATATCTTCAATGTTGCATTTATTGCTGACCTTGAATCCTCCCTTGGCACTATTCTCCACCATTTGTTTTCCTTGAGCCTGCTGCCTAGGTTCACTTTCAATTACTTCCAGATCAGACACTAGCTCCCCTTCCACGCCTTGTACCCTTTCATCTCCAACATTTACGTTTTGGTTTTCACCGCTGTTGTCTGACCTCCACATTAATTGTTTTTTGCTCTCGTAACTTGTCTCTAGTTTGAGCATGCGCCTCTGATGTCTTCCTTGTCTGTCCGCCTTCTGATGGTTGTTCATTTGACTATACTGCATCCTCCATTGGAGCTTCATCATTCATTCCTTGCCCATCACAGTTTGAAGATTGTTTATCTGAGTTCTTTTGCTGCTCCTCATCATCCGAATCATTTACATTCTATGGCTTTGAGATTGTGTGATGCATATATGTATAAGCCTCTTTGATGTAGACAATAAATGAACAATCCTCTAATGACAGTATTACCTTGCCTTCAATCGTCATGAATACTTAGGTTAGAATTTGAACACGCATGTGCTCAAAGTGTTCTGCAGTAAGTGTACTTTGGCCTAAACTTATCAACCGTGTGGTGGAATTCCATGAATGTCTAGCCACACCCTCCGGACTTCGCAGGTCTCATACTTAGAACATTTCCTAATTTCTCAAAACCACACTTCAAGCTCCAACGGATTCTTCAGTGCCTCTTCTACATCTTCTTCGTTGGCTAAGCGATAATGAACTTTGTGCTGCTAATAGCTGACACTTTAAATAGTGGGCCATAGTTGTGAGTCATTGTTGAAGCCATTGTTGCTAGATCTCTTGGTTGTGGACTGATACAAATTAAGCTTCGTTGGAGCCACTCTTGTATGTTTTCGTTTACTTCCCCCTTTATTGCAAGTGCAAGGCTACATTCTATTCTAGGCTCTTCATTTTTCCTTCCATTCAACATCGTCCCTTTCATGACCCATACTTGCTTCACTTTACCTTTTCTTCTCCAAACTTTTTGAACTTTCCTCATCGCTTGCTAAACCCCCAGGTTCTTGCCTCTAACAAACCTTCCATCCATCCAATTTATGCTTGCTATGCATGCCCATTCATCTCAATAATGTATAAATCCATATCTTCCTTGAAGGCTCTTTTTCCAGGGAATTATCACATCTTTCACCTTACGAAACCTTCCAAATATTCCTCTCAATCCATACTTGTCAATTTTCTCTGGTAAATTTCCATCATATAGTGTACCGATCCTCCCTGAGTCCCCCACTATTTTTCCCTCATCTTATATATCAAGCTCGTATTGGTAGTTATAATCTCTCGCATATAAATAATATATCAAATATCAATATGATGAATCTACTACTTACCGGACAATATATATATTTCTTGTATAACCAAAGTGTTGGATACAAACAAAATAAATTGTGCATGATATACTTAATGGATGTATTATATTAGTCACTTTTACATTGTATATTAGTCACCTAAAATCTATTTCAGTTAGTACTTAGTAGACATACTGTTTTTTTTCCTTGTGTGTTTTAACTATAAGAAAATTGAGATGATATAATGTTAGTAACTCGTAGATTGAATACTTGTCACGTACATAAAATTAGTCACTCATACATTGAATACTTGGGTCTTTGCGATTTTTTCTTCGTAATAGTCATATCAATATAACGATAACTGTAAAGGTTATAGGGTCATCTTATAGAAAACAAATTACTCTAACGCAAATCTTAATATCCGCCTCAATACAATTGTATTTAGGCGGATATTCACAGATTCTACGTTGACATATTAAATATCGAAATAGTCACTTATTAATATTGCAGTCACATCATTGACCTAATAGATAAGACATTTGATTTCTAATAAAAGGAATGTAGGTTTGAGACCCACCGAGTGTTTTTTATTTTTTTGGACTAAAAGCATATTAAAAATTATTTCATCACGAATTTTAATTAATGAATAATAAGCGTAATAAAAAAGTTACAAACATCAAGCGGGGATAAATCAGTTGGGAGAGTGTCAGACTGAAGATCTGAAGGTCGCATGTTCGATCCACGCTCACCGCAATTTTTTTTTCTCTTTTTGCGTATAATAAACATGTCTAAACTTGAAGTTGGAGACAAAAAATAACCGCCGTTGCCGCGGATCGAACCCGGGTCACCCGCGTGACAGGCGGGAATACTAACCACTTTACTACAACGACCTGATTGCGATGCAACATGTTTTCTTATTGTGTGTTTATTCAAAAAAGTTTAAAGCAATGATTTTGTTTGATGTCAATTATGATTATTGGTTTTGTCACAATCACACAAATCATAGCTCATGGCATGAGCGTGGGCATGTGCCATTTTACTTCAATTATCACCGAGAAAACTTTTGAAAAACTAAAAGTAGACTGCATGAAAAGCCCCTAAATTATAGGATGTCGGTCGAACCAAAATAAAAATCAATGCTCCGAATTTCGTCGAGGAGACATATCAAGCAGTTACTCTAACCAACACCGAATGAATAACCCGAATACCTTATCTGATTATTTTCAGAAAACCATAGTACTAATAGTAACATTAACAACACCACATAGTCACACCTCACATATCGACATTAATAGAACCAAAACAATTGACTTATTAACATCATAGTCATTTTGTCAAAGAAAAATAGTCACATTCAGTTTGATAAGATTTAAAAATAAAAAAATATTTGAAATAAAAAAAGTAATAGTCATATTAACAAACCCGTTATGATATTTATGTCACCCTTTCATTTCAAAGGTATCAAATTTGAAAATGACAATTTTTGTTAACCATTATAGTCTCCTTATTAGTCCCAAATAGTCACACATGCATTACGAAATTTAAGAGAACAATATATTCAACTAAATATTATAAGATAGTCATTATAACAATACTAGATACTCGTATAATCATGATAGACATTTGAACAAGATAAAATTGTCATTCATACCAATATTAACTTCTATGTCATTACCCCAACCATTTGATCCGCCTGTGACGTCTAAACTCATGAGTTCTCCATTGTTGTCATTATAATGTCTGTCATTTTTTCGAAAGTTACTAGGCCAAAACCCATTTCATTCATCAAATGAACGGTGCCAGTAGGCACAAGCAAAATTCTGAAACTCTGACTTACAAAAGATAAAGCCCACAAGAGATGCAGTACAAATACTTTGAACAAGGCCAATGCATGCTAGTGTGTGAATGGATGACAGAAATGAAACTCAGTGGCCCCACTAATGCATAAAATGACAAAACCCACCCAATTGCTTGGAAACACTCATGAAATACTATTGCATCACACCAAGTATAAATTGTGGCCAAAAAAAGCCCCCAAATTGATAAGAATTTTACCACCCACGTAATTAATATTCAATGCCATTTCCAAGACAAAAGCAACCCCAACAACCCATACATCCAAACCCTGACACACTCATCCTACTGCACATCACACACAAATTAGCGGGCTGGAGAGGAGGAGAGAGAGAAGCGCACAACTCACTCCCACCAAAACTTTCACACACACCTCCCACAAGTTAAACACCCATTTTTCCTTTACAATGAACTCTGCAACTGTCGCATGCAACAGGAGAAAACACGATAGAAAGGAAAATGGCACCTTTAATTTTCAGAATCAGACATGCTTTCTCAGACACCCACCCTAAAAACTACAGCAACACATGCTTTCTCAGGCAGCATTCTAGTCGACGAGCACCAACCCTTGTTTCTCCAAGCCTACTCCAATCCTCTCAACTGAATTGTAATTCTGTGGATCAATTGGTTCATTACAACAAGCTCACTTACTTTCTGGGAACACAACTTCATTCTTGGACTTCCAGATTGCCCTCAAATTTGCAAGGAATTTTGCAATCAACCTCTTTACCCATCTCTGTTGGACCCCTCTCCAATTCCATACTGTAATCCTCATCTTGGCTTTTTGCTTTCATTCTTTTGCTGCTGTTCTTTCTCTTATGAACTTTCTTCCTGTCTCTGTTCCTTCCTTTTCTAGGTGACCATCGCTCTTCTAAAAACCTAACTCCTAAATCTTTTTCGAGCTCAACAATCCTTCTTTCATTCTTCCTTTGAATTTCCTCTGAGTCTTTGCTAATCATCTGTTCTTGATCAACCACTTGATTTTAACTTTGGGTTGCAATTGCATAATTCTCACCGACCTCAATGGGAACTAAGTGCATTTCTTAATTCATAGATCTCATATCTTCAATGTTGCATTTATTGCTGACCTTGAATCCTCCCTTGGCACTATTCTCCACCATTTGTTTTCCTTGAGCCTGCTGCCTAGGTTCACTTTCAATTACTTCCAGATCAGACACTAGCTCCCCTTCCACGCCTTGTACCCTTTCATCTCCAACATTTTCGTTTTGGTTTTCACCGCTGTTGTCTGACCTCCACATTAATTGTTTTTTGCTCTCGTAACTTGTCTCTAGTTTGAGCATGCGCCTCTGATGTCTTCCTTGTCTGTCCGCCTTCTGATGGTTGTTCATTTGACTATACTGCATCCTCCATTGGAGCTTCATCATTCATTCTTTGCCCATCACAGTTTGAAGATTGTTTATCTGAGTTCTTTTGCTGCTCCTCATCATCCGAATCATTTACATTCTATGGCCTTGAGATTGTGTGATGCATATATGTATAAGCCTCTTTGATGTAGACAATAAATGAACAATCCTCTAATGACAGTATTACCTTGCCTTCAATCGTTATGAATACTTAGGTTAGAATTTGAACACGCATGTGCTCAAAGTGTTCTGCAGTAAGTGTACTTTGGCCTAAACTTATCAACCGTGTGGTGGAATTCCATGAATGTCTAGCCACACCCTCCGGACTTCGCAGGTCTCATACTTAGAACATTTCCTAATTTCTCAAAACCACACTTCAAGCTCCAACGGATTCTTCAGTGCCTCTTCTACATCTTCTTCGTTGGCTAAGCGATAATGAACTTTGTGCTGCTAATAGCTGATACTTTAAATAGTGGGCCATAGTTGTGAGTCATTGTTGAAGCCATTGTTGCTAGATCTCTTGGTTGTGGACTGATACAAATTAAGCTTCGTTGGAGCCACTCTTGTATGTTTTCGTTTACTTCCCCCTTTATTGCAAGTGCAAGGCTACATTCTATTCTAGGCTCTTCATTTTTCCTTCCATTCAACATCGTCCCTTTCATGACCCATACTTGCTTCACTTTACCTTTTCTTCTCCAAACTTTTTGAACTTTCCTCATCGCTTGCTAAACCCCCAGGTTCTTGCCTCTAACAAACCTTCCATCCATCCAATTTATGCTTGCCATGCATGCCCATTCATCTCAATAATGTATAAATCCATATCTTCCTTGAAGGCTCTTTTTCCAGGGAATTATCACATCTTTTACCTTACGAAACCTTCCAAATATTCCTCTCAATCCATACTTGTCAATTTTCTCTGGTCAGTTTCCATCATATAGTGTACCGATCCTCCCTGAGTCCCCCACTGTTTTTCCCTCATCTTATATATCAAGCTCGTATTGGTAGTTATAATCTCTCGCATATAAATAATATATCAAATATCAATATGATGAATCTACTACTTTCCGGACAATATATATATTTCTTGTAAAACCAAAGTGTTGGATACAAACAAAATAAATTGTGCATGATATACTTAATGGATGTATTATATTAGTCACTTTTACATTGTATATTAGTCACCTAAAATCTATTTCAGTTAGTACTTAGTAGACATACTGTTTTTTTTTCCTTGTGTGTTTTAACTATAAGAAAATTGAAATGATATAATGTTAGTAACTCGTAGATTGAATACTAGTCACGTACATAAAATTAGTCACTCATACATTGAATACTTGGGTCTTTGCGATTTTTTCTTCATAATAGTCATATCAATATAACGATAACTGTATAGGTTATAGGGTCATCTTATAGAAAACAAATTACTCTAACGCAAATCTTAATATCCGCCTCAATACAATTGTATTTAGGCGGATATTCACAGATTCTACGTTGACATATTAAATATCGAAATAGTCACTTATTAATATTGCAGTCACATCATTGACCTAATAGATAAGACATTTGATTTCTAATAAAAGGAATGTAGGTTTGAGACCCACCGAGTGTTTTTTATTTTTTTGGACTAAAAGCATATTACAATTTATTTCATCACGAATTTTAATTAATGAATAATAAGCCTAATAAAAAAGTTACAAACATCAAGCAGGGATAAATCAGTTGGGAGAGTGTCAGACTGAAGATCTAAAGGTCGCATGTTCGATCCACGCTCACTGCAATTTTTTTTTCTCTTTTTGCGTATAATAAACATGTCTAAACTTGAAGTTGGAGACAAAAAATAACCGCCGTTGCCGCGGATCGAACCCGGGTCACCCGCGTGACAGAAGGGAATACTAACCACTTTACTACAACGACCTGATTGCGATGCAACATGTTTTCTTATTGTGTGTTTATTCAAAAAAGTTTAAAGCAATGATTTTGTTTGATGTCAATTATGATTATTGGTTTTGTCACAATCACACAAATCATAGCTCATGGCATGAGCGTGGGCATGTGCCATTTTACTTCAATTATCACCGAGAAAACTTTTGAAAAACTAAAAGTAGACTGCATGAAAAGCCCCTAAATTATAGGATGTCGGTCGAACCAAAATAAAAATCAATGCTCCGAATTTCGTCGAGGAGACATATCAAGCAGTTACTCTAACCAACACCGAATGAATAACCCGAATACCTTATCTGATTATTTTCAGAAAACCATAGTACTAATAGTAACATTAACAACACCACATAGTTACACCTCACATATCGACATTAATAGAACCAAAACAATTGACTTATTAACATCATAGTCATTTTGTCAAAGAAAAATAGTCACATTCAGTTTGATAAGATTTAAAAATAACAAAATATTCGAAATAAAAAAAGTAATAGTCACATTAACAAACCCATTATGAGATTTATGTCACCCTTTCATTTCAAAGGCATCAAATTTGAAAATGACAATTTTTGTTAACCATTATAGTCTCCTTAATAGTCTCAAATAGTCACACATGCATTATGACATTTAAGAGAACAATATATTCAACTAAATATTATAAGATAGTCATTATAACAATACTAGATACTCGTATAATCATGATAGACATTTGAGCAAGATAAAATGGTCATTCATACCAATATTAACTTCTATGTCATTACCCCAACAATTTGATCCGCCTGTGACGTCTAAACTCATGAGTTCTCCATTGTTGTCATTATAATGTCTCTCATTTTTTCGAAAGTTACTGGGCCAAAACCTATTTTATTCATCAAAAGTACGGTGCTAGTAGGCACAAGCAAAATACTGAAACTCTGACTTACAAAAGATAAAGGCCACAAGAGATGCAGTACAAATTCTTTGAACAAGGTCAATGCATGTTAAGTGTGTGAATGGATGACAGAAAATCAAACTAAGTGGCCCCACTAATGCATAAAATGACAAAACCCACCCAATTGCTTGGAAACACTCATGAAATACTATTGCTGCACACCAACTACAACTTGTGGCCAAAAATTGCCCCCAAATTGATAAGAATTTTACCGCCCACGTAATTGATATTCAATGCCATTGCCAAGACAAAAGCAACCCTAACAACCCATACATCCAAACCCTGACACACTCATCCTACTGCACATCACACACAAATTAGCGGGCTGGAGAGGAGGAGAGAGAGAAGCGCACAACTCACTCCCACAAAAACTTTCACACACACCTCCCACAAGTTAAATACCCATTTTTCCTGTCCAATGAACTATGCAACTGTCGCATGCAACAGGAGAAAACACGACAGAAAGGAAAATGACACCTTCAATTTTCACAATCAGACATGCTTTCTCAGACACCATTCTAGTCGACGAGCACCAACCCTTGCTTCTCCAAGCCTACTCCAACCCTCTCAACTGAATTGTAATTCTTGGATCAGTTGGTTCATTACAACCAGCTCACTTACTTTCTGGGAACACAACTTCATTCTTGGACTTCCAGATTGCCCTCAAATTTGCAAGGAATTTTGCAATCCACCTCTTTACCCATCTCTGACGGACCCCTCTCAAATTCCATGCTGTAATCCTCATCTTGGCTTTTTGCTTTCATTCTTATTCTGCTATTCTTTCTCTTATGAACTTTCTTCCTGTCTATAATCCTTCCTTTTCTGGGTGACCATTGCTCTTCTAAAAACCTAACTCCTAAATCCTTTTCGAGCTCAACAATCCTTCTTTCATTCTTCCTTTGAATTTCCTCTGAGTCTTTGCTAATCATCTGTTCTTGATCAACCACTTGATATTTACATTGGGTTGCAATTGCATAATTCTCACTGACCTCAATGGCAACTAAGTGCATTTCTTAATTCATAGATCTCATATCTTCAATGTTGCATTTATTGCTGACCTTGAATCCTCCCTTGGCACTATTCTCCACCTTTTGTTTTCCTCGAGCCTGCTGCCTAGGTTCACTTTCAATTACTTCCAGATTAGACACTAGCTCCCCTTCCACGCCTTGTACCCTTTCATCTCCAACATTTACGTTTTGGTTTTCACCGCTGTTGTCTGACCACCACATTAATTGTTTTTTGCTCTCGTAACTTGTCTCTAGTTTGAGCAAGCACCTCTGATGTCTTCCTTGTCTGTCCGCCTTCTGATGGTTGTTCATTTGACTATACTGCATCCTCCATTGGAGCTTCATCATTCATTCCTTGCTCATCACAGTTTGAAGATTGTTTATCTGAGTTCTTTTGGTGCTCCTCATCATCCGAATCATTTACATTCCATGGCTTTGAGATTGTGGGATGCATATATGTATAAGCCTCTTTGATGTAGACAATAAATGAACAATCCTCTAATGACAGTATTACCTTGCCTTCAATTGTTATGAATACTTAGGTTAGAATTTGAACATACATGTGCTCAAAGTGTTCTGCAGTAAGTGTACTTTGGCCTAAACTTATCAACGTGCCCCACTTTTGGTCACATTTTTGAAAGTTCATCCAATTCCAACCGTGCGCTGGAATTCCATGAATGTCTAGCCACACCCTCCGGACTTCGCATGTCTCATACTTGGAACATTTCCTAATTTCTGAAAACCACAGTTCAAGCTCCAATGGATTATTCAGTGCCTCTTCTACATCTTCTTCGTTTGGTTAAGCGATAATGAACTTTGTGCTGCTAATAGCTGACACTTTAAAGAGTGGGCCATAGTTGTGAGTCATTGTTGAAGCCATTGTTGCTAGATCTCTTGGTTGTGGACTGATACAAATTAAGCTTCGTTGGAGCCACTCTTGTATGTTTTCGTTTACTTCCCCCTTTATTGCATGTGCAAGGCTACATTCTTTTCTAGGCTCTTCATTTTTCCTTCCATTCAGCATCGTCCCTTTCATGACACATACTTGCTTCACTTTACCTTTTCTTCTCCAAACTTTTTGAACTTTCCTCATCGCTTGCTGAACCCGCAGGTTCTTGCCTCTAACAAACCTTCCATCCATCCAATTTATGCTTGCTATGCCTGCCCATTCATCTCAATAATGTATAAATCCATATCTTCCTTGAAGGCTCTTTTTCCATGGAATTATCACATCTTTCACCTTACCAAACCATCCAAAGATTCCTCTCAATCCATACTTGTCAATTTTCTCTGGTAAATTTCCATCATATAGTGTACAGATCCTCCCTGACTCCCCCACTGTTTTTCCCTCATCTTATATATCAAGCTCGCATTGGTAGTTATAATCTCTCGCATATAACAAATATATCAAATATCAATATGATGAATCTACTACTTACCGGACAATATATATATTTCTTGTAAAACCAAAGTGTTGGATACAAACAAAATAAATTGTGCATGATATACTTAATCACTTTTACATTGTATATTAGTCACCTAAAATCTATTTCAGTTAGTACTTAGTAGACATACTGTTTTGTTCCCTTGTGTGTTTTAACTATAAGAAAATTGAGATAATATAATGTTAGTCACTCGTAGATTGAATACTAGTCACGTACATAAAATTAGTCACTCAAAAATTGAATACTTGGGTCTTTGCGATTTTTTCTTCATAATAGTCATATCAGTATAACGATAACTGTATAGGTTACTGGGTCATCTTATAGAAAACAAATTACTCTAACGCAAATCATAATATCCACCTCAATACAATTGTATTAAGGCGGATATTCACATATTCTACGTTGACATATTAAATATCGAAATAGTCACTTATTAATATTGCAGTCACATCATTGACCTAATAGATAAGACATTTGATTTCTAATAAAAGGATTGTAGGTTTGAGTCCCACCGAGTATTTTTTATTTTTTTTTGGACTAAAAGCATATTACAAATTATTTCATCACGAATTTTAATTAATAGATAATAAGTCTAATAAAAAAGATACAAACATCAAACGGGGATAGCTCAGTTGGGAGAGCGTCAGACTGAAGATCTGAAGGTTGTGTGTTCGATCCATGCCCACCGTACTTTTTTTCGTCTTTTTGCGTATAATAAACATGTCTAAACTTGAAGCTGGAGATAAAAAATAACCGCCGTTGCCAGGGATCGAACCCGGGTCACCCTCGTGACAGGCAGGAATAGTAACCACTATACTACAACAACCTAATTGCGTACAACATGTTTTGCTATTGTGTGTTTATTCATAAAAGTTACAAGCAATGATTTTGTTTGATGTCAATTATGATTATTGGTTTTGTCACAATCACACAAATCATAGCTCATGGCATGAGCGACACAAATCATAGCTCATGGCATGAGCGCGGGCATGTGCCATTTTACTTCAATTATCACCGAGAAAACTTTTGAAAAACTAAAAGTAGACTGCATGAAAAGCCCCTAAATTATTGGATGTCGGTCGAATCAAAATAAAAATCAATGCTCCGAATTTCGTCGAGGAGACGTATCAAGCAGTTACTACCTGCAAAGTTGAACTGAAACTCGAACCAACACCGAATGAATAACCCGAATACCTTATCTGATAACTTTCAGAAAACAATAGTAGTAATAGTAACATTAACAACACCACATAGTCACACCTCACATATCGACATTAATAGAACCAAAACAATGGACTTATTAACATCATAGTCATTTTGTCAAAGCAAAATAGTCACATTCAGTTTGATAAGATTTAAAAATAACAAAATATTTGAAATAAAAAAAGTAATAGTCACATTAACAAACCAATTATGTGATTTATGTCACCCTTTCATTTCAAAGGCATCAAATTTGAAAATGACAATTTTTGTTAACCATTATAGTCTCCTTATTAGTTCCAAATAGTCACACATGCATTAAGACATTTAAGAGAACAATATATTCAACTAAATATTATAAGATAGTCATTATAACAATACCAAATACTCTTATAATCATGATAGACATTTAAGCAAGATAAAATGGTCATTCATACCAATATTAACTTCTATGTCATTACCCCAACAATTTGATCCGCCTGTGACGTCTAAACTCATGAGTTCTCCATTGTTGTCATTATAATGTCTCTCATTTTTTCGAAAGTTACTGGGCCAAAACCCATTTTATTCATCAAAAGAACGGTGCCAGTAGGCACAAGCAAAATACTGAAACTCCGACTTACAAAAGATAAAGGCCACAAGAGATGCAGTACAAATTCTTGAACAAGGCCAATGCATGTTAAGTGTGTGAATGGCTGACAGAAAATCAAACTCACTGACCCCACTAATGCATAAAATGACAAAACCCACCCAATTGCTTGGAAACACTCATGAAATACTATTGCTGCACACCAACTACAACTTGTGGCCAAAAAATGCCCCCGAATTTATAAGAATTTTACCACCCACGTAATTGATATTCAATGCCATTCCCAAGACAAAAGCAAACCCTAACAACCCACACATCCAAACCCTGACACACTCATCCTATTGCACATCACACACAAATTAGCGGGCTGGAGAGGAGGAGAGAGAGAAGCGCACAACTCACTCCCACCAAAACTTTCACACACTTCCCAAAAATTAAACACCCATTTTTCCAGTCCAATGAACTCTGCAACTGTCGCATGCAACAGGAGAAAACACGACAGAAAGGAAAATGGCACCTTCAATTTTCACAATCAGACATGCTTTCTCAGGCACCCACCCTAAAAACTACAGCAACACATGCTTTCTCAGGCACCATTCTAGTCGACGAGCACCAATCCTTGCTTCTCCAAGCCTACTCTAACCCTCTCAACTGAATTGTAATTCTGTGGATCAGTTGGTTCATTACAACCAGCTCACTTACTTTCTGGGAACACAACTTCATTCTTGGACTTCCAGATTACCCTCAAATTTGCAAGGAATTTTGCAATCCACCTCTGTACCCATCTCTGACGGACCCCTCTAAAATTCCATGCTGTAATCCTCATCTTGGCTTTTTGTTTTCATTCTTTTGCTGCTGTTCTTTCTCTTATGAACTGTCTTCTTGTCTCTGTTCCTTCCTTTTCTGGGTGACCATTGCTCTTCTAAAAACCTCACTCCTATATGCTTTTCGAGCTTAACAATCCTTCTTTCATTCTTCCTTTGAATTTCCTCTAAGTCTTTGCTAATCATCTGTTCTTGATCAACCACTTGATATTCACATTGGGTTGCAATTGCATAATTCTCACTGGCCTCAATGGGATCTAAGTGCATTTTTGAATTCATAGATCTCATATCTTCAATGTTGCATTTATTGCTGACCTTGAATCCTCCCCTGGCACTATTCTCCACCTTTTGTTTTCCTCGAGCCTATTGCCTGGGTTCACTTTCAATTACTTCCAGATCAGACACTAGCTCCCCTTCCACGCCTTGTACCCTTTCATCTCCAACATTTACCTTTTGGTTTTCACCACTGTTGTCTGACCTCCACATTAATTGTTTTTTGCTCTCGTAACTTGTCTCTAGTTTGAGCATGCGCCTCTGATGTCTTCCTTGTCTGTCCGCCTTCTGATGGTTGTTCATTTGACTATACTGCATCCTCCATTGGAGCTTCATCATTCATTCCTTGCTCATCACAGTTTGAAGATTGTTTATCTGAGTTCTTTTGGTGCTCCTCATCATCCGAATCATTTACATTCCATGGCTTTGAGATTGTGGGATGCATATATGTATAAGCCTCTTTGATGTAGACAATAAATGAACAATCCTCTAATGACAGTATTACCTTGCCTTCAATCGTTATGAATACTTAGGTTAGAATTTGAACACGCATGTGCTCAAAGTGTTCTGCAGTAAGTGTACTTTGGCCTAAACTTATCAACGTGCCCCACTTTTGGACACATTTTTGAAAGTTCATCCAATTCCAATCGTGCGGTGGAATTCCATGAATGTCTAGCCACACCCTTCGAACTTCGCAGGTCTCATACTTAGAACATTTCCTAATTTCTCAAAACCACACTTCAAGCTCCAACGGATTATTCAGTGCCTCTTCTACATCTTCTTTGTTTGGTTAAGCGATAATGAACTTTGTGCTGCTAATAGTTGACACTTTAAAGAGTGGGCCATAGTTGTGAGTCATTGTTGAAGCCATTGTTGCTAGATCTCTTGGTTGTAGACTGATACAAATTAAGCTTCGTTGGAGCCACTTTTGTATGTTTTCGTTTACTTCCCCCTTTATTGCAGGTGCAAGGCTACATTCTTTTCTAGGCTCTTCATTTTTCCTTCCATTCAGCATCGTCCCTTTCCTGACCCATACTTGCTTCACTTTACCTTTTCTTCTTCAAACTCTTTGTACTTTCCTCATCGCTTGCTGAACCTGCAGGTTCTTGCCTCTAACAAACCTTCCATCCATCCAATTTATGCTTGCTATGCCTGTCCATTCATCTCAATAATGTATAAATCCATATCTTCCTTGAAGGCTCTTTTTCCAGGGAATTATCACATCTTTCACCTTACCAAACCTTCCAAAGATTCCTCTCAATCCATACTTGTCAATTTTCTCTGGTAAAATTCCATCATATAGTGTACGGATCCTTCCCGAGTCCCCCACTGTTTTTCCCTCATCTTATATATCAAGCTCGCATTGGTAGTTATAATCTCTCGCATATAACAAATATATTAAATATCAATATGATGAATCTACTATTGTAACGCCCCGGAAATTCAATTATAAAAAGTCACAGTCAAACTAACGTTAACAGACAAAACTTAGCGGAAGACTTCAAATTTAGTTTGGGCGTCACTGCCGTATCCCCGAAGAAATACAAGGCGAGAAAGGAAAACACAACTGTATGCTAACGGTAACTACTAACAACTCAAAACAAAACTTTAAGATTTCATAACGAAAACAATATAAAAAGATTCAAGGACTTGTAGACTCGTCGTCCTCACTTCTAATTCCCGTTCCCAGCATTTAGATCTTCACCTGAAAACAAAACATTTCAAAAATGAGGGGGAAATCTCAATAATGTCTACCCCTAACGTTTAAAACAATTTAAGTTCATTTCAATTCATTTTGGGGAGAGGGATTGAAACAAACGTTTTACAAACCTTTAATCCCATACTGTTTCCTCAACCCATTCAATCCATATTTTAATTTGCGGGCGGGATACCAAATCCCTTAAAGTAACATCGCCTACCAAAGGCATCAAGAATATCGCCTACCAAAGGCATAAATAATATCGCCCACCAAAGGCATCAAAACATCGCCTACCAAAGGCATCAAGAACATCGCCCACCAAAGGCATAAATAATATCGCCTACCAAAGGCATCAAAATACTATCCTATATCAGGGAAGGAAGCCCTGATCTCCTGGTCCATAACCCTGCAGGTTGTTACACCTGCACAACAGGTTATTCCCCGAAACCCGCTTAACGTTTCCACTTGAATTATTTATACAATTTTCAAACTCAACTCACGACTCTCAAGTCAAACCATCCCAAGTTATCAAAACCATTAGCAAAACTTCGAATAAAAGACCATCCAATTTCTCAACTCAAATAAACCAAGATCACAATCGAATCAAAAAGATTATCAAAACAGATGGTCATATTTCGGGATGCAATTCTCAAAAATAGATTATAAAACATCAAAACACATTTAAAGAGCATCCCGATGGGGATTAGAGCATAGACAATTACCTGAATAACGTCACAGTACCGCAATAAGGAGAACACACTTGAGCTCACTATCGTCACGCACTAACTCGGGCCTAGAATAAGAATAATTATCTAATCAAAACGCGTTCTAACGGAGTTAGTATTAACTATCAACTACCTAACCCATCCCCTAGGAACACTTAGGTTCCTATCATTTATGATTTACACTTAACACACTCAAGGAATTATATAACAAGTTCACACATAAAATTTACTCAACAATTTTCATAAATAAAAGCAAGCAGAGGACAGATTATAACGTTCACATAAAACGGGTCACAACTCGACTTCCTGACATCCTATGGGTCTGGTTCTGGACTTTTCGGAAACCTCGAGATGTCTACTAAAACTTCTATGTTGATGACCAAGCCCATATCAGTCCCGAAAGACTCTAAAAATACCCATCTTCCCAATTCATCCAGATCTGACAGGTTCTGGTAAAAAGATTATAACTCGGGTTATACTAATCAAACGTTCGATCCATAAAATTCCTATGGTTCCTAACATCTAAGGGAACCTCCAGTTAAAAGGGTTCTGTCAAAGAGTAACTATACCAATCGTGGCAACCCAACCTTTGGACACTAACAAAACTGTCCCGTTACCGGTTCTTAATAAACTTGTAATTTCGGTTCTAACTTTTACCAATTGATCTCCGGGTTCTAATTTGGGCTCAAAACAGTAACTAGGGTCTAAGGTATAAAGTCCAACTTAACTTAGGTCCAACAATTAAACTTTTAACATTAACCCAATTTAGAAAATATGGAAACACTTTACTAATTTTAATCCATCCTAAAATCAAACAAGAAATATAACACTTTAAACATGAATTATTTACAAGGTTATAACAATAAAGCAAGAATTTCAAAGAACAATAAAAAGGTGGTTAAACATGTGGTTTCTTTAATCAAGATTCAAGGAGGTCTTTAGGAATATAACATAAGGTATAATATGACAAGTAACTACTAATCAAGAAAAACCCAACAACCAATTCTTTTACTAACTAACACAAGAATTCAAGAATCAAGAAAGACTTAAAGAACATGTAATATTTAACAAGAACACTAATTAATTTTCAAGAATCAAGATTTAACAAGAAACGAATTACTAACAAAGATTGAATCTAAATTAAACAACCTAATTTGTTAATCAAGAATTTAACATAGATGTTACACTTTCCAATTTCGTGCATATAATAATATAGTGATCTAATATGATTTATAAGGAAAATAAAGAACTATAAAGAAACACCTTTAAACCTAATAACCAACTATTACAACTTAATCTAATTACAATTTACAACATAAAATTACATATAACAAATAAACAAATTACACATAACAATTAACAATTTACACATAATTACAACCAAGAAATATTTACAAATAATTTTCCTAATTACAAAATTACAGAAATAAAAATAATAAAATTGATAATAATATTAATAATAATAATAATATTTCAAAAACAGAATAATAAAGGAAAAAAAACAATTAGGGTTAGGGTTTTAGGGTTTACGTAGGGTTTCGCATAGGGGGGTTTCTTGGCGGTTTTCCCGGCGACTGGGCGGACGGAGGTCAGGGATGTTGGCGTCGGGGTCGAGGTCGGCGGTCAGGGGTGGCGACAGCGGCGGCGGCGCTGTGGTGTTGGTGGCGCGGTTCGAATCTCGACAGCAGGGTTCGCATGACAACAACAGCAACTTCTGAAAACAATGGATTCTTCGGTGCCTCTTCTACATCTTCTTCGTTTGGTTAAGTGATAATGAACTTTGTGCTGTTAATAGCTGACACTTTAAAGAGTGGGCCATAGTTATGAGTTATTGTTGAAGCCATTGTTGCTAGATCTATTGGTTGTGGATTGATACAAATTAAGCTTCATTGGAGCCACTCTTGTATGTTTTCGTTTACCTCCCTCTTAATTGCAGGTGCAAGGCTACATTCTTTTCTAGGCTCTTCATTTTTCGTTCCATTCAGCATCGTCCCTTTCCTGACCCATACTTACTTCACTTTACATTTTCTTCTCCAAACTCTTTAAACTTTCCTCATCGCTTGCTGAACCCGTAGGTTCTTGCCTCTAACAAATAATCCATCCATCCAATTTATGCTTGCCATGTTTGCCCATTCATCTCAATAATGTATAAATCCATAACTTACTTGAAGGCTCTTTTTCCAGGGAATTATCACATCTTTCACCTTACCAAACCTTCCAAAGATTCCTCTCAATCCATACGTGTCAATTTTCTCTATTAAATTTCCATCATATAGTGTACGGATCCTCCCTGAGTCCCCCTCTGTTTTTCCCTCATCTTATATATGAAGCTCGCATTGGTAGTTATAATCTCTCGCATATAACAAATATATCAAATATCAATATGATGAATCTACTACTTACCGGACAATATATATATTTCTTGTAAAACCAAAGTATTGGATACAAACAAAATAAATTGTGCATGATATACTTAATGGATGTATTATATTAGTCACTTTTACATTGTATATTAGTCACCTAAAATCTATTTCTGTTAGTACTTAGTAGACATACTATTTTTTTCCCTTGTGTGTTTTAACTATAAGAAAATTGAGATAATATAATGTTATTTACTCGTAGATTGAATACTAGTCACATACATAAAATTAGTCACTCATACATTGAATACTTGGATCTTTGCGATTTTTTCTTCGTAATAGTCATATCAATATAACGATAACTGTATAGGTTACTGGGTCATCTTATAGAAAACAAATTACTCTAACACAAATCTTAATATCTGCCTCAATACAATTGTATTAAGGCGGATATTCACAGATTCTACGTTGACATATTAAATATCGAAATAGTCACTTATTAATATTGCAGTCACATCATTGACCTAATAGATAAGACTTTTGATTTCTAATAAAAGAATTGTAGGTTTGAGTCCCACCGAGTGTTTTTTATTTTTTTGGACTTAAAGCATATTACAAATTATTTCATCACGAATTTTAATTAATGGATAATAAGCCTAATAAAAAAGTTACAAACATCAAGCGGGGATAGCTCAGTTGGGAGAGTGTCAGACTGAATATCTGAAGGTCGAGTGTTCGATCCATGCTCACCGCACTTTTTTTTTTCTCTTTTTGTGTATAATAAACATGTCTAAACTTGAAGTTGGAAACAAAAAATAACCGCCGTTGCCAGGGATCGAACCCGGGTCACCCACGTGACAGGCGGGAATACTAACCACTATACTACAACGACCTGATTGCGATGCAACATGTTTTCCTATTATGTGTTTATTCATAAAAGTTAAAAGCAATGATTTTGTTTGATGTCAATTATGATTATTGGTTTTGTCACAATCACACAAATCATAGCTCTTGGCATGAACGCGGGCATGTGCCATTTTACTTCAATTATCACCGAGAAAACTATTGAAAAACTAAAAGTAGACTGCATGAAAAGCCCCTAAATTATAGGATGTCGGTCGAGTCAAAATAAAAATCAATGCTCCGAATTTCGTCGAGGAGACATATCAAGCAGTTACTACCTGGAAAGTTGACCTGAAACTCGAACCAACACCGAATGAATAACCCGAATACCTTATCTGATAACTTTCAGAAAACCATAGTAGTAATAATAACATTAACAACACCACATAGTCACACCTCACATATCGACATTAATAGAACCAAAACAATGGACTTATTAACATCATAGTCATTTTGTCAAAGCAAAATAGTCACATTCAGTTTGATAAGATTTAAAAATAACAAAATATTCGAAATAAAAAAATTAATAGTCACATTAACAAACCTATTATGTGATTTATGTCACCCATTCATTTCCAAGGCATCAAATTTGAAAATGACAATTTTTGTTAACCATTATAGTCTCCTTATTAGTCCCAAATAGTCACACATGCATTAAGACATTTAAGAGAACAATATATTCAACTAAATATTACTCCCTCCGTCCCAAATTAATTGATATTTTGATTAAATTTTGACCGTTAATTATTCACAAATTATAACGAGTTAAAAAATGAAATTACCTCAATCGTAATATTTAGTAAAGTATCTTTCTAATGACGGTAACTTCATATTGTAACTCATTGTGATTTGTGAGTAATTTACGCTCAAAATTTTGTCAAAGTGACAATTAATTTGGGACGGAGGGAGTATAAGATAGTCATTATAACAATACTAAATACTCGTATAATCATCATAGTCATTTGAGCAAGATAAAATGGTCATACCAATATTAACTTCTATGTTATTACCCCAACAATTTGATCCGCCTGTGACGTCTACACCTATGAGTTCTCCATTGTTGTCATTATAATGTCTCTCATTTTTCAGAAAGTTACTGGACCAAAACCTATTTTATCCATCAAAAGAATGGTGCCAGTAGGCACAAGCAAAATAGTGAAACTCTGACTTACAAAAGTTAAAGGCCTCAAGAGATGCAGTACAAATTCTTTGAACAAGGCCAATGCATGCTAAGTGTGTGAATGGATGACAGAAAATCAAACTAAGTGGCCCCACTAATGCATAAAATGACAAAACCCACCCAATTGCTTGGAAACACTCATGAAATACTATTGTTACACACCAACTACAACTTGTGGCAAAAAATGCCCCCAAATGGATAAGAATTTTACCACCCACGTAATTGATATTTGATGCCATTGCCAAGACAAAAGCAACCCCAACAACCCATACATCCAAACCCTGACACACTCATCCTACTGCACTTCACACACAAATTAGCGGGCTGGAGAGGAGGAGAGAGAGAAGTACACAACTCATTCCCACCAAAACTTTCGCACACACTTCCCACAAGTTAAACACCCCATTTTTCCTGAACAATGAACTCTGCAACTGTCGCATGCAACAGGAGAAAACACAACAGAAAGGAAAATGGTACCTTCAATTTTCACGATCGAACATGCTTTCTCAGGCACCCAGCCTAAAAACTACAGCAACACATGCTTTCTGAGGCATCATTCTAATCGATGGGCACCAACCCTTGCTTCTCCAAGCCTACTCCAACCCTCTCAACTGAATTGTAATTCTGTGGATAAGTTGTTTTATCACAACCAGCTCACTTACTTTCTGGGAACACAACTTCATTCTTGGACTTCCAGATTGCCCTCAAATTTGCAAGGAATTTTGCAATCCACCTCTGTACCAATCTGTGACGGACCCCTCTAAAATTCCATGCTGTAATCCTCATCTTGGCTTTTTGCTTTCATTCTTTTGCTGTTGTTCTTTCTCTTATGAACTGTCTTCCTGTCTCTGTTCCTTCCTTTTCTAGGTGACCATTGCACTTCTAAAAACCCCACTCCTATATCTTTTTCAAGCTCAACAATCCTTCTTTCATTCTTCCTTTGAATATCCTCTGAGTCTTCGCTAATCATCTGTTTTTGATCAACCTCTTGATATTCACATTGGGTTGCAATTGCATAATTCTCACTGGCCTCAATGGGAACTAAGTGCAATTAATAGTTCATAGATCTCATATCTCCAATGTTGCATTTATTGCTGACCTTGAATCCTCCCTGGCACTATTCTCCACCTTTTGTTTTCCTCGAGCCTGCTGCCTAGCTTCACTTTCAATTACTTACAGATCAGACACTAGCTCCCCTTCGACACCTTGTACCCTTTCATCTCCAACATTTACCTTTTGGTTTTCACCACTGTTGTCTGACCGCCACATTAGTTGTTTTTTGCTCTCGTAACTTGTCTCTAGTTTGAGCATGCGCCTCTGATGTCTTCCTTGTCTGTTCGCCTTCTGATGGTTGTTCATTTGACTATACTGCATCCTCCATTGGAGCTTCATCATTCATTCCATGCTCATCCTAGTTTGAAGATTGCTTATCTGAGTTTTTTTATGCTCCTCATCATCCAAATCATTTACATTACATGGCTTTGAGATTGTGGGATGCATATATGTATAAGCCTCTTTAATGTAAGCAATAAATGAACAATCCTCTAATGACAGTATTACCTTGCCTTCAATCGTTGTGAATACTTAGGTTAGAATTTGAACACGCATGTGCTCAAAGTGTTCTGCAGTAAGTGTAATTTGGCCTAAACTTATCAACGTGCCCCACTTTTGGAAACAATTTTGAAAGTTCATCCAATTAGAACCATGCGGTGGAATTCCATGAATATCTAGCCACACCCTCCAGTCTTCGCAGATCTCATACTTAGACCATTTCCTAATTTGTGAAAACCACAGTTCAAGCTCCAACGGATTCTTCAGTGCCTCTTCTTAATCTTCTTCGTTTGGTTAAGTGATAATGAACTTTGTGCTGCTAATAGCTAACACTTTAGAGAGTGGGATATAGTTGAGAGCTATTGTTGAAGCCATTGTTGCTAGATCTCTTGGTTGTGGACTGATACAAATTAAGCTTCGTTGGAGCCACTCTTGTATGTTTTCGTTTACCTCCCCCTTAATTGCAGGTGCAAGGCTACATTATTTTCTAGGCTCTTCATTTTTCCTTCCATTCAGCATCGTCCCTTTCCTGACCCATACTTGCTTCACTTTACCCTTTCTTCTCTAAATCTTTGAACTTTCCTCATCCCTTGCTGAACCCGCAGGTTCTTGCCTCTAACAAACCTTCCATCCATCCAAATTATGCTTGTCATGCCTGTCCATTCATCTCAATAATGTATAATTCCATATCTTCCTTGAAGGCCCTTTTTCCAGGGAATTATAACATCTTTCACCTTACCAAACCTTCTAAAGATTCCTCTCAAACCATACTTGTCAATTTTCTCTGATAAATTTCCATCATATACTGCATGGATCCTCCCTGAGTCCCCCACTACTTTTCCCTCATCTTATATATCAAGCTCGCATTTGTAGTTATAATCTCTCGCATATAACAAATATATCAAATATCAATATGATGAATCTACTACTAACCGAACAATATATATATTTCTTGTAAAACCAAAGTGTTGGATACAAATAAAATAAATTGTGCACCATATACTTAATGGATGTATTATATTAGTCACTTTTACATTGTATATTAGTCACCTAAAATCTATTTCAGTTAGTACTTAGTAGACATACCGTTTTTTCCCTTGTATGTTTTAACTATAAGAAAATTTAGATAATATAATGTTACTCACTCGTAGATTGACTACTAGTCACGTACATAAAATTAGTCACTCATACATTGAATACTTGGGTCTTTGCGATCTTTTCTTCGTAATTGTCATATCAATATAATTATAACTGTATAAGGTACTGGGGCATCTTATAGAAAACAAATTACTCTAACGCAAATCTTAATATCCGCCTCAATACAATTGTATTAAGGCGGATTATTCACATATCTACGTTGACATATTAAATATCGAAATAGTCACTTATTAATATTGCAGTCACATCATTGACCTAATAGATAAGACATTTGATTTCTAATAAAAGGATTGTAGGTTTGAGTCCCACCGAGTGTTTTTTATTTATTTTTTGACTAAAAGCATATTATAAATTATTTCATCACGAATTTTAATTAATGGATAATTAGCCTAATAAAAAAGTTACAAACATCGAGCGGGGATAGCTCTGTTGGGAGAGCGTCAGACTGAAGATTTGAAGTTCGCGTGTTCGTTCCACGCTCATCGCATGTTTTTTCTCTTTTTGCGTATAATAAACATGTCAAAACTTGAAGTTGGAGACAAAAAATAAATGCCGTTGCCGGGGATCAAACCCGGGTCACCCACGTCACAGGCGGGAGTACTAACCACAATACTACAACGACCTGATTGCAATGCATCATGTTTTCCTATTGTGTTTATTCATAAAAATTCATGCAATGATTTTGTTTGATGCCAATTATGATTATTGGTTTTGTCACAATCACACAAATCATAGCTCGTGGCATGAGCGCGGGCATGTGCCATTTTACTTCAATTATCACCGAGAAAACTTTTGAAAAACTAAAAGTAGACTGCATGAAAAGCCCCTAAATTATAGGATGTTGGTTGAATCAAAATAAAAATCAATGCTCCGAATTTCGTCGAGGAGACGTATCAAGCAGTTACTACATGGTAGTGATGGCAACTGGGCGGATCGGGGATCGGGGAGTATACCCCCGTCCCCATCCCCGCTCCCAAAACTCATCCCCATCTCCGTCCCCATCCCCGCTTCGGGGAATGATTCTTGTCCCATCCCCATCCCCAACGGGGATCTTACGGGGATTTTTTAAAACTATCCTAATTTTAATTAAATTTTAATCGGATCCGGTTTTCAATCGAACCTGGTTTTTAGCATATTCAAAATACAACGTATTTAACTTGCTCAAGTAATAATACATCAAAATCAAACAATAATACATCAACAAGTGAGAATAAATTGGAAAATTACTACTTTGTCCTTCCCATTAATATATATATTAAATTTGAATAAAGATTATTTGGTAATTTTAACATTTTCGGGGATGGGGATTCGGGGATGGGGACGGGGAATTTCGGAAAATGGGGACGGTGATGGGGAAAATTTTGTCCCCGTCCCCGCTCCGTCCCCGAGCGGATTTCGGAAAATCGTCCCCGTCCCCGTCCCCATCCCCAATGGGGACGGGGATTTTTCCCCAGAGCGGGGCGGGGCCCCGACGGGTTCGGGGATTCCCCGCCCCATTGCCATCCCTACTACATGGAAAGTTGACCTGAAACTCGAACCAACACCGAATGAATAGCCCGAATACCTTATCTGATAACTTTCAGAAAACCATAGTAGTAATAGTCACATTAACAACACCACATAGTAACACCTCACATATCGACATTAATAGAACCAAAACAATGGACTTATTAACATCATAGTCATTTGGTCAAAGCAAAATAGTCACATTCAGTTTGATAAGATTTAAAAATAACAAAATATTCGAAATAAAAAAAGTAATAGTCACATTAACAAACCCATTATGTGATTTATGTCACTCTTTCATTTCAAAGGCATCAAATTTGAAAATGACAATTTTTGTTAACCATTATAGTCTCCTTATCAGTCTCAAATAGTCACACATGCATTAAGACATTTAAGAGAACAATATATTCAACTAAATATTATAAAATAGTCATTATAACAATACTAAATACTCGTATAATCATGATAGTCATTTGAGCAAGATAAAATGGTCATACCAATATTAACTTCTATGTCATTACCCCAACAATTTGACCCGCCTGTGACGTCTACACATATGAGTTCTCCATTGTTCTCATTATAATGTCTCTCATTTTTTCGAAAGTTACTGGGCCAAAACCAATTTTATTCATCAAAAGAACGGTGCCAGTAGTCACAAGCAAAATACTGAAACTCTAACTTACAAAAGATAATGGCCACAAGAGATGCAGTACAAATTCTTTGAACAAGGCCAATGCATGCTAAGTGTGTCAATGGATGACAGAAAATCAAACTCAGTGGCCGCACTAATGCATAAAATAACAAAACCCACCCAATTTCTTGGAAACACTCATGAAATACTATTGTTGCACACCAACTACAACTAGTGGCCAAAAAATGCCCCCAAATTGATAAGAATTTTACCACCCACGTAATTGATATTCGATGTCATTGCCAAGACAAAAGCAACCCCAACAACCCATACATCCAAACCCTGACACACTCATCCTACTGCACATCACACACAAATTAGCGGGCTGGAGAGGAGGACAGAGAGAAGCGCACAACTCGCTCCCACCAAAACTTTCACACACACTTCACACAAGTTAAACACCCATTTTTCCTGTCCAATGAACTCTGCAACTGTCGCATGCAACAGGAGAAAACACGACAGAAAGGAAAATGGCACCTTCAATTTTCACGATCGGACATGCTTTCTCAAGCACCCAGCCTAAAAACTACAGCAACACATGCTTTCTGAGGCATCATTCTAGTTGATGGGCACCAACCCTTGATTCTCCAAGCCTACTCCAACCCTCTCAACTGAATTGTAATTCTGTGGATCAGTTGCTTCATCACAACCAGCTCACTTATTTTCTGGGAACACAACTTCATTCTTAGACTTGCTGTTGTTCTTTCTCTTATGAATTTTCTTCCTGACTCTGTTCCTTCATTTTCAGGGTGACCATTGCTCTTCTAAAAACCTCACTCCTATATCCTTTTCGAGCTCAACAATCCTTCTTTCATTCTTCCTTTGAATTTCCTCAGAGTCTCGCTAATCATCTGTTCTTGATCAACCTCTTGATATTCACATTGGGTTGCAATTGCATAATTCTCACTGGCCTCAATGGGAACTTAGTGCAATTCTGAATTGATAGATCTCATATCTTCAATATTGCATTTATTGCTGACCTTGAATCCTCCCCTGGCACTATTCTCCACCTTTTGTTTTCCTCGAGCCTGCTGCCTAGCTTCACTTTCAATTACTTCCAGATCAGAGACTAGCTCCCCTTCCACGCCTTGTACCCTTTCATCTCCAACATTTACATTTTGGTTTTCACCACTGTTGTCTGACCTCCACATTAGTTGTTTTTTGCTCTCGTAACTTGTCTCTAGTTTGAGCATGCGCCTCTGATGTCTTCCTTGTCTGTTCGCCTTCTGATGGTTTTTCATTTGACTGTATTGCATCCTCCATTGGAGCTTCATCATTCATTCCTTGCTCATCCCAATTTGAAGATTGCTTATCTGAGTTTTTTTGCTGCTCCACATCATCTGAATCATTTACATTCCATGGCTTTGAGATCGTGGGATGCATATATGTATACGCCTCTTTGGTGTAGACAATAAATCAACAATCCTCTAATGACATTATTACCTTGCCTTCAATCGTTGTGAATACTTAGGTTAGAATTTGAACACGCATGTGCTGAAAGTGTTCCACAGTAAGTGTACATTGGCCTAAACTTATCAACGTGCCCCACTTTTGGACACATTTTTGAAAGTTCATACAATTCGAACCGTGCGGTGGAATTCCATGAATATCTAACCACACCCTCCGGTCTTCGCAGGTCTCATATTTAGACCATTTCCTAATTTCTGAAAACCACACTTCAAGCTCCAACGGGTACTTCAGTGCCTCTTCTACATCTTCTTCGTTTAGTTAAGTGATATTGAACTTTGTGCTGCTAATAGCTGACACTTTAGAGAGTGGGCCATAGTTGTGAGTTATTGTTGAAGCCATTGTTGCAAAATCTCTTGGTTGTGGACTGATACAAATTAAGATTTGTTGGAGCCATTCTTGTATGTTTTCGTTTACCTCCCCCTAATTGTAGGTGCAAGGCTACTTTCTTTTTCTAGGCTCTTCAATTTTCCTTCCATTCAACATCGTCTCTTTCCTGACCCATACTTGCTTCACTTTACCTTTTCTTCTCCAAACTCTTTGAACTTTCCTCCTTGCTTGCTGAACCCGCAGGTTCTTGCCTCTAACAAACCTTCGATCCATCCAATTTATACTTGCCATGCCCGCCTATTCATCCCAATAATGTATAAACCCATATCTTCCTTGAAGGCTCTTTTTCTAGGGAATTATCACATCTTTCACCTTACCAAACCTTTCAAAGATTCCTCTCAATCCATACTTGTCAATTTTCTCTGGTAAATTTCTCACATATACTGCATGGATCCTCTCTGAGTCCCCCATTGTTTTTTCCTCCTCTTATGTATCAAGCTCATATTGGTAGTTATAATGTCTCTCATATAACAAATATATCAAATATCAATATGATGAATGTACTACTTACAGGACAATATATATATTTCTTGTAAAACCAAAGTGTTGGATAAAACAAAATAAATTGTGCATGATATACTTAATGGATGCATTATATTAGTATCTTTTACATTGTATATTAGTCACGTAAAATCTATTTCAGTTAGTATTTAGTAGACATACCATTTTTTTCCCTTGTGTGTTTTAACTATAAGAAAATCGAGATAATATAATGTTAGTCACTTGTAGATTGAATACTAGTCACGTACATAAAATTAGTCACTCATACATTGAATACTAGTCATGTATATTCTAATGTAAATTGATACACCTAGTAAAATTTTTTAATTGCAATTTTTATTAGCTAACAGAGAAAACTCAAGAGAATATAATATTAGTTAGCCCTTAGTTTACATATTAGTCACCTATATTATAACACAAAATATCTAGTGAAAAAATTTGCGTTATCCCAATTAACGTTCAATCATTCAATAATCGCTCATTTTGGTAGCCCACAATCCATATTAGCCATGATAAATATGGGATATATACAACATACAATATTCGTCAATATACCAATGACATGAATACACTCGATTTACTGTAAATTTGACATGAATAAACCAATCAAAACAAGAATCCTAATCTAACTCTACCAAGATGTCCATATTTCCGTATTTCAGGAAATCTATAGTCGACTACCAAAACGTTTATATCTAGAATAACTCACAATCAGTACCCAATTAAAAGATCTTGTCTATATTTCTTGAAATGAAATTCTCCATTACATTTGACAATAAAATTCCTCGCCAAATATAATAAAAAGGATAACCCTAATCTACATAGTTAACTCACCCGAGAAAATGTTGTTTCGATAAGATGACAATGATGATATTCGAGGGTGTTGGCGACTCTGCAATTTGCGCGAATTTTTTTAGTGTTTGTCGATGAGAGGAGAGAGAAGCCAAACACCATATATATGGAGCATGTATCACAGACACAATTTAAGAGAGTGTCTCTATTTTTTCCTTATCTGACGTGGCGCCTCATTTTACACTAATTTAATATGAGACAGTCTATATAAAATATTTTATTTATTTAATATCCTGTAAAATGGCTTCGCTTAAGTGGGTCATGAGCAATGGTATTTGTGATGAATGTTCCCAACGCCATAGTTGCATAACTCAATCTGTTTGAACAATTACATTATGGGTGCGTTTGGGTGATCAAATAACCCCTGGGAAATGGTCAATTTTTCCAGGTTGACTTATTTTCCCCATGTTTGGATACAGGTTAACTTCGGGAAAGTTTTTACGATGGGCCCACCATTTTCTCCATTTTCCTAGGGAAAATTTCCCTTAGGGGAGCTAAGGGAAATTTTTCCCATGGAAATCTTTCTCATGGACCTCGGAAAAATTTCCCTTGTGTTCCTACCAAACACTCCCTATAATAAATTTATGGTCCTTGCAACAAATTTCGTTTCGAGCAACATTTGTGTAGCCACATTTATTACGAATGCTATCCAAGAGCATTCAAGTTTAAGTGATGGATGCCACTTTGTTCCTACGACCTCCTTACGCCATAGTTGTGTTAACTCAATTTAGTTGAACCATCACCACTACAACAAATTTAATATTTACAATAAATTTAGTTTCGACTCGAGCAACATTTGTGTAGCAACATTATTTATTATGAATGTATGTTATTCAAGTTAAGAGGTAGGTCTCGATGCATACCCCACGCCAAGAATTACAAAAACATAATTGTAGCCAAATTTTGGGGAAAGAGGGTGTAACGCCCCCATGATAATAATCACTAGATTAAGCTAATGACTCACTTAATCTAGAGATTAGCGCAGCGAAAATACTCAACTAAGAGCACTACCACCATCCATCAATATGGACAAGGCTAAAGTACACCCCGACACAAAACCAAAGCATAAATAACCTTAAACATACAAAACCAAAATCATGACTTGAAATTTAGACAAATATTTAAAACCACAACATAGCAACCCCAAGAAATTATACAATCTACACGGGCAACCAAATTCTCTACTGTTCCTCGTGAGAAGCCTCCAATTCACCTCAGGTTTCCTTAGGGAGCTTTCAAACCTCTAGCTTAATCTGGTGATTATTGTCCTAGGGGTGTTACAGAGGGGAACAACTCAACGTACTAATCCATGCTCATTTCTGTTTCATGTTTGCTAAGAAACCAACAATTCTCTACACAAACATCTTCATACGGACATCCAAAATCGACCTTTACAGAGGTGGGAGGTTTTTCATGTTAGGTTTTAGGTTATCTATTTCCTAAACAGATACAGATTAATTGGCAGAATATTATAACAGTTATAAACAATTAATCAAAACAACTGCGGAGGCTTTAGTAATTATACCTGATCGCTAATTCCTGCTGAAGAAGAGGTTGACCTTCCAGATTCCAACGCTGAAACCCTCTACTGAAAAGCCCACGCAGTACTCCGGGAACCCGATTGCTAGATCGACCCGATCGAGACGAATCTCAATTTGAGATGTATGTGAGATTGTTTCGGGAAACAGAGAATGTTTCCTGAAACTAGAACTGCAAACTGAAAGAGAGAGGAACTCAGGAAATCACCCTGGTATCTCTCTAAGAGTCTTAGGCAGTTGGTGTGTAATAATATCTCCCAGAGACCCCTTTATATAGTGTTTAGAAAATCTAGGGAAAGGGTTAAAAAACCCTAAAGGGCCGACTTAAAACAACGGCGCATTTATGGGCCCAACACGGTCCGTGTTGAAACAACACGGTCTGTGTTGGACTCCAGAAGGTCCAATTATTCGGCCCATGGACACCACGGATCGTGGTGTCTCAACACGGTCCGTGTTGAACCCAATTCGGTCCGTGTTGGGCTGATTTCTCACAGAAATCAGTTCCCAACTTTTCTAAACATGATACAATATCACTTAGGTTACATACATTGTTCTAGGGCACTGACTTGTGTGACCCAGTAGGACCAAATAATATAGTTGTAATTAAACATATTTAATTACTAATTATAGAGGTATCTAGCAAGACATATAATTACTATATTACTTTGGTTTAATCTTCGTGTATATCGAACATTGTCGGGACATTCCCAACAATCTCCCACTTGTCCCACAAGTGTTCGATTCTTTGAATTCCCTTGTCACTTACTGTCTCTAGTTCGGATAAGGTAAGCTAAAGTCATCCTTATGTAAGACCCGAACGTTGCTCGATCTCCGAGTTTAGACTTTGAAAAACAAACGATCAACTATTGATTCAACTGAGCTCGGCCAAACATTTTCAGTCCAATCTCACCAAGTGGCCAAAAGACAATTGTCCCTAACAGGGAGGACAATGCCATCTTGTTCAGACACACATTCTCACATGATCCAACTGTAACCTAGACACCGCCTTTATAGCCTACTGTTACGAAAGGCGTTTGACGCGCTCCAAAGTCACAACAGACCATGTAGTCTATGTACTGAACTCAGGATTTAGGAATTTTGAGTAGTGAGAGCTCCTATGACAATTCCCAACTTAAAGAGCTCCCACTGCGGGTCAGTTCGATAGTTGTTCTCAACAATACCCATGTGATTGATTTATGATGTCATCACATCACTATGATCACGAAACTTGATCATCACCTCAATCCTACATGCTAACTGTGTTGATATTATCACTGTTCCTACGCGATAATACAATTAGGAACCAGGTCGACTGTCGACCAAGACTAACGTTATCAAGTTCACTAATAGGGTTTCAGAAATCGGACCTCATCCAATTTCCCATTTCGAATGCGCTAACCTTTTTGGACATTTACATAATTCTAAACCACAATTGATGTAAATTTTGGAATCTTTATTCTTAATGATGAATTAGCAAGGTCATAATTCATGAACAATTCATGTAAATTTTACTTGTTAATATTTCGGAATGTGTTTAATACCTACTGCCCATGCATAACTATCATACTATAACTACAACAGGGGTTTAGTACATAATACTTGCAATGAACCTTGTACATATACCATCTCACTAATGACATTTCATACAGGAAGATATTTCCGGAACACATGTTTGGATTCATAGTGACCTTCAATTCCTTTGCTTGAGTGATGGCTCCTATCAACAAAGCTCCATTTCTCTCGCAAGGCCAGAAACATCACCCAGTTCTAAAAACGACAATTTCTGCCACAACTTCTAAAGTCGTGTCATACTTGTCTTATTTTTAGAATTAACCGGATGTCATGTTAGGAACTTCTTCCAGTTCACCTCAATACCACTCAATACAGATCGTATAATTTTCTCTGACCTTTCAGATAATCATATTTCTCTGCATGAGTGTAGCATCAATGCAATTCTTCACACTTAGCTTTGATCAACCACTTTAGACTTAGGACACATCCTTAGTTTTGCTTATACATATACAATGTATATGTTATGTTGGACTTTGAACATCTCATGGCATACATTAATCTCACGCTTGAAGCATGATTTATATGTGTCATCCTTAGAACTTCTGATTGTTTTGAAACAATCAAATTTCGTAAGGATATGCCATGATTTATGGAAACTAATCCATTCTCGGAGTGAGTTGAACTATTCAACACCTAGTTAACTTCGATTCAAACAATCAAAATCTTTAATCTATCATTATAGATCTTGTCTCCAAAAAAATTCATAGCCCCACCAATCCTTCACTTTGAAAATTATTTCCAAGTCAACCTCAGTAGAAGCAACATTGGAATATTCTTCTCAGTAGGCAGTATGTCAATCACATACAATATCAGAGAACGCATTGCTCGCATTGAACTTCTTGTAAACACAATATTATCTTTGGCACTTCCCAGTACGTCAAAACTTTTTTGATATCCTGGTCAAGAAGGTCAATGATTCCAACTCCTAGAAGCTTCCTTAAGACCACAGATGGTCTCTTGAAGTTTACAAGTGTTCCAACAAAAGACCACTCAGTTGTGTCAAGTACACACCTTTCTTCAAAATCTAATTATGAAGTCAGTCTTTATGTCTATCTTAATGAACCCATGTTTTGCCTTAAAACCCTCCTATGCCTGATGGTTCACACCTTCAGACAAATCAACCAAGTTCTAAACTTGGTTGAATACATGGAATCCATTTTAGACTTGGTTGCATGGAATTTTGATTTACTTAAAGCTTCTTTGATGTAGGTAGAGTCATTACTTTCTAAAAGTAACATCTCACATTCATCCATAGAAGATCGATATCATTGTGGCTGACGGAGTTGTTTACCTGACCTTGCTTGGAGTAATGTTCATGACACCTTCTCCTCAACGTTTTGAGAAACTTCAACTGCCTCAACCTTGTTCTTAATTTCCCGACCAATAGGAAAAAGTTTGAACAAGGATCAAGTAGCGGAGTTTCAGGTGATGATTATAGTGTTTTGTGTCTCTCGAACTTCGGTAAGTTCAAAAACTCTCACTCTTTCTTTTAGAGAATAACATATTCTCTAAGAAAAAAGCATTTTGAGACACAAACACTTTCCTCTACAACAGTTTGTAGAAGTGATACTCCTTTCTTTCAGAAAATGGTTCAAGAACCTCTTTTCTCTAGTGCTTCAGATAATCTTTATTCAGTAATTAGAGTTATGGTTAACTGCGTGTATCCCCAAAAGGTAATCGGCAATGTTGACTCAACAATCATTGATCGCACCATATGTAATAAGGTGTGATTCCTGCTCTTAGATACGTCATTGAGATGTCGTATTCTTAGAGGAGAGAGTCATGAAACAATTCCATATTCTCTGGAATGGTCAATGAAATCTTTGGCTCAAATACTCACCTCCTCAACCTAATTGAAGGGTTTTGATTTTCTTGCCAAGTTGGTTTTGTACTTCACTTTGGAACTCTTAGAAAATTTTCAAAGGATTTGGACTTGTGGCGTATTAAGTAGATATACCCATATCTACTAAAAAATCGTCACTGAAAGTGATGGAATAGTACAGTAAACCTTCTTCTAGCACTAGTGCTCATAGGCCCACATACATCAGTATGTATACATCCTAATAAGTCATTAGCTTGTTCACCAATTCCAATAAGAGGTGATTTTAGTCATCTTACTCATCAGACATGCTTTGCAAACATTGAACTTTTCAAAGTTTAGGTTTTCCAAAATTCTGCACTATGCAGTTTCTGAATACATTTCTGATTAATGTGACTTAAGCTTATAGTGCCAGCATTATGTTTCATTTGAGTCATTTGTTCAAACTCTTGGCTCAACCATTATCATCCTTTCGATCTTATCTAGGTGCTCTCATTGTTTCGCCAAGACTACTTCATTTTGGAAATCTTTAAACTATTTTAACATTCCAGCTTCAGATGAATCTCACAAACATGAATCACCATGTGTTATTTTATTCATCTTTTGAAGATTTGAAGTAATCCATCTCTTGTACTTGTGCTCAATTGGACTACATACATCCATATGCATGAGTGTTTGTTGGCACGTTCACCCTTTCTTGTAAAAGGTACAGTCATGCTTTGCAAACATCATGTTTCAAAGTCTTATCATTCAAAAGTCTATCACTGTGACGCTTCTAAATGCGCTCTCATCTGCATGACTTAATAGATAGTTACAGGTTTTATGTTTGAACATGAGTTATTCCTTTTTAAACCTTTTGGTTTCGATGTATTGGGTGCATTTATCAGAGATCCTCTTTCTCTCTTTCTAATTGAGAGTAAGAAATACTTATAATGAGAACATAGTATCACCTATAAATTTCTCTCATAAGTCTTGAGGAAATGGATAAACAATCAACTCTTTATAAGGAACTACAACTAATTGCATGTTCTTATTTGTAGGTTGACTCTCATCCTTCAAAGCACATCTACTTTGCTGTAGATTCTGCACATTTGCATAAATGCGAGTTTCACAGCTAGTATCTTATACTCAAAGTGGGTTTAATAAGGGTAGTGTGTATCATATACGCATTTGCATAGAATTGAAATCATATCTCAAGTCTTTCTCATAGTTATTCACGCTCCCAGTGTCATATATACATGATCTGGTTGTTAACCGGTTGCTGTCATTGGTTGGGTATGTACAACTATTTGTCTTTACCTTTCCTTTGACTTCTTGTCTTTGATAGATTTCTTAAATCTTATTTTCCCTTTCACTAAAAGACTATCTTTGGTCGCCAATCTTTTGACTAAAGGGGATCTGAGGTTTCTCATATTTTAAAATAGTCAAATTATTTCTAAACATGAGCGCCAACAATTGGCTCTTATCTAGCTCAACCGAGACTATCTGGTTATTGGTTTCATATTTATCAACTCTAACTAGTTCGATGAACTTGGTTTTGAGTTGGTAATATTGAAATCCTTCCTCTAATCTTCAAACATTTTGAAGTTAAAATTGTATGAATACTATGACATTACATGTATTCATTTGGCTTGATTGACCTCTCAATATTGATGTCTATCTCAATGTTATATCAAAGACATGTTTCTTTTAATCGCCTTCAAGACAATCTTGCGATGACAATGTCAATTAAGGAATTGGTGTTAATTGTTTTTCTCTTTCTCAAGGAGAAAACAATATTTTATTAGTGGTGGATGTTTGAGTGAAAAGACATAAATAATTCTACGAGACAAGTTGGTTCATTTTAGTTATTATTCATCAAAAGAAATTAAACTAATTTAATTTCAAATCAAAACACTTTATTAACTCTCACTTAGTGTTTTAATTTAACCAAGATCCACAAGACCCATGGGCTGAAGTGGACTTTGGCCCAACAAAACTCGAGCCCATGTTACCTTTGGTGGATCATCTTATGATCGATCATTCAAAATGACTCTTGGCAAGAAATTTGTATCGAATACAATATTTCTCTTCCTCTGCTCTTGGCCCAAAACTATTTTGATAGCCAATTTGAATTGACCTAGCTGCCACCCTACTTATTAATGACGGACAAATAATTCGCTTTGGCTTTCTTTATTCATCCATCTAAGTGGTGTTTCGATAGGTTGAGCAATAATTCATTTTAAGAGTAGGTTTTATTATCCTAAACATGCAATTCTAGGTGAACTCTTTCGAAAAGCATAAAAGGAATAATAAAACAACATGTTATAACAAACTTAAAGCATAAATAAAACCCCTAGTATGGCCACCTAGACTTAATCAACTAATTTAACTAAGCTTTGACAGTCTTCAAGAAAATCTTCTTGGGTCTTGCAACTTCATTGGATGGCTCCCACTCGAATCATCACCTCCATTGCTGTTGGGCTCCCACTCAACTTGATGTCTCCAATTACAACCAATTTACAATTTGGACCTCACAATTGAGTCCTTACATGAATTAAAATAAACTTAACTGAAATTTAAATTTAAAACTTAATTCAAAGACGGTACGCAGACCGGAGAAACTGACTATCTATGGCCATACTAGAAGCACATGCAAACATGTAATATTGCAATAATTATATCAAATATAACACATGCTTAAATAACAAATTATAAAGGCATATATATAATTGCAATATAACACATAAGGAAATAAATACTAAATAAAATTTTAACTCATTTACCTAAACAGATTTAGGATTTTATACCTATACATACAAAATACTTGACTTTCCTAAAATCAAGGAGTCTAAAAGATACTATATCTTTCAAAGATATTGTAAGTTTCCTAAACTTTACAAAATAATAGATTTTATGCCCATTATCTGATTTAGTAGTAATAGGATTTAATAATTAATTTCTAAAACTAATTACAAACCCTAAAGCACACGAATTCACCAAAACTGCTGGCAACACGGTCCGTGTTGGATCAACATAGTCAGTGTTGCTTCCCAGTTTTGGTTAATTTCGTGAATGAAAACTTAAATAAAATTATCATAACTTATCGAATTAACAGATTTCATATCACAGTGTTATCTAATAACCCAATATGAATATTTTTCAGAATTTTAACAATTTCTAAAAGATTGTAAAAATTTAGAGAATTAAACTTTTAATTCTTCGTTTAAGAGGAAAATAAATAATAATAGTCCCATAAGTTTAAAAAACAAATTTTATAATAATAGTCCGATAAGTTTAAAAAAAATTTAGGTTCATCCAATATGCTACTGTAAAAATCTCAGATTTTTATCAAATTTCGAAAATTAGAATAAAATTCAGAAAAGTAAACAATTATACTTTTCTGTTAATCTGAAAATTAAAGGAAAATTAGTAAATGATTTCGAAAATTCACGAAAAATTTATCCATAATAGAATGGTTACCTAGTAACCTACTATAAAATGTTCAGAAAATTTGCAAATTTCTATAAATATGCAAAATTCAGAGAAGCAACAAATTTATTTCTCTGAGATCTGAAAATCTAAATTAAAAAATATAATTTGACCGGATAAATTAACGGAATTTTTTTTCCTAAAAGTATGGTTACCCAGTAACCTACTGTAAAAATTTCAGAAGTTTTACAAATTTCTACAAATTTATAAAATTCAAAGAATTAAACGAATTTTAATTCACTTCAGATCTAAAAACTCAATTAAAAATTCATTTTAATTGGGAAAAATCTACAAAAATTATAGAAAGTCCAGAACACTTTCAGACACCTCCAGTAAAAATTTCAGAAACTTTCGAGTTCGTTTGATATTTTATTCCGATTTTTTATATTTACCGTAAATAAACTAAATCAGAAAATTAATTCTACAAAACCCTATTTTGCGAATTTAGACCTATTTCATGTATTGCCTACTGTTTAACAATATTAAACATGATTGTTTCTAAAACATTCAAAATTAAATCGAGTTCATGCTATATTTAACAATTAAACAAACATAAAATCGATTAACTAAAGACAATAAGAAACAAATAATAACAAAACATGAAATTTTACGATAAAATCTCATATTTATTATCATGAACATCAAAGATTAAAACTTTCATAAAGATTCAAAATTTTAGGCATAGATCTATTCTAGCATATTCATAATATAATTCAACTATTGACAAAATTAATTATGAATACAAGTACAATACTTTAGCAAGCAATTGGTGGCTCTGATACCACTGTTAGGATTTAGGTTATCTATTTCCTAAACAGATACAGATTAATTGGCGGAATATTATAACAGTTATAAACAATTAATCAAAACAACTGCAGAGGCTTTAGTAATTATACCTGATCGCTAATTCCTGCTTAAGAAGAGGTTGACCTTCCAGATTCCAACGCTGAAACCCTCTATTGAAAAGTCCACGCAACACTCCGGGAACCCGATTGCTAGATTGACCCAATCGAGACGAACCTCAATTTGAGATGTATGTGAGATTGTTTAGGGAAACAGAGAATGTTTCCTGAAACTAGAACTGCAAACTGAAAGAGAGAGGAACTCAGGAAATCACCCTAGTATCTCTCTAAGAGTCCTAGGCAGTTGGTGTGTAATAATCTCTCCCAGAGACCCCTTTATATAGTGTTTAGAAAACCTAGGGAAAGGGTTCAAAAACCCTAAAGGGCCGATTTAAAACAACGGCGCGTTTCTGGGCCCAACACAGTCCGTGTTGAAGCAACACGGACCGTGTTGGACTTCACAAGGTCCAATTATTCGGCCCATGGACACCACGGATCGTGGTGTCTCAACACGGATCTTGTTGGGTCAACATGGTCCGTGTTGAACCCAATTCGGTCCGTGTTGGGTTGATTTCTCACAGAAATCAGTTCCCAACTTTTCTAAACATGATACTATATCACTTAGGTTACATACATTGTTCTAGGGCACTAACTTGTGTGACCCAGTAGGACCAAATAATATGGTTGTAATTAAACATATTTAATTACTAATTATTACTTTGGTTTAATCTCCGTGTATATCGAACATTGTCAGGACATTCCCAACATTTCACATCTAACATAGGCAATCAAGCAACTAACTAGTTGGCTAAGTGGGGTTTTTCTTTTGATTTGTATACTCACGCTTTGTATTCCATCTGTCCTTGTAACGAGCTCATTGATGTATTACATGCAAATTGTTTAGGTAGATATACTTTGAGAGAAGGATTTCCTAGATCATTTGTTGTGCTTACCTTTCAATACACACATATATACATATGAGCACGTGCACGCGCCCACACACACACACACACACACACACATATGGTGTAAGAGAGTTCAGGTATGAAGGTGAAAAAGTAAATCTTGGCCATTGATTTTACATTTAATGGTGTGTGGTCATGGATATTAGATAGTGTGGTCATGCACTTCAGGGAGTGTGGTCATAAATATTAGGAAATGTGGCCATGAAATGCATGACAACACTATTTAATAGGAAATGTGGTCATAGATATTAGGAAATATGGTCACGGAATGTCGTTCATGTTTCATTGGGAGTTCCAAAATTTTTGAATAACCCCAACTTTCGCATACAAAAATCTAAGGGTGCATTTACTTCTTTTTCAGGAAATTTGTTTTTTTTTTTTTTGTGGAAAATTTCCTGGAAGTTATGTTTAGAAAAGAATACACTACTGTATTTGATTTAAATTTGAAGACATGTAAAAGTTAGTAAGAAATGTTATTTAAGATGTTCAAGTAACTCTTATATATTTATTAAATTTATAAAAAACGTTTTCAAGCTATTTTGAAAAAATATACTACAATAGTTTAACTTCTTCATATAAATGAACTTTCCTAATCCACACACGAGAGACAATTTCCTATCAACTATCAACTATAATAAAACATTAGACTTGTTATGAAATATTTTTATGAATATCATTTTTCATGTGTTAATTAGTTTATATTTTGGAATCCAATTTTTGTAGCTTGGGATCCAATGCTTGTTATCTCCCTATAAATACCCATGTATTATGATCAATAAACACACCCCATATATCTCCCATATATTCCTCTCAATCTTCTTCTTAAACTCTTCTCTCAATCTATTCTCTTAATTATTGAAATTATAATTATGACACGTTATCAGCACCAGACTCTACCTTTCATTATCCCAATTATAATTCAAGGTATTTATTATCAGTGATAATTTTGTAAGTTTGGTTTTTTTTGTTTTTTTTAATTTTCGGATTTTAGTATAATTCAACCACTGTTTGAATTTCAGCGTAATATTGGCTTGGAGAAAAATTCTGAAAATTTTAATGTAGGTTAAACATAATTTTTGGCACACTGTGTTAAAAATTTCGTAATTTTTGGAGTTATATGTTTCGAGTTACGAATTTTTCAAATAATTCTGCCCATGTTAAATTCGAAATTATGTGATATATTTATGAATTGAATCGTCAGAATCAGTCTCTCTGTGAACATTTGTTCATGGGGGCAAGGCTGCCTACATTAGGATCCTCAGACCACGCTCAAACGTGTCACCTGGGAGGTTGTTGTTGTTGTATTTATGAATTGAATATGTCCTATAATTGAGTTTTTTTTTTTGGTTTATTCTTATAGCACTCTATAAATGAATAATGGTAATCTTCTTGATGAACTTGCGGGATTAACTATGGGAGCCTTGAGTATTGAAGAGTAGTATAATTAATTAAGGGATAACTCCCGTTCGACCCCGTTTCCTGGCCCATTATGAGAAACCCGAAGCTATGTATTCGAGGGAGTACCTATGGGAGCTGGATTAAAGGTGTGTTGTTGATGGGTAATAGCCCCTTATCGACCTCAATCATCTAAGACCCATGCTGCGAAACCCGAGAATCATCATATTAACGAACTTGAAGTTCGCACCAATATTAAAATTAAATATTGCGTAATTATTATTAGTGACCAGAAGTTCACTACTCCGATATTAAATTTATTATTTTGGATGAACCAGAAGTTCATATACCACCAATATTGACATTCAGATGAACAGTAATAGCTCACTGCCTGATTGGTTAGTTTTGTTGTATATTGACTTTGGTCATTTTAATTAGACATGTTTATCTCTAACATTTAATTATTTGCTTATTATAGTACCATGTCGAACTTGGCCAAACTTGAATTCACCGCCCTTGACATAACTGGAAGGAATTATCTTTCATGGGCGATTGATGCTAAGATTCATTTGTCTGCTAAAGGTCTAAGAGACACAATAATAGAAAACAATGAAGCATCTGACCAAGATAAGGCCAAAGCTATGATCTTCTTGCGCCACCACATCCATGATAGCCTCAAAATATAGTACCTCACAATTGAGGATCCATTTGAATTATGGAAAAATCTAGAAGAAAGATATAACCACCAAAATACAGTGATCCTTCCAAAAGCTCGAGATGACTGGATATATCTCAGATTTCAAGACTTCAAATTTGCAGCTGGATATAATTCAGTAGTTTTCCGAATTACCTCACAGCTGAAATTGTGTGGTGAAACAATCACTGATGAAAGTCTGATGGAGAAAACATTTTCCACTTTCCACGCAAGTAATATAATTTTACAACAACAATATCGTGGAAAGGGCTTTAAAAAGTATTCGGAACTAATTTCTTGTCTGCTTGTAGCAGAGCAGAATAATGAGCCTTTGATGAAAAACCACGAAAGTCGCCCTACTGGCCTTGCCCCATTCCCTGAAGCGAATGTGGCAACACATGACCCCAATAATAATAAGAGGAATCGACGCCGCAATAATAATCGTGGGCGTGGACAAGGGCATGGTCATGGTTATGTTCGTGGTCGTGGTCGTGGTCGTGGTAATGACAATTCTTTTAAAAGGTCATCGTCCCACCAGAAGTGGGAAGACAGGAATGATCAAGGCCAAAATACTAGGGAAAGTCCATGTTATCGCTGTGGAGGACATGGACACTGGTCACGTACCTGTGTACGCCGAAACATCTTGTCGATCTCTATCAAGCATCATTAAAGAACAAAGGAAAGCAGATAGAGACCAACTTTATGCAAGATGATGCTAGTAATGATTTATGATCATCATGTTGATGCGTCTCATTTGGATGTTTCTGATTTCCTTGTCTACCCTGAGGGACACTTTACTGGCAACGACAATAATTAGATTTTATGAAATAAGATCTTATAGACCATACTTGTTGTTTTGTAACGTGACATATTTTACTATTTTTAATTTTTGTATGTCGCTTACTTAAGTCAAATATTGTGTAATATTTTATTTGCTAAATGTATGACTTGTTGGTATTATATCATGTTTTGCTTATCTTCTTATTTCTATCTTATTTATGGTGAAGATCATGGAAACTTCTTTGATCGGAGAAATGAATAGAGGAGGAGATATGTGTCTAGCAGACAGTGCAACAACACACACTATTTTGAAAAATAAGAAAAATTTCTCTTACTTATTAATGAGAGATGCAAATGTTAGTACTATATCGGGTAGCTCAAATTTAATTGAAGGCTCCGGAAGAGCCAATATAATGCTACCTGATGGAACAAGTTTGCACATTGATGATGCATTATATTCCACTAAGTCTCAAAGAAATTTACTAAGTTTCAAGGATATTCGCAGAAATGGATATCATATTGAGACAACTAGCAAAAATAATATTGAGTATTTGCATATCACGAAAATTTCCTTGGGCAAAAGATGTGTGTTAGAGAGATTATCATCATTATCCTCCGGGTTATATTACACAATAATAAACCCAATTGAAGTACATACTCTAGTAAACCAGGAGTTTACTAGTAATAAACAATTTATCATATGGCATGACAAATTGGGGCATTCTGGATCAACAATGATGCGCAAAAACCTAAAGAACTCATACAGACATACTTTAAAGGCCAGAAGATCCTTCAAATTAATGAGTTCTCATGCGCAGCTGCTCTCAAGGAAAATTAATCACAAGACCATCACCGGCTAAGATTGCGGTGGAACCCCTGCATTTCTATAGCGTATACAAGGTGACATTTGTGGTCCTGTAGACCCAACATGTGGACCATTTAGATACTTTATGGTATTAATCGATGCATCAACTAGATGGTCACATGTGTGTTTATTGTCAACCTGCAACTTAGCATTTGCAAGATTGCTTGCTCAATTGATTAAACTACGAGCACATTTTCCAGATCATTCTATCAAGAAAATTCGTCTTGATAATGCCAATGAATTTAGGTCTAAAGCTTTTGACGATTTTTGTATGTCAATTGGCATAGAAGTTGAGCATCCTGTGTCGCATGTTCATACACAAAATGGTCTTGCAGAATCATTTATTAAGCGCCTGCAACTAATTGCAAGGCCATTGCTTATGAGAGCAAAACTTCCAACTAGTACTTGAGAGCATGCTATACTACATGCTGCGACATTGATCCGCATAAGGCCAGTTGGTTATCATGTATTTTCTCCCCAACAATTGGTTTTTGGTCATGACCCAAATATCTCCCATCTACGAACTTTTGGATGTGCGGTGCATGTACCTATTGCCCCACCACAACGCACTAAGATGGGACCCCAAAGGAGATTGGGAATATATGTTGGGTACGAATCTCCATCTATAATTAAGTATCTAGAACCATCAACTGGAGATTTGTTTACGGCACGATTTGCCGACTGTCATTTTGATGAGACAGTTTTCCCTACATTAGGGGGAGAATCTAATCAGTTGGGTAAAGAGATAAGTTGGAACGAATTACTGCTAAAGCATCTTGATCCTCGTACAAAGAAGTGTGAACTAGAAATTCAAAACATAATTCGTTTACAATCTCTAGCGAATCAACTGCCAGACGCATTTACTGACCCAAAGAGAGTCACTAAATCTTACATTCCAGCTGTCAATGCTCCTATTAGAATTGATGTCCCAGCAGGACAAAGTGCCATTGCTAATGAGCCTAGACCACATTTGAAGCGTGGCAGACCAGTAGGTTTCAAAGACAAAAATCCTCGAAAAGAAAAGGAGCAAAGAATAATGATAACCAACACGAGGAAAAATTGACTCCAGAAGAGTCCCCAGACATGACAAATGTGGAAGTTGCACCACAAACTCAAGTACCTGAAAAGTGCAATAATGATGAGATCTCAATCAATTATGTCATGACTGGCATAAGATGGAACCGAAATGAAATCGACATCGATACAGTGTTTTCATATAATGTAGCACTGAATATCATGAATGAGAACGAGGATCATGAACCAAGGTCTGTTGAGGAATGCAGACAAAGAAAGGACTGGCCAAAATGGAAAGATGCGATTAATGCAGAATTAGATTCCCTTACAAAAAGGGAAGTATTCGGACCTGTAGTTCGTACACCAACAGGCATAAAACCTGTTGGATTCAAATGGGTCTTTGTGCGAAAACGAAATGAGAAAAATGAGATCGTGAGATATAAAGCACGACTAGTCGCACAAGGGTTTTCACAGAAACCAGGCATAGACTATGAAGAAACATACTCCCCGGTAGTTGATGCTACAACTTTTTGATACCTATTGAGTCTGGCCGTAACAACCCGCCCTAAAACTGTATTAATTAATGTACTAATTGTCGTAATTATCTAAATTACGTTCTAATTTTTTTTTTCGATTTTGTTTAATTTATTTATGTAGCGGTGACAAGTCTCGAGCAGGAGATGGCAAAAGGGTGTCGAGTTATCGTTTTAAAAATCTTTGAGTTACTTAATTCACCCGTTAAGTTAAACTATTTCGGGTTTTATCGGTTACGTTATTTATTTGACCAAAAAGGGGTTTAATTATTTTTTACTCCTTAATATTTGTATTTCATTATCCAAACCTTAATTTATTTAGGTTGTACTCTTTTTATTTATTTACAAGTAATACTTATATTTTATATATTTAAATTCCTCTTTAATTTAAAGTTCCAATTTATCGTACCGATTCGTTATCGGTTAATTTTATTTAATACCAACTAATTATTTCAATCTAGTTTACTTACACTTATTTTATTTTATTACTTGATGTTTACAATGTCATTAAACTCTAATTGTTGTCCTAATTATATTAGTTGGGTTATATACTATGTTAGAAGGGGGTAGGGGGTTATTTTTACACTTCTAATTTTCAAACACCAAACCCACACTCTTCCTCCCTCTTCCCTCCTCCTCACTGACCGAGCCAGCCAGCCCCCCTCTGCTGCCCTTTTCCGGCCACCGGCGCCGGAATCCACCGCCACCCAAGGTGGCCGCCGGCCACCCTCCCCTCTCTTGTGTTTTCATCAAATTCTTCCCCAAAGGTAATCTCTCAAACCCCCAATTCAAACCCAATTAAACCCTAATCTGAAAATCATGTTCTTTTCATGGTATTCTTGTAATTTCTATCTATTTTATACTCTTTTAGCATGAGTTCAAAATTGTGGTTGCAATTGCTAAGTTAGGGTTTGAGTTTGAGTTGAATGCATGTGAGTTTGGGTGGTTCTTGAAGTGTTTTGGTTGAATTTATGTTAGATAATGATCCTTCTCTTTGTGCATGTGAGTTTGGTGAAGAAATGGTGAGTTTAGGGGTTGTTTATAAGTTTTGATTATGCTAATTGGGTGTTTTATACTCTAGTGTTGTAAACTAGTGAGTTTTCATGAGAAGGTGCAAGTTTAATTGTTGTTTCAATTAGCATGTTGTAATCTATGGTTGCATGTGAAATTTGGGGCTGCATTTGAGTAATTTGGGAGTGTTTACTTCTGCAAATATGATGAAAGTTAGCTAATTTGAGGTTTGGTTGTGAATTGGTATAATTTTGGAGCTTAAACAAACCCTAGAAGTGAGTTTAAGAGCATTAAGGTTCTGTTTGGGGAATCTGATTTTTACAGAAAGTTTAGAGTATGATTTTAGCCCAGATTTTTACTCCATATGATAGCCCAAGGTGTTAGCTAACTATAGGCTTTGGAATTTCGAATTTCCGACATGTATAGACCGAGTTATGGCCAAAACCGTGACGACACGAATTTAATTACGTTTTTTGAGTCAGTGACTTGAGAGCAGATTTTCGTCCACTTGGAGACTTTATTAGTTTCTGGGGTAAGCATGAAAGTTTTAGGCCACGTTGCAAGATTTCCGGAAAGGTATGGTTTGTAGACATCCGATATCGGGAGTGAGAGTTATAAAGTCGCGAAGAAGGGCTGTCCATATACGTTCTGCCCAGAAATTTTAGTAAGAAATTGAGGTTTAGTGATTCAATGTCAATCTTCTAAGGGATTCTTTTTATTGGAGACTCTTTGGTCAATATTAGGACATCCAAGAAATGTTTCCTAAGTTGAGAATGCTATCTTTAAAGGTTAAGGTTGTTTATCAAAGTTATAATTATTTTGGTCAAGATTTAAGGTTAATCGAGCTAAGGTTGAGTTGCGAACTACATCAATAGCACAAGAGCTCTTGAGGTCTAATGATCCTAAGTTTTAGTCTTTCACCAATTCTTAAATCCAATTCATCCTTCGAACGCTTTCAAAGCTCATCAATCTATCTCCATAAGTTTTCTTCGTCGCTTAGCGGCATATTATTTTAAACCAAAGCACTCCGTAATTCTTATTCTAGCTCTTCAATTCCTTAATTTCTATTCTCCATTAACATAATTACTTTAAGCCTTTTCGCATATTAAGTTACCTTTCGTTCTTGTTCAAGCTCTCGTTCTTGTTCAAGCTTTCGTTCTTGTTCAAGCCTCTTTATGAGTCCCTATCAAGAAATCAAACCGAGGGGTTTTAATTTCCAATTTCCAGTTTCAGCTTCTGTCCGGGCTATTTTTCAGGCCCTTACCTTCATTTTTAGACCTCGGTCATGCTGACAAAGTTGTAGATCATGATTTTCCCTATTCCGAGAAGTACTCGTTTGCTGAATTCCGAGTTTTCTAACCCGAGTTATGCTAAAAACTTTATTTCTTAAAAACCTGAAATTTTCCGTTTTAAATTATTTCATTCTTAGTTCTTATTTATTTTAGCATTTGAAACTCACTAAGAACCTTATTCGGTTCGCCATTTTATCCTTTTCTTATCTTAGTTCCCAAGCCGCCCAAGCCATCCCAAAGCCGAGACGCACCGCCTAACATCGCATCGTTTCAAGGTACGCAAATTGTCTAACTTTTACTATTCAAGCACGTTTCGATGCTTTCATTCAATTTATATCATACTATATGTTATACGACATTATTTTCAAAGGTGGTCCCGCCTTAATAGTATCATGTTAGCTAGTCGTGTAGTGCTAGCCTTTATTCTTCTATAGGGTGCTCCTGATCAGAGTACCAGACCTGGCCAGTGTCCGACTGCATAGCAGTCACCCTCCCAAACTCCAGATCGGTTTGGGGCGTGCGCGTGTTAGGTGCTTTGCACTAGATCGTAAGGGATACCACTCTAATTTCATATATATATATATATATACCATGTTCACTTTTATATGCTAACATCTCTGTCAAATCCACTTTAATGTTTATTTAGCCCCTTTCCCGTTTTCAAAATGAATTTAAATGCCGGCACTGAAAACCGTTTTTGAACGGTTTGACGTGTTGGAGGTTTGTGTACTGAGTGTTTCCCCACTCACTTTTGCGCCTGTTTTAAATGTTTTGTTTTAGGAGGTTCGAGCTCCCAAGGCAAGGGTAAATTCAGTCAGAAGTGATCTGATCCGAGCAAGGTAGACTCTAAGGTCTTTCGCGAATAGGCAAGGGCATTCAGGAGTTTGAAGAAGATGTGGAATCTTTCTAATGTTATGTTTGTGTATCTAGTCAAGTGTTGTATAAGTTGTATTATAAGTTGGTTTATGTTGGAGTTAAGTGATCTTTTCCTTGTGGTTTTGAAGTCTTTTTTTGGTAGTGGTGTTGCCTTGTCCCGAGTGAGGACGACGGTAATACTCCAGCTTAAGTGTTCCGCTGCGCTGATCACAGGTTTGGGATCGTTAATAGTGATGTTAATATCGTGGTGAAAAGTTGGGGTGTTACAGTTTTTGGTATCAGAGCGGTGTTATAAGTGGAATTTGGGGTTGTAGAATTCCCTAAGATAGTGAGTATTATGCTTTAGACTTGAGAAGGAAAGTTAAGTATGTGTGAAATGTGTATCTCTTATGGTCAGTTTGGGAAAAATTTGTGATTATGTGGGATTTGTTGAAGAGCATGAAGCTCTAGGTGTTATATAGAGTATGAATTGTTTTCCTTACAGGTATACAAGGTTATGTAAATTTGTGGATAGCTCTATTTACAGGGGAAGTGCTGCCGAAATTTCCCCAGGATTTTAGAGAACTCTAGTCAAATCTTAAGGAGAATTTAAGTGAAATTGAGTTGAGTCTAATGGTTTATGCAAGTAAAACTTGATTAGTATATTGGGGAATAATGAAGCATGTTAAGGTATTTTCTTTAAAAGGTTTGTAATTGTTAATGTAAAGGTTATAATACAAGTCCCAAGTGGGATTGGTTTAGGGTGAAATGAGTACTCGATCTTAGTTTGGAAGGAATCTTTAAGGACGTCCAATAATGACGTGATTTAATGGGTGCAATAAATCGCCAAATGAGTTGCGATGAGTTCAAAAATTGAACAAGAGCTTCTTTGGTTGCTTATAAGGGGTTAGCTTGGTTGAGACCCGAACCTTTCCACGTGTTCTGTTTCTTACATTTGCGATTAACAAGCTTTTTTTAAAAAAATTTGTTGAGACCCTTAAGGCTTTGCGTCTGCGTTTTACATATAATGTGGATGGACCACCATGGTGACCCTCTTCCAAACCCCTTCGCAATGTTCATGGAACCTACTACTAACGTTCAAGCTCGCCTCAAGGTTCTACCAGACGCTTCCGACGCCCATTATGCGGCTAATCCGCAATCAGAATAACGTGATGACGTGTGCCGAGCTCGTTGTTTGCCGGCCACCCTTCCCCACGAGAGCACGTGGGATGACATAAGAAGCCGCTATCGTCAGCTACTTCTTCGAGGAGGACCCGGACGACACACGTGGTGCCTCAATTACCTAGGGGCATGGAATCAAATTGCATTGGAAGCTATCATTGCCCCAGTTGCTCAATTTATGCGGCTACATGTGAGCGAGCTAGGACCTTTCCTTCAAGAGATATTGTCGTGGTATGCTCCTCCGACGCAGATTTAACCCCTCCGCACGTTTTCCCACCGCCAGCGGACGAGGTCCAATTACGTTCTACACCTCTTATTACGTACGGGTCGTTCGACATCTCCCGTACCCTCCTGACGACGCGGACCATCACCTTCGGGGCACGTAACTGTGAAAGAGAAAGATCCTGACATGGAACTAGACGAAGAGGAAGTAAACTAAGAGCCTAAGGGCACTGACGATTAGGAATAAGGGACCCTAGGGGGAGGGAAGAAGAAGGTTAACCCGGGGCCATCACTATAAGGATGAAACGCAAGAGAGTCCGCCGAGTAGGCCTTGGGTACCCAAAGGATAAATCGGAGAGGAATCCTAATTTTCCCGAACGATTATGAGTGACTGCGTTAGTATCATGCGTTAAGACTTTTAATCTTTATGTATTGTGAGAGCCTTGTAGGGTGATGAGTTGTACGCTATTGTAGGATCATGAGAAATTTATTTGGAGTATTCCTATTATCAGAACATGTATGTGGGCGTTATAATCTTATGAAGCAATGAGGACCCTATGGGAGTGCACTCGTCTAAAATTTAAGATTTCATAGAACAACTTATAGAGGGGAAATCGGTTTATTTGGCAAGGTCCTCAACATAACCCAGGAATAGTTACACACCGTGAGTCATCCCTAGATTCTATCCCTCTTAATCCACCACCATACCCTGACTCCTTTGGGTTTTAATTCAAAAAGTTACTCAGGCACATACCTTATCCGCCATTAAGACAGGCAAGCCAGCCTAGGGAAGAGAACTACGCTAATAAGGTAGCCAAGAGAAACCCGACCTCTTATGCGGGAAGTTCTGACCCTGCGATACTAGGAGAATGGTTTAGAGATTTGGAAAAGATATTTGAAGTAGTCGAGGTACTTGAAGATAAGAAGCTGACAATAGGGACCTTTTATTTGAAAGGAGAAGCTAATATTTGGGAGAAAACTATTAAGAGAAAGTATCAAGGGACAATCAAAGCTTGGTGTAGGTCTAGTAATGAACAACCATTGGGAGAACCAAATATATTCGTCATAGCCATTATACTCCAAGTTCATTGCTCGAATTCAACTAGGATTCCACACTCACATGGTACGTTTTCGTAGTAAAGTTCACCCCCTTCATCGCAATATTAAATCCAAGCTGCTCGTTTCCTATCATTGTTCATTTCCAAGAATCCTTATCAGATTCTATAGTTGTTATCGGTCCAGCATTTTAAGACATTCAATGACCTGTCTTTATTGATTTGTTATCCCTTCACGGTCAATTCCTTCATGACCACTACCTGCTTTTGAATGTTAATATCTCATTATCTTCTTAGGGATAGACTTCACTAGATTCATATGACCCTTTTATACGCTAGGATTTATCTTTTCCAAGTAATTGTCAAGTTCCACCATGAATCGACATCCTCTTTTCGAAGCTTAGTTTCAATAACGGTTATATCTTGTTCAGGATCAAAACTTATGCCCTGTCACTCCAGAAAGTTACTGCAAAATATTCATGCTTTCCAAACATTAATTGTCTTAACTCGAAAATCGGAAGTTTAATCCTGGCATCTTTCCTTTTCAAATCAAGCCCATTTCGAAGTATTTTCAAATTTCCTTGATTATGAAATCATTATAATCACCATCTTTATCAAGTATGCTATCTTTTGTTGATCCTCGTTTTCTTAATGGATATATATGTGGCGTTGGACTAAAGAATTCCTATACCCCTCCATGAAGCCTTAAGTCTATCAGTATGAACCTTTGCTTCGTCGTTAACTTCAAAATTCATGTTTATACCTCTTAACGATTGTATCTTCCTATTATCATGTTTTTCCCCCACGCCTGTGAATTCCTTTTATAGAAAATAGAGGTCAGGAGGAAAGTTTAATAAAGTAAGGAAAAGCGAAGTGCATATGTATTAGTTGTATGGAATTATCCAGATACTAGAGGTAAAATGGGAAGCGTAGAAAGACAATTGTTCAAGGAGAATACTAGGGACCTTCAAATCAAGACATTTTATGATGAAGTTGTTCACAAAGTCAAGAATAGTGAACGCTTGGAGAAAGATTAGCTCTTCTTTCAGAAGAATAACAGTCATATGGATACATCCGAGAGAGGAAACGTTCTTACCATATCATTTTCCCAAGAGAGAGTATTCAGATAATTAATAGAAGTAAACCCAGTGTGTTGGGACTGCTGAAGAAAGGTAATACCCATTGACAATGAATTGGCTTGGAAAGCGAGGTAGAAAAGAAAGGAAGTTTTATGAATAGCTGGCGTAGTGTTCTAGTCGCGATGATGACCGTAACCTTAAGATTAGATAAGATATCATGAAAATATACGGAAGGAATGAACCGGCTGTATACCCACGCTAGACACATGCCATAATCAAGTTTCAAGCGTGTATTGTAGAGAAGTCTATGCTTGGACTACCGAAAGTTGAACCAAGTCGTGATCAAGAACAAGTACCCCTTCCCAAGATTCGACCATCTGTCCGACCAACTCCAAGGGGGCGGGAGTGTTTTCTAAGATTGACCGGTGATCCGGATACCATCAGCTCAGAGTTAAGGTGGAAGATATCCCTAAGACTGCTTTTAGGACAAGATATGGGCACTACGAGTTTACAATAATGCCTGTTGGGCTTATGAATGCCTTAGCAGTGTTTATGGATTTAATGAATCGGGTGTTCAAACCTTATTTGGATAAGTTGTCGTGGTGTTATCGATGATATTCCAGAGTACTCGACGAGTCAAGAAGAGCATGAGAGCCATTTGAGGACGGTACTCCAGACATTAAGGGAGCAACAATTGTATACTAAATTCTCGAAATGTGAGTTTCGGCTTAACGAAATAGGACTTTTAGGTCATATACTGACCAGTGATGGGATCCGAATGGACCCTAGAAAAATATCCGCCGTTGAAGATTGGACAAAACCCACAGCGGTCACGGAAGTTCGAAGCTTTCTAAGAATGGCCGGATATTATAGGAGGTTCGTTCCAAACTTTTTCAAAATAGCCTCCCCTCAACCAACCTCCTCAAGAAGACGACCCGGTTTGAATGGACCGACAAATGTGAAGAAGTTATTCAATTACATAAGGAGAAGCTCACAACCGCTCCAGTTTTATCCGTTCTTGAGGACGGAAAGAAGTATATGGTGTATAGCGACGCGTCACATCAAATGTTGGGGTGCGTGCTGATGCAAAACGATAAGGTGATAGCTTATGCTTCACGGCAGCTCAAGTCGTATGAGAAAATTTATCCGACGCATAGTTTAGAGCTAGCGGCAGTAGTATGGACAAATTATTTGGGGTAATATCTAGCTTGATTATAGGGTTGAATGACTCCCTTAAGCCTCTTTCAGTTTCCAATTATTTATTTTCCTGGATCAGTTTCCTTAAATAGCCTTTGCACAATTCAAATCTCTGTCACTAAACCCATTCTAGTTCATTTCCATTACATGACCTGAATCATAGCCTCTTGATTCATGCTGTAAATCCCTTTCATATAAACCCTTCTCTTATGATAGTAAGCCCTACTTAATCATTACGTTTCCTTCGTTTAATCTCATACCAAGTATACCATTTCATATTGTTAGATAATGTGGTGTCCGCATCGCTCCTTTATCATTCGTTCATTACCATCCTTGCAAACTTATCACAATCGCCTCAACCACTCAATCCTCCATAATTCTAGTTACTTATTCAGATTGATTCTTTCATACTTAATTCCCATCTCTTTTAACGAATGTCAAATTCATTTCCTCATTTTTTTTAATCTTATTTATTCCATGATACTCTTGGCCTAACAGACCTTTTTCATCTCTTATTCTTAGTTACTATCAGCCCTAGTAGACTACCACCTTGAATGCAGAATTCATCCTTCATATCCTTACTTCCTTATAAATTAATCCAGCTCATCATTCTAGACAATTGCCTTGTCTCAAATAGTTTATCGGAACCTATCATTTGATCCACCCTTTGTGTATTGTTAATTAATCACGCTCGGCATAGATCCTAAAATTTCAAATCCTTATGTCCAATTTTTAAGTTTTCATCATTTGTACTACCCTTATTGATTAGTCATTACAATAAACCTTTGTCCATGTTTTCAACCCCAAAAGTAAACCTCTATACCTTTCTTAACTCGTTTAAGCTCACTATATCTTATTACTAATTCATTCCAAAAAGCCATAGTGCTCGTTGACGTTTTTTTTTTAACATCTCGTGCTGGTCAAAAATCCATGCGGCAGTTTTTTCCAGTTTTGTAGGTTATCCCCACTCCGCCAATCAATGCCAAAGCCTCCTTTCTAGATGTCAAATCTACCATTATCTTGAGATTTTGCAGTTATGTGGTTGCCTATCCCTATTCTATCTTTTATTTCTCTCCATTACATTATTCATCCCTTGCAATTTATCTATCTTTTGAAGAAAAGTTTTCTCCTTATCAATCATAAACCTCGCCCTAGTACGAACTAGGAAGTTAAGTGAGTCATGGGGAGTCTATGCTACATAGTAGTGGATACAAGGAAACATTAGGAGTATCCCTCAAGGTAGACACTTATAAGGTGCCCTGTTTTTGATACTTAAGAGCCTGTGTAAACAAACTGTTATCAATAGAATTTGTGGAAGTACCGTCAATTTCAAAGGTTTCTCCACAAGAGCGCAAAGCATGAGTTGTCCATACCCGACGCACATTAGCCGAAGATCTAACCTTCGAGCAGCAGCCGATTCAGATTCTAGATCAAAGAACCAAACGATTACGTTCAAAGGAAGTTCCTTTAGTCAAGGTGCTATGGGCAAATCAAGACACCTCAGAAGCTACATGGGAAACCGAGGAAAGCATGAAGAAACAATACCCTCACCTCTTTGGAGGTAAATCAACCACAATCGCTACCAACAGCAAGTTTCGGGGACGAAACTTTCTTTTAGGGGGAGGGTGTAACAACCCGCCCTAAAACTGTATTAATTAATGTACTAATTGTCGTAATTATCTAAATTACATTCTAATTTTTTTTTTCGATTTTGTTTAATTTATTTATGTAGCGGTGACAAGTCTCGAGCAGGAGATGGCAAAAGGGTGTCGAGTTATCGTTTTAAAAATCTTTGAGTTACTTAATTCACCCGTTAAGTTAAACTATTTCGGGTTTTATCGGTTACGTTATTTATTTGACCAAAAAGGGGTTTAATTATTTTTTACTCCTTAATATTTGTATTTCATTATCCAAACCTTAATTTATTTAGGTTGTACTCTTTTTATTTATTTACAAGTAATACTTATATTTTACATATTTAAATTCCTCTTTAATTTAAAGTTCCAATTTATCGTACCGATTCGTTATCGGTTAATTTTATTTAATACCAACTAATTATTTCAATCTAGTTTACTTACACTTATTTTATTTTATTACTTGATGTTTAAAATGTCATTAGACTCTAATTGTTATCCTAATTATATTAGTTGGGTTATATACTATGTTAGAAGGGGGTAGGGGGTTATTTTTACACTTCTAATTTTCAAACACCAAACCCACACTCTTCCTCCCTCTTCCCTCCTCCTCACTGACCGAGCCAGCCAGCCCCCCTCTGCTGCCCTTTTCCGGCCACCGGCGCCAGAATCCACCGCCAGCCAAGGTGGCCGCCGGCCACCTTCCCCTCTCTCTTGTGTTTTCATCAAATTCTTCCCCAAAGGTAATCTCTCAAACCCCCAATTCAAACCCAATTAAACCCTAATCTGAAAATCATGTTCTTTTCATGGTATTCTTGTAATTTCTATCTCTTTTATACTCTTTTAGCATGAGTTCAAAATTGTGGTTGCAATTGCTAAGTTAGGGTTTGAGTTTGAGTTGAATGCATGTGAGTTTGGGTGGTTCTTGAAGTGTTTTGGTTGAATTTATGTTAGATAATGATCCTTCTCTTTGTGCATGTGAGTTTGGTGAAGAGATGGTGAGTTTAGGGGCTGATTATAAGTTTTGATTATGCTAAGTGGGTGTTTTTATACTCTAGTGTTGTAAACTAGTGAGTTTTCATGAGAAGGTGCAAGTTTAATTGTTGTTTCAATTAGCATGTTGTAATCTATGGTTGCATGTGAAATTTGGGGCTGCATTTGAGTAATTGAGAGTGTTTACTTCTGGAAATATGATGAAAGTTAGCTAATTTGAGGTTTGGTTGTGAATTGGTATAATTTTGGAGCTTAAACAAACCCTAGAAGTGAGTTTAAGAGCATTAAGGTTCTGTTTGGGGAATCTGATTTTTACAGAAAGTTTAGAGTATGATTTTAGCCCAGATTTTTACTCCATATGATAGCCCAAGGTATTAGCTAACTATAGGCTTTGGAATTTCGAATTTCCAACATGTATAGACCGAGTTATGGCCAAAACCGTGACGACACGAATTTAATTACGTTTTCTGAGTCAGTGACTTGAGAGCAGATTTTCGTCCACTTGGAGACTTTATTAGTTTCTGGGGTAAACATGAAAGTTTTAGACCACGTTGCAAGCTTTCCGGAAAGGTATGGTTTGTAGACATCCGATATCGGGAGTGAGAGTTATAAAGTCGCGAAGAAGGGTTGTCCATATACGTTCTGCCCAGAAATTTTAGTAAGAAATTGAGGTTTAGTGATTCAATGTCAATCTTCTAAGGGATTCTTTTTATTGGAGACTCTTTGGTCAATATTAGGACATCCAAGAAATGTTTCCTAAGTTGAGAATGCTATCTTTTAAAGGTTAAGGTTGTTTATCAAAGTTATAATTATTTTGGTCAAGATTTAAGGTTAATCGAGCTAAGGTTGAGTTGCGAACTACATCAATAGCACAAAAGCTCTTGAGGTCTAATGATCCTAAGTTTTAGTCTTTCACCAATTCTTAAATCCAATTCATCCTTCGAACGCTTTCAAAGCTCATCAATCTATCTCCATAAGTTTTCTTCGTCGCTTAGCGGCATATTATTTTAAACCAAAGCACTCCGTAATTCTTATTCTAGCTCTTCAATTCCTTAATTTCTATTCTCCATTAACATAATTACTTTAAGCCTTTTCGCATATTAAGTTACCTTTCGTTCTTGTTCAAGCTCTCGTTCTTGTTCAAGCTTTCGTTCTTGTTCAAGCCTCTTTATGAGTCCCTATCAAGAAATCAAACCGAGGGGTTTTAATTTCCAATTTCCAGTTTCAGCTTCTGTCCGGGCTATTTTTCAGGCCCTTACCTTCATTTTTAGAACTCGGTCATGCTGACAAAGTTGTAGATCATGATTTTCCCTATTACGAGAAGTACTCGTTTGCTGAATTCCGAGTTTTCTAACCCGAGTTATGCTAAAAACTTTATTTCTTAAAAACCTGAAATTTTCCGTTTTAAATTATTTCATTCTTAGTTCTTATTTATTTTAGCATTTGAAACTCACTAAGAACCTTATTCGGTTCGCCATTTTATACTTTTCTTATCTTAGTTCCCAAGCCGCCCAAGTCATCCCAAAGCCAAGACGCACCGCCTAACATCGCATCGTTTCAAGGTACGCAAATTGTTCAACTTTTACTATTCAAGCACGTTTCGATGCTTTCATTCAATTTATATCATACTATATGTTATACGACATTATTTTCAAAGGTGGTCCCGCCTTAATAGTATCATGTTAGCTAGTCGTGTAGTCCTAGTCTTTATTCTTCTATAGGGTGCTCCTGATCAGAGTACCGACACTGCCAGATGATCAGATGCAAGCGATCACCCTCCCAAACTCCAGATCGGTTTGGGGCGTGCGCGTGTTAGGTGCTTTGCACTAGATCGTAAAGGATACCACTCTACTTTCATATATATATATATATATACCATGTTCACTTTTATATGCTTACATCTCTGTCAAATTCACTTTAATGTTTATTTAGCCCCTTTCCCGTTTTCAAAATGAATTTAAATGCCGGCACTGAAAACCGTTTTCGAACGGTTTGACGTGTTGGAGGTTTGTAATCTTGAGTGTTTCCCCACTCACTTTTGCGCCTGTTTTAAATGTTTTGTTTTAGGAGGTTCGAGCTCCCAAGGCAAGGGTAAATTCAGTCAGAAGTGATCTGATCCGAGCAAGGTAGACTCTAAGGTCTTTCGCGAATAGGAAAGGGCATTCAGGAGTTTGAAGAAGATGTGGAATCTTTCTAATGTTATGTTTGTGTATCTAGTCAAGTGTTGTATAAGTTGTATTATAAGTTGGTTTATGTTGGAGTTAAGTGATCTTTTCCTTGTGGTTTTGAAGTCTTTTTTTGGTAGTGGTGTTGCCTTGTCCCGAGTGAGGACGACGGTAATACTCCAGCTTAAGTGTTCCGCTGCGCTGATCACAGGTTTGGGATCGTTAATAGTGATGTTAATATCGTGGTGAAAAGTTGGGGTGTTACACTGGCAGTACATGAAAATCTCGCTATGCATCTTATGGATGTCGTTATTGCTTATCTATATGGGAAACTTGAGAATGACATTTACATGAAACTCCCTGAAGGATTTCAATTGCCTGAAGCACATAATAAGAGCCCGCAAGATCTTTACTCAATCAAGCTGAATAGATCTCTATATGGGTTAAAGCAATCCGGGCGCATGTGGTATAATCGCCTCAACAAGTATTTGTTGAAAGAAGGATATATAAATAATCCTGTTTGCCCATGCATTTTTATAAAGAGATCCGGATCCAAATTCGTTATAATCGCTGTTTATGTTGACGATTTAAACATGATTGGAACTCTAGGAGAGATCCGAAAAGCAGCAGATTACTTAAAGAGAGAATTTGAAATGAAAGATCTCGGTAAAACCAAGTTTTGTCTTGGTTTACAAGTTGAACATCTTGAGAATGGAGTCTTTGTGCATTAGTCAGCTTATGTAGCAAAGATACTAAAACGATTCTACATGGACAATGCACATCTTTTAAGCACTCCAATGGTGGTAAGATCACTTGATGTAAAAAAGGACCCTTTTAGACCCCCAAAAGATGGTGAAGAACTCCTCGGTCCTGAAGTACCGTATTTAAGTGCTATTGGAGCACTAATGTACCTTGCTAGTCATACACGACCAGATATTTCATTTTCTGTGAATTTGCTAGCAAGATTTAGCTCATGTCCAACACGACGGCATTGGAATGGAGTTAAACATATTTTTCGATACCTTCGAGGTACGATGGATATGGGTCTATTTTATCCTCACAAAGTAAATGAAGTTTTGACTGGCTATGCTGATGTCGGATACTTATTTGATCCCCATAATGCCCGATCACAAACTGGGTATGTTTTTACTAGTGGTGGAACCACAATTTCATGGCGTTATAATGAAACAGACCCTAACAGCTACCTCATCCAATCATGCTGAAATTTTGGCAATTCAACACATACAGGGATCTTGTGGTTTATCTTCAGGTAAAGATATTCCAACAACCTTATACGAGGATAATGCTGCTTGTGTAGCACAATTGAAAGCAGGATACATTAAAGGTGATAGAACAAAACATTCTCACCGAAGTTCTTTTTCACTCATGATCTACAAAAGAAAAGTGAGATTGATGTTAAGCAAATCCATTCTAGTGAGAATTTAGCGAATTTATTTACTAAGTCTCTTCCGACTGCAATTTTTGAGAAGTTAGTCAGAAAAATAGGGTTGCGTTGTCTCCGAGATGTTTGCTGATACTCATATCAGGGGGAGTTTATACGCGTTGTACTCTTTTTTCCTTATTCAAGGTTTTGTCCCATTGGGTTTTCCTTGGAAAGGTTTTTAATGAGGCAACATATGGTGACGTATCAAGAATTATGTACTCTTTTTCCTTCACTAGGGTTTTTTCCCAATGGATTTTTCCTAGTAAGGTTTTAACGAGGCATATTCTTTTGAAAAATTGATATTCAATGGGGAGTGTTATGAAATATTTTTATGAATATCATTTTTCATGTGTTAACTAGTTTATATTTTGGAATCCAATGTTTGTAGCTTGGGATTCAATTAGGGATGGCAATGGGGCGGGCAATCCCTGAACCCGTCGGGGCCCCGCCCCGCTCTAGGGAAAAATCCCCACTCCCATTGGGGATGGGGATGGGGACGGGGATGATGACGATTTTCCAAAATCCGCTTGGGGACGGGGCGGGGATGGGAACAAAATTTTCCCATCCCTGTCCCCATTTTCCCCGCCGGGGTGAATTCCCCGTCCCCATCCCCGAATTCCCATCCCCGAAAATGTTAAAATTACCAAATAACCTTTATTCAAATTTAATATATATATTAATGGGAATGACAAAGTAGTAATTTTAAAATTTATTCTCACTTGTTGATGTATTATTGTTTGATTTTGATGTATTATTACTTGAGCAAGTTAAATACGTTGTATTTTGAACATGTTAAAAATCGGGTTCGATTAAAAACCGGATCCGATTAAAATTTAGTTTAATTTAGGATAGTTTTAAAAAATCCCCGTTGGATCCCCGTTGGTGATGGGGAATCCGCGGGGAAGGGGATGAGGCAAGAATCATTCCCCGAAGCGGGGATGGGGACAGGGATGGGGATGAGTTTTGGGAGCGGGGATGGGGACGGGGGTATACTCCCCCAGCCCCGATCCGCCCCGTTGTCATCCCTAGATCCAATGCTTGTTATCTCCCTATAAACACCCATGTATTATGATCAATAAACACACCCCATATATCTCTCATATATTCCTATCAATCTTCTTCTTAAACTCTTCTCTCAATCTATTCTCTTAATTATTGAAATTATAATTATAACAAGATTGTATTTAAAAACCTTCCTATTTTTATTTTACAACTAAACATCAAAAAATTTAATAAACTCAAATACAATTGCAAAAAATGGCTGGGTGGTGGCACATATTTGAAAACTGGCTGAAGGGTCACCACTTTTTCTAATGCACTCGCGGGTGGTGGCAAATATACTCCCTCTGTTCCATATTAATTGTCATAATTTTGGCTTTCACGGTCTCCAATGTCACTCTTTAATTGGTAATTTCTTAGATAATATGTTATTTGACAATTGTAATATTATACTTTTATGATAATGTTTTTCATTTCAAATCTAATAGTGGTGATTTTATACCAGTCATTATATATATTTAAAAAATTTTAAAATTTAACTATGTGCTTGTTTGGCCTAGCTTTTGATACTGTTTTTGGAGTTAAAAAACATAAACTAGACCAAACAGTGTTTTTTTAGAAACTAATAATTGTTTTCCCAAAACAGTTTTGGCAAAAAGTAGCTCCAAAAGCAGAAGCGGTAAATTGCTGCTTGTGCTTCTTAAAACCTAATCGCTACTCAATCTATGAGTTTCTTTAATGATTAGTTTCCATAATTTCACATAAATATTCTGATTTTATAAAGATAACATTTAAATATTTAAATATTGTGTTAGAACCTTTAATATTATGTTGGACATTTTTATTATCTAATTCCTTTACAAATTTTTGATATATAAATATTTAATTTAAAGAATTGTATAGTTAAGTAATACCATATATAGTTATAATAATAATAATTATAACTAAACTGTAACTATACGATTATAATTATAATTATTGTTCAATTAAAATATGATAATGTGTTTAAAAATTAATAAAAAGAGAAAAATGTAAATAATCATATGATAATTTTACTCCAAAAAAACACATGATAATCTTTAAAAATTAGGCTAAACAATCAAATTTAGTAAAAGCACTATATCATAAGTTAGACCAAACACTTTAACTTAGCAAAATCACTTATGTCAAAAACTAGGTCAAACACTTCAATACCTTTTCAAAAATAGTTTTTATAAAAATTGTTTGTAAGAAGCTAAAACACTTTTTAAAAAATTAAGCCAAACAGACACTATATAATTTCTAGAAAGACAACTAATATGAAGCGCGAGGAGTAAGGCGTACTACTACCTCCATCCCAAAATATTTTTCATTTGACTAAATTTTAACCGTTAATTACTCACAATTATAATGAGTTAAAATATGAAATTACCACCGTTAGATAATTTAATAAAAATTACAATAATGTGAATTTCATATTGTAACTCATTATAATTTGTGAGTAATTAAAAATTAAAAATTAACCAAAATACAAACATTTTGGAGCGGAGTTAATATTAACTTGAGATCATTTGCTTGTCAAATCACTTAATAAAAAAATGAACTTTTACTTTATGCTTCGACATCGATGACGCAAATACTGCAATCCTATTGGTCGATCACTCGTGGAGCTACCACGCCTTGCCACGTGTTCTGGACCGCTTTAAACTTTCTTCGCTATTCTTGTTCTTGACAACCGCGCGAAATATACTCCTTCTCTATCCCCCCGCCCTTTCTCCCAACTCCAATCCCCAATTTTCCTTTTCTGTTTGCAGTTAATCCAACTTTTCACCTCTTCTATCTCTTCGCAAGAACAATTTGAAGAAATTTCCCATCGAATTAGGTCAAAAGAAGAGCGGAATTGCAGAGACCACGAATTGAGAGGTTCAAGTAGAGGTCTCCCATGGCGAACATGGGTTCTTATTCGAAATTCGCCGCCATTGTATTGGTCTCGTCGATCGTATTCGTTGCAGCAACAAAGAAGCCGATTGACCCTTATAAGGTATGATTCTTTTCGTATTTTCGCAGTTTTGGAGATTGTTTATGGTTAATTTGGGGCTGGGACGAACTTGAATTTCTGGGAGTGCTTCATCTTCGTCTTTTGTGTTTTGGAAATTGTTTGATTGTTAGGTTAATGTGAATGTGATTCTCTGTTTGGAAACAGAATAGAGTGTTTTCGTGTTACATGGTGTCCAAAACTGTCGTTGTTCCAAGTGGGAAGAAGCAATCCAAAAGAGAATATGAATTCAAATGCTTCCACCAACCAGAGTTGATCAATTTTTAGATGCTACACTTTAGAGTACCTACCTACGTCTTCCAATGAAATTCATCGTAAATTTATCAATATTATTGCAAAATTCAATGATGTTTTTGAAAGTTATTAACTTTTTACACAAATTTATCATGTAAAAGTTGATCTATTTTAATGCTTGTAGTGGACCTAGGTAGGTTTTTGAAAATGTACATATAATTTGCGAGAGTTGATTGGGATTGAATGTTTCATCGTTCAATAGGTTGTATAAAAGTGTTTGGACCGCCCCAAATTAACGTGAAAAATTTACCATACATGAACAACTTTCATTTGCTTCTGATCATTTCATATCATACTCTACACTCTACAGGTTTATGGCAAAGTGTTCATAGTCTATTTGTAAATTTAAAGTACTGGAGAATGAGCTATCATTATTTCTGCTATGCATGTAACATATTGTGTCATTTGCTGATGAAAGAATTGTTCTTGCAGATTCTGGGTGTTGACCGGAATGCTAGTCAACGTGATATTCAGAAGGCTTTCCACAAGTATACTTTCTAATTTTTCCCCTAATCACTGCTTATAATCATATTCAGTTGTTGTGATAGCAATACATCACCTTTTGGTGCTTTTTTTTTTTTTGTGAATTTTCTACAATCTTTGTTGTTTCGGAGGGTATGTAGAAATTTAGAAACCGTGTAAAGGAAGGTTGGATAGTTTAGGTAGAAGTAATGGGGTTTTTTTTAGGAGTAGGAAAGCTTAGGTATATTTAGGTAAAAACAAGTAAAATTTGGTAAGATAGGTATAGTCAGGTTGTGGGTAATTTTCGGCGGGAAAGAACCAAGCATAATTGATGAAAGTTGAAGCAAATGTGAACTGTTTCCATACTCTGTTCCTGTTGACTTGTTCTATGTCACTCTTTTTTAGCTCTTGTTAGTGTGCTATGTATGAAATGACAATGCTTGTAGTTGCTTGGCATATCTTGACTTGTGACTTGTGCGACCTTTAGAAGCTACATTAGACATAGAAACATTTTGGAATTGACAGTATGGAGTACAGATTTCTAGATGGATTTTTTTCCCCGAAATGTTCATATATCTTTTTAGAGTCAATCTTGATTTGGATTTACTAGAGTTGGATGTGCAAGGTGATCATATTATTGTCAATTTCAATGTTTCTACATCTTGATTTGGATTTACTAAAGTTGGAAATTCCAAACAATTTTTCTATAGATTTAGCAGAAAGTTTTTATAATTTGAATCCAATGCTATTATCCCAGTCATACATACGTCCCCTAAATCTATATCAGATCCCAATCTTAATAGGCTTTGATTATATGTTCCGTCTGGGATGTTCAATGTCTTTTCCCAGCTCATGGAATGTTTGTTGTTGCATTCGTAGTGTTCTTGAATTCAGGGTCGCTCATTTCGAATAGAATCAGCTCTATTCTCAATTGTTCCTCTTTCTTTAAAATTTTCAGGCTTTCTTTACAGTATCACCCAGACAAGAATAAGAACAAGGGTGCACAGCAGAAGTTTGAGGAGATCAATAATGGTAATTTGTGGTGATTGTGAACCACCCCCCCCCCCAAACAAAAAAAAAAAAAAAAGAAAAGGAGTATGTCATCTCATTTTTCTTTCTTTGCAATGCAGCATATGATATTTTATCCGACGAACAAAAACGGAAAAATTATGATCTATATGGAGATGAGAGTGGTGGCCCTTCCTTTGGCGGTGGAGGTGCAGGGGACGGATACTCCTACTTCACAGGTGGCAGGCAAGGACAGAGCCATTTCTCGTTTAGGCCGGATGGATTCCAGAATATGGGTGGGCAAGGATCCAATTCTTTCTCCTTTTCCTTTGGTGGGCCCGGTGGTGGAGGCAACCCTTTTGGTTTTGGCCTCGATGATATGTTTTCAAACTTGTTTGGAGGCGGCATGGGTGGTGGTGGGTCCGGCTTTGGAGGCTCTTTTGGGTCCCAATTTGGCGGTTCTCGTGCTAAGGCTGGTTCACAATCTGGGTTCAAGAGTCCTCCCAAGATGATGGTTCACTCTGTAAATTCTCAAGTGTTTGAAAAAGAAATCAATAATATGGGAATGACTTGGCTTTTATTATCTTTTACGTCGACAATGTCTATCAAGCAATATGAATCAATCTTGGAGGAGATTGCCAGCTCACTTAAGGGAGCACTCAAAGTATGTTTTTATCTTCCAGTTGTATGCTTTAGCAGTTTTCCCTTCTGGTTTTCAAAATGGTTGCTTTTTTGGTATTTCAACAGGCCTTTTCATGTACATCGGAATTTCATGCACTTCCATGCGTGAATAGAATAATGCCTACATTTGAATCCCCTCAGACCTTACGTCAGTGGGACTATGCTGGGGTTTGTTGTTGTAGTTGTATGCTAATATGCCGCTGTGGTACTCTGATTCAAAGATAACTGTATAATTTTGACGCCTGCTTTATTTTTTCAGGTGGGTAAAGTAAACTGTGAGACCGAGGTGTCATTCTGTAAGGACCATGGAATATATCCCCGCAACACACCGAGGCTATTTATTTATTCCTACACTACGACCGACGGTGGTTCTTTTGAGGAGTATAATGATGATTGGGATACCAAAACTTTGAAAAGTTTCTGTCAAGAACATTTGCCAAGGTATTCCAAGCGTGTGAGCCTGGAGAACTTTGATCCCTCACTTGTTGCCGGGGAAAGGTTGCCTCGAGTTTTGCTTCTATCAACTAAAAAGGATACCCCGGTTATTTGGCGTGTTCTTAGTGGATTGTACCCCAAGCGGTTTATCTTCTTCGATGCACAGGTATGCCATGTTTGGTTTGTAGCCTCCCCCTTCCTTTGAAAGTAAATGGAGACAGGGATAGAGGAAAGACGAATGCCAAGTAGAAAACAGAAGAAACTAAAACAGATGTTCCATGAGAAAGTAGGGATGATCTACAACTGTATGATAGAGCAGGTTATATACTTGCTGATTTCAGCTACACACTTTGTCGAGGTTTTACTCCTTTTCCGAATATTTAAGCTGATAAACCCCATTTTCCATCATAGATATACTTGATTAGTATACCAAAACAAATACTCTGAAATCTTGCCTCAGGGTGACATATGGAGGGGTTTGGTGTAACTGCCTTACCTCTAGATTTTGCTATTTAGAGAGATTGGTTCAAGTTGACCCTAGACTTAAAAGTTGATCGCTACCTATTACATGGAGAAGAAGCAAAGGAAGTTTAATAAGGCATTTTACCGTAGTCTGTTACAATCTAAGTCGAAAAGTAATCTTTTTCAACTAGCCAGATTATGGACATAATATATTTGGTTAGTATTTAGTATGTCCATCTAAATTGAAATTTTTGGAACACTGAACAATTCATTTGAGGTAGTATCAGTGCATTTTACTTCCTTAGATGACAGGGAAATGGCAACTAATGCCAGGCAATGGCAACTAATGTCAGATTTTGATATTTGATCAATTTTGCAGGTTCACGATGCTTCTGATCCAAATGTGAAAAACTTGGGCGTTGATGCACTTCCAGCTATAGTAGGCTGGCTGTCGAATGGAGAGAAGCAGATTCTGAAAGCCGGGATATTTGTAAAAGATTTGGAGTCTGCTATTCAGGATCTTAGTCTCTTGCTCAAAAATTTTGAGAAGAAGAACAAGAAGGTTGCACCGAGTCAGAGAAAGTCGGAAAGCGAATCATCTAGTAAACAAATACCACATTTGACAGCATCAAATTTCGATGCCCTTTGTGGAGAGGAAGTTCCTGTTTGCTTAATAGGTGCCTTCAGATCGTCAAAGGCAAGAGACAAGCTCGAGTCCATTCTATTGATGGTACGTAGTTTCTTCTTTTAGTAACTAAACTTAAATACCATAAAAATATGGCATATAGTTTCAAAGCTGAAAATTGACCACAATTCATTTTGTAGTAATGGAAGTCTATGTTTGGGATATCTGTCTGACAATGCTGATCAAGTTTTATGCCTGGCTTATTTTCATCCACTTCAAAATTGACCAAAACCAAACCTAATCAGCTTGAGTACCCTGATTAATCCAATAATCCCTAATCAATATTGATGGCTTTTCCACTAGTGAACTGGAACAAATGAAGACAGTAAAGTATAAGAACTGATCCCTGGATAACTTGGCCTGAACATTTTCGAACCGAAATGATTAAACTGTGACACCTTTGTTGGTTCACTTGTGTGGAAGCCAAGTAATCAGGCATTCTGTGGTGTCACTATGTCACAAAAACTCATGTAGTCATGTTCAACTGGTAGTCAGATGGCGCTGATCTCATGTTGACAACCCTTGTATGTTAACGATTGCGTTGTCCTTTGTTCAGGTTTCTCAGAAATCCTTATCGAGGAAACCGAACTCATCATTTGACTCCAAGGATTCCATCTCTTACACATTGTTAGATGCCACAAAGCAACAGTCCTTCCTAAACGCGTTTGATAAGTCCGGGTTCAGATTCTCGGACAACTTCTTAGTAGCCTACAAACCTCGGAGGGGGAAGTTTGCTGCATTCACTGGAGATTTGTCTGTCGAGGAAGCAGAGATGTTCATTGGCTCAGTTCTCAGCGGTGACATACAGTTCAGCAAGACCAGGCAAAAACCGACGATGAAATAGTCAACTTATGGGTACTTTTATGGCGAGATTACGAAAAAGATTTGGTCACTAATCACTATCAATGTACATAGAAGATAGGGTGGAACTCGGGCTCTCTTTTGCTGAATACAATGGCGAACAAAAATGTTCGATTAGAGAATAGGTGCAGAATTTTGCGGGTTAGGGAAAGAAATGTATATTAGCAAACGATTCATATGCACATCTCATTTTGGGGGAGCATGTAACTTGTGATTGAAGATTGTAAGGTGACAAGTATTTATGATAGCAGCAAGAAAGGATTGTTAAAATATTGTCTCTAAGTTATGGGCTCGTTTTTACGGTTGTAAATTGCCAACTGGACATTTAAGATTAAACTTGACACATGTATGGTTATTGAGCATTGTTTGGATTCATAGTTTCATTTCGTCTCTTTTCTGATGGTTGCTGTGCATTCTTGTTTCATTTCACTGCTTCCACATTCAAAAATAATAATACAAATCATACAAAAAAATTTCACGGCATCATCAAAAGTATTACTCTGTGTTATGGGAGTAAGAGACGTGTTTTTGTGAGATATAAATATAACTTTTCTACTCAATATGGATTTTAGATATGGGATAGAGATGGTTATAAAAAAATCCAACAACAAATGGCAGTGAATAAGGCATATAACTCCACCAAAAGAACAATTGGACATATAACTTGTTTGATTATTTAGTATTTAATTATTCACTTTTTTTAATAAACTAACATTAAAATTAAATAAAAAGAAACTTACGGTAGGTTTTCACTTTATTTCTCCTTTTCCTTAAATTTCAACCAACTGTACTTTAAAACTTGTTCACGACAAGGACATAAGGTGAACTTTTGGGTCTAATAGTGTGGAAATTTGAGAGATATTTGTAAGATAAATTGAGCATTGGAAAAATAAATAAAAACAATGAGAAGCATTCGTCGGACACTAATGGTCCATTTTTGTCGGTGTTCTGAAGTTATATGCAACTTTGTTACAAAACTTTTTATCCTATTAGACTTCAAATAGTTAGGAAAAAAAGAAACTCACTTTCCTTCATCCCTTCCCAAATTTTCGTTAGTGCTCTTATGTAATATTTGTGATGAATAAATAATATCATCCCTTCACCATAAAGAGAGAGTTAAATTTTGATTAGCATTTCATTTTTAATTTGTTTAAAGAAAAGAACTCTACTTAATTAAACAATTAAAAAAAACTCTCATAGTTTTCAATATAGTTTAAAAGTTTTAATTAGGAAAGTTAGATGATATCATTACTCAATAGTAGGGTCCAAGAGCAAAATCAAAACATGTCACTGCATTCCACCATACTACTAGACTAGACCCATGCAATCTGATCTATTGTGTCCCTCTTACTTACAACACAGGTTGATGGGTAATATAAATCGAAGCTAGTAGAAATTCGGGCCGGGTTTAAATTTGATTCCTATTAAAGTTCGAATAAATAATTGATGTTCCCGCCATATTCTTTTTTGGATCAGACAGTTTGGATGTTATTAAATTTAGGTTAAAATTGGGTCCAGATATAGAAAAAAGAAAAATATAGTGTCCAAATATTCAATCAATGTTAAAATCAGGTTCACGAAACTAAATTTTCTGTTCTGAACTGAATAAATTCAGACATCGGTGGAATAAAATTTTGTGAATAATATAAGTATGTCAATCTCGCATTCACTTAATTTCTATCCTAGAATTGTCTCCTTTTTCTCGGGCACCATTCCAAAAAAAAGAATACAAATGCAAATCAAAATAGAAACTTCAAAAACCAACACCACCCCTCATTTCTCTCTATACCACTAAACAACACTCCCCTACAAATCCATTCTCAAAACAAAAACAAACCCCCTACAATTATAAATAAAATCCCTCCCTTAATCACTTCCAAAACTTACTTAATCCCCCCACCAAAAAAAACCCAAAAAAAAGTAAAAATTCCCATTCCCCTCCATTAACCCTCGACATGAGCACCGACCTCTGCTCCACCGGGAACAGCGCCGTCGCGACCCTTCAGTCGACGGCGGGGCCGGCGGGCCCCGAGGCAACCTTGGGCCGCCACGTGGCTCGCCGGCTGGTCCAGGTTGGCGTGACCGACGTGTTCACGGTCCCCGGTGACTTCAACCTGACGCTCCTCGACCACCTCATCGCGGAGCCGAAGCTGACCAATGTTGGCTGCTGCAACGAGCTCAACGCCGGGTACGCTGCCGACGGCTACGCGCGGACTCGGGGAGTCGGCGCATGCGTCGTCACGTTCACCATCGGTGGCCTCAGCGTCCTCAACGCCATAGCCGGCGCGTACAGCGAGAACCTCCCCGTGATCTGTATTGTCGGGGGTCCGAACTTGAATGATTATGGGACAAACCGGATCTTGCACCATACTATCGGGTTGTCGGACTTTAGCCAGGAGTTTCAGTGTTTCAGGGCTCTCACATGCTTTCAGGTATCATATCTGGGGACCGATGCGTCAATTTTTTACCCGACTCGATAATCTAACTTAAACACAACTGAGAATTATGGGCTTCTAACGCAACTTTGTCCACCCATACTTGAAATAAAATGAACAGGAAACATGTGAATTAGTGTACCAGACTCGACCTGCTTGTTTGACTCAACAATTTTTATCATGGACTGTCACGTGCTTTCATGTATAGTGTTTTAGGATCGACTTGTCAATACCCGATAATCCATTTGAATTCATTTGGAAATTATGGGTCTCTAACACGATTTTCTCAACCTGTGTCCAAAATATACTGAATTTAGAAAACTCGCAAATTAGTGCGTCAAGCTCAATTGGTTTGTTCGACAGGAAAAATTTGTTTAAGATCACTTCTATAGTTTTATTGGAAATTTTTTGTCGAGATTATTGACAATTGAACTACAACTGTATTTTTAACCAGAGCTCTCAAAAAACCGCCTGACCCTAACCCTTGGTTTAGTCCGACTCGGAGAATATCGGGTATGATCAAAAAAATTTCGTCCAAGTTTTCACTTCGACTAAAAGTTTGGATACAATATGTTTAATTTTTCTATTGATCGAACCCAATATGGATCCTGATTTAGATATGCCCAGATTTTAAACCCATAAATAATTGAAAATGATGGGTATCGGACATCAACTTTCATTCAATGTCCGACTTATCCGGATCCGAGATGACACGGACCCGAATTGTTTATTGTTGTAATTTCAACCATATATTATTTTTCTAATCTATTAAATATATTAAAACAAAACCCAAATCAATATGGTGTTGCCATGTGTCACTCACTAATATAAAGTTATTTTAAAAATAAAATTTTATTCAAGTCATTAAATGTTACTTTGACTAATCAACAAAACTAACAAAACAACACAAAAAAAATCAAAAATTAGTAAACTAGCCCATCAATATATTTTCTAAAAGAAAACCTTATCTACCTTGAAATATTATCCAAATATTGGTAACTCTTCTTTTCCATAATGTGAAGTACAATGGCAATAGAGGCAAAAAATTATAAAAAGATAACATTATAGTTAAAGTTATACTTATTGCAATCTATAGAAAACAACATCACATTGAATCGAACAATGCATAAGAAAATGGAATCAAACTTGCAAAAAAATACAAAAATGACAAATAAGACAAATTAATCAGTGCAGCACACGGGTACAAACACTATTATGTGTTCAAAACAAAATTATAACACATATTTCTTGATTTTTTTTTATCATATTAATAATAATACTTAATTCACTAAATTGAAAAATAAATTATTTAACAAATATTTTCTAATATATCTATATATACGAAAAATAAATATTTCAATTTCGATTAGCTTAACGGACATATTCTTATCAAAAAAATTTAATACATAAGTCTCAATAATTCGATAATTGATAATCTTACCGTGTATCGCACGGGATATATAGCGCTAGTTTAAATTAAAACATTTATAATAACCTATCATCGCAAGGGAATTGGATATTAAACTACAAGCCCAATTCGACTATATTTTAAGTTAAAATATTTACAACATCTCTCACTGCAAAAAGATAATTGTATTCTTTATACATGCCTAACAAATTAGACTAGTTAATTAAAAACAATTTTTTTCAAAGGAAAAATGCAGGAAAAGGTTATGATCATAATCAGTTAGTTATGAACTGACAAATACACCACCCATATTTTTCCAAATTCAAAACACATGACACATCCAACACATATGTACCCCAACTCATTATACACCCAATTCATATTTAGGCTTTGTTCTTTTGCGTGGTACCATGCTTTATCTATCATAATTTATCACATTAACCACAAATCATAACATATTACCAAATCATACCACACATTACCATAACAACATAATTTTTTCTCTCATCACTTTTCTCATCACTTTTCACTTTTCTCTTACCTTGCATACCATACCAATCATTCTTAATACAATAACACATCATAACATTACTACATTTTATCCACCACAGAAAAGAACATGATCTTAACTTATACGCCCCAATTCACAGATGCATCACCTCATCATTTCATTTTATTTTTTTTGTTTTGGTACCGTTTTTGTCAAACTATTTAAATAGAGTTGGCCAAATTTTGCTCGATCCTAAATACCCAAATTGTCCAACCTGTAACAAATTAGGTCTGGACATAGATTTTTCATCCGAATTTTAATATTGACCGAATATTCAGACATAAAATTTTCTCTTTTTCTGTTGCCGGAACCCAGTTTCGACCCGAATTTACCATATTTCGAATTGTCCAACCCGAAATAAAACCTGGTCTGGACATAAATTCATCGTCCAAATTTTGACATTGACCGGATATATTTGAGTCGTATTTACCCGAACCCAAATTTTTGCCACCGCTAATTGAAAGTGCATGGTGTGTGGAATTGTTTTGGTTGTTGATTATTAGGCGGTGGTGAACAATCTGGACGAAGCGCATGAACTGATAGATAAGGCAATATCGACGGCATTGAAGGAGAGTAAGCCGGTGTACAGAGTGCTTGGATAAAAATGCCACTATACTCTTGCAAAATTGCAAATTTGCCACCCGCCAAAAACATGTTATGAAACTGCCACTAAACTCACATAACCGGGACAATTATGCCACTTTTACCGGTTTCCAACCTGTTTCAACCGGTAACTGATTGTTTAAGGTCTAATTAACTACCCCTCCCAATTTAATTTTTTTACCTACCCTAATTAAACTACCTACCCCTATTTACCGTCTATAATTACCCCTTTCTCTGACTCTTCCATCTTCATCTTCTTCGTCTCTCTTCTTCTCCAGTTCATCTTCATCTCCAGTTCTTCTTCTCCTCCACCTAATAACAACCAAGAAAGCATGACAAACCAAAAGAGGAAGGCCAATTAAACACAAACCCACAAAATGACACAAATGGCACATACAAAACAAAGAAGATCACCGCCTAATCCCATCTCTGAAAACCCTAATTTCGCACCAACATCCAACAATCCCTAGGAGAAGTACCAACCCCAAAACAGAAAGGTTCAACCTTTCAAACCCAAACTTTCACATCCCCAAGAAATCAAGAAATAGCACATACCGTAAGAGAAATTTGGTTCAAAAGAGGGGAAAACGTTCGGATCAATAAAGAACCAAGACCTGCGAAAGAAAAGCTCCAATTTTTCTTGATTTTCTTGAAGGGGTTTTTGCCAAAGGACTCCTTCTCACACTTGAAAGATACCCTCTTCCAAGCTTAAACTAACCCAAAACCTCCTTGATTCTCGCACATAGTATACCCATCTTACTTTTCGCAAAGTTTGATTCTTTACGCCGGAAAAGGGATGCTTTGCTACCTGCATTCTTATAATCAGGAAGCTGTGAGTGAATCTGACTGATGGTGGTGATGGATTTTGCTGTTCTTGATAGTATTATCAGTCGATTGCTTGATGTCAAGGGGAAGCCTGGAAAGCAGGTTCAGCTTTCTTGATTCTGCTGTTCTTTCTCTCTCTTACCTTGTTCAATCCTCACTCTCTCATTCTCTCTCTACCTATCCTTTTCTCCACCTTCTTTTTTAATTGGAATCGAAGACTACAAAAGCAAACCCAAATTGGATTTGGATGGGTCGATTGAGAGAAATCAGGCGAGGGGAAGCAAGCAGCTGCTGGGTTTTTTTTTTCAAATGGAGGGAAGTACTTCAATGGAGGTTGGGGGTGGTGGTGGTGGTGGGCACTGGAGCTTGAAGTACTTCAATGGAGGTTGGGGAAGAAAATTAGGGTTACAGAGAGTAAAAAAGCCCCAATTTTTAAGCCCTAAACTGGAGAAACAGAATAGAAGGAGAAGAACCAGATAAGCTAGGTTATGGCGGAAGGTTGAAGAAGAAGACAGAAGGAAGAGGTAAAGAATAAGGGGGAAAGGGGGAGGATTAAATAGACTGGTAAAAAATTAAAGAGGGGAGTAAATTAATGGGGTTGGTTTAAGGGTTTAAAAACGAGGTAACCGGCTACTCTAGGTAAAAAACAGGTAAAGGGGTAAATTAGTCCTAATCAGGTCAATTTAGTGGCAGTTTCATAACATGTTTTTGGCGGGTGGCAAATTTGCAATTTTGCAAGAGTATAGTGGCATTTTTATCCAAGCACTCCCGGTGTACATTAGCATCAGTTGTAACTTGGCAGGCATTCCTCATCCTACCTTCAGTAGGGAGCCTGTTCCTTTTTCTATCACCCCTAGGTATCTACTCACATTTTGTCATTTTATAGATTGTTGCGATTTTTAATATCATTCTTTATAGTTAATTGTAATATTATATTTTTAGGATAATACTTTTCTTTATGAATTTAAAGGTTTTCAATATTATATTGAGAAATTTGTAGTCAATTTTTTTTAAATTTGACTATATAATTTCCAAAAAGAATAAATACTCCTTCCGTTTCATATTAATTGATATATTTCATAATTTTGCACATATCAAGGTGTAACTAAAATAACTAATCACAAAATTAAATAACACTATTTTTCAAGGTGTTTTTTCGCACACCAAGGAGTGAGTACTGAAAGAATGTGAGTAGGAGTAGTTTTTATTTGTTGGAAAAGTAAGAAGTTAACATAATTATTAAAATTAAAATTATTAAATTAGGTATTGGGAAATGGAAAGTGACAATTATTTTGGAACAAAAAAAGTTAGTTTAAGTGTCAACTAATATGAAACAGAGGGAGTAATATGTTACAGAAGTAGTACTAACATTACTCATCTTTCCTTTTCTCTTATTAACTAGGTCTCAAATATAAATGGTAGCCTAATTTTATCAACCATGATAGAGATTGCATATTTTATACATAGTTTTAAGTTTATAAAAATATATAAATAAATAATTACTTTTGTATAATTTATAAGTCATAATAAACTTCAAAGAAATGAAATATGCTGGTATAATTATTTACAGGGTTTTTGGCTTCAAATAACTCGTACTTGGGGCCTTGTTATTGAAAATAATTAAAAGTGACTTTTCTGCCAAAGACAGTCTTATTTTTATCTTATTTTCTCATAACACAACATTAACAATATCTGACAAGGGAAAAATGATGAGGACGGTGGAAAACATGACTTTTTGCCAATGACCATCTATACTCTCCGACCAACAGCTCATAGTTCGGTGGGTACATCATTTTTCTGTTGTCAAATAGTGGTAATATTATGTCATGAGAAATAAAAGTATAGAATGTCATCGGCTGAAACATCACTTTAGATTATTTACAATAACAAGACATTCAATACAGATTATTGATAGCCAAAAGTGCTTAATTAAAGGCCCATATTTGATTTTTTGAGTGATTTAGGTGGAATTCATAATGATTATTAACCATCTTAAATCAAGACGCTTATCATTTTGCATCATTGTTTTGGTTGTACAGGTTGAGCAACAAAATGGGTCTGGAGGCAGCCGTGGAGGCCGCCGCCGAGTTCCTCAACAAAGCCGTCAAGCCGGTGATGGTCGGAGGCCCCAAGCTGCGCGTGTCTAAGGCCTCCGACGCCTTTGTCGAACTAGCCGCCGCATGCGGCTACCCGGTAGCCGTCATGCCTTCTGCGAAAGGCCAAGTCCCCGAACACATCCCCCACTTCATCGGAACTTACTGGGGCGCCGTCAGCACAACCTTCTGTGCTGAAATCGTCGAATGTACCTCTTCGCGGGGCCCATCTTCAACGACTACAGCTCGGTCGGGTACTCGTTGCTTCTAAAAAAGGAGAAGGCCATCATAGTGCAGCCTGACAGGGTCACCATTGGCAATGGTCCCGCCTTCGGGTGTGTCATGATGAAGGACTTCCTGCAGGAGTTGGCCAAGAAGATTAACAAGAATACGACGGCGTATGAGAATTATCAGAGGATCTTTGTCCCCGACGGGCAGCCGCCGAAGTGCGAGCCAAACGAGCCGTTGAGGGTTAATATTATGTTCCAGCATGTACAGAAGATGCTCGCGGGGGATACTGCTGTCATTGCGGAGACAGGGGATTCCTGGTTTAACTGTCAGAAGTTGAAACTACCTGAGGGATGCGGGTAAGTCTAATATTAAGGGAGTGTTTGGTAGAAACCCTAGGGACATTTTTTCTAGGAAAATGGAGAAAATGGTGGGTCTATCGTGAAAATTTTCACGAAGTCAATCCGCATCCAATGGCGGATCTAGGCCTTGGAATTAGGGGTGTCCATCACATTATCTTATTCCTTTAGTAACTATACAATCCATAATTTTTATCCCAAATTATAATATATTTTACTTTATTTTTTTTATTAGGGGGGGCCATGGACACCCCCATGCACAAGGTAGATCCGCCCATGTCCAAACATGAGGAAAATAAGCCAATCCGGGGAAATGGGAAAAATTGACCATTTCCCCAGGGTTATTGACCAACTAAACACACCCTAAGTTTAGTTTGAGCGTGCAATTTATTACATGCTCCAATATGTCTATTGCTCACTCTCAATAATATAATTGTTCAGTTATACATACCCGTTATTCACTGCCAATAACATAATTGTTCACTCATACTTGTCCGAAGCACATGCTCTAGGTGCATGTAATATGTTTTGAGCGTGGTAGATGTAATTTGTCGTGTAAGATGGATGTGGGTCGGTCTGATGTTATGACTTATATTTGTATATGTACACCTATATGTATCGTTAAGTTTAGTGTAAGCTTGGTAGATGTGGTTTATCGTGTAAGAAGGAAGAATGAATTTGTTGACGCGATTTGTGTTTCAGGTACGAGTTCCAAATGCAGTATGGATCCATTGGATGGTCAGTTGGTGCGACGCTTGGTTATGCTCAAGCTGTTCCTAACAAGAGGGTCCTTGCATTCATTGGTGATGGTAGTTTCCAGGTACCTACTATAAATATTAATGCTTGTCACAACGTTAAAAAGCGGGACTGAAACCGAAATCAAAAGCAATACTCTGAACTCCTACCTAGGTGAGGTGTGGAAATGTCAAAAAACGTAATAGGAAAAAATACAAATTCAACATTTTGCTCTTAAGGTTAACTGAGTATTTGGTTGGGAAACTTTTCCGAAAAAGTTGATCAACTTTTCCAAGTTGACAAACTTTATCATGTTTGGTTCTTCATAATATATAAAGATGAAACCCATTATTTTCCTCACAATCTCAGTAAACAGTTTCCCGAAGGGGGCTTAGGGATAGCTTTTTCCGAAAAACCACCAAACGCATAATAATAGTGAAGTATGATGAATATCCTGTGAAACTCAATTCTTTTTGAATTATTCTTTTCATGAAGTGGAAGGCAAAATATTAGAAATCACTTATATTCGATGTCTTTCCACATCCCATGCATCTCATCAATGTTTTTCACATTGTGTTCACTTGCTGGCATGGTACGTAGGTGACTGCACAAGATGTATCGACAATACTGCGATGCGAGCAGAAGTCGATCATCTTCCTGATCAACAATGGCGGATACACCATTGAGGTCGAGATCCATGACGCCCGTACAATGTGATTAAGAACTGGAATTACACTGCTCTTATTGATGCAATCCACAATGGTGAAGGCAAATGTTGGACAACCAAGGTACTTGTGTACTGAAACTTTGCTATATAGTTTACTATTGCACTCTCTTACCCTCTTACTGTGTCTCTTGGGCAACTTAATTACAAGCTTATCACCCAAATATCCGGTTCAATCCGACCCGCAAAATTCGGGATAACAATCATAGATAGTCTGTTCGACGGATTCCACCAAAAATCAGAACACAATATTTCCATTTTCCTATTAACCGAACCTAATATTGAGCCAGATCTAGGCTTCTCTGATTTATCAGACCCGAAAAACCTAAAAGAATTGGGCATTGGACATCAACTTTTTGTTCGATGTCCTATTCATCTGACCCCAAACTGACCCTAACCTGAATTTTTCGACAAGGCGTAATTAGATAATAGTACATTTGATAGATATTGAACAAATTAGCTAGAGTATTGGATAACATTTTTCTCAAAGAAAAAATTGACGAAAAGTCACGATCATAACATACTGGTTGACTCGAACACGAAATACCCACCTATATCAACCCGATCAACGCGAAATACATTGCGCCTACATTGACCCGAACAATGTGAAATACGTACACTCAACTCGTATTTAACTAAATCCGATCGAATTGACACGTATTTAACCCATTCGTCCGAATTGACATGTCTAATAAGATGTCGCAATTGTGTGGTGCATGTAGGTTCGAACTGAGGAGGAGCTGATAGGAGCAATAAAGACAGCAACAGAGGAAAAGAAAGACAGTCTGTGTTTCATAGAAGTGATTGTACACAAAGATGACACAAGCAAAGAGCTGCTGGAGTGGGGTTCCAGGGTCTGCGCTGCCAACAGCCGCCCCACCAAACCCTCAGTAGATCCATCTTTCATATTAAAGTCTCTCTATTTTTCCAGTCACTTTAACTTTACCTTTTTTTGCTTCTTCAAAATTTATTACTATTTTTCGATATTCTAACTTTTCAAAATTAATTTTGAGGTATCCTTACTTTTTGGGTTAGTAATTATTTGATGCTTTTCCGACCATTAATTTTATTAAATGACCGAAATACCCTCAGTCTTCTTCTTCAAGGGTATTTCTTCAAGAAAGGAAGAACAAGGGCAACTTGGTCACTTAATAAAATTAATGGCTGGAAAAGTACCAAATAATTACTAATCCAAAAAGTAAGGGTACCTCACAATTAGTTTTGAAAAGTTGGGGTATCAGAAAAATATTTCACCAAAAGTTAGGCTACCTTAGAGTAATTTTTTGAAAACTAACCTGACCAATCCAGAGTTAAAAAAGCGAGAAACATTTAATCTGAAATGGACCTGAAATCAACATGATCCAACCCAACCTGACCCAATGTCCCAATTGCCAAGTCTACTGGTTGGTAGTTTCCTCCTAGTAATTAAAGCCTCGAGAACACGTATGTAAATGAAATTAGCCAATATTTATCTGAATAGTTAACAGAAGTTATCAAAAATTTTCAACATGTTTAGCAATACTTTCTTCTTAAAAAGCTGCTATTATATTTAAAAATATAACTTTTTTTCAAGACTTACCGAAATAAGCCTTTATTTACCAAAATTTAACTTTTCATTTGCATGCGAATTTTGCAGGTCCTAAGTCTTAGATTTGTTTTGTATTATTTGAAGTTGATATTATATGAGATATACATCATATGCATCCTACACATATGTCAATACTTACCATCTCCTTAAGAAATTATTATATTTAAAAATATCATTTTTTCCCAATATTTATCAAGACTTACTTTTATTTATCATAATTTAACTTTTCATTTATCTATGAATTTTACAGACTAAAAGTCTTGGATTTGTTTTGTATTTATTTGAAGTGGTTACTATCTCATATATATACATCATATGCATCATACACAACTATTAGACCTAAATTATCACACACACCCTAAAAGATGATTTGGCTTGTACTAGGTTTCCATAGAAGATATTTTTTTATAAAAAAAAACATTAGTACTCTGACAGATATTGCTTGTATTTTTATTACAAACTTATAATATTTGAGCTTGATCATTTTTATTTATGCCTGTTTTATTTGAGATCTCATAGAAGAAGATTAAGAATTAAAATTGTCATTAAAATGAATGGAGTGGAATTAATGGAGTAAAATAGCTAATTTTTAATGTTATTTTATTGGATGTTTACTATTATCATTTATTCTTATCACTATCAGGCTGTCTGAGGAGGATGAGAAGGATTCTGAAGAGCCAGTAAAGAGGGTGACTTGTGTGAAGAATAAAAATTGGCCTGATGACCGTTATATTTGCTACTTAGAACCAGCATAATTTGAAGTTTCTAACCCAATTTTTGTAGTTAATTTTAGTAATTGAATTATATTTGACAATTTTCTTTTTCCTTTCGGCTTTCACAAAATTTAGTTTATGAATAGTTATATACTGTAACAGTTAATTCAAATGAAGATGTAAGGTAATATTGTATGTCTTATCTTTTGTTTTTGTTTTTATTTTGAAGCCAAAACAGATTTAAAGTTTGTTTTCCTTATCTTTGTTATACAATGATATGAATTATGAGTGAAAGTGTAAAACCACTTTGAACTTCAAGAATGATTAGAAACACACATGCAAAAAAAAAAATATTGGGGAAAATTTAAAGAAAGAATGGATACCAATTTGGCAAAGATCCGATATGTTGACCCGAGATTATTACAAGACTTTTATAGTGTCTGGTTTAATGATTGACACAATAGACTGATCAAGCAAAGAGATAGATGTTGCTGGTGTCTGGATAGTAATTCCACTTTTTTCTCATAGAGCGATCAATTTTAAATAAAATAAAATTCTGATTTCAAATGCTGATAGCGTCTAGATTCAAGACGAATAAAAGAGTTTTATTAATACTTACACTTCTAGATTTACTTCTTCACAACCTGAAAATCGCCAAGAATTTCCTACCTTGCCTAAGATTATACAAGATCAAGGTAACCAACTTATCACCGATGTTACTAATTATAAGATACATAAAATCAACAAGAATTTAATTCCTATCTTGCCTTCTCCCTTTCCTTTTCTTTCTTCTTTTCAAGGTTCTTCTCCAACCACTTCTCCACTTCTCATATGTTCTCCTATAACATGATAAAAGAATAAAGGAAAGTAAAATTATCTAGTTACAAAAAATATATAGTATTAATATCATGAATTGAATTATTATTTATATTTTGTGATGAATATAGAAGTATGCACAAAATATTATGCCCTAATATGTTGATATATGTTCGTCCACATAGCTGAATATGTGGTTATAATTGACCTAATTAAGATAATTACAATACAATTAAAATATATGAAAATATAAATAATAAATATTTTAAAAATATATTAATTCAAGATACAAGTAAAAGAAATAATTTGCAGATGAAGGTGGTCCTGATTTAGCACTAGTTATGGGAATGTGGTCGAGTATCCCAACGCGAAGGATGATGAAACAATGAGCGATGACGATTTCAAGAAACTTCAGAAGGAGATCAAAGGCAGCCTGAGTGCGAGAGAGTGAAGAAGTTGGAAGATAAGACTCTGGCTGGGATTCAAATGTGTTTGGCAGAGCACATTAAGAGAGAGGTTATACATATTGAGGAACCTCGAAAGTTAATTTTGAGCCAAATTGGAAGAGTTGTATATGTCGAAGAGTCTTGCCAACAAGTACCGATCCGAATGAAGGAGAATCTCTACCGGCTACGAATGTCATATAGGTACTTCTATGCAAGCACATCTTAGTGAATTTGATTCTATTATTACTGAGTTAGAATCAATGGATGTGAAACACACTTATAAGGATAAGGCTTTACCTTTAATTTTGTCCCTACCTGCGTCACACAAACAATTGCAGGAGATCATGTTGTATGGGAACTGTGGTGTCCTTAACCTTAGTGAAGTAAAAGCAAATTTGCTGTCTAAGGAGAAGTTTGATACGGAGCGTGATGACCAGGCTAATGAGACCTTGATTGTTGGGGGAAGGGGCAATGATCGCAAGGGAAATGAGTCTAATAAGGAAGTCTAAACACTGTTCAAAGTCCAGGAATCGTCACAAATTTAAGAAGTGTAATTACTGTGGAAAGAAGGGTCATATAGAGAGTGAGTGTTGGGTGAAAGAGAAAGACTAGAAGTAGGGTAGTAAGGATAATTGCACCAAATTAAACCTGGTACCTCAAACTGTCTTGAGTCTGAATCATATGCAGAGGGGTTTATTGTTATGGATGATGCGTTGGCTACCACATCGAGTAGGATAGCTAAAGATGAGTGAGTACTTGATACTGGGTGTACCTACCACATGTATCCTCATAAGGATTGGTTTGAGTCCTATGAGAGTGTAGATACCGGCGTTGTGGTCATGGGTAACGACACAGCCTACAGGGTTACAGGGATTGGTAGCATCAACATCAAAACCCATAATCGTGTTGTCAGAACCTTGAAAGAAGTTTGTCATATTCCTAACTTGACCCGCAATTTGATTTCAAAGGGTACTCTTGAGGCTAACAGTTGCAGGTACAAAGAAGAAGATGGTGCCCTGAAAGTGTGCAGGGGTTCCATGGTTCTTATGAAGAGAATCAGGAAGGGCAGTCTATACATCCTGTAGGGATCTAAAGCGACAGGAACTGCTACAGTAGCTTCTAACCTTTATAAGGTCAACAGCACAAAATTGTGGCATATGAGACTGGTTCACTTGGGAGAGAAGAGAATGTCAATACAGAGCAAGAAAGGTTATCTTGGGGGTGCATAGATTGGCAAGCTAGAGTTTTGTGACCACTGTGTCTATGGAAAATAGAAGAAGGTCAGTTTCTCTAGGGCTATGCATACAACAGTAGGGATCCTTTACTACATTCACTCATATTTGTAGGGCCCTGCTAGAGTCCCATCTTTGGGTGGCAAGTGTTATGTGTTGACCTTCGTGGATGACTTCTCAAGGAAGACCTGCGATTACCTCCTGTGGCACAAGAGTGAGACATTCTCATACTTCAAGAAGTTCAAAGCTTTGGAGGAAAACCAGACTGGCAGGAAGATAAAGAAACTCAGGACAGATAATGAGTCGGAGTTCGTTGATTATGAATTTACTGAGTTCTGCGAGCAGCATAAGATTGCTAGGCATCGAACCTTGGTGGGTAAACCTCCAAAAAACAATGTAGCTGAGATGATTAACAGGTCACTCCTAGAGAAAGCTCGCTACATGTTCTCAAATGCAGGGCTTTAATCGGAAGAGCATATCGTCCTGGGCAGAGGTCATTGCTACTGCATGTTATCTGCTAAACAAATCACCTCCTGCCTCTATTGAGTTCCAAATTCCAGGCGAAGTATGGACAAGAAATCCAATTAATTATTCTAATTTGAGAAAATTTATGATGTCCTGTATATGCCCATGCAAATGAGGGGAAGTTGTCCCCCAAGGTTGTTAAATTCAAGTTTTTAGGTTATGGGTCAGAGTCTAATAGATATAGAATGTGGTGTCCTGACTTGAAGAAAGTCATACAGTCTAGCTAGAGATGTAACCTTTAATGAAATTGTTATGTTATCTGGAGTGGAATCTATTGTTACTTTTGATGGTGCACGTAATCAGAGGGATGATGTTGGGAGAGTTGAGTTCGAGGTAGCCCAGGTTAAGGCTCAAGGTGGAGCTACTAGAACCTGCAATCAGGAGCATGCTACTGATGTTGCTCCTGAAACAACTCAAGTTGATGAGCCTGAGGTTGAGACTGATGTTCCTTAAGTGGAGGAAGAACATAGCATAACAAGAGATCGTCCCATGAGGGAGATCACGAGACCAGCTTAATATACAAAGGAAGATAATGCTATAGTCACATATACTTTGAGTGTTGAACCTTCTACCTATGGGGAGGTCATCTCTTGTCCAAGTGCTCAAACTGGATAAGAGCTATGCAAGAAGAGATGAGAGTCTACAGAGGCATCAAACTTGGGAGCTGTGCGAGTTACCTAAAGGGCGACGAGCTCTTACTACAAAGTGGGGGTACAAGAGAAAAGAAGGTATCCCTGATGTTAAGAATACAAGGTGGAAAGCTCGATTGGTGGTTAGAGGTTGCAACCAGAGAGAGGGAATTGACTATAATGAGGTTTTCTCGTCAGTTGTGAGACATACGTCAATTCCCACCTTGCTAGCCTGTGTTGCTCTATTTGACTTGGAGTTGGAGCAACTTGATGTGAGGACAGCATTCTTCCATGGCGGGTTGGAGGAAGAAATATATATGAGGCAACCAGAGGGTTTCACTATTCTTAGTGGGGAGGAACAAGTGTGTAGATTGAGGAAGTCCTTGTATGGACATAAACAGGCACCTAGATAGTTGTACAAAAGGTTTGATACCTTTATGATTGGGCAAGGGTACACAAGGAGTCATTATGACAACTATGTGTACTTCAGGAAATTTGACAATGGATCTTTCATTTATTTACTGTTGTACGTTGATGATATGTTGATTGCTTCCAGGGACATGCACTGATCAAGAAGCTGATATCCCAACTTAACCAGGAGTTTGAGATAAAAGACCTCAGGGCAGCAAAGAAGATATTGGGTACGGAGATCCAGAGAGATAGAAAGGCAGGGAAGTTGTTCCTCTCTTAGAAGAGGTATCTGGATAATGTGTTGAACAGGTTCAACATGAGAAACTAATCAAACTATAAGGCAGTTTCAACTCCATTAGCTGCGCACTTCAAGTTGTTTGGTGAGTGTTGACCTAAATTTGATTTAGAGGTTAAGAAGATGTCTAATGTTCCCTATCCTAGTGCAGTTGGTAGTTTGATGTATGTTATGGTGTGCACTAGACCTGACCTATCCCATGCAATTAATGTGGTGAATAGATATATGTAGAATCCAGGGAAGGACCATTGGGAAGGAGTAAAGTGAATCCTTCGGTATGTGAAGGGAACTTTGGAGAAGGGCATCTTGTATGATAGAGGCAGTGTTGCAATGTTTGATGTTGCAAGTTATGTGGATGTTGATTATGGTGAAGATTTATATAAGAGACACTCAATTTCAGCGTATGTATTCACTATGTGTGGTGGAGAAATATCCTGGAAGGCTTCACGCCAGTCTATAACAACCCTTTATACTACTAAGGCTGAGTATATTGCTGCTACAGAGAGGACGAAAGATGTTATTTGGTTGAGGGGTTTGGTCATGGAGTTTGGTGTACCATAGGGCGAAATCGTGGTTTATTCAGATAGTCAGAGTGCAATTCATCTGACCAAGAATGACACTTACCATTCAAAGACCAAACATATAATCGTTAGGTATCACTTCATTAGAGATACAGTTGCTGCAGGTGATCAGATTGTTGTGAAGAAGGTGCATACTTCTGAGAACCATGTAGATATGTTAACCAAACCTTTATCTATAGCTAAGTTTGAACATTGCTTGGACTTAGTTGGTGTTTTTGAGTATGTGAGAACCCTTCAGGTTATGTCCTACGGAGGGGCGTGTTGATGGCGGACCGATGAGTCGGATCATGGTCCAAGATGGAGATTGTCGGGTTGTGGCCCATTGGATCCTCCTAAAGGTCCATCGGCAAGGAGAATCAAGGATGCACCGCCCGCACCCAAGACAGAGAGAGGAAAAAGGAGGCGCATACAGCGCCCAAAAAGGCGCCACTTGCGCCTAGTACAGAGAAGGGGAAGAAGCAGCGAATAGAGACGCCACCTGTGCCAAACGCTGGTGCTACTTGCGCCTTATGCAAAGCGCCCCGCGACTCGCTTGTCTTCGCAAAGTCCGCTAGGGTTTTTACTAAGAGATGTGGTTAGGTTATTCTAACCCTATTTATTCTCCTAGTTGTTAAACACATAGATCATATCAGAGAGAAAATATTAAGAGAGATAGAGTTTCCCCAATATTTTCTTAGAGAGTTCCACCATTGTTATTCCGAGAGAGATTAATTGTGAGTTGAGAGATTATATTGTAATCTTCATTGTTGATCGTATCACACCTAGCTTGTGCTAGTGATCGTTTTGTACTCCTCATTTTTCTCATAGTGGATTATTTATGGCTGTCGCCGTTTGTGAGTTTTTCTCCGAGTTTTTCGGTTTCCCACGTAAATTTGGTGCTCGTTTTATCACTTAATTTTCACTCTTAGATTTTGTTGTAATCTTCGTCATCTCGTTTGCTTACGTTATAACTACAACCTGCTGTTATTTTCTCTGAAAATCCTCACAAAAGGTCTGCAAAATTGTTGAATAAAAAAATAATCAAAATATCAATCTAAAGAAAGTTAGGAAAATTTAAAAAGTTAAAATATTAAATTATCAGATGACTAAGATTTAATAGCAAAATAAATTCATATAGTCTGTTGAGGTCCTTGAGGGGGTGAAGTTCACAATTAAGATCTACACACTAGGTAAGGGCGTTAGAGCAAACTTCCTTATTTTCAAACCAAGGATCAAAACACAGTTTAACTGAAATACCTCATTATATTGAAGCACACTTACTAAACAAAACAAGAAGTAACAGCCCAAAAGCAGTTACTGATAGATTCACTGACCAAGACCGACGGTCCTTGAGACCACTACAAATAAGGATCGTCGTAGGAAAAACTCTAGCGGTGATTTGGAACATGACAGATTACATTGAAGCACACACTCACACAGCCTTAGTCCGTCAAGGCTCTGCTACACATCATCTCACCATCACATGTGGACACAACGAATGCTCACCAAGGTCCTTGGCTATACCTTCACCAGAGGTCCTTTACTGGCTACCTTCACTACCGAACCATTGGCTACACATTCAGAAATCCCTCCGGATTTCTTACTCCGCGATTACTTCCGTGGAATCACCTATGTCTTCAATGTTCAAGTCTCCTATTTATATTAGAGGCTTGATGGATGTTTAGGATGGTAGCCGTTGGAAACAAGATTATTTCCTTGTTTGCTCACTGTTTCACCTTCCTTCTTTGATGCTGATTTTCTTTCCTTCTTCATGGAGATTTCCCAATCTTCTCTTCCTTCCATTTTTCTTGTTGATTTGTTTCCTTATGTCTTCCTTATGATTTATATTTGCAAATAAATCACACAGTCAGAATATATATTATATACTCAGAATATATAATCAGATTATAAAATATAAGGCAACTTCTCTTTTCCGGATTTTGGCTTTCATCAAAACCTAAGGTCCTTCGCGGATGCGCGGTGAAGGACCTTGACCCTGTCTTCAACATGGTCTATGTTATCCAATTAGACCTGTTCAATAGACCGGGGACCCACCCGGCCCGACTCGACCCGGCCCGAAAAAATGCGGGTCAAGGCCATAATTTTTAGAAGGTGACCCGGCTCGGCCCGAAAAATTCGGGGCCCCGATGTATGGTCGGGTCGAGCTCGGGCCAAGGGTTGGTGACCCGGCCCGGCCCGTCGACCCGACTAAATACAATTTTTTTTTAAAAATCTTAGATTAAGTTCTAGTTTTTTTGTTACTTGACCCGGCCCGACCTGACCTGACCTGACCCAATGACTCGGCAAAATAAATAAATAAAATGCGTAAATTTTGATGTATTTTAAATTAAATTTTATTTTAATATATTTGTTCATTGTTGACCCGCCCGACCCATAGGGTCGTGGCTCATGCCAAGATATCCGACCGAAATGGTCGGGCTCGGGCCGACGGGTCAAAAACTTTCGACCCGGCTGACCCGGCCCAACCCGACATTTGAACAGGTATATATCCAATACATCAGAATTTAAGAATGAGGAAGGAAAGATTGTAGTTACATTTGATTGAACTCACAAAATATAGATTATAATTTTATTTAAACTTATGAAAATAAATAAATATATATTTAAATTTTTAAGATATCTAAAAAAATATTCTAATTCGATTCTTTTTTATTGTTGAAAGTTTAAAAATATTACAGAAATCACAACGAAAACAACAAATATAACAGGATTGCAGAGGTCACAATAAAATTGCAAAATAAAACATAATAGAATTACAGAGATCAAACTAAACTTACAAATCAGTAAATACAACATCTCAACAAATTAAAGTTGTAAAACAACAAATTACGACGAAAGAAACAGAAATGATAAAGAAGACACACATTCAAGAAATATCTGTCATTTTCTTTGCCTATATATTTGATAGAATGGTTGATTTCTACTCCGCAATCGATTTTTTCTCGTAATTAACGTAGCGTCATAATTTGGATAAGCATTGCGTTCCACTTCCGCACTGCCGTCCTCACCACGGTACGGACAACTGTGACCCACCAGGGCCACCACCCACTTTCCAATATTTTGCTTTTATTTATTAATTCTATTCTATTATATACACATTTTCTATCTACGGCATCACAATTAACACAGCCGAGTCGCCACATACTTTACTCTTTCCCTTCTCTGTTTCTCTCTCTAGATCCATCTATCTTTAAATTTCCTCCTAAATTTGTTGATAAATTAATTAATAATAAGCAAGAGAACTACCATATCAGATATTCAGATCGATTATGGTGCAGTCTAAGCTACTTCGTCGCAGCAAATTACTCTCCCCCCAGCTCCCACCCCCAGACGACGTCGTTTTCTGGTCTACCGCCGTCATCGGCCAAGTCATCGACGACCGCGTCCTCTCCACCTCCGCCGTCGAATCCGCCGTCAACTCCCTCTTTGCCGACTCCTCCTCCGCCGTCAGAGTCACCCGTGTGTGTCCCGACAACCTCTTCCTCCTCAGCTGCTCCACCGCACGTGACAGAGACGACCTCCTCCACCTGGAGAGCGTGGTGATCATGGGTGTCCTCCTCGTCCTGAGGCCGTGCGATCCACGCGCCGACCCCAAAGAGTGGCGCGTGACCCACGCGCCTCTGTGGGTCCAGATGCGGGGGATCCCGTTGGGGCTCTGCAATCTCCACGTGGCGGCAGAGCTGGGGCAGCTGCTGGGGGAGGTGGATGACGTGGAGGTGAGGAAGAGGGGGGTTGTGAGGGTGAAGGTGAGGGTTGAGGTGGATAGGCCGGTTTTACCTGGGGCGTGTTTGGATGGTGCGGGGGAAAATAATAAGGAAGAAGGAGAGGGAGTTTGTTGTTGGGTGAGTTTTCAGTATGAGAATGTTTGTAGGGTGTGTAAGAAGTGTTGGAGGCTGGGTCATCTTGCTGAGTCTTGTTTGGTTGCTGCGGAAAATACTGCTAGGGAAAATCATGCCAAAGTTGTTCCTGTGTTCTCTCTTTCGACTGTAAACAAAAGCTAATCGAATGTTGTATTTCATGAGGAAGTAATTCAGGGGCAACAGATTAGATAACTTAGTTGAGTTTTGTAACTTTTGTTTTCTTTTTCTGACGCTGAGCTGTGGAATTTTACCCCATGTAGATCTTTTACATTTTCTTTTACATTTAACAATGAGATATATGTGGAATTTTCCGGGGAAATAATCAAACGGGCCATTATATTTTTTGAGAAATTAATACTTTTGCTATTTGTTTAAACTAAAATTTTTATATTAAGTATAAGAAATTTAGAATAAGTTTGTTACATAACTAATTATAAATGATATTCTAATTAAATAAATTTTATTGATTAAGTGTATTTTAGATATTTGTTTAGGTTTTTGGCCTCTAATAATACGTACTGAGGAGCTTGTGACTGAAAATAATCCAAAGTGACTTTTAGGCCAATGGCAGTCTGTACTTTTTCAATATTTTCTCAGAAATTGCATTAGTTTTCCGTCTGGAAATCTGACGTGGCAATCGGAGCACGTGGTCTTTAAATGAGAGCATGCCAACTCAGCTTTAATGTATTTCTTTATGATTTTTTTTTAAAGGCCGGCACCACTTTTTTCAATTTAAGCGAATATAAATTTGCTTTCACCTACTTCTTCTCCATTATTTACAGACTTTCTATCTCTCTCTTACTTTCTCGATCCAAAACCTGGGCATCTCAAGAAAAAATTGCTCGACCCCTAACCTAACTTCCATAGCTCAAAAAATTTGATATTTTTCAACCAATCTGTGAAAAATGTCTAGGTTTTCATCCACAAAGTGATCGATCAGAACTCTTCGACGATGGTGGGGCGTAAGGATGTTCATATTGTTGATGGAGTTGTGCAATGTGGTCACAACATACCTGCGATTCTGCAGATTTCCAAAAAACATCCAACTTTTGGTAAATCGTTCTATGGTTGTAAATTTTGGAAGGTATGACGCAAATTTTTCAATTTGAATATGTATTATTTTGATTCACTGTTTAGGGTTTAATTGGCGATGTTTTTGAATTTCGTCTAGAACCCCAAGCAAAATTGCGGTTTTTTCTGTTGGGAAGAAGATGTCGAAGCATACCTAGCACAGAGGCCAGAAAAAGAGCAAAGTGTGGAAACAAGGATGGAGGAGCTAGTGGGCACAGTTGAAGGAATGAGATGCGTTTTAACTGAGCTGAAGTCATTAATGGAAGAGAATGGGAGGCTGAAACATGTAATTGAAAAACAGAAGCTGAAAAAGAGTGCTCTTAAAAGAGAACTTGAGGAACTACGCCATTCAAAGAAATGGGGAGTGGCATTGGTATGGTTTGTTTTGGGGTTCTTGTTTCATGGTATATTGGATAGGATTAGGTGAATGATGGTTCCATGAAATGTAAAGGGTTGGTGTTCTTGTTTTGGGGTTCATGTTTTGGGGTTAATTTACTTGTCTGGGAAGTGTTGAAGGAATGAATTGTAAATGTTGTTCCATGAGATTTCTCAGTGGTTTGAAATGTACTATTGTTATGGTTTGAAATGAAATGTTGTTAATGTACTTTATTGTTGATTTGAAATCATGAAATGGAATTGCTTTCAAATCTTCGAAGATAAAGTCTTGTTCCTGTCATTATTTACTGTCTAAAACAATCAAGTAAACCAAACCCAACAAAGAATTGTAACAATATGGCAAAAACAAAGAAATGTTCCAAATGCCAAAAACAAAGGTCCCTGTCATTGTTGACTGTCAAAAATCAAAGGTTCCATAATCTGATTCAAGGATTATAAGCTACTGTCATTTTTAACTGTCAATGTTTACTGCCAAAAACAAGGTAAAAGAAAGCATTACAAAACACACAACATCCATTCTGCCAACTAATCTGATTCAAGGATTACAAGCTTCAAAATATATGAAAAATAGTACTTGGCAGCTACACAAAATGATGTTTTTTATCCATCCAAGTCAGTCCATCCAAGCATTACAAGCTTCACAAAATGATGTTTTTATCCAAAAAAACCACATCCATAATCTTGGCATCTACTTGGCTGGTTCTCCAACACATGATGCTGATGATACTTGACTCAAATGCCCCTCAATCGTCATTGAAGATGCTCCCATCTGTGTAGTACAAAGGAATTAGATAAGATATTGAATATGGTTTGTATGCAACTTTAATAAATACAAAAGGAAGAAAGTGGACCACAAAATTTGGTTGGTATGCAACTTTAATGAATTACCTTGCTGGATCCACAATGTAAGTCACCTTCCCCAGTTAAGCTTTCCCTTCCCCTTCCCCTTCCCTTCCCCCTTCCTCTACCTCTTGCTGCCCCTCCTCTTCCTCTAGGTATGGTAGGTGCAGCTGGTCTGCTTCCTTCATCAATGGGGGTCTTCCTCGGCCTTCCTCTTGGTCTCTTCTGTTGGGGTTGGTTGCTAGGATCATTGGGGCACTTGCTTTTGTTATGACCCGTAGCTTTGCAAGATGAACAATGCATGATTCGACCATGCCTACTCAACTTTCCAGGTCGGTTCTCATCTTCATGTGGTTGCTTTCTTCTGTTCTTCCTAGGTCTGCCAGATGGGATTACAACTGGAGGAGGGTCTAGGGGAAAGTCAATTTGAGGCCATTTCTTCTCACCAACACATGGGGCTATACAATGGTCATAGCACTTGAGGTAACACTCCTTTGTGAAGTATGAGTTAACATACTTTTCAGATTCTTCCTTCAGCCACTCAACACATCTTATAGCATGACAACAAGGGATCCCAGTGGCATCCCATTTCCTACAGCTACAAGTGGCATTATTCAAGTCAACAGCATGTAGGTCCATCCCATGTCTCACTTGAAACTTCCTATTCCCAGCAACAGTTGGGTAACAAGTAATGGCTTTCTCCTTCTCTTTCTCAAGAGCTTTCCTAATTCTAGGGCATATTAGATCCTCTGAGTTTTCCATTCCCATCCTCTTCAAAGCTACCCTTTCCATCAATGCCATCCTAATATCCTCTAGCATATCAATCAAGTGTTTTCCTCTAGCATTAACTACATATGCATTGAAAGTTTCGGCCATATTACTTACAATAGCCTCACACTTAGTCTCTGGTCGAATGAATGCCCTGCAAAAAGTTCTAGGATCTTTACTTAAAAAGTCCTCAACTGCCTTCTGAGAGGTCCTCTTGAGATTATCCATGGCAAGGTTGAAATCAGCTTCATTGTAGGCTTTTGCAGCTGACTAAAACAGCATCTTCAACTCATCGCCTTTGTGACTCTTGTGCCAGTTAGCATAAATATGCCTAGCACAAGTTCTATGCTCAGCTTCTGGTAACACTGTCCTAACACCATGAATTATGGACTTCAAGAAATAATTGTTAGTTATTTGGTAATTAGTTACAAAACATGTAATGGAATTCTTAAGAAAGAATAATTGACATCACATTATAAAACACGTATTGAACTTACATTATGCTGATCAGAAATGATTGTAAGTCTACTTCCATCAGTGAGCTCAAAGTACTCCTTGAATTTGGCAAGAAACCACTCCCAGCTGCTGTTGTTCTCGCTTTCAACTGCTGCCCAAGCTATGGGAAACATTTGGTTATTTGCATCATAACCAACAGCACTCATCAATGTCCCACCAAGGAAGGTCTTTAAGAACCCTGCATCGATGCATATTATAGGTCTACATCCTCCAATAAACCCCTTTTTCAACCCCTCAAAACATACAAAAAACCTATGGAAAACAGGATCTTGCAAGGGCCTCTCAATGATATCTAATTCGTACTTGCTATTGGGGTTAGACCTTTTCAACTCTTCCAAGTATCTACCAAATTTCATGTAATGATCCTTCATGCTCCCGTGCAGTAGTTTTGCTGCTGCCTTTCTTACTTTGTAGGGGAAATAGTAGTTCACACACATTCCAAAGTCTTCTTGCAAAGTTTTTCTAATGTCAGCCCCTTTCCAAAATGGATCTTCAACAAACCTCACCAAATAATACTTCGCAAGCCACTTAGACTTCAGTTGTCTGTTCTTGGACATGTTTCTCTGACAAGTATGTGTCTTGTGTAGAGATTTAAGGACATAGGTTGCCCACCTTTCATGCCAAGAAACATAGATCCTAAACTTGCAACCTTCGACACATCTAACACTTATCTTGTGTCTCCTATGGTCCGAAATGTCAACTTTCAAGTTTCTACCTTGGAACAAAGCATACCTTATCATTGCATCTTTGAAATTTTGAATAGTACCAAATGCCATCCCCACCTTCCATTCAAAGGTCTTGAAGTCTGTCCTCTCATCAATTGTAACTTTACATGGCTTATCCCTCCTACTGAGCAGTCTGTTATGTCCTTCTTCACACTCACTGGAGCTAGGTGTGTCCATATCAGCATCAGAATCCTCATACTCACTCTCCACCGTTGGCTTTCTGTTCATATTGTCAGCATCCCCTGTTGGTACTGGATCTCTCTTCCTTAATTCCATTCTTGTAGAAGTCTGCATTTCAGCCCTTTTAATTGCAGCTTCTTTTTGCTTGCTCCAATCTCTCACTCTCTGGGCAGCAATGTGAACTTCATCATCACTAGTCTCTATGTCAGACTCAATGAAAAATTCTTCCACATAATCTTCTGCCAACTGTTCTAATTCTACATCTTTATCATCCATTCTTCTTTTCTCTTTTCTCTTCATACCCACCACTTCTTCAGGAGACTCCACTTCTTCATCTGGTTTGTACAAGGAGTCCTCAGAATCATCATCACTGAAGTCAGAATCCCCCAAAATGTCAAATAGGACAGAATTTTTGCCTTTGGGTCTGAGAATGGGAGATTTGGGCTCAACATTTTGTCCTTTGGACTTGGGAGGAGGACATTTGGGCTTAGCAGTTTCTGATTTGGGCTTGAGAATGGGCTGAGAAGGCTTGGGAGTGGGAGATTTTGGTTTAGATGTTGTGGGTTTGGGCTTGGGAATGGGCTGAGAAGGCTTGGGAGTGGGAGATTTGGGCTTAGAAGTTGTGGGTTTAGGATTTTTAATGGGCTGAGAAGGCTTGGGAGTGGGAGATTTGGGCTTAGAAGTTGTGGGTTTGGGCTTGGGAATGGGCTGTGAATGCTTGGGAGTGGAAGATTTGGACTTAGAAGTTGTGGGTATGGACTTGGGAGTGGGATATTTGGGTTGAGAAAGTGATGGTTTGGCTTTGGGAGTGGGAGATTTGGGCTTAGAAGGTGGGGATTTAGGCTTTTGAATGGGTGATTTGGGTGTTGGTGTTGGGGGTTTGGACTTGGGCCTAGGAGATTTGGGAGTAGACTGTGAGGGTTTGGGCTTGGGCTTAGGCTGAGGTGATTTGGGTTGTGTTTGTGTAGGGGAAGGACTGGGCAGTGGCAATGGAGTTGATGAAGATGCTTGTGGTTCTGGGATAGGTATTTCAGCAGCTTCATTTGGGTTTGCAAACATAGGTTGATCAACTATGTGTTTCAAGTAAACATGGAAATCCTTCATTTTGGAAGCCACTGTCATTGCATCACGTGAATCATCATCAGTTATTAGTGGCCTCAAACCCTTCTCCATTGCACCCTCCAAATTTCTGAACCCAATATCTTCTTCCCCAATTCCCTTTATCTCCAAGAAGGACAATTTGTCAACATCGAAATTGTATATGATTCGACAATCTCCCTCAACATACTTCATTTTTTTACCCTCCCACACAAATTTCCCACCATAATGTAAGTGCAATGTGATGCAATCCATCGGCTCTGTACACAAAAAAAAAAGCCAAAATTCCCAGAGAATATTCAACAATCAAATCATCAACCGAACAAACCCAGAAAAACTATACTTTCAGCAACCCAACTTATCCAAAATCAATTGTTAATCAAATGCAACCAAATTCAACAAGAATGAACCCCAAATTTAACCTAATACATACACAAACTTGTCGAGTAAAACACAAAGCATTCAAGGCAATGCACAATCTCAGTAAAACCCAACAATAAAACCCTAAACCGAACAAACAAACTAACCTCCAATTCCGTCAACTCAAACATGCACTACCACCAAACGCGAAACCGCCTTCCTTGCTGAATTCCGGCTCCAAGATCTCAAATTTTTCAGCAAGCAACCTCTCCGATGGTAACCGCCTTCCTTGCTGAATTCCGACTCCAAAATCTCAAATTTTTCAGCAAGCAACCTCTCCGATGGTAATTAGGTTTAGCCGATGAACAAGGGGGAAAACACAATTTTTCGATTTTTAGCCGATGAACTCTGGGAACTCAAATTCCATCGGGTACTTACTTTAGTTAGGTGAAAGCATTAAATGCATCTTTCTTAACATATACCTTCCCTCCAATTCACTTTCTGACTTGGCAATAAAAAAGTGGTGCTGGCCTTTAAAAAAAATCAGAAAGAAATACATTAAAGCTGAGTTGGCATGCTCTCATTTAAAGACCACGTGCTCCGGTTGCCACGTCAGATTTCCGGCACCGGAAAACTAATCTGGACTGCTACGAGAAAATATTGAAAAAGTATAGACTGCCATTGGCCTAAAAGTCACTTTGGATTATTTTCAGTCACAAGTCCCTCAGTACGTATTATCAGAGGCCAAAAACCCTATTTTTTTTTAATTAATTTTTAAATCTCCAGATAAAAATATAATTGTATACAAATTATATGTGGTATCATTGCTAGCGACCTGAAAACTTATTCGAACCTACCCGAAAGTTTAAGCTTAGGCCTGGAATTTCCAAACTTAATATATAAATAAACCTAAAACCCACCCTTACCGAACCCGACCCGTCCACCTGAATTGACAGGTCACTTATATCTTTTTTTCTCAATTTAATATATAAATGTATGAATTTTTATGATTTGTCCGAAAACACAATTTCTCAAACAAACATTCTAACTCATTCTAATATGACGATCCTAACTTAAAAACAACTCAATAGAGCTAAAAACAAAAAATGCCAGCATGCATGACTTGAATGGTACGTTGAGACTTGATTGGTTTGGTTACTTGGGAGTTTGATTAAGGTGGATTGTACTGGGATGTTCCGTTTTATCTTTGTGAAAACTCTGTTTTGTTGAACTATGATTCATAAAAGAAAGATGAATTCATAATGAATATATGATGTGTTGATTGTCCACGACGTGTACGTTGAGATGGAATGGAGCTAGCTAGCTTGTTCCCTATTGCGAATATGCTTTGATATATTCTGTATTATCCCACGGTTCCCAACTATCTTAAAAATAAAATTCGGGTTCATATTATTTCGGGTTTGGATGAATTACATTGGACAAAATGTGACGTCTGATAGTCACCTTTTTCAAGTATCTTTCGTATTGGACTATTCAGAAAAGTCTAAATTCGTGTCCATATGAGGTTTCGGTGCATGGAAAAATAAAAAAATATTACATTCAAATTTTCGGTCGAATCAAATGAAGTCAAAAGTCGAACGAAAACTTTATATTATATTCGATTTTTTCGGAGTCGACTATATCAAATAGAGCTAGTAAAATTTTGTCTGACCCAGAAGCTCTGAATTGTCGACCCAGAAAAGATCGGGTTTGGACTTAGATTTTTTGTCTGAATTTTTATATTGACCAAATATTAAGATATAAAATTTTTTTTTTTCTATAGTCCAAATCCAACTCTCATCTGAATTGTCCAAACCAAATAAAAACTGGGCGTGGACATAAATTTATCATCTAAATTTTAATACTGACCAAATTTAACCAGAATTTATCCAACCCAAATTTTTATCCAACGCTAACACCGAATTTTTGTAGGGATACTTTTTTGACGGATGACACCGTTGTTTTATGCGGTGGTATTGCGGTGTGGTAATTTGCGGTGCAGTAAGTTGTGGTTGGTTGCGATGGAAAATAATAAATAAGTGTTGATATTAGTGAAAATGTAAATAGTAGATTGCGGTGAGTTGTAATAATACAGTAGATTACGGTAAATTACAAATATGATAAATTGTGATAACACATAAAAGAACGGTGCCTGAAAATACTTAATTCGATACAGTGCGACAAATGTCTTTTTCGAGTATTTTTTTGGTTTTGGCAATGAATTCGGTCTCTTTTGAAGGTCTCTCCAAAAGAGATAAAAGTGCAATTCCATTTTGAGGACTGATAAGAATAAAATATGAAGGTCATGATCAGGATAAGCACGAGGCTGAGTCACCACCACATAATGCATTAAGGATTAATAGTTGTCTAGGTACATTATCTAGATGTTACACTAGATTTTATTGCGTTTGTCACTTTCTGCCGCCTTTCGGCCTTTACACAGCCGAGTCGCCACCTCCTCTCTCTCTCTATCCTTGCTCACGATCTCGATTTTTCTCAGCTTTACAATATTTGTGTAGAATAATCCTCCAGTCTTTAACAACCTTGGTCTGGTATAAACAAAAAACAAAAAACAAAAAAAAAAACCTAGGTCTAATATTTAAATTTCTCCGATCCGATATTGGGTTGAGATATTAATTTCTTATCTGAATTTATTTAGTTAAGTCTGAATTCAGGGTTCAGATTTTGTGTCGAATTCAAATTCAGACATATTCGGACAATGTCCAATCCTAACCGAATTAAAAATTTAGACAAAGTATTGAATCCGTGTAAATTTAGTGCAAATTCGAGTTTGACATATTCCAACAAACTCAAGTAATTCAAGTCCGGGTTTAGACATTGCAAATTGTCTGAATTTAAAATTCAGAAGGTTGGGGTTCGCGTTTGGAGATTTTGTCCGAATGTTCGAAACCGAATATTTGCCACCTCTTCCCAAGGCCATACTATTCGATTTGTTACTTTTTTAAAATGAAAATGATAAATTTATTACGATATTTATTAATCATCTTAAATTTTATTTATATCACTATAAAAATTATATACAATATTATTTAAATCATTAAAAATAATATGTCTTATTATTATCACTTATAAACTATACATTCATAATTTTACTAGTTTTTTTCCAAGTATTTGTTACTCATTTGATTATGAAAGTTTAGGTCATATTAAAAGGGATGTAGCTCCATAACGTACACTATCGATGTTCCCTTAGGGCAAAAGGGGGCAACTGCCCCCCTCCCTCCCTACTCATATAAAATTTTGTAGATATTCTTAGACAAAATAGATATATTTGATTAATTGTAGAATTGACAAGATTATATTTTAGTAGACTAAAGGTTTTGTGTTCAAATTTTAATGTGTTAATTTTCTTTGTTTTCTTTTTTACCTAACACTACTACAAATAAAATCATATCCTTTCATATATATTGGATACTCTTTTATTTATTTTACTTTAAAAAATTTTGCTATCATACTGTGGTTTCATATTGCCAATTTATTATTATTTCATCCATTTTTATTTTTTCAAATCCTTCATGTCCTTCAATATATTTAGTTAATATTTTCACCCCTTTAACATTAAGGTTTGGCTTCGTTCCTGGATCCATTCACCATCAATCTCTAGCTCATTCATTCTCATGCTCATCTCTCTCTTTCTCCCTCTTAATCTCTAACTTTTGCTCTAAATCTCTCATTGATTAGTTTAAGCTCTCGCCTTTCTTTCTCTCTCAATATTTGGTGACATCGTTCATTGGAATCCACCACCAGCTCGAATCTTCAACTCGACACTAATCTTGACATATTTAAAAGATCATAACCACTAAGATTATATTTTGTCTCTCTTAATAACTTGATATGTATTTTAAATAATTCATGTATATATATTCTTTTTGTCTTACATCAAAATAAGATCACTGATATGTTAAATATAACTCAACACTAATGCAAACATCCATGAATTTTAAACCCACTGTCAGAGTCTCAGACCCAATTTCAGTGGGTATTTTAGATTTTCCCATAGCCCTATGGCTATGGTGCTGCTAAAAGATCTTAAAGAATTTCAAGTAATTTGTAATGTCACAAAACCCCTTAAGTATGCAGATATAGTCAAACTATAAAGAGTGCAGGATGATGCCAACAAGCGCTATTAGAATTAGAATTTTAGTTAGAATCGATGAGTGTAATTATACAACAAGAAAAATATGTTTGGGTAACAAATTTAGAGTTGTTTGACCAACAAAAAAAATTGTTATTGCATTAATTTAAAATAGGGCAACCAAATAATTTTGTGGTTAAATACATTATATATGACAACAAAACTTTTTTTGTTTCAATTGATATAGATAGGGCGACAATTTAAAGAAAAATGGTTGCTTAAGGTTACTAAGGCAACGAAAAATTTGTTTTGCCCACCATAATTACATTGTGCTACCATTTTTACTAATTTGTAGCCGGGACTTTGTGCTTCAAGGATAAAACTACCAAATCGTAACGATTTTTTTTTATAGCCCCATGTTAGTGTTGGAAATATTTCAAGAGTATAACACATTTATATAGCCTAAAGAATAAAGTATATCAAGTATAAGGATCATATATAAGTGAAACAATAAGAATATGATCAACACGGGTGAAACAAGAAGCAACATGGGTCGTGTTATCTTCCAGAGAGCAAGGAAATCATTCCTGGGCTCAACACGGGCCGTGTTGGAACAACACGGGTCGTGTTGCACCCAACACGAGTCGTGTTGAATGCCAGGATTGTTTTAAATGCTAACGGCTATATGATTTTGTATAATTAGTGTTTGATATCGTTATTAAGCACGATTATTATGTGATGGCAACAGCTATATGATTTGACTTGGTCAAGGTCATATTAAGGGCATAATCTCATCATTAAGACTCTTGATTATCCTTTGACTAGGGTATCTTAAGTGGGTGGTATTCTCCTATAAATAGGAGACATCCTAGACTATTTGAGACACACCATTCTAAGCTAATCACAACCTCATTCTTGTCTAGACTGCAGCTATACTAGAGTGATTCAAGTGATAATCTATTTCTTGAGTGTTACAAGTGCTAAGTTTTATCCCTTTGAACATTTACGGTATAGTAAATAGTTCTTAAGGAAAGTGAGTACTAGGCCACGACTCTTAGCGTTATCCAAGCGAGTTTCCATTGTTCTATATACCGTTTACTCCCTTTCCTTTAACAATTAGAGGGCAACAAAAATTGGACTAAGACAACAAACGTTTTTGTTGCCCGAAGTAGTTTTTCTTGTTGTGTTAGATCGAAATCATAGAATCGGCTCGAATGTCGTAAGATTCTAATATAATACTCCCTCCGTTTCATATTAATTGACACTTAAACTAACTTTTTTTGTTCCAAAATAATTGTCACTTTTCATTTCCCAATGACTAATTTAACTATTTTAACATTAATAATTATATTAACTTTTTACTTTTTCAATCAATAAAATCACCTCTACTCATATTCTCTCACTACCTATACCTTGGTATCCGAAAAAACACATTGGAAAATAGTACTATATAATTATGTTGGTAGTTTTGTTAGTTAAACCTTGGTAAGTGAAAATTTTTGAAATATGTCAATTAATATGGAACGGAGGGAGTAGAAAAATATCCTAAAAAATTATAGAATAATTAAATTATATATCAGTGGATAACTTTAATACTAATAATAGTTGGATCGATGTAGAGTTTTTGGATCGTAGACTTGTAAAATCGTTGATCCGAATCTGAATCTTAATATATATGGATGTCACCTAGTCTTTTCTATCGGCTTTATATATGGCACTCATTCCACCCTCGAGAAACATCCACATCCTAGTTGTCGTTGACTATGTCTCCAAATTGATTGAAGTAGCTCAAGAAGAATATGTTTAGTAGATTTGGAGTACAAAGAGCTCTCATAAATGATAGCGCTATTTAAAATATTAGCTTATCAAATATAATTATTTGTACAATTACAATTTTGAATTTGTCAAAACATTAAACGCTACCCAAACACTAATAACTGAACACGATCTACACAAGCCGTTGACGTTAAGTGATGAGGGTGGATAGTTTTTTCTCCCCTTTTTCAAGGTGGGTTAATAGTAAATGAAAATGGTTGGAATTAAATTTTGGTAAGTAGAGAATATATCAAAGCATATTCGCGACAAGGAGCTAGCTAGGTTAGCTACATTCCTTGTGTCAACGTACGCGTCGTGGATAATCTGTACTGTCATTCAAATATGCGCATGTTTTGTGTGGCGTGTATGGTCAAGATTGATCAACAAATATCAATAAAAAGTATCAAGAGGAGAAACTTCTCAATTATTTTTATACGGTATGGTACAATATAGTAATAGTACGGTACAGTAAAATTTGAAAAAATATGGTAATGATAAATTGTGGTGAGTTAAATGGGAATTGTGATAAGTAAGATAGATGAGAAGAAAAAATGTAAGAAGTAGGAGATAAAAATAAAAAAATATTTTGATAATTATTATATTCTTTTTAAAATTATAAATAGTATCTACAAAAAATTAGCATCAACAACTATAATAAATATTAATTTCATAAAAATTAAAGCTAGACACTCAGATAAGATCTTATCTCAAAATCCGCATAGTAGTTGAAAAAAATAGAGCTACAGAGGTACAAGGGGTAGAATTCACAGTATAGTGCAAGAAAAATAAAAAGAAAAACAAAACTTAACTCAGCTAGCTATCTATCTAATCTGTCCCTCAATTACTTCCCGCTTGAAATACAACATTTGATTAGGTTTTGTTTACAGTAGTGAGAGAGAACACAGGAACAACCTTGGCATGATTTTCCCTTGCAGTATTTTCCACAGGAACCAAACAAGACTCAGCAAGATGACCCAGACTACAACACTTCTTACAAACCCTGCAAACATTCTCATACTGAAAACTCACCCAACAACAAACTCCCTCTCCTTCCTCCTCATTATTTCCCCCCCACCATCCAAACACGCCCCTGGTAAAACCGGCCTATCCACCTCAACCCTCACCTTCACCCTCACAACACCCCTCTTCCTCACGTCCACGTCATCCACCTCCCCGAGAAGCCGCCCCAGCTCCGCCGCCACGTGGCGGGTGCAGAGCCCCGCCGGGATCCCCCGCATCTGGACCCACAGAGGCGCGTGGGTGACGCGCCACTCCTTGGTGTCGGCGCGTGGGTCGCACGCCTTCAGGACGAGGAGGACTCCCATGATCACCACGCTCTCTAGGTGGAGGAGGTCGTCCCTGTCACGTGCGGTGGAGCAGCTGAGGAGGAAGAGGTTGTCGGGACCCACACGGTTGACTCTGATGGCGGAGGAGGAGTCGGAAAAGAGGGAATTGACGGCGGATTCGACGGCGGAGGTGGAGAGGACGCGGTCGTCGATGACTTGGCCGATGACGGCGGTGGACCAGAAAACGACGTCGTCTGGGGGAGGGAGCTGGGGGGAGAGTAATTTGCTGCGACGGCGTAGTAGCTTAGACTGCACCATAATGGATCTGAATATCTGATATGGTAGCTCTCTTGCCTATTATTAATTAATTAATTATCAACAAATTTAGGAGGAGATTTAAAGAGAGATGGATCTAGAGAGAGAAACAAAGAAGGGAAGAATAGAGTTAGAAAAGGAAAGAGTAAAGTATGTGGCGACTCGGCTGTGTGAATTGTGATGCCGTAGATAGAATGTAACTTAAATAGTGCAAAGTAGGTGGTGGGTCACTGTCCGTACCGTATTGAGGACGAACGCAAAGCTTATCCAGATTATGACGTTACGTTACGAGAAAAATCGATTGCGGAAGTGATAAAAATTGCTTCTAGAAATCAACCATATATATAGACAAAGAAAATGATACATATCTGTTTATCGCCTGTCTTTCTTATCATATCTATTTCTCTTGTCATATTTTTGAGCTGTTGTATTTCCAATTTTGTGAATTTGTTGAGTTACTGTATTATATTTTCTGTTTTACAACTTTATTGTAATCTCCTTGATGAGTCTCTCTGTAATTCCATTGTATTTTTGTTTTACAACTTTGTTGAGCTATTCTATTTGTTTTTATAATTTTATTGCAACATACTTTATACGTACAATAATATATTTTGTGTATATGACTCGTTTTTGAACTTCATCATGTACATAACTCCTTTTTGAACTTTAGATTTACTATGCTAGTTGTTTTGTAAGTTTATTATGATCCTCGTTTTTGAGCTATATATTTTTATAAGTTTAAATAAAACTATAATCTATATTTTGTGTTGAATTTCATTCATTTACTAGCATAGTAAATTTACCTTAAGTGTCAGTACAACCTTTTCTTCCTCATTCTCATGTATATATGGAATAACATATATTACGAACTTATTTTATTGTTAAATCTTAGTCATTAGATATTATTTTGAGTCATACAATACAAACCAAAAATGAAATTTTAATTCAAACCGATCGAAAGCAATTGATTTGACTATATACCTTAATTACTTGGAATAAATTAATCTAAAACTATAATCCAAACCAATCATATCCCAATTGAACCGGACCCGAAGAAACTAGCCCTAAACTAACTCAAACCGACCGAACCAAAACTGAATCTTAACTAACCAAAATAATATACACCTTAAATCAATTCGAACTCGAATCTCCTTCGGCCCAAGATTTGTTGCCCAATGTCACCCCGAACTATACTTCCCCCTAATCGAGTCTGAATTATTCACCTGTTTGCTAAGTCCAGAGAGAAAGTCAGAAATGAGCTTGAGAATGAGACACGAGTAAGAAAACCTCTAGAATTTCTCAACTTTAAAAAAAATAGATAAACTCAATTTTTAAATGATAGGCAGTATTTCATTTATATATTTTTTTGAAAATACCTGGTTATAAAAGTACTGCATAGTTGGCAAAAAAAGGAAAAAAGACATTGATACTAAGTACCTTTTGTCCATTACATTTGTAACCCCAACTAATTTGAAAAAATAATATATATTGAAATTGAGGTGAAAAATTTATAACTTACCTTTATTTAACATTATGTTTTCTATATCTTCTCTGCACTTTAAAAGATCATAATCATAATTAAGAATTAAATAAATTAAATACATAAATAAATAAATAAATAGAGATAGATAGATAAACTACTCTCTCCAATTTATATTAAGGCCTTGTTCTTTTATACGGCTGGTTGGTTACGGTGTTACAACATACCGTATTTTGCCAAAACTCACCACAATATATCAATTCACCACAATTTACCACAACCCAACACAATCTACTTTTTCTAATTTACAATTATAAAAAACAAAACTCACCACAAGTTACCAATAACTTATCACAATTCGACCACACCCACCACAATTTCACCACACCACACCGCATGATACCGCAGCTAGTCGTATAAAAGAACGGGGTCTAATTCATTATATAAAATAAATTATTACATATTATTACTATTATTAAATTTTTAATAAAAAAACTACCCTATATATAATATTACAATTATTAATAAAATATTATACAAAAATTATTAATTAACGCAATAAAATCACAAACGGAGGGACTGTGCAACAGATGTCCTTTTCGAGTCTCCTCTTTTTGTTTTGGCAATGAATTCGGTCTGTTTTGACTTTTGACTCGTAATAAGACTAAAATATAAAAAGGTGAAAATTTAGATAAGCACGAGGCTGAGTCACCACCACATCATGCATTCAGGATTTAACGTTGTCTACATTCATTATCCTGATGTTACACAACATTTTTTACATACCCGTGTCGCCACATCCTCTCTCTCTCCTCACTCTTTACAATTTGTCTCATTTATTATTCGAACAATTGTAATTCATTTTCTACCTCTAATTAATATATTTATTTATCACTTTTTACAATTCCAACAATTATTATCTTCAATTAAAACATGGTAATTTGGGACACTATTTATCTAGAACATGCCCGTACCATGTATTTGTCTTTTTTTTGGATTTTTTGAATTAGATAATCTAAACTTTAAGTGAAATTCGAATACGATGAACTGTATTTAGGTCATGTACTTTTACACGGTGCAGTACCACAATTTACCATATTCTTCCACACTTCACCACACTGTACCACAATCATTATTAATATATCTTTTCACTTTTTTCTCTCCTCACTTTTTTTACATCCTCTGTCCTCACATGTCTCACCTACCACAACTCACCACAGTTCACCACAATTCACCACACTTTTCAATGATTTCACTGCACCGCACCATCACCACACTCCACCCACCGCACAAAAGAACATGACCTTAATGTTTTATACTCTATAACTATATTTAACATCCTATTAGATTAAATGAACTTGCATCGATTTCAACCCGTCGAAAAAGTGACTTGCGGTGATGATCAAGTTGGCTTTCCTTTACTTTTTCCCCTTATAAATAGTTTACGTAAGCACTCACCTTTGTCATGTCACTTTTCCAACGAGTTGAAATTGATGAAAGTTTATTACATCTAATAGAATGTTAAGTATAGTTCATCGAAAATAAATATTAAATTCAGTTCATTGTATTTAAATCCCCCAAAGTTTGAATTATTTAATTCCAAAAATCTTTTTTTAATCCAAAATACCATCTTATTTTTTTGGAAAATTGGATAGTACTCCCTCCGTTCCATATTAATTGACATTTAAACAAACTTTTTTTGTTCCAAAATAATTGTCGGTTTCCATTTCCCAATATCCAATTTAATTATTTTAACATTAATAATTATGTTAACTTTTTATTTTTTTCAATCAATAACAATTACTCCTACTCACATTCTCTCACTACCTACACCTTGGTATCCGAAAAACCAACTAAGAAAATAGTGTTATATAATTATGTGAGTAGTTTTTTAGTTAAACCTTGGTATGTGAAAATTTTAAAAATATGTCAATTAATATGGAACGGAGGGAGTATCACACTGCTTTAGGGGTTTAGATTATAGTAACACCATAATCTTTTTTGCAGTGGGTAAAGTGTAGTAATGGTATGGTATGATAAAAAAAAAGTGGATAATGTGATATGATCTGATATGATATGCTAAGTTATGGTAAAATTTGTAATAAGAATGATTGGTATTGTAGGTGAGGAGAGAAAAGTGAAAAGTATTGAAATAGTGAGGAGAGAGAAAGTAGGGAAAAAGAAAATTATGGTCGTTGTGGTAACGTGTGATATAATATGATAATATATGATAATTTGTTGTTAGAGTGTTAAATTGTGATAGGAGCGATTTGTGCCACAAAACAACAAAGAATAACTGCATAAGGCCCTGTTCTTTTCTGCGGTTGGCAAACTGTGGTACCACAGCTCACCGCAGTTTGCCACAACTCACCGCAGTTTGCCACAAATCATTACTTTTCTCTCTCCTCACTCTTCTCTCTCTTCACTTTTATCCTCTACTTTTTACATTCTCTCTCCTCACCTACCCCACATACCAATAACCTACCACAATTCCACCACAACCCACCACAATTCCACCACACCACACCGCAGAAAAGAACAGGGTATAAGTTGAACTTTAAGTCTATATTACAGTGCACCATCTAATATAAAAGTGTTCAAATTTAATCTATCACTGTGAAGCTCTCGTTGATTTGCTTAAGCTCTTGTCTTTCTTTGCCTCTCAATCCTTGGTTTTCTCCTTCACTAGAATCCACCACCAGCCCCAACCTTCAATTCAACACTAGCGATAATGCGAACATCCATGGATTTTAAGCCCACTATCGAAGTTTCAAACCAAATTTCAGCAAGTATTACCTTTCAAAGAAGGGTTATTGACCAAGAAGGACGGCTCATAACACATGTTGGGTCTATGAAGCATATAATGATTTTGATGATAACAAACGGTAAAATAAGTCCTATATATGAGAGTGAAAATTGGATTAATTGAATTATTATGTTTCTCATATATAATACTTATGTTGGTCCAATATATTAATTGAGAATATTTGTATGGACCTTGTTATATAAATCATGTCACACCACAATATTTAAGTGAGTTATTTTGTGTCATATCATAATATTTGATTGGACAAATTTGGGAAATGTGACTTGATTAATATCATGAGAATATTGGATGAAATGAGATGTGCAAATCTAATGAATGTCCAAATGCAAGAACCAAAACATTTATCATTTTGGCAACAAGTAATATTATATAAATATTGAACATAATTGTTTATTAAATTTATATAATATGACATGATATGACATTATTTACTTGCTTGTTTCTTGAGTATCATATCTTATTGATAAGGTGAAAGAATTCAAATGTCACATCTTGTGAGAAACATATCAAGATCATGAGATCATGCATGCCAAGAATCAAGAATTGCTTTATTCACTTGATTGACTCTTTGACCTTGTTGCACTATAAATACGAGGAGCATTTGATCATCCAAGGGAACAAGAAAAGAGACAAGAAGACAGAACAAAACATCTCACTTGACCATTATTAATTCCTATTGTTATTGAGTGTGAGATTAAAGTTGTATTGAGCTATTTGTTATTGAGTTGAGTGATTGAGATAATTATTGTTAGGGAGAGGATTTAGGAGTTGAGAGGTCGGCTCCGCCACACTTGATTGAGAGGCGATATCAAGTGGTGAGATCTTGAGAGTAGAGAAGGCTCTAAGATCGGTTGTAAAAATTCATCCTAATAATAATTCGAGGTTAAATCCTAGAGTTGGAGAACTTTAGGCGGTGACGTACTCCGAAATTGAGTTCGGAGGAACATCGTAAACAACTACCAGGTTTTGTCTATCTTTTAATTTTTGTTATTTATTTTCCGCATTTTATTTAACTAGCCTAATTAAAATTTCAACACATATTAACATTTTGGTACTGCCTAAACTGAAAAGTCCTAATTTTATTAAAATGTGGGTCATGCTTAGCTGACTCATCCATTCATCTCCATCTTCTTCTCTCTCTACCCCAAAACAGGGGATCCCTTCATCTCCCTCCTCTTCTCTCTCTACCAAAACAGGGGAAGGCAGCAACGAGCGGCGAGAGCGACAGTGGCTGGGTGGTCTTGGCAACGGTCGGAGACAACCGTCGGCAGCAATAGGCGGCCCATTTCAGCTCTCTTCTCTCTTCTGTCTCCTCTGTACCCATAAACCGACCAAAAAAGGCCTAAAGACCTGATTGTACAGCTTCTTCTAGGTTTTCATTGTCAATTTGTTCTAGGTCATCAAAATCTCGTTGATTCGAAAGTGTTTGTTGGATTTTTTTCTGGGAAATCTGGGTAGATCAAGGCTGAGGTTTTGGGTTTGTTATGCAGAAGTTTGGCTGAGGACTTCGGCGAGAAATGGCCTCCGTCAACCGTTGGTTGAGGCCGGAAGTTTATCCTCTCTTCACTACTATCGGAGTCGCCGTCGGCATCTGCAGCTTCCAGCTCCTCCGTAACATCTGCATCAACCCTAAAGTCAGGGTTAGCAAGGAGAACAGATCGGCCGGACTTCTAGAGAATCACACATAAGGAGAGAAATACGCAGAGCATTTTCTGAGGAAATTTGTTCGAAACAAGGTGCAAGAGATCATGTCGTCTATCAACAGCTTCTTCATTGATCCAAACCGCAGTTAATTGTATGTTTTCCTCAAATGATGAATAACCAAATTCCAGAGATTTCACTGTTTGATTTTGGTTTGCTGTTTATGATCTCGGGGAAATATAGGGTTCATCTTGAGGATGTAGTATCCGATCGCCAGGACCTATTTTCCGGCGTAACTTTCACTGGTGATGTAGATCGGACGAGATTTGAAGAGGGGGTGTGATCGGAGGAAGTTTTGGATGGCGATGAAGAGGTGTTTTGCGACTCCGATCTGATCCCGAGGGATTTCCGACAGATTTTCGGCGATGCTGAAGCCAGTTCCGATGGGTTGTCGAAGAAGAAGAGGCAGTTTTAGGCGGCGGAGTTAGGGTTCAGGCGGAGGGTTTTATGGTCGATCCCCTGTTTTGGGGTAGAGAGAGAAAAGGATGGAGTAATCAAGGAAGTTTTGGATGGCGATGAAGAGGTGTTTTGCGACTCCGATCTGATCCTGAGGGATTTCCCACGGGTTTCCGGCGATGCTGAAGTCGATTCCGATGGGGTTGCCGAGGAAGAGGAGGCCGAAGAGGCGGTTCTAGGCGGCGGAGTTAGGGTTCAGGCGGAGGGTTTTGGGGTCGATCCCCTGTTTTGGGGTAGAGAAAGAAGAGGATGGAGATGAATGAATGAGACAGCTAAGCATGGCCCACATTTTAATAAAAATTAGGACTTTTCAGTTCAGGCAGTACCAAAGTACCAATATGTGTTATGGACCGTCCTTCTTGGTCATTAACCCTTTAAAGAAAACAAATATGGGCCATAAATTCGAGTACAGGTCAATCCGGGTTCGGAAGAAAACTTAATGTCTGATGCCTAGTTTTTTGGAACATTTTTCGGGGTCCGACAAATTGGACATGTATAAATTCACCTCTAAGCAGGGTTCGGACAATATAAAATTGGAAAATATAGTGTTTGAATTTTCGTGTCAATGTAAAAATTTAGATAGAAATTATATAACCATACTCGCTTTTTTCGGATTGGACTGAACCGAGTTTCCAAGTTGAACATTTGTTAATAGCCCTAGACATGTCAAGTTCAAATGTGCAAAAGATCCAAAAGCCCATATTCAAGCAAATGAATACCAATTGTAACTGGCTATAGCCTGTATTAGGGATGGGTACCATAAACATAAACCGCAAATTGAACTGTAAAACCGCATAGACCAAATCGTAAAATGCGGTTAACCAAATTGATTTTTGCATAAAAGCGGTTTAGGTTAACCAAACCACTATAAGCGGTTTAGGTTTAGGTTTTGGATTTTCATGAAACGGTTAACCGCAGTTAACCGCTCTCAATTAAGTTGAAAAAAAATGAATTTATTAGTAATATGAATTTAATTTAACCGTGTATCGTCGTATCGAAATATGAATTTATTAGTAATATGATTGCATTTATTTGCATAAATGTTATTGTAAATTTCCAGGAAATCGGTTAATCATAAACCGTGTATGTTAACCGGGTAAATTTTCATATTTTAAAAGCCGTTAACCGACACCGCTTCTAAATTATGGTTCCGAGGTTTGGTTTATGTTTCCAGATTTCAAAAGCGGTTAACCGCATATTGCGGTTGCGGTTTAAGTTTTCAAAATCCAAAAACCTCAAAAGCGGTTAACAGCATATGTATGCCCACCCCTAGCCTGTATCTATTTGTTTACTTATTTTTCATCTTTTTATTTTCTTTGTTTGCCTTCTTACCAAAATGCATGTGAAAGACTGTGTAGTCACACCCAAACCAGGCCCAACTATGGCCAATTCAACCGATGACTCAGATCAACCGATTTAATCTAGTCCAATCAATTGACCTACTGAGTCAACTAGTTCAGTGATTAGTCCGAGTTTGACAATATACTCCAGCACAACATAGTTTAGCTTCTAAAAGCCTGACAGCATAGTAATCCCTATCAATCAAAGTTACCGAAGGCTACTGTTCCGCGTTAGAAAATCAAAGTTAAATTTGCATGGCAAACAAATCAACAAAGGACATCATACAAAAGTTTAAGTTAATATGCTCATCACTCTGTCACTGTTATCATTGAAACTGAATAGGTACTCCGATCTCATTGAAGAGGGTAAGATGGCATCAACCAGAAAGAGCTATCCCCGTCAATGTATAAGTAAAAGGATCAACATCTAAAGGGTGTTTCAACAACCCATTGACAAACAAATTACAAAAAGAGAATCAACAAGTGACAAAATTTCAAGGGGCAAGGGTATTTCAACTTCATCTCAAATTTTTCAGCTCATCGCTCCATTTGCAGTTGCATCCATGGGCTCTGCATCAGCAGATTCCCCAGCCTCAGCTTTCTCGCCCTTCTTGGCTGGTAAACAAACACATTTTCAAATGTTAAGCTTGAAGAAATAACCCAAATACTGACTAATGAGACATCAATTCTCAGTATCTATATATGTATGGTTACCTTTCTTCTTCTTGCCACCACCTTTCTTCTTTGTCTTTGTGCCCAAGGCCAACCATGCTTTAATCTCAGGATCATCGACAGTTTTTGTTGGCTGCAGTTCTTGCAAAGGATGGGTTGTTACGCGGTCAGACCCATTTGGCATGAGAAGCACGGTGAACTTTATATGAGCAACATAATCACCTGCATGTCCCCAATATCAATCAATGTGACGGAAAAAAGTAGGCATTCGAGGAACAATCTGCAGTGAATTAAGACTGGATAACTTTGAAATTACCAGGCTTCTCATGAAGAACTGGATAAGGCTGGAGGAGATCATGATTCACACACTCTACAAGACCAAGACGAGCCCGCTTTTCTTCCAAAGCCCTGTCAGATAGACACAGCACAACATTAGAGAACAGTAACCAAAACAGACAGCTTAAGCTTCAAATACCAGCTCAGGAACGATACAAACCTTGCTGTAAAGGGCATGATGGGGAATTTCTGGCTGATTTCACTGAAAATAAACCTAGATGCTTTCATCTTCAAATGATAGTTCTTGTCCACAGCTCTTTTGTAAATGGTGGTTTGCTTCTCATCCAACATCTTGGGCTGAAATATCAGCCAGAGTCAGGTACACAGAGGGAATGATAAAAATTCATAAGCGAAAACAAGAAAAATAAAAAGGACACATAAAACAATTATTTCACCATTTATTTACCTTTCCCTCACCCGTACTAGTCACTATATCTACTGCATAAACTTCATTCTCCTCAAATTCAGCATCATCAACTCTCATTTCGGGACTTGAGACGCTCAAAACAACTTTGTTTCCATCGATCACAAACTGCTTTAGTTGGTGACTAAGTACACCCTCAACAATTTTGCAGTCATAAGCAGCAGCAACTTTCTGAATGGCCTCTGTCACATCTTTGTTCTGTCATATGAAGACATTTAATTAGAATAAATGGCATCAAATGACAGGCATATCAGGACACAAAAATATAGAAACATAACATATTCTCAGACCAAAGGACACCTATTTTCACATTAAGAACTCAATCTAACCTTCCCTAAAAAAAAACAAAACATTAAGACAACCACCAGTAATCAGTATCACAAGTGACAGAAGACATGAATCATTTCTGGACAGTTCTTTATACTTTCATAGTATAACGAGATGAGACTATCTCCCGTTCCAATGTGAGGTATTCGATTCATCAGAAACATGGGGAAAACATGAAGCGATTGCTCTATCAGTGTAACTATGACAATGAAGCTCAAAGGATGCAGATCCATATAGCCAAGGCTTTCTTCATCATATAGAGCAATCACATGAACACTAGCATGAGACAGACAAATCAAAGCAATCACTAACTCTTATGAAGAAAAAGGATGAAAAGTTACATATATTGCCTCTCATGACTGAAAAATTAAGTGCAAAGCCAGCATCTCTTACAGGGCCACACATCCAATATAAAAGTTATCCACAAAAATCAGCAAGATCAAAAGAACCAAATACCCCACTATCCCAGAAGCAATTCAAATGCTCCATCGATTGATCGACATAAGAATATTTGAGAATTAAAAATAGAATGAGGGAATGGAGAAAACCCACCAAAAATGAAAATTAGCATTATGCTCTATCAGTGTAACTATGACAATAATGCTTCATTGGACCTAGATCCAAATAGCAAAGGAAATTATCATCACTTAGAGCAATCTGTTAACTGAGAAAATGTAGTTTACACACAACATACAAAAAAGTAAAAAGAAATAAGAGAGGAAAAGAAAACAGAAGCCTGCTGTCTGTGCAGGATTAAGACTCCCAGAGTTAGTGCGACCACAAATCCAGAAGAAAAATATTTAAGACTGCACATGTTCATAAGATGGGAATGAAAGAACCACTACAAAGAAAATTATGATGCTCCCATCAGTGTAACTATGACTATAAAGCTTCATTGGATCAGATCCAAATAGCCCAGAAAAATGGTCATCACTGGGAATCATCACGTTGAAGAAAAAGAAAACCTCATTGAAGACAGGGATTGCAAGCATTCAAAAATCAAGTTAGATTTGAAATGGAACATTGTAGTTTGCCAACACATGTCAGCAACAACAAAACTAGTACATTAAAAACATGACCAGCCCAGGGTGCCTTGCTTTTGACGGCATTAATATAGGCATGACAAACACAAGCACATCTTGATGTTGGCTTCTCAGTAATGCAATGAAGAATTTCGAGGAAGACCGCACCAAATACAGTACAAATAAGGATCAGAAACTCAAAATGTATGCACAGCAAGGCAGCAGGATCCAAACTGACATGAGTGGATCCAAAAAGCCCACATTTGGCAACACGCTTTTGGCAACAGGGAAAACAGATGATCAGTATGACAAGGATTGATCACCAAGGCAAAGTTGCCGCACGCATAATATAGTTAATACCGCGTTTATGTTACAAATAAAGGTCAGAAACTCAAAATGTAGGCACAGCAAGGCAGCAGGATCCAAACAGACACGAGTGGATCCAAAAAGCCCACATTTGGCAACAGACTTTCGGCAACAGGGAAAACAGATGATCAGTATGACAAGGATTGATCACCAAGGCAAAGTTGCCGCACTCATAACATGGATAATACCGCACCAAATACAGTACAAATAAAGATCAGAAACTCAAAATGTATGCACAGCAAAGCAGCAGGATCCAAACAGGCATGAGTGGATCCAAAAAGCCCACATTTGGCAACACACTTTCGGCAACAGGGAAAACAGATGATCAGTATGACAAGGATTGATCACCAAGGCAAAGTTGCCGCACTCATAACATAGTACTGCGCTTATGTTACAATTGTCCATTACCATCTACAGCAGTTCCCAAAACACAGGACAAACCACAATCATATTACGCAGCCTTCTTGCAAACAAAGTAGTGTATAACCAAATGAAAGAAACCTAGTTAATGGAAGACATTCAGGGCAGAACATGCAGAAAAAAAACATCAAAACCAAGTTATCAAAAGTGTGCACAACCCATCAGTGTAACTATGACAAAAAAAAAAGCTTCATTTGGACTTCATCCATAGCTTTTATATCGAGTCATCATAGGGAGCAAACACAAAAGAAAACAAAGCAATGATAAATCAACATTACACGAATATAGGAGACCAAAATAGATTGAAAACAATATGCTTGGAGACAAACATGAGGAGAATCTGTGCAGTATAAACCAAAGATATCTGTGCACAAACTCGAAGCCCCTCATTCAGAAGGAGAGAAAGGAGAAATGGTAATGATAGTTCCTGACACTAAAGGCATTGACAAAAAGAAAAACATATTGTTTTAGGGTTTTAGCTTCCATTGACACTATTTACACAATAACACACAGACAGGTCCATTATACAAAGCTCAATTTGAAAAATCTAATACTAGTATACAGTTAACACCTACTATTAGACCTCTACATCAATGACCTAACTATGCCAACAAAATTGAATACAACCCAGGTACTCAGAGAATACAAGCACTACAACATAAGAAGCCAAAAATTTGTGGATGTTAAAAGTAATAGAATGTCACAAGCATTCATACCTTCTTTCCAGGTCTTATAAGCCTCAATGCAACCTCAGCAGCAGTGTTGGCCGCAGCAATGACATCTGCTTTTCTACCTGTTACCGGGCCTTCTTGAATTACATGAGTATGAGCCACAGTGGCAATGAACCCATCTATGTGACATCCCATATCACTACATTAAACAACCACCTAAGTATTAGTACTTGATCAAAACTCAGATTCCTGCAAATCAACCATACATAGCACCAGGTACCCACATTTTAACCACGTCACCTTCTTCGACCACCGACTCGTCACTTGCAAGCGGAGAAAAATGGCATACAACATTGTTTACCGATACGCAGGTAGGGAAGGCAACACCTCTCTCGATCTTCTTCTTCACATTCTTGTACATGTTACCAGTTTGCCTATAAAATTACGAAGAAAACCCCACCACTAACAATGTTACTCAACATTCAACGCATAAATCATCAGGAAAAAAAGGAACCCACAAAACCAAAATATCACAAACACCAAACCAAAACCAAAACTAATACTCCGAAAAATCCCACCCATGCAGGGTATGGGGCAGTTGGCTATAACAGTCTTACATTACCGGTTCCAATTGAACCAAGTTTTAAAAATAATTTGATACCTACATTATCGCGACATTTTACTTTATTCCATTACAATATAAGTTGAACTGTCACAAACACCATTGTTCACATAAATGAAGCCAGGGAGACATACTTTCTATATTCTAAAAAAGGCCTTCACAGCTCCAACCACAAAATGATAAGAACTTAATGGAAATAACAAACACTTACTCTCTAATGAAAGCATCACCCTTCTCACAAAGGTCAACAATCTTAGCTTTGGGTTTACATTCTGACAAAACCAGCTGCAAAGCCTCTGGTCAAAAACAAAACAAAACAGCAACACTTCAAATTCGCAATTCTAACTCAACAACACCATCAAACACAAAAATCCAGCAAACCCAGATAACATAAACAGAAATCAAAAGGAAGAGATTATACTGTTGACAATGTCAGCTGCACTCTTGTATTTGGTTACGACTTCAGGTGAGGTGAGATCCAGCTCTCTCTCCTCCCTCTCATCGTCGGAAGACATGGCTATTTCTCCTCTTCAAAATGACGCTGCAGAAATGATACCTCCCAGAAACAGTCTCTGAAAGCGCAATCGAAATGAAAGTCTAAGTCAATCAATCGATACAAAAACACAAATGAAGATGAAGAATATGAGCTCGAGAAATGGAGACAAAATGGAAGAAGAAATTAGGGTTTAAGACTAGGAGAAAAAGAGAGATAACCAGTGAAGTGAACGGTGCAGAGAAGTGCCGGCGTAGTCGAATTTAGGGTTTACGGCAGACCAAAGAGCGCCTTGTGCTTATATAGCGTGAAGATGGAATTTTCTCATGGGGTTTAGTTCGCAAATCTTTTTTATCCTTCTTGTCTCTTTAATTTAATTTTTATGCAATTTCGGCAATGAAGGTTCCAAAAAAAAATTAAAAAAAAAAAAACAGAAAGAATCAACCCAATGACATGGAATGGAATAAAATGGAAAGAAAATTGAAATGGAAATTAAATAAACTAACAACATTATTGCTTTGCTTTTTATATAATGGAATCAATTTTTAACTGTTTGCTATTATATTATATATAGGTTATTTATGAATGTAAACTATTTTCAATCTCAACTTCATATTTAAGGTTGCGTTTGGTAAGATTCCTAGGAAAACCTTGCAAATTGTGGACCCCTTGTAAAAACATTCCTGAGGTCAATGTACAACCAAACATGGGGAAAATAAGTCAACTCGGGAAAATTAACCATTTCCCTGAGGTTTTTGATTAAACAAACGCACTCTAAAATAAAAGATGAAAATTTCCTCTCTCGTAATCCCTAACTCTATCCTTCTCTCGTCTCTCCTCAATATATTTTATACTATTCATTTTTTTGTATCAGGTAATCGTTGGACCTCCTATCTCAGGGGTACACTAACCCAATCGCGTCATAATGGACGGGATAGGGGATGTCAACGCCTTATACAAAGCTCACACCTTCCATGCAATACTCTCCCGTGTATACTATTCATTTGGTCATAACTAGGAGTAAGCAAAAATACTAAAAACCCAAACTTGGTCAGGTTCTGGTCCCACGACTCTAGCTCAATGGGTTTAGAACCAAAATGAGGTCAAGTGTTGATTGACACTAGAACTGGCAATTCATCTCAAATCCCAATCATAATCATGATTTCCATTCATTTTTTTCCTCTACTGCACTCTAGGGGATCTCTCATTGGAGCATAGCATTGGGAAGCATGAGAAGAGTTCGAATATGGTGGTTTCTCCCAATGTCCCCACACAATTGGGACATGTATAAAGAAATAGTGAAATGTCTGAATCTTCAAATGAAGTTGGTGTCCCAAAACCTTGTAAGTTGTAACCAAGGCAAAGATACATGCATAGAAGAATTGTCCTCTGAAAAAAATTGTCTGCTGAGTAGGTCAATCAAACGAAGGTTGCTGCAAACTTTTAAAAATCTACTACTTATGCATCCCTAGTAAATCCTTACGATGAAAGTGTTCTAAAATACACCCGAGCAGCTGTCAGTATGTCATCAACGAAACAAGTGTATCAAGCTTGACAAGAAGATAATTGAAAGGCAAAAGAATTATGGGAAGAATTTAGTACTATGTCGTGTACTTTGGTCCAACCTCCCCCCCCCCCAAATGAAGTCTGGAAAGAGTACATCACTACAATATGTAATGTCAAGAAGGGCATCTTTATAGGGCGACTTGGAAAGAAAGAGGACTATGTTGCAGTTAATACCAAAGGTATTTACTTCTCTGAAAAGGAATCGTATATAGTTAAACAATGAAATGTCATAGTTAATACAAACGTTGCTTCGATTGAGTCCCTTCCCCTATGGACACAAGTTTTATTGGCATACAAACCAAGCCATAAGAGATAGATCTTTATTATGAAAAGAGCATTCTATTAGACACAACTTATTCTGAACTCTAGGCACATCCGCACATGTCCCCATACAAGAATGCACCAAAGCAATCGATCCCTCGTGAACTTTCGAAAGATAATCGTATCCAAAATCCTCAAATTTAGCTACTCTGATTGAAGATAGATTCATGTATCGATCCTTAAAGGATCCGTATTAGGGGAAAAACATTGGAGGCTAAATCTCTCATAAGAGATAGCCATTACCAACATCAAAGATGTGGTTGTTGATTGAAAAACACCAATCAACCATATACCTTTCCTCAAAATTAGGCCCTTGATTCAGTTTTGAGCTGGCAAGTAAGAAATGTTACAAAATCAAAAAGTGCTGACAGGTACTGTCTAATCTCATCAGTTCAGTTTGGGTGACTGTTGCACAGGCTACTTGACTAAAATATAAATGAAAATCACAACAACAGAATGACAAAATAATACCCACATTGGATCTAAATATAACTAAATTGGCTTACCAATGCCACAACAAGGCCCTCCCCACCCCCATAAACTGCCTTATAATATCAGATGATGCTGAGGCAAGGTGGTTTAAGTTTTCAACAATATGATTGCTTCATCAGCTCAATCGGCACCAAGTGCATTGTGGTATATCATAGGTCCCGGGATGCTACTCTCCTTTGTGGGAGTAGGGTGTGTTTACTGGGTACTCCCTGTGATGGAGGGCCTATTGGGTGGCCTGACTTACCAAGGTCTAAAATAAAAAATTGTGTTTGCCAGGGGACACTGGCTTTCCATCTCAATTATTTCGATAAATGATGAGGCTTAGCACAACCATGGGAGACTTTATAATGGTGCATTATGTTTTTGTAGGACCCGCTTCTCGTATAGTCCCATCACCTGATCCGCGACGGCCCACATGATAGCCTGGCCCGGCGGGATCCTCATGAGTCGGGGCAACAGTCCCTTCCACAATGCCCGCAGCCCTTCCTCGGCATAAATCGTCCTGATCGCGTGGACCATGCCTTTGTACTTAACCTCACCACCCGACTTGCTCTGGGCCATGAGCCTCGTCTTGACCACGTCGAACGGGCCCGTGCATATGGGCCCTGCGGTCCCCGCGAGGAAGCCCGAGATCATGGACTGCCATGGCTGCAGGACCTGCCCGTCCCCCTCGTGCTTGTCCCAGAGGACGCGGTCAAACATGTACTTGGCTGTGAACATGGCCGCCTGGTTCGTCCCGTTGCGCATCACGGTAGGGGCTGCACCGGCCCACAGTCCAAGTATCCCTTCTTCGCGTATAATCATGCGAGCGCAGTGTATTGGGCCCTTGTATTTCAGCAATTCCGGGCTGAGTCCCCTCTGCTGCTGCAACCTGATTTTCACAACCTGTGGCAATCAGATCAGCAATGGGACACGGGTCATTTATTCAAAACCAAACATGTGAGAAAAACTAGATAATCAGATCAACACAGTATTTTCTTAAAGCTAAAACCAAGTACAGAGAACAAAATAGTAATGTAAGTGGTAAATATTGATGAGGGTGTTAAACTTGCTATTACCCATATTCATAAATTGCATTAAGGGTTGGGACAGGATACATTCACTGTAGTCAATATCCTTCATTGTACATATAAACAAGAAGACCTTGGAGATGCACCCTTGTTTTCTGAGAGTACTGGCCTAGAGTTCAGGTAACTTATATTTTTCTCAGCTGAGTAAATGAAGGAAAGCAAAGTAAAACCATAGTTACCAAGAACGCTTCCCGGGTCATTAGTCCCGGAACATGGGTCGCTAATTTGTATACAAATTTAGTCTAGCTTTGACTTCAGAACGCGGATCGCAGGCATATGTAGCGTTCCCGGTAAATATGAGTAGAACACACTAACACTGAGATCAAATGAAAACCTCGTAAGATAAAGATTGCCGCACAACAGCCTGCTTCTATGATAAAAAACTTAAACGAAGAAACTATTTCTATCTTTGTTATGGTGCAAATCATTTAAACACCATCAAAACTCAACTAAAGCATTTTGCAGTTGCAAATAGTTGACAATAACAACTAGAAGTGAATATATTTGAATCAATACACAAACAAAAGTTTCTCCATAACCATAATTGAAATCTTTATTGAAGTTTGACAATATGAGCAGTTTCATATGTAAGCTAGGATTGCAGTATGATACTCAAGGCAAGGTTGAAGTGAGTTCTTTCACTCGAATTTCAGAAAACATACACTACCGCACCTAATCATCATTTATCAGCTCTTCAAACAATGATAATTAAAAGTTCCCATAAACTTAGAGTCTTAGACTAGTACAACTAATCAATGCAGACCAAGCTAATACTGAAAATTTCTGCATAAGTAAGTCTATATGCATGTAGAACTGAGAGAAGGGAAGGGTACTGATTTGGAAGTTACAGGGCCACTCAAAATGAGCAGATAAATCTGCCCCTGTCCGTCAAAAAATTAAAAAAATCTGCCCCTGAAAGTAGCCTTTTTTACTTGCCTGGAATTTCCTTTTGATAGGGCAAAAAAGAATCATCATTAAACAGATAAATTACAAGAGAAAGATGCTGATGAAGCATTCAAAAAATCCTGTCATACTACCCAAGGGATAGGCTATCTAAAGTGCAAACAGTCTCGGGGCGCATGCTTCAAGGCAAAGGCACATGCTTTTTTGGATGAAGCACATTTGTACTAATGCTTAAAATCACTCACAACCATAATTGTTTTGACAATAAGTTCTATATGGCATCAAAACTAGTATTTAAACTTCATTATATACAAAAATAATAATAAATAAAATACCGCATACTCTTAGCTTAGAAAAGTGTGTACGGTGCAAAATAGCCCCTGAAAGACTCAGGTGCAGCCCTTGCATTTTTTCACGTCGAAGCCCAACCCACTCTGAAAGCGTGGGCTTTTTTGGGCTTCTTTGCTCTTTTTAGCAGGGCAAGGGTGTGGAGCTTATGGGATTTTTTGCATCCTCTTTCAAACTTGGTCTGGCCGACTTCTGCTCCCTCTTCTTCTTTTCTCGGTAAAACAGTTTTGACCCTTCATTTGGAGAACACAAAAGCGCGAGATTTCCCTAGAAAGGTGAAACTCTTTGGTGGGCTTTGGGATTTTGTGAGCCTAAGCTTTCAGTGGTATGTTTACAACACTATCATATTTAGTTGAAATGGTTACCCGAAAGGCCGAAACTAATTTGATTAATTGCTTACAAAGCATGCACAATTACTAGGACTATTAACAATATGATGGACTACATAGAGCAAATCAACATACAACAATGGAAACACAAAACGCCAAAATTTGCTATTTTGACACTTGCAAAGGACCTTGTGCAAAGGTTAAACTAGCTAGCCACAAAACTACCAGCAACTTCACTAATGCCACAAAATTACTTGTGTTATTTTGCTAATCACTAACTCAATACAAATTGCCAAACAAGCTCTCTACAGCTGGATAAAAGGCACTCATTAAAAAATTGGACATTTGATAGTATAACAATGATAACATCCTCTACTGCAAATCTTGCTGCAGATTACTCGCCAAGCATAATGGATACAAACAGCTACACATAATTTTCCTTAGACTTCAAGTACACATACTTCATCACAAACCTATGACTTCTGCATAGCCCTGCCATATTTTATATTATTCCTGGATTGATTATTGGTTCCCTCCATACTTTTAACTCCCCTTTCATTTTATTGATATAAAGTTGATTACTAAATTCATCAAGAACCAAATTCCTATTGGCCTATCATTGGAAAAATCAAGATCACAATGTCATAAGCCCATCACACATCAGTAGATTAATGCCTCTTTTGAGTTAATGCCTAAGGGCTAAGACAGGGAAACCGAGTTCATATATGCCAGGCCTAGTCCTTGTACCTAGAGCAATTGCAATGAAGATTCATTTTTTACTTGAAAATGATGTGACATTCATTGATTGGAGCTTGAATTGAGCAGATTTATCAATCCCTCAATTATCATTTTTTTTTTCTGCTTACTCTGTCCTCTTCCTCTCCCTACTCCACTCTTTCTCTTTCTTTCTCCTTAATCAATCCCTCCCCACTACAAAGTTTACTCATTCCAATCCATCTTCACTGTCTCATGTCGTCTTACTATTACAAAGACACTCTACGTTTCTCATTTCGAAAATCTAGTAAAGGAGTAAACTATCCAAGACAGCTAACAAATTAACCTTCTTAACTAAAAGAACAACTAAAAAAGCCACGGAAGAAAGTAGGAAATAGACAAAAACCCAATTAAACAATTCATCTACCACCAAACAACTCTTCCACAAGATTTAAATTACCCATTAACAAGATTCCAAGCACCCATCAACAAGAAAAACGAGAAACAAAAACCGCAGAAACTCCAAACATACCTCAAACAGGGTGACACTAACGAGGGCCTCAAGAACACCCGCCCCAAAACCAGTTGGTCCGAACCCAATTTTCATATAAACCAACTTGAATGATTATTCAGACACAATATTTCGCTCTTTCCTATTGTTCGAACCCATTTTGACCCAGACCCAGTTTCGTCCCAATAGTCTGACCCGGGGAAACCCAACTTCGGATATCAATTTCTCGTCCGAATTTGAAATTACCAAGTTAGACCGACCCGAATTTTCACAGCGCTAATTGAAAGTACCCATTAACAAGATTTAAAGCACCCATTAATTAGCAAGAAAAACGAGAAACAAAGAGAGCAGAAACCACAAACATACCTCAAACGGAGTAACAATAACGAGTGCCTCAAGAACACCCGCCCCAAACCCAGAAAGCAACCTTCCCCGATGACTAATATGCCCCGTCTCGGCGTCCTTAAACGCCGACTGTAGGACGGCATTGGTGCCCATCCGAAGGGCATATTTGAGCGTCAAATGCGTCGCAAAGGGCGTCAATCCCTTCCAAAGGGCACGCACCCCTTCAGTCTTAGCCACGGTCGTCCCACAGTGGAGAATACCCTTGTAAGTTCCGGATCTATCCAGCTGCAATCGGGTCTTGATGACGTCAATCGGCTGCAAACAGCAGGCCTCCATGACTCCTCCGATGGAGCCCGAGACTGCCTTCATGTAGGGAGGGATTGTGACTGTCCGAGTGTTATTGGGTTCGGATTTCTGGGATGAATCCACCATTTTTGAGAAGAATGAAGAGGGAGCTCGAAAATGTTCGAAGTTACTAACTTTTGAGTGTTATTTGGGGAGGGAGTTTGGCAGGAAAATGGGAGGGTGAGAACTCTCAGAACTCAGAAGAGCATCAAGTTCCTGCAAGTTTGTGTGGGGATTTTTTGGATGGTTCATATATTCCCGTAATCAGACGTCTTTTGCGGTTATGGCTAGGCTAGCCTTCTACTTGCGTATGGGTCGGGTTGATGCGTTGGTTCTCACGTGTCCATCATTTTTTAAATATTTCGAAGTATCATCTTAAATTCCCGCAATCAGCCTCGCAATTATTAGATCTAATATGAGATGAGCTGTGTCACAATTTTTTAAGGTAACGGACTATTAAGGATGGCCCAACGGCACAAATGATACGAAGAAAGTCAAAATTATGAGGGTCTAATTTGTAAGAAAGTAGAAAATTTAATAGGCATTGACTGGATATTTTCTTTTTTGTTAGTAAGAGGTAAGAATACAGATCTTAGAACATCTTTTTCTTAAGGGACTAACCTAAGGCATCATCACTAAGAATAGAAAACAATTCAAAGGAAACAAAAATTCTCTGAGCACTTAACTTTTGGTGAAATGTTTTTAATCTTTTCAAAACTCATTTCGTTTTAGTGCTTACTTTTTGGTTTAGAAATTATTATGTGTTTTTTCGATCATCAATTTAGCTAAGTGACCAAAATACCCTTATTCTTCCATTTTTTAAGAAATACCCTTAAAGAAGAAGAATAAGGGTATTTCGGTCACTTAATAAAATTGATGGTCGAAAAAGCACCAAATAATTACTAACCCAAAAAGTAAGGATACCTCAAAATGAGTTTTGAAAAGTTGGGGTACCGGAAAATAGTTTCCTCAAATATTGGGATACCTCCAAGTAATTTTTTGCAAAGGAAAGATAAGAGGATAAAAAAGTTGCTGACTGGAGAGACAGATCAAACTTAGCAATCCAATTAGCAACTCTATTAACTTCTCTGAAAATATGTGTTAAAGAAATTACATTACAAATTGGCAAGAGTAATATGATATCTTGAACCAGCGAAGCCACTTCCCCAAGGGTGTGGAAAATGTCTTGGATAGCTTTGATGTTATATAGAAAATCTTTTATTTTTTCTTTCAATTGTCTGCCTTGTCCAGTGGCCACCACTATCTACGCTGCCACCATCACCTGCACCCACCACTCCGACGTCGAAAATCACCTTTGACCACTCCATGCACCGGTGACCGACGTCAAGACTACCTCTTTCTCTCTTCTCGAGCCCCCTCCCCTGAAAAACACTCTCAAACTCCAGCGCGTCTTTTCAGAATTTCTACAAAAGCGAACCATGGTTCGCCTTTGTAGATATCTCTACAAAGGCGAACCATGGTTCCCCTTTGCAGACCCTGTTAACAAAGATTATTTTTTAAAAAGTATGATCTCCATGCTTGTTTAGTAACAAAGCTTGATCGAAACTTTGAGCTTCTCTAATCCCAAGGCCTCCAACTCCTTTGAACAAGAACAAATTCTCCTTCGTTGTCCAATGAATTGATTTTTGTCCCTTTGAATTCCACCAAAAAAAAACTATGTTACGACTGCATTTAGTTTAGCCACAATCATAGTTATTAAAATCCCGATTCGGATCAGCGATTCTACAAGTTTGCGATCCAAAAATCATCCATCGATCCAACTCTTACTAGGATCTTAAAGTAGTTAAGAACGTACGATCCTGATTTTGCCTGAATATTATATGTTAGTATCGCAATACAATTCTACGATCCTGCGATTCGATCCACGATCCTCTGCCTGAATTTGATAATGTTTGCGCACAATATTATCTTTAAAATTTTGTCACAACAATTTAAATTTTGTATTGAAGTTATCAAGTGATATACAATTTAACGTATTGCGTCATTACTAGTGAATAAAATGTTAAGATTTTAACTATCATAGAACTTTATTTGATATTTTCCTATTGTGTTAGAATCTTACGATCCTCGATCCGATTCTACGATTCCGATCCTAACTATGTCCGTCAATCCTAACTAGAATCCCGATTCTAACAATATTGGCCACAATGTTGTCAGGAATCTTGTAAACTGAAAAAACATATTGGTGAAGAGTTACTAAGTGTTCGGTTGTAGTTTTTTTTGGTTTTCTAGAGTAAGGATGTCGGTCCACAGGGATAGGTGTTAGGCTTGTTCAGGATTTCGGTTTGCTAAGGGTTCAAGTGCAGAAAGCAGTAAATAAGTAAATTAAACTGTAAAACTAATCCTAATCATGCTACTAAAACATACTATCAAGAAATCATCACAAAGCTAATCAAGCAACTAATAACAATCGATTCAAAGGAACCCTATAACACTAGCAAGCAAAACATTCAATAACACTTAAAACTATCAAGCAATTAACAAAGCAATGAATTAACTACTAACAAAATTGAGTACCAAGTCCATACCCTTGTAGACTAATTATAATCTCTATTCTTTATCCTTCATCCTTGATCTTCATTTGTAACTTTCCCCGAACAAAATAGAAAGTTGTGAATCAAGTTACTAAGGATCCTCAAATCCCCACTTCAAGTAAGATTTGTGACCCTTAATCCCCGTTTTCACTAAAATGATTGATTTGGTGGCTAACCTAGAAACTTTCAAAGATAAACTCAATGAAATCAAAGGCAACAAGGGAAATGAAGAAGAAAATTTGCTGAAATTACTTGAAAGAAAGTGTTGATTACACTCAAGAATACTAGAGCTTGGAGAGTAAGAAAGCTTGAAAACCTAAGAGAGAGAAAGTAATTGCATAAACTTAAAAGGAAAATGTATGAAAAACTAAGTAAAAACAATACTAAAGCTAAGATGCTACTAATTCGTTGCTAATGGTATATATACAAAGCCAAATATGTTACACAAAACGCAACATTTCACCCAAAGAGTTTGCGCGTAAAAACAGAGTGACTCGGGCGAGTCAGTCCTGACTCGGGCGAGTCGGCTTTCTGGCCACCGGAGGATCCTTGGCTTCGGCAGTTTTTTTCTCGGTCGCACTGGAAAAGGTCACAATCGAGTCATCAGGCGACTTGGGCGTGACATCCATCTGATTCTTCCTTGCCTTAGCCATTTTCTTGGCTTCAATGACGACTTGCAGAGGTTGGTCACGACCGAGCCATTAGGTGACTCGGGCGAGTCAGCCTTCTGGTCTCCCTCCTCCTTAGCTGGAATTGGCATGCCACAAAGTTACAGGCCCATGTCACGGACGAGTCATAGACAGACTCGAGCGAGTCTCCCTGTGGTCTACACTTCTGCTTCTGCTCTCCATACTTTGTGACATTTTGTTCCGTTTTCGCTCGGTTTTGGCTCAACACCTTATTGACCTACAAGACTAAGAAAACTTCATAATTAACAAATAAAACGGGGCTAAAACAAGCAAGACTCCCTATAAAAGACCTAAAATTCTGCTCGGAACGAGACCGAACACTAAAACTACATTAATCAAGATCAATCAGCTTACTAGTGATAGTAATTTTGCCTGCAGTCCTTGTAATCGTTTGCAAGCTACATCCACAAGAAAGCCAAATGTCGAAGTTTTGTTTTGTAGTACAACTGGTTGAAGACCCAAGTATTTTTTGAATAAATCACATTCGCCATATTCGAAATATTGCTTAAATAAAACCTTTTCTGCTCGAACTCCTTTCGAGAAGCATATCGATGATTTGGCAATGTTGATTGTCTGACTAGATACATAATTGAAAGTGGACAAAATATTCTTCAACTTAGGATACGATTCCGGACGCATATCAGTGATAAAAATCAAATCATGAGGGTATAATATATGATTAATCTTTGGGGCTCCCCTTGAAACTTGTATTCATATAATTCGCTTTTCTTCTTGAGCTTTTCTCAAGTTGTTTGATTAAAAAAAACCATCCTTAAGATGAATAAATATGGGAATAATGGGTCACCTTGTCTTAGCCCAGTCGACGTAGTTATCCACTGTATATGATCTTTATTAACTGTGACTGAATATCGAACTAGCGAAACACATTTCATTAATAATGAGACCCATTTATCTGGAAAATTTATTTGCTTGAGAGTAGACTCTGGAAAATCCCGTCGCACTTAATCACATGCTTTGCTCATATCAACCTTTAATATAGCGTATCGTGTCCCTTACCTATTATTATGCATAGAGTGTAAGATTTAATGGAGTAAAAGACAATAGCCTACACTCTGTCTTCCAGGATAAACGACCCTTGAGTCTCCCAAATTAAAGTAGCCATTATAGGTCTGAGCCTATTTACAATACATTTGCTGATAATTCTATATTAAACATTATAGAGGCTAATTAGTGATAATCAGTTACCGTTTTAGGAGCATCCTTCTTCATTATTAAAACAATAATAGTATTGTTTAAGCTCTCCCAATGGATGACCATCATTGAGTGCACATAAAATCGCCGATGTATGCCCTCCGGAATGGCAAAAAACACAGTTTCGTTACACGACGGACCAAAGCTGTCCACATATGCAATCTGGTTCTTAGGTATTTTCAGCAGTACCTCTCTCACTCCATCTTTGCCCGTGGAGACAGTCGGACTATTGTGGGGGCTGGGATGTTGTTTTCCCTGAGGGCGGCCCTCAGCAAGCAACAAGTGCATTAAGAGGTTTTCCTTTTGGATCACCTCCAGAGTCAGGCCTTTACCAACAAGACCACGGTCCTCTCTTTGGGTGGCTTGATTAGCAACCTAGCAGTGAGTCTAGGTGTGACGCCCCAAAAATTCGATTATAGGAAGGTCAAAGTCAAGAGTAACGATAACGATAAATTTGGCGGAAGGCTTCACTTTTCTAACAGGCGTCACTGCCGTATCCCCGAAGGAATAAAGGCAAGAAGGAAAACTACAAATGTTTGACCGAGAAAAAGGAGAACCATTAAACGACCTTAGGGTTCAAATCAAACATTAACAACTACGAGTCTTTCTACTTTTATTACAACTCAAGGATCCTTTAACAGACCAAGCCTCACTTGCTAAACCCGTCCCCAGCGAAAGGATCAACACCTGAAAACAAAACATTTACAAACATGAGGGGGAAAACCTCAATAATGTCTACCCCTAACAGTCAAAACAATTATATAATTCATTTCAACACATTTTAAGGAAGGGTAATGATTCAAACCTTTCAAAGTAACTTTCACCAGATAACCTTACCATTTCCATTTTTAGTGCGGGCGGGACTACCGTATTGCCCCTCGGAGTCAAAGACTCGCCAAACATTCACGATACTTTCCAATCTCAATAAATCTCATCGCAACCATATTTTCTCATCATTATCCCAATCACATCCCGGATGGCCATCCCAACGTTCATTCCGAACTACCAGGCGTAACCTGGTCTCTTGTGATCTCCTTACGGTATTCGACTGGTCTTGGGAGACCGCCTAACCCGCATTTTTACTCATATCCTTTAATTTAGTCAGGTTTACGTTCCCAGTCCAGTCCAATCCAATATCAACCAACCATTTCTAAGATCAACATTTTTAACATAAAAGCTGAAGGACTGTCCATACTTTATAAATCAAGGAACATAACCTTTTCAGCAAATGGACAGTCAATTTAATATAAAGTCCCCTTCAGGATGCAAGTTCCAAAATACAGTAAAAATCATTAAAACAGTTAAAGAGCATCCAATGGGGATTAGGGCATAGACATTACCTGAACAACTTCTCTTCACTGCAACACTTACACACAGGAGCTAACTATCGCGTTGTCTCGCTCGGACCTAGAATTCGAATATAAACTTCTAAATTAATACTTGACTTCTATTAAAGTTAGTTACGCACAACTCCTAACATACCCCATCCTTAGCCTTTTCTTATATGTTAATTAGCCATGTATCGAGCGTAACAATTAAGAAGACATAAAATCATGAAACTAATAATAATAATACTATGACTCTTTAAAGTAGTATGGAAACCTAACATTACTATGGAAGCTTAATAATAATATAATAACTCAATAATACTTGGAACTTAGTAACGAAACTTAATAATAACTTACAACTCAAAAATAATAATAATGTGAAACTTTAATAATAACATAAAAATAATAAATCGAAACTTAATAATAACTTATGGAAGCTTATTAATAATAATAACAATACGAAACATAATAATAACTCATAAAGCTTGATAATAATAATACTGTGAATCTTTCATAATAGCATAAAATAATAATAATGATTTACGAAAACTTCATAATAATAACATGAAACTTTAATTATAACTTAAAAAATAGTAATACGAACTTAATAATAACTTCATAGTAACACGGACTTAATAATAATATTACAAAACTTAATAGAAACTTATAAAACTTAATAAAAACAATACCAAATTTAATAATAACATTACGAAAACTTACTAATTTACGAAAACTTATTAATAATGATATGAAATTTAATAACTTACGAACTAAATAATAAAATTACGAAACATAACAATAATGTTACGAAACTTAATAATAGAGTTACGGAACGTAATAATAAGATAACGAACTTAATAATAAAATTACGAAACATAATAATAAAATAACGACACTTAATCATAATAATTTGATCTTACCAAATTTTATAATAATAATAATACGGAGCTTAATAATAATAATACGAACTTACGAAAATTTATAATAATAATACGGACCTTAATATGAAAAACTAAATAATCATAATACGAAATTAGATAATTTAAAATTAATAACTATAATACGAAACTTAATAATTTATGAAAAACTTAATAATAATAATTTATAAAAAACTTACCAATAGCTTATAAAACTTTAATAACAACTTATAATATGAAGACTAGATAATAAAATTACGGTACTAAAAAATTTCGAAACTAAATAATAAAATTACGAACTTTAATAATAAAAATGAAAACTTGAAAATAACACCATTAAAACTCTAATTATAATTAATAATAATAATAGTCATAAACACAATAATCCCAAAAATAGTAAGTTAGAGGAGTAATATAGTTTAGGGTTAGGATGTTTACGTAGGAGGTTTGCTAGGCAAGGCGGCGGGTGGTCGGTGACGTCGGTATGGTCGTCGGGCGGCGGGGAAGTATCAGGGCTGATGAGGGTGGTGACCGGCGCTGAGGAAGGAGGGGTGAGGTGCATGGATGTGGTGAGGTGTTGGGTTTTAAATAGGAGGAGGAATGGATGGAGAGGTTGGACATGCATGGAGTTGTATGGGGTTTGCATGGAGTTGCATGGGGTTTGCATGGAGTTGCATGGTGGGGGTGTCGGGCGTGCCTGGGGAAGCAGAGAGAGTGGTATGGGGAAAGAGGGGGGCGTGGGAGAGAGAGAGCAGAAGTAGCAGTATGGGATTTTTGGGGAAAGACTGATCCTAATAAAATTACCCGATAATTGAAAATTTCCTAACTGATATTTTTCAGTCATTAAAAATTTTCTCCTAAAAACGACATTGTTTCTTCTAAAATGGATCCCACAACCGATCCCAATAAAAACAACCGATAACCGAAAATTTCTTAACTGATGTTATTCAGTCACTAAAAATTCTCAACACCTCTCATAAAAATTTTCTCCTAAAAACGACATTGTTTCGTCTAAAATGGATCCCACAACTGATCCCAATAAAATCAACCGATAACCGAAAATTTCTTAACTGATGTTATTCAGTCACTAAAAATTTCAAGTAACCCACTCGCGGTCCTAAAAGCTCCATGTGAAAGTATATATATATATATATATATAATTAACGAAAAGAAAAATGCACGTCAGGAGTTTAACGGTAAACATAATAGTATTTTTCGGGGTTTTACACTAGGTATCAGTCTTGCTCTTTATACTTCCTCCGATTCGGGATGAACCCTCAATGCTTTTGCTTGCTTTTGGATGCAACTTTTCAATCAAGATGGGCTTCACATGAGGTTTAGCCATCATGGAGTACCTCTCTTTGCTCTCCCAAACCCGGACCGCATCGTTATCAGCAACCCAGCCAATTGGACCTACCAGTCTTTTACCTCTCAAAATCAAGTTGGCCCGAGTATCACCTAGGGGGAGGATGTCCCCTCCTGTTTCCCTTATCGAGAGAGCACCCCCATGGACATGCCTCCGCTTGTCACATCTGTGCATTCCGGTGACATGTATCAAGCCATCGTAACCTGACTTGATCAAATCTAGTTGGGGCAAATAGACATCCAGCGCGACTTGCAGCGCCTCGATACTAGGGTGACCAGTTTGGAGCACTTAGCCTACTATGTATATCATCATTTTTGGTGCCCTTACCCGCTGTCTGACTGAGTGTCTCCCAGGATTGGATGCCTCCACGGCTCCCGGGGCCAATCTGATGAGCTTCCTTTTTGAGTTTCCCCACTCCTTCCTTTACTCTTTTATTTTTGGGCTTCATTGAGGACAATGAATGTTCTAAGCATGGGGGGGGGGGGGGTTGTTCAACTAGGAGGGTTGGAGTTCTTTGTACATATTAGCATGTAGAGAACAACACAAGTATATATCATTTGCATAGGATTTGCATTAGCTTAGGTTTATTTCCTCACATTTTACATCAAATTCTTGTATTTACAGATGGAGATGGAGAAGAAAAAGGGTAATCTATCAAGCAATTGAGGTAACTTACTTCCCTTCCATCTCTATTTCTCTCGTGGTTGCAAGTTTGTTAGTGGTAGTTTATTGCTTTCATATAAACCAGTTCAATAGTCAGTCGGTAGTCGGAAGTTTTGACCGTCATTAAGTCCAATCCGACTCGAGCTTCGGGCCAAGTACCCTCGACCCAAGCCTTGATCCTATGGGCCGGGTCAACGGGCTGATAACTATCCAAGTTTGATTTTTTTCTCTGTACAAAAAAACCTAAAAATTCATGCATTAGTTCAGGTCGTCGGGTCGGGTCACACAAAACTAAAACCTAATAAATGATCGTTTTTATGAAAATTATGTATTTAGTCGGGTTGTCAGGCCGGGTCACAGACCCTTGGCTCGAGTCCGACCCAACCATGCTTTAGGCTCCCAATTTTTTTGGGCCGATCCGGGTCACCTTCTAAAATTGTGGCCTTGGCCCGCATTTTTTCGAGTTGGGTTGAGTCGGCCCATTGAACAAGTCTACTCGCAAAAGGAAAAAAAAATCCAAAAATGGAAAAATTGATGGAACAACTTAGAAACTGTGGTTATAGGCTAGTTAGTTCATTTTTGAAAACCCTTCTTGCTGCTCGAGGGGTGATTCTTGGTTGACGGTTGCTTTTGTTGCTTGAGAAATTTGGCTTAGCTTGGAAGATGTGATGGACTAGTTGCACTTGTTTGGAGTGATCATGGTCTTGTGTGTGACTCTTTTACCCTTGATGGTCCCTTGTGCATGATTGTGAGTTATTGTGGTTGGCACATAAAATAACCTAATTGTAGTGATTGTGATAGGAATGAACCCATGCCATGAGGTATTTTTTGAGCCTAATAGACTATCATCTTTATAGTCTCACATTCTTTGTGTTTGTATAACTTTCTTATGTGTGTAAACTCTAGAACTTAGCTTGTTTTCTCTTTAAAGTCACATTTGACACTTGCTTGAAGATCAATATGATTGAGACCCATTTTTGTAGCCACTAAGCCAAATAGCTACCCGACCACATATCCCTTTTTGCTAGCCCATATTATGCCCTAACTTCATTGTGTTTCACCTATTTCTAGCCTTGACCTTTCAATCTCTTTCTTACCCTTTATGTCAAGCAGATGAAAAACACTTTGTGTGTGAGTGGATCTTACGGATACATTGGATTGTTGGTTGGTTTTTGGTGATTTGTGTAAGGAAGAGTGCCTTAATGGTGATTACGTTGGAACTTCCCTCGAAAATCGGTTGGGTCTGATGCTATTTTCCTAGGGGTGAATAAATAGTTGTATTTTGGCTCATGCCTCTTGCTATGCTTTATAATGTTGAAAAAAAAAGAAAAAAGAGTGAAAAATAAAAAAAAGGAAAAACAAAAACAAAAGAAAGAAAAAAGTTTAGCGAGTTAGTTTAGTTTTGAATAAAGTGTGTGACATCACTGACATGGGTGGTTCTTAATGCTTTCCCCCTTGGTTTAGGTCATTTGCGAGTTGTGTGTGATTACTCTATTCTGGATTGGTGGGGTAGCGATGATTTTTGATGGGAGTAGGAACTAGGAAGTGTTATTCATACTTGACTATTAACTCCACATTTCCCCAATTGTTTTCCTCTCCTTTCCCTAGCCTAGCCCCATTACAACTCTTGGAAAGTCATCATGATTGTGATTCTTTCTTATCGTCCCTAGTGGTTGAGAATGAGATCCTTTCCAAGCTTATGGTAGTGCACATGCATTGGGAGAGTTTTGAGTGAAACCAACCACATATTTCTTCAAACACAAGAGGGGAGTGTTTCTACATACCCTAAAATGAAGTCCTATCAATCCCAACTAGTTCGCCAACCACTTGAATGAGCCTGAAGTATGTGTAAGGACTGGATGGGGTGAAGGTCTTGCCTCCTGATTGTGTGATCTCTGAAATGAGTTGTGACTTTATTTTGATCTAAATGCTTGCCATTGCCAATCAACTCTTGCTCCTGAATGCTAAGTCTAATCCCTTGTTCAAATTAGGTGCGTGAATCCTCTAAAGGCTTTCTTCCTCTTCCTGATATTTGATGATACTCTTGCTTAGAGACAAGCAAGGAGAAAGCATGGAGGGGGTTGATAAACCTTGGTTTTGCCGCTTGTAACCTTGGTTTTCTGGTTTGTTTCGAGACTATTTGACTTATTTTTGCCCCGAATTTGACTTGGTTTAGCTTATCTTTGCCTCTTGTGGCTGAAAGTAATGAATTTTGTCAAATTTAGGCGAATTTTGGGTGAATTAGCAAGGTTTTGTGATCTTGAAACATAAGATGTGGAAGCCGGGATGAGGACAGGATGTGAAAGAGCCCAGGGGAAGTTTCCACAAGCAACCACGCAAGTTAGCACAACCTAAAGGAGAGATATATAACATTTTCCAGCCAGCGCACCCACCCGTGCTAAGTGATATAACCGTGCTTGGGTTCCAGCGACCGAACAAGCCGTTTTTGGGTTTGGCACGGGCACCCGTGTCAAGTGGCATTCCCGTGCTAGAACATGATTTGCGATTGACATTTTAATTAACTTAAAAAAATAGCAGTTAAGCATCTTAGTTTTTTTTTTAATATGAAGTTTCTCTAGGGTTCGTAGGAGTTTCCTCTAAATAAATTTTAAGTAATTTTAGTGGATTTGTGATTGAAAATTATTGTTTTTGGATTCTCAAATTGCCGATTAATTTCAAGATTGGTCGTATCAATTTCTTCTTCCTTTTTACCTTGTTTCGTTTTGTTCATTGTTCCTTAATTTTGTGAATTGTTTCTCCATGAATATGAGTGGCTAAATTCCCCAACTTGGGTTGGAGATTTGCCACTAGCATGCTTGTTTAGTCATAATTATACCCCTCGTACTAATTTATGTTTATTTGTAGAATTTCTTTCAAGTTGCTAGTTATTGTTGATGCGAGGCTCTAAAGAGTCCCATCTTGTGCTAATTAGGGTTTTTTTGTGACCTTCGAGAAAAAAAACTTAGGCTTAATGCAACTTGTTGGATGATTACAACTATTTTTTTAGAATAATTTAGGTCATAATTAAACAGAGGTGAATCCAGGAACTAAATGTAGATGGGTCAAAATTTAAAGATAGATAATTGAAAACTCTATATCTAATTAGCAAAATTTAAATATTAAATATTAAAAATTAACTATAAACAAATCATAGGCATCATATGATATATAATATATTGCATATATAATGTACACAATTTTTTCTTCAATTTTTGCATGTTAACTTAAATAATAAATTAAAGTTGCTATAAACTTATTTAAAATGATTCAACAGTTACACAAAACTAACCCAAAACTCAAGTAATTGGCATCACATTCGCATATGATCAAAATTTTCAAATATTTGAACTGTATAAGTATAAAATATTATTCATAGACATAAAAGTCAAGAACAGTAACCACAAATCAACACAAATACAAGTAATAATTAACAAATGCAACAGAAGTCAACTAGATATTGATACAAAAAATCAAATTAATCTTAGTTAATTAAAGACTCAAGAATGTTTGTAAATTTGACAAGTAAAAATAAAAATAGATCTATAAACAAAAGTCATATTTTCTTAGAAGTAAAATCATCGTTAGTAATATTTAACACTCCACAAAATTAAAATTAAGTGAACATAATAATGTTTTAAATAATAAAAATACTGAACTGTCTAATCAAACAATTGAAATTTTATGACTTTTTATGAATTATAAAAAATTATATAAATTTACTTTAATACAAAAACATCAATATATAAAATTCTCCCCAAAATCTAACCCTAATATTTACTCATCAAATTCCGCCTTACTAATACTCCCCTCACAAGAGAACGACTATTACAAACACAAAGATTTTTTTTCTCTCCAGCGGCTAGGGCTCCAAAACCCTAGTTGACTGTCGTGAGAGCTTTTGCCTCCGGTAGGTGAGGCGGTGGTTGTTTGATTTTAGTCTCAGAGTAGACTCGGAAGGAGAACACGACATAGGGTTTGAAAGGGAAGCAGGTTCCATCCTGAACCAACAGCAAAGGAAACGTAACCCACAAGATACTTGGTAATATGTCGGATATTCTGGAGCAAGAATGAGTGAAACTAAAGCTTACAGAAGAGGAAGAAAAAGTTCTAGAATTGGACGACGATACGCGGACTGAGAAATTGGAAGAGATCACATTGAGCCTGATAGGAACCTTGATGACGAAAATGACGTTCAATGCCCGGGTGATGAAAACGATCCCCAAGAATGTATGGAAGCCAATAAATAGAGTGGTGATAAGAGAACTTGATAATAATTTTTTCCTCTTCCAATTCTTTGATGAGAAAGACAAGGCATACGTCTTCAATGAAGAACCGTGGTCCTTTGACAACAAACTCTTGCTTCTAAAAGAATGGATCGGGAAAGAAAAACTCCAAGAAAATCGTCTTTGATACAACACGTTTGTAGGTGAAGGTCTATGGAGTGCCAGCCATCAAACAAACGAAATCTTTTGCAAAGGTCTTGTGAGACAATGTTGGAAAGTTTACAGGATACGAAGACGATACCATGTATGGAGCTTACAAGTCCATATGCTTTAAAGCGGACCTGGACATCACAAAACCCTTGCGACGAGGACTGATGGTGAAACTTGACGGTAAATTAATCTTGATTCAATTCAAATATCTCAAGTTGCCAGACTTCTATTATGGTTGTGGGAGACTAGGGCATGTGGTGAGAGATTGTGAAGGAAGCAACCTTGACCTCACTCCTGAAGATTATGAGTATGGTGCTTGGCTTAGGGCATCCCCTCTCAACAAGAGGCGACGAAACGCAGAGATTGAAATACAGGAAGAGAAACGTTTGTTTTAGTGTCTCTAAAAACACAATACACCCACAAAGGCAACCAACACTTTTTGTTTGGAGATCAGGGTCCGGCAGATCGTACCTTGGTATCATCTTGGAGAACCGGTAAAATACACAGAGACAAAAGTGATGATGACAAAATGCAGACTAAGAAGGCAAGAATAAATGGAATGCAGATTGAGGGGATAAAGTGGGACGAGAGATCCTCAAGCGCAAGAAAGATGCATCACTAGATATGCATAACGAAACAGCATAAGTCACTGAATTCGAGTCCCCTTTGATCAACATGGATGGCGGAATGGCGGGAGTTGCCGAGCAACCCCGCCGAGCCTAATGAATCTCATATGCCTTAATTGTCGGGGACTTAGCGACCCATGTGCAATAACCGATCTTGTGAGGTTCACCCACAAATCGAAGCCATCCATTATCTTTCTTAGTGAGACCAAGCGAAACTCTTTTGAATTAGCTAATCTAAAAAGAAAGATGAAAAATTTCTTCAGTATTTGTGTCGACAGTAGAGGCCGCTCGGGTGGCCTTGCATTATTCTGGAGTAAAGAAATCACAGCTACACTGTTATCGTACTCACAAAACCATATCGACGTTACGGTAGACACTGGTATAGGCCAGGCACCTTGGAGATTTACTGGGATATACGGCTGGCCCCAAGCTCATGATAAATTAAACACCTGCAGGTTCTTTGAAGATTTATATGAGCGCTCAAACTTACCTTGGCTCATTGGAGGCGATATAAACGAGATTTTTTACAACTTCAAAAAATATGGGGGACCTACAAAGCAACAACATGTTCTAGATACATTCCAGGAGACCTTTGAAAGATGCGGGTTGTTCGACCTAGGCTTCAAAGGTTATGAGTATACCTGGTGGAATGGGAAAAACGACGAGGATTCAGTGGAAGAGCAACTGACCGCTTTATGGCAAATGCAGAATGGGCTAGCATCTTCCCCATGGTGGAAGTAGTGCACTTGAATGAGACCATCTCAGACCATTTACCAATGCAGTTGTACTTTAATGTAAACCAGTGCACTCACAAGCCAGCTAAGAAACAGTTTTTCTTCAAAAATATGTGGATGACAGAAAGCTCTTGCGAGGAAGTGGTAAAGGAAGGTTGGGGCACGATTGGGAACTGCACAACAGGCTATGAGTGCATGCAGAAACTTGACCGATGTACACAAGCTCTCGAAGGATGGGTCAGCAACAACTTCAGAAACATAACAAAAGCCATCAAAGAAATCCAACGTAGACTTGACAGTGGAGTTGGCAAAGCAGAGAGGAAAACCCTCCTCGACAAATTAAAGGAACTTAGGAGAAAGGAAGAGATAATGTGGTGGCAGAGAGCAAAGCGGGACTACCTAGCCTATGGGGATCGAAACTCATAATGGTTTCATCAGAAAGCGTCCGCTCGAAGGAGGTCAAATACTATCAATCAGTTGAAAGACTCAGAGGGCAATGTATATACCTCCAATAAGATATTGAAGAATTATTTCTTGAACATTACAATACCTTATTTACTATAGAAGGATTTCAGGAGATCGAAGAGGTATTGCGTTGTGTTCCACCAAAAGTAATGAAGACAATGAATGCAGCCCTCACAAAGCCTTACACCTATGAGGAAGTCCAAGCGGAAGTTTTCCAAATGCACCCCGAGAAGTCACTAGGGCCTGACGGATTCAATCCGGGTTTCTACCAACATTACTGGCAAATTATAGGCCCATATATTTCTAATGCTACTATCAACATGCTGCAAGGTGGGCCGATCCCAGAAGGTATCAACCATACATTGGTTGCGCTAATACCGAAAATCAAGCATCCAAATTCGGTCGTTGATTTTAGGCCAATCAGTTTAACCAACGTCCTCGTTAAAATACAAAAGTCCTTGCTAATAGGCTCAAGACAATCATGCCAGATATAATATCCGATAATCAGAGCGACTTTATCAAAGGAAGACTCATAAGTGATAATATCCTTGTAGCATACGAGGCTTTCCACTACATTCACTGCTACACAGGGCAGAATTGACCTATGTCCATTAAACTTGACATGAAGAAAGCATTTGACTGAGTAGAGTGGCATTTCTTGAGAGGTATCATGCATCGATTGGGATTTAGTCAAGAATGGATTCACATTGTGATGCGCTTTGTAGAAACCCCAACATTCTCCCTCATTACCAATGGCAACTCGTGCGGATTTATAACACCATCCTGAAGTCTTTGCCAAGGTGATTCTCTCACCTTTTATGTTTATCATTGTAACTGAAGGATTGTCGGCCCTTTTCAACGCAGCTGTGCTCGCTGTGCAATCGGGCACGTTGCAAGGGCTCCCGATATTTAGAGTCGCACTTGTCATCTCTCACCTTTTTTTTTACGGACGATACGATTCTATTCTGTAAAGCAACCGAAGATTAAGCCAGAGAAGTGAAACAGCTACTGCAACTCTAAGAAAAGGACTCAGGACAACAAGTGAATTACAGTAAAACTGATGTGGTCTTTCACAAATCAGCCCCGATTGAGAGATGACAAGCTATCACGAACATCTTGGAAATCCTGGAAGTTAATCTTGCATAACAAGTATCTTGCCTACCCACTTATGTTAGTAAATCAAAGTACAAGGACCTTGTCATGATAAAAGATATTGTAGTAAAGAGGCTTAACAGCTGGGATGATCGATTCCTATCTTGGGCGGGTAGAGAGATGGTTATCAAAGCTGTGGCCCAAGCCCTACCGGTTTATGCAATGAGCACGTTCAAATTTCCAACCTCCCTGAGCAATGACATCCAAAAACTCTTATGGAGATATTGGTGGGGAGCGAAGAATAGAGAGAGGAAAATGCACTAGGTCAGAAAAGAAACATTATGTAAAAGCAAACTCATGGGTGGAATGTGCTTCATGAAGCTAGAGAAGCTCAACTTAGCACTCCTCGGAAAATAAATATGGAGACTTTGGAGGTATACGGAGACACTGGCGGCAAAGCTATTGAAAGCCAAATATTACCCATCGACGAACACCTTCCATGCTCAGCTTGGTCCCCGACCCTCCTATAAATGGCGGAGTATACTTGGAGCGAAGGACCTAGCACAAGAGAAACTCAGATGGTTCATGGGAAAGGTCGAGAGAGAAAATTCAGGTGTGGGAAGACAAATGGTAAAATCGAGCTCCATTATTCAAAGTGATCGCTGCCTGCCTAGACAACCAGGCTCACACCATGGCCAAGGACTTCATTGATTTTGAGAAAGGATTCTGGAACACAAGCAGAATACAACAATTCTTTCTTCCATCGGATGCTGCCATCGTTGCCATTCCATTATGCTCCACATGGCCTGAGGATTGGCAAGCCTGGAACGAGATAAAAGACGGAGAATAAAGTGTGCGTACTGGATATCATGTTTTAATGTCTCGAGAACACATCCTGAGACCATCTTCTAGTGTGCCGAGATGCAATACATTTCGGAAGAAATTGTGGCATCTCAACATCCCGCCCCGAATCAAATCTTTTGGTTGGAGACTTGCTAAAGAAATTCTACCCTCGACAGGAGCTTTATCCCGACGCTTCAGAAATAATGTAGGCCAGTGCCAAATTTGCAGGCATGAAACATAATCTAATGTGCATAGCATATTCCATTGCCCCCAGCCGCATAAATACGGGAATTGAGTGGCATTGATGAAAAATTCTGGTCACAACCGCTGCCCTCTACCCTTGACCACCTTTACCAAGCTTTCATTGAGTTGGATGACAACGGCAAAGCCATGTTCCTAGCAATCGCTTGGCAATGCCGGAATTCCAGAAACACACTGGTTATAACCAACACTCTGATAACTGCGTTTTATGACTATGTTTTTAGGGGTTTTTAATAGTGAATTAGGGATAGTTTTGAGTGTAAATTTTGATTTTTATTCCAATTTCCCTACTACACTTGGTGTTGTTATTTTTGATTAAATTTGTAGGTTTTGAGGCTAAAACACCAACAATTCCTCAACCTTTGGTAAAAGTGAATACATCACGGGCCTCTACATGACAAATCCAGACTTTAGTGTACGAAACGACCGGGCAGTGCACACCACGGTCTGACCGTGGTGTCTGTCACGGTCCGCAGCATCTTACTTCGTGGGCTTATTATTCAAGCGGCCCAATCAATACAAAGAAGAGGAATGGAGGCTGTTGACTTCATTTGTTGAAAGACATCACTCTGCCCAACCAATCAAAAGAGGGAAGTGGATCAATTGATTAATTCCATCACTTTTCCTTCGGTCCAATCAAGAGAGAAGAAATGGGGAGCAATTGGTTTCGCTGGGCCATTTCTTTTACTCTTCACACGGCCCAATCAAGAAGGAGGAAAGTGGGGCAACGGAATTGATTCATTCAGCCCATCCATTTTTCTTTCATGCGGTCCAATAAGAAGAGAGGGGAGTGGAGGGTAATTGATTCATATGATTCTTGCAGCCATACACTCGGCCCAGTTAAAAAGGAGAGCAATTAATTGCATTGGGCAGCTTTTCATTCGGTCCAATTGCAAAGGAGGGAAGTGAAGGAAATTGAGATCATTCGGTCAACCATTCATTGATTTCCCTTGGACTTAGCCGAATGACAAAAGAAGAAGAGAAAGAGAGCTGAGGCAGTAGACACCACGGCCAGACCGTGGTGAAGGCCACGGTCCGTGGCGGGCTACTGCTGCGTGGCCTGACCGTGTTCCGCAAGCAAGAAAGTGACGGTTACATGATTATTGCATAATTCATTCACTAGATATCGGGGCATTCATTCACTATCATTGACCCATCGATGAAGAGAGAAAACCGAATACATCCCTCCACTCATTAATTACTCCATCAAGACTAAGATCAAGATTGATTCGAAGAGGAGCAAAGTTCGTGATTCGGGAAGAAATTACATTACTTGCAAGGAAGACTCCACCCCGGGATCGAAAGGCTCGACGGTTGTAATTACTTGTATTTATTTCTCTTTTCTATTTCTTTCTTTGTTTTGAGAATTAATCATGTTGTTTGAGACTTGTGTCGTGTTTTCATTAATGATGAGTGAGTAGTGTCCTTGAATTCTAGAGTTTTGAAACTCGAAACAATGTAGTTTGATTGATTGTTATTAGTTTGCGCATGAATTCTTGATTAGAATCAATAGAAGGTTGTGTTTTCCATGTTTATGAGTATTCTTAAGGCCTTGAATATTTGTAAGTTTGAGATTAACCTAAGAAGTACTGAAAGGTGAATTAGGGTAATCTGACTACCAACCTGTCTACCTAGGATTACGAAAGTTGAAAAAGGAGTAGTGAACTAGGGAATCATTAGATAACTTGACCTTTTGTGACCTTCAATTCTGTTTAACCTAAAAGGCACACGAAAGTTGTTGATTAGGTTGTTTAGAATAATTCTATTTAGCATCGAAAGGGCGATAGGATTCAGAGGTTATCGATTCTTGATTCATTCTTGAATGTATGATTGTGCAGGCTAGGTTTTAGTAATCGAACTCGTTGTTAGGTTAGCATCTCCCTAGAAGTCTTTCTCTCTTGATAGATTCTTTGACTAAATTTTCCTGCTTTATTAATTTTAGTTAATTGTTAAACCATTACCAAAACCCAAATCCTGATTAGCTTAGCAATCGCGATAGAGATTAGTTTTCTGTACTGCTAATTGAGTCCCTGTGGGATCGACCTTGACGTGCTACTACGTACACCGTGCACTTGCGGCCTTGTCACACCCATACCCCAGCAGTCCGAACTGTTAACATAGCAAAGGAGACGATCTCAAACTTCCAATCTCTCCCAGCCCCGAAACTTCCTCCGAAAGTTAGTGGCGTTAACAAATGGTACCCCCTCAAAGCGAGTGCTGGAAACTCAATTTCGACGCAGCGAAGCTCGGTGAATGGGGCAAAGGATGGGATTTTGTAATCAGGGACTCCAATGGGAGAATCGTTCTAGCTGGAACCAAACAGGTGGAAGGCTTTTCAAGTGCTTAAATGGAAGAAGCCGGAGCATGTCTCTTTGGCGTTCGGATAACATGGGATTAGGGATTCAGAATGCTTCAAGTGGAAGGAGATTGCTTGGCTCTCATCCGCAAAATAAAAGGTTGCTTTAAAGGTAGTAATTTTATAGGCCTCATAGTTGAGGAGATTTTGAGTCTAGCTAGTAATTTTAGATCTATTTCATGGCATCATGTAAGTAGAGTAGGGAATAGGGTAGCTCATTCCCTCGCTCACCTTCAACCTTATAACTCGTCAAAACGAGTCTGGGTGGAGGAGGGTCCCAAAGAATCTTTATCTTTGGCCCATGCGGACATGAACAGTTTTTTGAATGATAATGAATAATCCCGCTAATTTGGCGTTTTCTCAAAAAAAACATCAATATATATATATTTTTTTCCAAAAAGCGTGGTCGCTTGACCCCACGTGAATCCACCTTAACTCCGCCCCTGTAATTAAGGGAAAGATCAATACTTTGTAATTCACTTGTTTTAATTGTGTGAGAACATTAATTAACGCAATTGGATAAGCTTATGACCTTCAAGAGGGGGCTTAGGTGGGCTAAATTGAATCGATTCATTAATTCGACGTTGGAACAAATAGCACGGTGGTGTAAATTGTGTTGTTTGACATGTTAGTTGGTGAATCACCTGCCCAAGACTTTCTTCATATTTGTTATTCTTCGTGTTCATTGCATTTTTTTTTAACTCGAATCATCCGCCTGGATATCTGTTTAAATTGAGAGGACATTGACCTTAGTCCTGTGTAAGACCTATCGTGCTCCCTAGTAGTGCAACAAAAGTCACACAACCAATCCAAATAACCATTAACTAATAGCTAAAAGCTACCAACTGATTTCCAAATAGGGCCAAAGTTAAGTTTTTAAGACCAAAATGAATTGCTTATGGGGCAAGTTAGACAGTCACATACAAAGGTTAAATCCCATAACATATATATGCTGCGGTTTACACCTAATGTAATCTTCTCGGTCTCTTACCTTCACCAAACTAATTTATAAACATACAACACCCAAGAAATTCAGGGTGTCATTACATCAACTAATATTTACAATATGCTCATTCACACAAGAGCTCCTCCAATGACATACTCAGTGAAAGCCAATGCAACAAGACCCAACATAGCCAGCCTCCCATTCCACAACTCTGCGTTGGAGTTCATCAGCCCGTTTGTCTTCGTCTCCGGGTTTTCGCCCCTGAACAATGGCACCAAGGATGCGACCGACAGAAGAATGCTTGTCCCTAGAAACCATTGCGCTCCGCCGTCAGATATTTGGGAGAACAAATCTGTGCCCTTGGATAGTTCTACTGCTACTGCTGCCACGAACCCGATCATTGCTAGCCGACCGTTGATCCTCTCGGGTGCGGGTCCGCTGAAGGCGAACACATTGGAGAAGCTTGTGTTGGTCTGTCAATGAATTTCATAAGTATTAAGATCGCACTTTATGATGTCCACCCTAGTGTATGGACCTGGGTCTACCAACTTAATATGGACCAGTCCAAAATATTTCATATAACATGCCTCCAGGTTCATCCATTTTATTATTATTATTTTATATTGTTGATGACCCTAGGTAATTAGTTACACAAAGTATATAATATAACTATTGGTATTAAGATTGAGCATTTTACTAATTATTGTATACTAATTATATATTACTCACTCCATTTCATACTAATTGTCACTTTAATAGTTTAATGTATGCATCAATCAAACTTGAAAAACTTTGATCATTAATTTTCTTAATATATATGATGTTCTATTTATCTGAAATAATGAAAAACATTATCATAAGAGTAAGTTGTCATTTTTTGATAAAATATGCTACAAGTAATTGTTAGTTAAAAAAAGATAATAAAATGACAAGTGTCTTGATACAAGATCATTGTTAACCATCTTGAATTTTACTTAAATCACTCTAAAATATATATTTATGCATATTTAAGTTGTTACAAATATATGCTTCATTGTTGTAAGAGCTTAATATAAATTACATAAAATCTATTATTGCTTTGTATATTATTTCATAGATATAGAATTATACATAAAATCGACATTCTCTACATATAGTATTTTATGATTATTAATATTTTGCTTCAAGATACATATCAAGGTAAAGACTAGTATTTTATTAAGCGACAGTTAATATGAAATCTAGGGAGCGTTACATTATACTCCCCTTCCTTCCCAAATTATTTGTCACTTTAGATATAATTCACAAAATCAAGAAAACTTCTACCTAACATTAATTTGCATTATTAGAAATGAGAAAAAAAATGAATAAAAAGAAAAATGGTGAATAAAAAAGAAAAATTGAAGAAAAAATGCACTTAATGTGATAAATTATGGTTAATTAATAAGGTTAATTTGATAAATTAGTAATTAATGTGTTATTGGAATTGTAAGGTTGACAGATATTATGGAAAAAAAAAGAAGAAAAATTAGCTAAAGTGACAGATAATGTGAGAAAGAGGGAGTAATCATTTTCAAAAGATTAATTACGTATCTACTAAACTAGGTGGAAACTAAACTAAGGGGCATAACATAATACCTTCTTTTGAGGAGCAGGGGTTGGGGTTGGAGTAGGTGAAGGTGTAGTAGGGCTTTGCATCTTAGGGTTTGACTCAGTGCTACCCATGGGTTTGTCCTCAGCCATACACTTTACTCTCAACCCGACCCGTTTCCCAAACAATCGGGGCACCGACATTGTTTGAACATTCACTCGGGTCGCTCCCAAGCCATTAGCTAGGAGGGCTTGCACCTGCATGGATGATGCCATTTCTAATCTTGCCTTGGTACACAACTAATGCGCCAAAACAAAAGCAACTCAATGAGTATGTGAAATGACTAAGTAAATGTTTTGAATGCTTAATTTTAAGGAGAAGGAATTTAATTTATATATACATATATGCTAGTGTATACCCATAAAACATGGGAGAGGGTAGGATGCAAAATTGAGAGGATGTTTTGAACACACGTAGTTTAGAAAAACAATTGCATTGCATAGGTTCATTTGGATACACATATTGAAAAAGCCATGATGTGGTGGTCATATTAGCCAAGAGTTTTACTTGTGACGTACTTTTGGGCACCCACGCACTTTCCAAGCTAGTGTGAGTTCTTTGTGGCCACGAGAAGTTTAGACTACTTTGTCGCTCTTCTCATATTAGAGTCACCATGTATACTAAAATAAGTTACTAAATTTTTTACGGGTTATTTGCATTTTGGGTCTCGAAGTATAGGATTATTTATTTTTTGAACCCTTAGTTTTCATTGTTTATTTTTGGGACCCTAAAGTTTATGGGTTAAATAAAAAAGGACCTTAAAATTTGTAGGTTGAAAAAAAAGGTTCGTGTACTGTTTTTCTTTTTCTTCCCATATTTGAATTTATCTGCTGATTAGCGCCAAACTTCAGAAGTAAGGTTAAAACTGATATTGAAGCTATAATACACCTCTCTTATTTATGTCGGAACTAATTAGGCCCTAAAGTACCTAGGGTCTAAGTTGTTCCGGCATGAATAAGAAAGGTGTATTATAGCTTAAATATCAGTTTTAACCTTACTCTTGAAGTTTTGTGCTAATCGGGAGATAAATTCAAATATGAGAAGACAAAGAAAAACAGTACACGAGCCTTTTTTTCAATCTACAAACTTTAAGGCCCTTTGTTTTTATTCAACTCATAAACTTTAGAGTCCAAAAAATAAATAATGAAAACTAAGGGTTCAAAAAATAAATACTCATATACCAAGTTTGGAGTTGGGGTTTGAGAAGGATGTAAGGGAGATGGTGGTGGTTGTGGCAGCGTAGGTGGCGGCAGCGGCGGTGGTCATGGCGGAGAAGAGGGTGATGGTGGCGTGGAGTTTGACAGAGAAAGTGAGAGGTTGGGGGAGGGAGGGGGTCAGGCTAATGCGAGGGAGAGGGAGAGAGAGGGGGGGAGGTTGAGGTGAAATTTGAAAAAATAAAAAATATTGATTATTCTAATCTAATTCAGCAAAAAATATGGCTAATTTTTTTTTTTGCTTAAAAACCCACCACATAAGTCACTGCCACCGCCATATTACACTTCCTACGAGTTTGACTCGGTGGTAGTTTGCTGGAAAAAAACAACATATTAAGGTCAGTTTGTCCAATATTAATGTTCAAGGTTGGTTCGTTATATCAAAGCACCCCAAAGATTGGTTTATTTAATTCCAAATTTCTATTTAAATATACATAAATATACTTTTTAAAATCATTTAAGTAAAATTTAAGATGATTAATGGCTATCTTAAATCAAGACACTTATCATACATGCTTATTCCACAACTTGACATGTGGCATTCATATGTAATAAGTTAAATTTTAATTTTTCTTAATATCAAAACTAAACTTCAAAGTTGAAATCTCTTAAACTTCCTAGATTTAATGATACTTTATTACAACGTAATTATAAAAATAATTATAAATAAATAAGTATAAAATTTTACAAAATAATTGCTACTTTATTACAATGTAATTGTCCAACTAATTTGCGTTGACAAAAAAAATGGTTATTTAATTTGGTGCAACTATAGGAAAATCAAGAATAGTTAGAAGCACAACAGTAGTAATAAACAAGATATGCATATGTAACAAATTCTTACGTGACATTCATATATAACAAATTAAACTCCAATTTTTTTTTTTGGTAAAAATTAAATTCCAATACTAAAGTCACTCAAGTTTATAAGATTTTAATTAATATTTTATCACAACTCAGTCATGAAAAATGAGAATCAGTATAAGTAAATTAAGTGTAAAACCTTACAATTATTGAAGTAATAATACAACTATCGAAATAATTTGCATTAACGACAAAAGGAAAAAATAACATTAATGACAATATTTGATACTACAACAAGAAAATCAAGATTAGTCGGGATGATAATAGCAGTAACAAACTGCAAGCATCACACAATAAATCTCTCAGAGCATTATAAAAGACTTTAGTACAATTTTTTTTTTAAATTTACAGAGCATTTCCAAAATGTGTTTGACAAAAAAAAATAATCAAAACTGTTGCAAATTTCGTATCACCCTTTGAACTAAACATTGAAGAGACCAAAAAAAAAAAAAAAAACACATAGTTACAATGAAATTGAAAACCAACAAATAAGAGAAAATAATCAGTACATCGTACGGGCACAAAACCTAGTTATTATTAAAAATCTATAAGCAATAAAAGTTGTAACGAGAAATAAAGAGAGGGTTAAACTACCATTTTTTTAACCAAGGTTAAAAAGTTACTAGAGGTCTTTCGCAAAGATCCTGACATATTATTTCTTTGGAACCAATACAACCCTGTTTTTTTAAAATGGTAAGTTAATTAGGTTTATCTTTTCTTTTCCTTACTTTACTTTACCTTACCTTATTTTACCTTACATGAATCTCTGGAAAACACTCACACCAATGTCATTCTATTTAATTTTCTTTACGTTTCCTTTCCTTAATTACCAACTTTACTTTACCTAACTTAATCATACCACTCTAAAGAACAAAAACTATTTATTTTCAAAAAACTACTTTGAAAAAGTTTTTGAAGTAACTTCTCACAAATAACTACTTTACCAAACACCTTTCATACAATAAGTTTGACCCAAACAAATAAAGTCAAACAACTAATACAAATAACTGTCAACTAATAATGAAAAGCTATCAATAGATCACAGGGTCAAAGTTAAGTTTTTAAGACAAAATTGAATTGCTTATAATGGGGCAAGTTACACAATCCCATACAAAGGTTGAATTCCACAATATACATATGTGGTTTACACCTAATGTCTCTAACCATCACCTAGTTGCAAACTTCACCAAACTAATTTATCAACATATGACACCTAGAGTGGTATTACATACATTCACTAATATTCACAATGAAGCTCACTCACACAAGAGCTCCTCCAATGACATACTCAGTGAAAGCCAATGCAACAAGACCCAACATTGCCAACCTCCCATTCCACAACTCTGCGTTGGAGTTCATCAGCCCGGTCGTCTTCGTCTCCGGGTTTTCGCCCCTGAACAATGGCACCAGGGACGCGACCGACAAAAGAATGCTTGTCCCTAGGAACCACTGTGCTCCGCCGTCGGATATCTGGGAGGACAAATCTGTGCCCTTGGATACCTCTACTGCTACTGCTGCCACGAACCCGATCATTGCTAGGCGACCGTTGATCCTTTCCGGTGCCGGCCCGCTGAAGGCGAACACATCGAAAAAACTTGTCTTGGGCTGTATTTTTGAGATTGTTAAAAAATAAAGCAAAAATGATCACAAAAGAAATGCTTAGTTTGTTGTCAAGTTAACCCTCCTAGTCCACTCCTGGTGATACAAGGCGTAATGTTCATTGAATTTCATAAGTATTAAGATCACCATTTATAAGCTCCATCCTAGTCTATGGACCTACGTCCACCAACTTTATATGGACTGGTTCAAAAATCAAAACATTTTATGTCACGGGTCTCTTAGCCCTTTCATTTAATTATCTTTTATTTTATATTTTCAATGTATCTAGGTAGTTACACAAAAATATATAATGTATTTATTAATATTTCTTTTTGTAGCTTAGACAGAAAGTAACAAGAAAAAACTACATTGTTGAAGGACTCGTCATTGACCAAACATTGTGCTACCTTGACGTTTGTTATTCCAGTTTTACAATAAAAATTAAATGACAATAACAACAACCTACAATGCTTTAAAATTTACTTATTGGTATTAATTGAGATTGAACATTTCACAAATATATTTATTGTATGCTAATGATCATATTATTACATTATAATCATTTTTCAGAAGATTTAATGAGTATCTACTCAACTAGGTGGTAATTAAGGCGTATAAATATAATAGAATACCTTCTTTTGAGGAGCAGGGGTTGGAGTAGGTGAAGGTGTAGCAGGGCTTTGCATCTCAGGGTTTGGTTCACTACCTATGGGTTTCTTCTCAGCCATACACTTTACTCTTAACCCGACCCGTTTCTCCAATGATCGGGCCATCGACATTGTTTGAACACTCATTCGGGTCGCTCCCAATCCATTAGCTAGGAGGGTTTGCACATTCACTAATGAAGCCATTTCTAATCCTGCCTTTGTATTTCCAAGAACTAATGCCACAAAAAAAAAAAACACTCCAAGAGTTTGTGAACTGACTAAGTAAATGTTTTGAATGCTTAGATTTAAGGAGAAGGAATTTAATTTATATATATGCTTGCTAGTGTACCTATAAAACATTGGAGAGGGTATGATGCAAGATTGAGAGGATGTTTTGAACACACGTAGCGTAGAAAAACAACTGCCTTAAAAAAAGATTCATTTGGATACACATAGTACTGACAAAAATTTGTCCGACCCGATAATTCGAATTTTTCCAACACAGAAAAAATTGGATATGTTCATTTAATTTTCGTCTGAATTTGACACTGACACGATTTAAAACTGAAAATACGAACATAACTTTTTTCAAATTTCTATTGTCGAATTTATTATTTATCCGACCCAAAAAAATATGCAAAAAATTAGGTATAGACATCAAGTTTTCATCATTTATCCAATTTATCCAAACTCAAAATTATCCGGACCCAGAATTTTATAAGCTCTAAATATAAAGAGACACATATTGTAAGGGCAGTGATGTGGTCATCACAATAGCCAACAGTTTTATATGTGATGTAAGTTTGGGCACCCACATACTTTCCAAGCGTGAGTTCTTTGTGGCTACAAGAGAAAGTACCTCTTCTCATTGTCCTTTTCGAAACTTTGGATGCACTATATATGGGACAAATTGAATCATCATGATTGGAAACTTACGCAACGGGTGGCTTAAAAAGTTAAACAAAATGGTAAATATATCGAGTAAATATGATTAATAATTATCTTGAATTTTACTTAAATTACTCAAAAAAATTAAATATAAGGATATTTAAATCATACTAAAGATGTATTTTGTTATTACTTTAAGGTTTATTATAACTGCTATATTAAAATATTTATTGATTTATATTTTTTCATAAATATAAACTATGCATAAAATGTGCACTATTTAGTATGGTTGATAAAATAAGCCTAATATATATATTTGTTGACCTAGATAATAAGGGTGTGCAAAATTCATGGGTAAAAAAACAGTTGGGTAAAAGTTAAATTTTGGTAAATTTTGATAAATTTACACTAATATATCAAAATTAAAAAAAATTTCGTTATTAAACTTTGATAATTTTCGGTAAGTTTTGGTAAATTTAGGCAAAAACTAGTAAATTTTGGTAAATGTTATACTTTTGTAATTGATTAATATATATATAATTAATAGAGAAAATATTAATAAAAAACTACAAAAATGTGAATTATGGGAAATTTTAGATGTTTATAAACCATCTTGATGCAAGATTTGTATCATAGTCCAAAAGTTAATTTGATAAATATTTCTTTAATTTCAAAATAGATAATTAAGTGTTTGATAAATGTTTCTTTATTTTCAGAAAGAAATTTGCCTTGAAAAGTTTTTTTCCTTATCAATTCTTTGGATAAACTTTTTCACAAGAGTATTTTTTTTAAGCTTGTTTGACAATAACATTTGAGGTAGCATTTAACATTTTAATCAGTTATATACATTATTTATTAAATTTTAGGTGTTCGATAAAGTAGCTTATTGAACCAATTTACTAGCGTCATAACATTTTTTTATGAAAAATATAGATAAATAATTATTTTTATATGGTTTATAAGTCTTAATGATCCTGAAAGTAATGAAACATACATTTATAATCATTTAAATATGCTTATATTTAATCTTTCAACCGATTTAGCAGAAATTCAAGATGGTTATTAATCATCTTGAATCAAGACGCTTATCATTTTGTAAATTTGAAAATCAATCCACAATACGTGTTTCGAATCAAAAGAATTAATAACCATCTTGAATTATCCAAAATTTGTATATTTTTTTATTTTAAATAATATTTTTTAGTTAATTACACATGTTTATCAACTATAAAAGTATCGGAATCCTCAATTACATAAAATAATATTAATTATAACATAATCTTATCAATTATTATAGAGAATACACATTTTATGTGTAATTCTAAATTTATGGAAAAACCAATAACGGGTTTCTGTAATTTCTAAATTGTACAACCCTTAAAGCAATGTAAAATATATTTGTAACAGTTTAAATATGCATAAATATAGCTTTAAAATTCAAAAAAATTGTTAGGAGGTAGCCCACACTTTTTAAAATTGATGATTGGAAGGTCACACATTGTTTTAATACACGTAATGGGTGACATATTTACACACTAAATGGTTCTTCTGTGATTTTTAGGCGAAATGTCGCTTGAAAATTGGGAGAAGTCAATTGGGCTCTTATTATTTGAGTGAAATGTCAAATTTGACCTTAGTTTCATCTCTTCTTCGTTAATCAACAATTGTCACGAACTGCATTAATTAAAGTACATGTCAAAATCAAGCTTGCCACAATGGTAAGGATTGAGATGAAGGAATTATGACATGAGGTACTGCCCAAGTGATGATACTGTAACGGAGAGGTACGAAGTCACTCGACCGGTGTGAGAGGTACTGCTCAACGTTGCTCGACTGTGAGAGAGAGGGCGAACCTTATGTTTAATAAAAACAATAACCCTTATTTATAGAATGAAGAAATTCAAATTTTCGAAGCAAAGGTAGAGGATGATATCAAATGAACATAATAGATGTGCCGGCTGGAGTAATTGGATAACTTCATGCAAGAGGGCAGCTTCAAGGCTTTATCTACCCTCACTCTTGGCCTTAACACAAGGCTTGACCCACAAGGCATAGTTGTTGAATCGTATCTCTTCCTCGATCGATATCTTTTTGAGTAAACACTTTCGATTTGTCAGTCTCTGAGTTCCTGTGGTTCCAAACCTGTGATCATATGAAATCAAAAATTACTTACAAGAAAGTAGCATGAAAAGAAGGGATATGAAAAGAGTGAGGAAAAGAGAGAGATGGATACCTAGTACAATGTGCCAAGTTTTCGACGTTCCAAGCTTTATTTTGTGCTTTATACAGGTCAGTATGCTCCATTGCCAGTTCTGAGGCTCGGTCATTTCAAGCTCAGCTTCTCACCCATGGTCGTGTTTGTAATGGTGGAGGAATTATAGATAAAAAGGGTGAGGAAAAGAAATAAACAAAGATGAGAGGTAGATTGAGTTTAGAGAGGAAAAATAAAGGCATTTTGTGCTTCTTAAACATATCTCATCAAACTTTAGTCAAAATAGCCGAATTGTCACTTTACAACCAATTTTTTTTTTTAACAAAAATAGGTAACCCGTGAATGCATTAAAAAAGTAGTCATCTTTTAATCAATTTCCAAAAATATGTGTCATCAGCTCCCAACATTTTTTTATTCAAAGTCATTAATTAAAGTGATATTCAAGATAATTTATAACCATATTGAATCAAAACATTTATCATTATCATTATCATTAAAAATCTATGAGCAGTAAAAGTTGTAACAAGAGTAAAATTGATTCCTTGAGACAAAATTGAATTGTTTATGGGGCAAGTTACACAGTCTCATACAGAGGTTGAATTCCACAACATACATATGTAGTCTACACCGTACCTAATGTAATCTTTTCAACCTCTTACCTTCACCAAACTAATTTATCAACACATAACACCCAAGAAATTCAACTCAAGGTGCTATTACATTCACCAATATTTACATTCAATATCACTCACACAAGAGCTCCTCCAATGACATACTCAGTGAAAGCCAATGCAACCAGACCCAACATTGCCAGCCTCCCATTCCACAATTCAGCGTCGGAGTTCATCAGCCCGGTCGTCTTCGTCTCCGGGTTTTCGCCCCTGAACAAGGGTATCAACGATGCGATCGACAGAAGAATGTTTGTCCCTAGGAACCACTGCGCTCCGCCGTCCGATACCTGGGAGAATAGATCTGTTCCCTTGGATAGTTCTACTGCTACTGCTGCCACGAACCCGATCATCGCTAGGCGACCGTTGATTCTCTCAGGTGCGGGTCCACTGAAGGCGAACACATCGGAGAAGCTTGCCTTGGCCTATCATTGAATTTCATGTGTATTAAGATCGCAATTCATGATGTCCACCCTAGTGTATGGACCTATGTCTACCAACTTAATTTGGACTACTCCAAAATATTTCATATAACATGCCTCCCCTGCCCATCATTTTATTATTTTATATTTTATATTGTTGATATGAGTCTAGGTAGTTACTTACACAAAGTATATATATAATACGTCTATTGGTATTAACATTGAGCATTTTACAAATTATTGTACTAGTTACTAATGATTAGTTCCTCCATTTCATATTAATTATCACTTTAATTTACGCATCAATCAAACTTGAAAAACGTTGACCATTATTTTCTCAATATACATAGTATTCTATTTATCTAAAATAATGAAAATATTGTCATAAGAGTATAATGTTTCATTTTTTGATAAAATATGCTATAAGCAATTATCATTTTTTCGATAAAATATGCTATAAATATACTTAATAACCATTTTGAATTTTACTTAAATCACTCTAAAAGGTATATTTATGCATATTTAAGTTCTTACAAAGATAGGTTTTATTGTTTTAAGGGCAATACATAAATTCATAAAATCTATTATTGGTTTGTATTTTTTTCCATAAATATAGAATTACACATAAAATCTATATCCTATATAAAAGTTGATATGATTAGGTTATATTTCATGTATTTTGACTTAACCGATAATTGCAATATTCTTATAGTACTTGATGAACATGTATTGTAATTACTTAAAAATATAATTTAAAATCTTAAAAAACATAAATTTTATACAATTCAAGATGATTATTAACTATCATGATTCAAGACATACACATATCATGGTAGATATCGACGATGTAGTATTTACTGAGCGGCAGTTAATATAGAAACGAGGGAGTGTTGCATTATAACCATTTTCAGAAGATTAAATGAGTATTTACTCAGCTAGGTGAAAAGGGGCATAATATAATACCTTCTTTTGAGGGGTAGGAGTTGGGGTTGGGGTTGGAGTACCAGTAGAAGGGTTTGAGTCACTACCCATGGGTTTGTCCTCAGCCATACACTTTACTCTCAACCCGACCCGTTTCCCAAACAACCGGGGCACCGACATTGTTTGAACATTCATTCGGGTTGCTCCCAAGCCATTAGCTAGGAGGGCTTGCACCTGCATGGATGATGCCATTTCTAATCTTGCCTTGGTATACAACTAATGCCAAAAAAAGCACTCAAGAGTATGTGAACTGACTAAGTAAATGCTTTGAATGCTTAGTTTTAAGGAGTAGGAATTCAATTTATATATATATATATATGCTAGTGTACCTATAAAACATTGGACAATTGGAGATGGTGCGATGCAGGATTGAGAGGATGTTTTGAACACACGTAGCTTAGAAAAACAATTGCATTGCATAGGTTCATTTGGATACACACATATTGAAAGAGCAATGATGTGGTGGTCATATTAGCCAAGAGTTTCATATGTGATGTAATTTTGGGCACCCACGTACTTTCCAAGCTAGGGGGAATTCTTGAGGCCAAGAGAAGGATAGAGTACTTTGTGGCTCTTCTCATTGTCCTTTTTTGAAACTTTGGGTGCACTATGGGACAAATTGAATCATGATGATTGGAAACTTACATAATGGGTGGCTTAAAAATTTAGTATTTTCAGTTAAGATGGTTGATAATTATTTTGAATTTTATTTAAATTACTCAAAAAATTAAATACAAGAATATTTAAATCACTCTAAATATTCTTTATTATTTGACCCTAAAAGAATGTCATGTCAGCCATCTTCTTCATCTTCCTCCCTCTTTCTCTCTCCTTTGTCTCTCTCTATCTCGATTTCAAGCTAGCCCCCTCCCCCCTTCAATGGATGCCACAATTTGCTTCTTCTTCCTCCCTCTTTCTCTCTCCTCTGTCTTGCCAATTGTATGTTTATAAACTGATTAATAAACATTTGAAAAGGGAGAAAAAAAGCAAAGAGAAGCTTTTGGGGGCGTTCGTTTGTTTGCTGCTTGTCAATTCCCAATCCCCAATTTCCCGAATTCCTGAAGAATTTCCCACACATCAGGCAAACCAGTGCGAGCAGCTCTAGAAAGAAGAGAACCAATTCATCTTCTTAAAATTTACCCAAAAAGAAATTAAAAAACAAAAACAGATGGGGTCAGAGACAAATTCACCAACACCATCTCCCAGTCCCAGTGGGAAGAGAAGTAGAGATCCTAGATGAAGTTTATATCGATAATCTCCATTCCCATAAACGCTATCTCAGCGAGGTCTTTTTCTCTCTTTTATTCCCCTTCTTTTCCGCAATTCGCAATTTCATTTTTCAATCTCTGAGTTGAAATTTTCGGCATCTGGGATTGTGGGGGAAATTGTTTTCGTTTTGCATAATTTCAGTTATTTTTTGGGTTATAAGTTCAATTGGGTTTTTTTCCCCTTTCCAAATTCAGTAATCTGGGTGTATCTTTGTTTGAGCACTTGAATTGCAATGCCAGAACGTTGCTAGGGATTATGGTTGAATATTGTCATTGGGATTGGGTTGAAGGAGAAGAGGTAGAGGGAGGAGAAGAAGGTGAAGAAGAGGAAAAATGGTGGAATCGGGAGTGAGATTGGGTTGATTCGGAGCTCCATGTTTCGGAATTCGATTAAACTTCCCATGAATTTGGGGTTTTGGATTGGATTGAAGAACTGGAAATGGGGAAATTAGGGTTAGAGATGGAATTAGGGATGAATTGAAGGGGGGGGGGGGTTTAGGTTTAGGTTTAGGAATTGGGGGGAAAGAAACGTGGGAGAAAAGGAGAAAGAGACCCAAAATGAAAGAAACATGACATTTTTGTGGCAGCCATTGAAGGGGGGAGGGGGCTAGCTTGAAATCGAGATAGAGAGAGACAGAGGAGAGAGAAAGAGGGAGGAAGATGAAGAAGAGAGCTGACATGACATTTTTTAGGGTCAAATGATGAGTTGGCAAGGTCAAACAAGGAAGAACACATGCCTTGGCTACCAACTCATCTTTCCGGTGAGTCAAATAATCACTAACTCGGTGGCGTGTTACTGTATCCAACAGGGGGTCAAAGTTCGTATTATTAAGAATCAAATCGAAAGTTCGTATTATTAAGTCTTATATGGTCCAAAGTTCGTATTATTAGAATCCAATAACCCAATAAAAATTGTATTCATGTGGGATTATTAGAATCCAATTTAATTTGATAAATATTTCTTTAACTTAAAAATAGATAATTAAGTGCTTGATAAATATTTCTTTAATTTCAAAAACAAAGTTTGCCTTAAAATTTTTTTTCTTTTATCAATTCTTTAGATAAACTTTTTCACAATAGTTTTTTTAGGCCCGTTTGACAATAATAGTAGAGGTAGCATTTAACATGCATTTTGATTAATTATTTTATTTTATTAAATTTTATGTGTGCGATAAAGTAACTTATTGAACCCATTTACTAGCATTTGAACATTTTTTATGAAAAAACATAAATAAATAATTATTTTTATAAAGTTTATAAGTCCTAATAACTCTCACAGTAATAAAACATACATTTATAATCATTTAAATATGCTTATATTTAATGTTTTAACTGATTTAGGTGAAATTCAAGATGGTCATTAACCATTTCGAATCAAGAGGCTTACCATTTTACAAATTTAAAAAATAAAAACAACGATACATGATTTGAATCAAAATGATTAATAATCATCTTAAATTGTCCAAAATTTATATATATTTTTATTTTAAATAATGTTTTTTAAATCATTACACATGTATATCAAGTATAAAAGTATCGGAATCCTCAATTACATAAAAGAATATTAATTATAACCTAATCATATCAATTATTATAGAGAATGCACATTTTATGCATAATTTTATATATATCGAAAAATAACAATAACGAGTTTATGTAATATCTAAATTGTACAACCCTTAAAGCAATGTAAAATATATTTATAACAATTTAAATATGCATAAATATACCTTTAAAATCCAAAAAAAATCATGAGAGGTGGCCAACATTTTTTAAAATTGACTGGAAGGTCGCAACTTTTTTTTTAATGCACTCTTTGGTGGCATATTTACACACTAAGATCTTGTTTTTTTTAAGGGAAATTGGACGGTAATATACCGACCTTTAAGGGTGTTGAATAACAATATACCGACCTTCACTTTTGGACAGTAATATCAGTGACCTTTACAGTTTGGTGACATTAATGTACCTTCAAAGATTTTCTGGGCGGCGAACCGGTTGACGGTCTGACGTGGCAGGCGGTGCAAACAAAACCGGTGTCATTTTAGGTATTTTTAGGGGTGTTGAGCGTTGTATTCGGTATTTTTAGGATTAGAGGGTTAGTTTTGTTGTTAATTTTTAGGGTGTAAATCCTTGAAGGTACATTAATGTCACCAAACTATAAAGGTCAATGATATTACTGTCCAAAAGTGAAGGTCGGTATATTGCTATTTAACACCCCTAAAGGTCGGTATATTACCGTCCAATTTCCCTTTTTTTAAGGGTGTAGGATTAAGTTAGATATGGTACAGTTGGATTAGGAAAGCAAGATAAGGAAAGTAATGGAGATAGGTAAAAGTCACATCACCTGTTTCTTTTTTATTTTTAAATAAATTGCGTGAGTTGGATAAAGAATTTTAAATATAATTATTTAAAAGTAAGTGCGGTTCTTTTGAATGGTAAGGTAAGGTAATATTAGGTTACATTAAGTTATGCTAGGTAAAAATAATCCTATCAAGCTAAAGAAAAGGGCCTAAATAGCTCTTCGGAGACTTTCAGGCAAAATGTCGCCTGCAAATTGGAAAAGTTAATTGAGCCCTTATTTTTTGAGGGAAGTGTCAAGTTTGGCCTTAATTTCCTCCTTTTCTTCGCTAATCTACAATTGCAACAAACTGCAGTAAAGTGCATGTCAAAATCAAGCTTGCCGAAATGGCAAGGATTGAGATGAAGGAATTATGAATGAAAAGGTCGGGTGAGGAAAAGAGAGAGATGGATGCCCAGTACAATGTGCCAAAGTTTTCAGCTTTACGAGCTTTACTTTGTGCTTCATACGGGCCATCATGCTCTCCATTGTCAGGTTTTGAGGCTCGCTCATTTCAAGCTCAACTTCTCTCTTGAGGCCACATTTGTCTTGATATGAAATTCATTGATCCTTGCATTACTACCTTGTCTTGGCTATGTTTCAAATATGAAAACTTTGTGCTCCAACTTCTTCTTTCCATTTGCTTTGGACACTCAAGTTTATAGCACTTACTGGTCTCCGTTTGTGAGTTGCTATTTCAATAACCACCAGTTTAGTCTGAAAAGCTCACCATTTTTTAGTTTCTTTTTGGTATGATCTATAGCATACAAGTTAGCATACTTCGGTGGGTGCCATTTTAGAGTTCTATTTCCATGACTTTCTATCAACAAACCTTATATAGTTATGTGTTTGCTGAAAAATATCAATGTAGTTCGTGACATTTCAATGCTTGGATTTAAGTTTGATTCAATTCGAGGGAAGTAATTAATTAAGAGAAAGCGAGAGAGATGGATACATGGATAAAGGGGGTAACATTGTAGGTTTTGATGGGGCAAATTGCAAATTAACGAAGAAGAGGAAGAGAAAATGGAAAAATGGATTAAGGGGAAATGACGAGAGAGAGGGATTGATATTTTGGAGTAGGAGATGGGAGAAATTGGCCAGGATTGAAATGAAAGAATTATAGATGAAGAAGATCGATGAGGAAAAGAGAGACAAAGAAATGTGGATAGATTAAATAAAATTAAGGAGAAAATAAAGACGCTTTCGTCTTCTTTAATATATTTCGTCATATTACTTTCAAAATAGTTGATTGTCACTCCACAATAAGTTATATAAAAGTAGTTGAGGCAACAAGTTTAGTCAATTTCCATAAATATGTGACATCTCATAACAAATTTTTTCATTTAAAATCATTTAAGTAAATTAATTTTGAAATAGTTAAACTATCTTAAATCAAAACAATCCATGTCTTGAATTAAAATGGTTCATATGCATCTTGAATTGTCCATAATTTACATTTTTATAACTTTTAATAATATTTTGTTTAATAATTAGATATATTTTATCGACTATAAGAGTATAATACTTAATAGTTAGGTCAATAAAATAAAAATGGACAACCTAATTTTATCAATTAAAATAAAAAATATATATTTTATGCACAATTTTTATTTTATTAAAAAAAATATAAATAAATAACTTTCGAAGTAATAAGACATACATTTATAATAGTTTAATTATGTTTATAATTAATTTTTTAAGTAATCTAGGTAAAATATAAGTGAATAAAGATGCTTATCATTATCATTAAAAATCTATGAGCAGTAAAAATTGTGATCAACGAGAACAAAGTTAAAGTCTTTAAGACAAAATTGAATTGCTTATAGGGCAAGAGTTACACAACCCCATACAAAAGTTGAATTCCACAACATACATATGTGTTTACACCTAATGTAATCTTCTCATCCTCTTACCTTCACCAAACTAATTTATCAACACGTACATAACACCCAAGAAATTCAATCTCAGGGTGTTATTACATCAACTAATATTCACAATAAAGCTCACTTACACAAGAGCTCCTCCAATGACATACTCAGTGAAAGCCAATGCAACAAGACCCAACATTGCCAACCTTCCATTCCACAACTCTGCGTTAGAGTTCATCAGCCCGGTCGTCTTCGTCTCCGGGTTTTCGCCCCTGAACAATGGAACCAACGATGCGACCGACAAAAGAATGCTTGTCCCTAGGAACCATTGTGCTCCGCCATCGGATATTTGGGACAACAAATCTGTGCCCTTGGATAGTTCTACTGCTACTGCTGCCACGAACCCGATCATTGCTAGGCGACCGTTGATTCTTTCGGGTGCTGGGCCGCTGAAGGCGAATATATCGGAGAAGCCTGTCTTGGCCTGTAAACCAATTTATTGAGATTGTTAACTATAAAAATACAACACAAATTCTAAGATAAGTCACCGTCACCTAAAATTATGGTAAGAGGGGTTTCTATATATTCAAATCATCATTTTAATAATTTTAGTTATTTTACAATTAATGATTAAAATTTATATTAAGGATGGCTTTTTAATTTAAATGAATTTATATTAAGGATGACTTTTTAATTTAATAGAGTTATGTCAACTAAATTAATAGATATGCTTAGAAGTATTTTTTTTTTTAAAAAAAACCCTCCCAAACATGTCCCCTTAAGTACATATCCCTTTCTAGTAATCATTACGGAGAATTGAAAAAAAAAACAACTAAAATAACCAGCAAAAATGGGAAAAAACCAATTACAAAATGACTTGATTTGATAAATTTTAATTACAAAAACTAAATAATATAAGTATAAAATCTAATATAACTATAATAATAAATAAAACATATTTAACTATAAAATATTATTAAGCATAACAAATAAGTAAAGTCAATATTTTTCAACATATTCATTTTGTTTGACATTTAAATCGGTCTCCTTTTTATTAGTTAGGTGGAAAGGGGCATATATAATACCTTCTTTTGAGGTGCAGGAGTTGGAGTAGGAGTTGAGGTTGGAATAGACGAAGGTGTAGTTGAGTTCAGGGTAGACTCAGTCTTAGACACACCCTCGGGTTTATCCTCAGCCATACACTTCACCCTCAACCCGACCCGTTTGCCCATTTGGGTCATGAACATCGGGGGACGGCTCATCCGGGTCAAGCCCGACCCGTTGGCTAGGAGGGCTTGTACTTGCATGGATGCCATTTCTATGAGTGTGGTACTACAAACACTACCAAAAAAATTGCACTTAAAAGTTTATAAACTGAACAAGTATGCTTTGAATAATTTTGTGAGTTGGTTGAAGTGTTATGCTAGTGTATTTATAAAACAATGGAGTGGATGAGAGACTATAGTTTGGTTGAGGGGATATTTAGAGTACACGTTAGTCATATAAGAATTGCATCACGTAGATACATTTGGACACACATATTGAAAGGGGCATGATGTGGAGGTTTTATTAGCCACTAGTTTTGAATGTGAGGTGAGCTCACATTTTGAATGTGGAGTTGCTGTGGCCACGAATCTTACAAGTACTTTCTAGCACTTTCGGGACCCTTGTTTTGCTTTTGGAAACTTTGGTATGCACTAACGGACAATTTGGAGTTTGGTATAGAGAAAATTACTCCTTCCATTTTTTCAATAAATAAATGTCATATTTAAGTTTTTGAAAAAAAAATATTAGAAAATAGTGATTAAATGGTGTGTTGATAAAAATATTTTTACTTTATTTTTGAAATTATGTTGGAAATAATAAAGGTAAAGTAAATTTCGTAAAATATTCATTAATGTCTTATTGAAATTGTAATTCAATAGATAAAATGAAAGGTTAGTTAAACTATTCCACATAGTTTGGTGTGGCCAAATTATGTGCCTCTATGACACTCTTGTGAAATTTCCATTTACCTATTCCACTTTGAGATTTTTTATCATGAGATTGTAATTTCCCTTATATCTCGTTGCCCTTCCTTTGAGATATTTCTATTCCCGTTGTGTTATAACCGTTTGAGATCTTTGTTTCTTGATTTCGTTGTTTTATACAACCGTTTGGGATACCCTTTGTAATCTACCCCCGTTGTGCTATAACCGTTTGAGATCTTTCCTTCTTGATCACGTTGTGTTATACATCCGTTTGGGATACCCTTTGTAATCTCTCCATTATAGTGGATTTTATCTTGCCTCCCGTGGTTTTTTTCCCGATTTGGGTTTCCACGTAAAATCTTGTCTTCATCACCATTACATAGATCTTATTTATTTTTCTCAAATACCCACATCCCAAAATTAATTATCTTGTTATCTTTCACTACAATATTAGAACTCATTTGTTCTGAATCTAATCCCCAACAAGATGTTTCATATCTGAATTTCGATTCTAAGAAATTCTTCGAAATTTTGTAAGAAGTAAGGCATGGAGGGGATGAATATAACAATCTTACTCCTAAATTTTAGTAGATCTTTATGTGTGAGAGAGAGACTAATTCACAAGGTTAAATGCAAAGGATGTTACAGGTATAGATGGCAACGGGATAGGACAGGTGCAGGGGTATATTCCCCGTCCCCATCCCCGCATCGGCACCCAACTCCTATTCCTGCACCATCACCCGTTGCGAGGGGAAAATATTTCTCCATCCTCATCCCCAACAGGTACCCAAACCCAGCGGGCCCCAAAAAGGTTGAGACTAAAACCAAAACTATGACAATTATGGGGTGAGAATGAGGAATTATGGTTAGAGATAACAAATTATTTATATACGCTTAGAGTTTTTGATTAAATAAAATTACAAATTGCCCAAAATTGTACATATAAATTTAATGTAGGAAGGATATTTATGTATTTCAAAAGAAATTGAGGATAGTGATGGAAAATATGTGGTGTGTAACTTTCCTGAGCGGAGAAATGGGGCGAGGACGAGGAAAATTTTGTCCCCATCCCTATCTCCATCGAGAGCGGGACGGAGTTTTGGCGGATACGAGGATTCTCTGCCCCACTACCAACCCTAGTTGCAGTTTATGCAAGAGCAAGATGTGGATGAAGTTGAAAATGTTGGTTCATATTGTTGAGTGTGGAGGCCAATTGATTTGTTTGAGGATGAAAACAAGGTGATACTGGTGTTTAATAGTTGAACATGGATCGTGCTAAAGTCAGAGACTGGATTTTGGCAACTTCCCGGTGACATAGGTCGTATGGAGATTGACATGGTCCGTGCCGGGGGGTGAAAATGGTCGTGTCGACCAGGACACAATTTGTGTCACTAAGGTTAGTTAATTTTTTCGCAATTTCACTTGTTTTTCCGCCTCACGTGGTTTCCTTGGTTGTCAAGGAATGCTCCTAAAACTCAATTGTGTAGTCATTGTTATTATTAATAACACCTATTGTTAGACTTATTTTGTATAGCAATTGGGTGTTTTTCATCTATACCACAAGAGATTGATATATAATGTCTATGTCCCTAAGTACGTTGTATGAGGCATATCAATTGTGAGGGTTGAATTATCTTATTGTAATTATAGGGAGATTAATATAGATTGTAGATATATGAGAATCTCCGAAGCTCCGTTGTAATCCACTGATATTACATCGTTTGTGGTTTTTTTTCCCGGTTTGAGTTTTTCTACATATAATCCTTTGCGTCAATCTTTATTATTATTTTGCATTTATTACTGTTTGTGCTGCCAACAACTCCCTAAATATTCCTCAACAATTTTACTTAAGGGGCCAACATTTTCTTTTCGAAGGCTATACCACGAACTTCAAAGAGAAAGTGGCCCTATAAAACTTGTCGAATTTCTACAAATAAGAACAGAAGCACACAAGAGATATGTAAATCATACAAAGAGAGTAAGCATTGTTCACATAAGTATTTTTCTTGTACCTAAATCTAATTATTATTGCAGGAATTTGGTAGAAGTAGGCTTTGAAAGAAAGAGGAAATTTGATCACATGGGGGCGACTCCATACCTCCAATCAAGAAACAATGTCCGATAAAGGTGTTTCAAGCTAATGGTTTTTGTTCTAGTTATGCGGATGAGTGTAATAACATTTTTAGTTGAATAAGATGTTAGGATTGAAGAGCACTCAAGCAACCACAAACAATGAGAAATAATAGCGGAAAATAAATCGGAAATTGACACCAGATGTTTAACGTGGAAAAAACCCAAAGCGGGAAAAAAAAACCACGGAATAGATGCACTAGTAATATGAGGAGTACAATTACAAGAGTTTTGTTTCTCTCTATCTCACTTGATTGATTTAAGGGGAAGATATAATCCCAATATATGCTAAAAATACAAGAGGAAACTAGGTTATTCTAATAACCTAAATAAAAGGTCGGTCGCCGTACAAAGTCGGGCCTTGACGCGAGCATTCCCATGCGAGGTGCTGGTGGCGTCCCAAAGGCGCGAGTAATGCCTTCAATTCCTCGCTTCTGTGTGAGGCGCTAGGCGCGGCTGCACGGCGCTGGTAGCACCTAGTTTTAACGCGGGGAGAAGAAATGCTAGTGGTGTCGTCACTCGGTGCTGGTGGTGCCTCGAAAACGCAACTTGCATCTCACTTCTTTGTCTCGTCTTCCCTCTTCTCCTTCCTCATTCTCCTCATTTGGTATCCACACACAACAATCTCCCACTTGGAGGCCAAAATCTCTAACATCCTCAACTTTCTCCATAAGTTCCCTTAGTGCATCGACCTGCCTCTTTATCAATCAGAGAGGCCTACTGAGGCCATACGAGCCTCAGTTTCCCATCATCCATTGGCTTATTCTTGATCTTGTAGACTCCTTCAATAAGGATTTCTTCCCTGCAGGGAACCTGACCGACTCCTAGGTTTTGTTTTTCTCTAGTGAAGCAATTTCATCAACCATCGCGTGCTCCCACTTGAACCGAGCCTTAGCCTACACAACCTTAGTATGGGACTTTGGCCCACCATCATCTGTCAGCAATAAGTAATGCAAAGACGGAGAATATCTTTAAGGTGCATTACCTCTGGTAGTTGGAGAGGAATTCGAGACCTAGGGTCTATGCAAAATCATGTGGATGATGACAATCCACCTATACAACTCATAAACATTTTAAACTAATTTTTAGGGTTTTGGGATTATGAGGATGAACAACAAATACAACAAGAATTGAAGGGATATGGAAAATTGTAAAGAGTAAACACTCACCCAATTGAACTAAGATGTTCAATCAGTTGCACAATGACCTTTCACAAGCAAAGCACCATTAAACACCCAAGAAATCTCACAAAGAGTGGAGGAAGAACACCACTCACAAGGAAGAGAAATCACCAAGCAAATTCCACCCAAAGGATTAACTTTAATTAATTAGGGTTTGAAAACCAACAAATACAAACTCTCCAAATGAGAGGATTTTTGAGCCTAAACCTAAAAACTTCATAAACTTCACAAACTTCACTAATGGAAGGAAGAAGGGGGGGGGGGAGGAACACGTATATAAAGGAAAGGGGGGGGGGGGAGGGAAAGGGAAAAAAGAAACAGCGAAAAAAGAAAGAAACCGCGTGCTGCTCAGCGAAAAAGGGAAGAGGTGTAGCCAGCATCTCTCAGGCGCTGCCAGGGCCTCCTCCAGAAAGTGTAGCGTCAAGAAGCGTACAGAGGCGCTACCAGCGTCCCCACAGGCGTCAACTGACTTCCAACGCGCATAACGTCTTCATCCAAACTTAGTTTTAGAAACATAATATATCGATCGAAAGCTCTCGGTGTCTGCTTTAAGCTTCCAAAATTTGAAGTCCATCAGAGTTGTATTGAAGAAGTTATGATCAAAATAGTGAAGGTATGTATTTTCTTATGTCCAATTTTGTCCACCTTCTTCTCATTTGCACGGTCTTCCATCCCGACCTTTTGGAGAGGCAAATGATCACAATGACCTTGGATGCCAAAAGGATCACAAACATCCCGGGGCAGATCTTCATCGAGGGTGAAAAGACCAAAATGCCCCTTAGGTTGTTCCTACCTCCGATTGACGACAAAATGAGAGTCAAGTGCATCGTTGCTTCGTTATTCTTGCTCGTGGTCCCAGAGCCCCTTAGAAGGCTGGGAAATGGTTTTATAAAGACCCAAGATGTCAACCTATGGCTCGAAGTCTTCGTAGAAGGGACCACCATTCTCCTTGATAGTCATATTGACCCTCCAAGGACTCGTATCCACAATGAAATGGACATTGAAACCGGGTTTGATTCGAGGAGAGGAGAGGGCGGCTTGAAGTGAATCGACCATAGATGAACCAAAAGTGAACCGATCCCGCACAGTTTCATCCTCCCCTTCTTCAAAAAGAGTTGTCCACATGCTCTTGGGGGTTCAAAATTATCCGGATAGCCGTACAGACCCAAAAGTATGTAATTCAACAGACGGAGTAGAGTGACGCTCATCGACCCGCCCTTCTCAAAGATATAGCAGTTTCGGCTGAAAGGAGGGGCCAAGTCGACATCATGAAGGACCCGAACACGTCTAGCACCCATCAACTTGTTGAAAGCAACAATGAATTCGTCACATGAGAGCTCGAGGTCAAGGCTAATGGAAACAATCTTTTCCTCGTACAACCTCGATGTGGATTTAATGGAGGTCAGATGCATAGTCATGGATGTATCGTCAATTCAACTCCATGGCGAGGCTCGGGAGTGATTGAGCACGACTCAACTCTTGGAAACTCTATGCAGAGCCCGGTAGGAGTTGTAGGTAAGGGTGAGTGACGAAGGAGTGAGGTTGAAATTTTTTGTGGAGCTAAGGACCGTTCAACCTCACTAGAATCACTTCTTCGCAAAAGTAAAGTCCGATGTGGCTTTGCTTTACTCAAAGCACTCTCATCCTGTGTTTCACTCTTCTGGAGGTCTCTCTTTTCACTTCCCACCTCGGTTTGTGGTATATCGGTTTCGAAAGGCGGTAAAGGAATGAGTTTGATTTTCCTTTCTCCCATTAAGAAAGTGTTGGTGTTCTTCCGACCGTCGTGGATAACATGTCGATCAAATTGCCAAGGTCTACCAAGTAGTAAATGGCAAGCATCCATGGGGACAACATCACAAAGAACACTATCTTCATAAAGACCAGCGGAGAAAGAGACCAAGACTTGTTGGGTTACCTCGAGGTTATCGCCATCATTTAGCCCTTGCAAGCTATACGGTTGAGGATGACCCAAGACCGGCAATTGGAGTTTTTCAACCATGTAGGTAGAGGTCAAGTTGGTGTAGCTCCACTGTCAATGATGATGTTGCCCGCCTTCTCGCCGATGGTGAACCGAGTTCGGAAGATGTTCTCCCGTTGAAAGTTATCCCGGGAATGCTTGGTCATGATAAAGGATCGCCTAGGAATCAAACTCTCCCCTTCTTGTGCATGGACCTGATCAACTCTAGCCTTTGGAGCCTCCGGTGTGGCTACCTTACTTGCTTTGGAACTTTCAACCATCTTCGTAGGGCATTATGCCTGTGTAATGACCATACACCCGACATGTGAAGCATTTTCTACCCTTGAGCTTCCGAAGATATTCTACACTTTCCTTATGAGCTTGGGAAGATGGTTTGGGTAGCTTGGAAGTTCGATTTTTCTCGTACCTAAATCTAATTATTATTGTAGGAATTTAGTAGAAGTAGGCTTTGAAAGAAAGAGAAAATTTGATCACATGGGAGGTGACCCCATACCTCCAATCAAGAAGTAATATTGTCTGATAAAGGATCGGAGTTGCGTGCTAATGGTTTTTGTTCTAGTTATACGGATGAGTATAGTAGTGTTTTTAGTTGAATAAGAGAGTACTAGGTAAACATCAAGGGATGCTACAAAATAATAGGATAAAAACAGAGTCAAAATGGTAAGTGTCTTGATTCAAGATGATTATTAGCTATTTTTAATTTAAATCACCCTGAAAGATAGTATAATTGTGCATATTTAAACTGTTAGAAATATATCAAAAAATTACTCGGAGGTACCCCATTATTTGGGGAAACTGTTTTTCGGTACCCCAACTTTTCAAAACTCATTTTGAGGTACCCTTAATTTTTGGGTTATTAATTATTTAGTGCTTTTCCGGCCACCAATTTTGCTAAGTGACTGAAATACCCTTATTCATCTTCGTCAAGGATATTTATTCAAAATGGAAGAATAAGGGTATTTCGGTCATTTAATCAAATTGATGACCAGAAAAGTACCTAATAATTTTTAACCCAAAAATTAAGGGTACCCCAAATGAGTTTTGAAAAGTTGGGGTACCTGAAAAACATTTCACCAAAAGTTAAGGTACATTCGAGTAGTTTTTTCATATATACATGTCATTGTTTTAAGCATTATACAATTCATAAATTATATAAAATCTGTTATCTGTTTATATCTTTTCATAAATATATAATCACATATAAAATGTGTACATGTTCCAGTTAGAATTCTCAGAGCGTTGTTAGCAGACAAACAATAATAAAGATTCGACATAAGGAATTAACGTGGAAAAACCCAAATCGGGAAAAAACCACGAACGGTGCACTATCAGAGGATTACAACAGTGTTTCAGAGATTCTCAGACCTTCACAATCTCTCACAACCTCCCTAGAGTTACAACCTGAGAACTTAACACTCACAGATGAGCCTCACACAACTCCCTCAGGAACACAGAGATTACAGGTCAATCTCTTGTGGTATAAGATGAAACACTCTCGATTGCAATACAAATAAACCTAGCACCTAGGCTCTATTTATAGTACAAGGCTGACACAATTTTAGGATTAATAGAGTCCCTACAGCAAATGAATTACAAAAAGGAAGTGGAACAAATCAACAACTTGATTCTCACTCAAACTCTTCTACCTTGCTCCCTAAGAGATAGAGACCAACCCAAAATTGGTCTCCACATTCAACCCAACAATCTCCCACTTAGAGACCGATTATAAACGCAGCCTTCGTTGATTATCATCAATCACCACTTCAACACCTCCTCAAATCCTCTAGTGCATCCATCTCGATCTTGTTCAGCAAAGATCAACAGATGTCCCAATTGACCTCCCATCAACTCCTCTTTTAGCCACAGGCTCCCACTTGAACTGATCACGCCCCTGCTACTTCGACATACGCATTATCGTCAACATCTTAGGGGAATTTTGGATTAGGACTTTACCTCATGTTGAACTTGTCGAATTCCCGTGCAGGTTAGATGCATTCCTTGGCTGACCATCCGTTTCTGTAGCCTTGAACCGAAACTTCCTCGTTTTTGGTACCCTTATCTCATAAGAGAAGCTAACACGCCTTTGACGAGCATGAACAGACATGTTAGAGTTATCAATGACAGAATATAGTTTCCCCTCTTTCCTACCATTTGCAATTATCAAAGATCCTTTCGTTACCCTCCAATGACCATCTCCAAATCTTGTCGTGAACCCCTCCTCATCCAGTTGACTCACAGATACAAGGTTCTTGATCAGACCCGGGATATACCGAACATTCTTCAACCTCCAAGTCCCACCCTTTAGAAGTTTTAATGTTCACATCACCTCTTCCTAGCACCTTTAGGTTGTAACCGTTTGCAAGTCTAACCCTGCCAAACCTCCCACTCACAAAATTACTAAAGGTCTCCCTGCTAGACAAAGAGTGAAACGAAGCATTCGAATCTATCATCCAACTCCTTTCTAACTTGTCAACACTAACAGTTAGGACATCACCCAAATCCTCAGCAGAATTTACTGAGTCATGGTCATTATAACTGTTCTTCCTAGGTTTGGGACAATCCCTACGAAAATGATCTCTATCACCACAGTTCCAGCACAACACTTGTTCCATGTTTCGGCCTCTAGATTTTGACCGACCCTGACCTGTAGACCCCGAAAAATTGATGACCTTTTTCGCGGCGTTACTTAAAAGTATGATTGGGAGCCGACTAGGATTACTTAACCTTAAATAAGGTTGAACTTTTCAGAATATTTTCATTAACAGATTAAATCGATTTATGCGCCGTGAGCCCGAGATTCACCTTTTAAGAAAGAAGAAAGGGAAAAAGACAAAAAGGAAGGGGAAAACACAAGGAACCCGTCTGGGTTCACTGCAAAAAGGAAGGGGAAAACACAAGGAACCCGTCTGGGTTCACTGCAAAAAGGAAGGGGAAACCACAAGGAACCCGTCTGGGTTCACAGCTGGAACCGAGACGGGTTCGTAACTGCAGATCCCACGAGAAAGGAAAAAAACAAAAGAAAAAAAGAAAAGAAGGTGAAAACCCGTCTGGGTTCATGAATTGAACCAAGCCGAGTTGCTCCTTGCGCTAAACACAAATTAGGTCATAGAAACCATAAAACAGGCAAATACCAAAGTACGAAAATAGAGTCGCCAGTTGAATTTTAGGAGAAAAACAACAAACCATTTTGATAAACGACTCCGGCCTACGAACCCAAAGACGGATTCGGGGGTAAGGTTACGAATTTGACAATTAAAATTGTCAAATTCGCCTATTCAAACGAATAGACTCTACTAGAATTAAATCAAAGCAGAAAAAGTTAAAGGGAGGAATTAGATATAATTTTCACAAATTCATCATTAAAATCATGCAAAACATTGAAAATATAAAAGAAACATGAATTCGATAGATTGTGCTACATGGTTTACATCAACTATGCTAACCTTTAGTGAAGCAGCATGCAAAGGGAGAGAAGAGGTGGAGAGAATATGCTAGTGTCAATACTCTAGCATACCCCGGTCTGTTTGGAAGGGAAAAAAGGGTTTAATTTATAGTGGAATGGGGGGAGTAGGGGGTGCGTTTAGGGTTTAGGTTTAGCCGCGACGACGAAACTCACGGATCGTGTCGCCCGGCTACCTGACGGTTCCCGCCAACCGAACGTGCTTTGGCCCAGCAACCCAGACGGGCTCACGCCAAGCTGAAACAGGCTTTGGCCTTACCGAACTCAGTCGGGTTGGACCGTAACTGCTGGGCTATTTTGCTTGCTCTCGGGCTAGAAAAGAAATGGGCTTGCATGCTACTAAACTACTCGGCTAGCTATTTTTACAAATAACTAAAACTAATACTGCATAAAATCCGGTGTCTGAGATAGCCCCACTTTGATCGAGTTTGAGTAAAACGATGATCAAAGTAGTCTTGATGATCTTGGATATGAATCAGAAGCCTGTTCTGAAGCTGGTTGACGCTTGGAAGCTTGGTCCTGCGCCGACGTTGGTTGGCCTGCTTAGTTTCTTCCGTAAAGCTGACCGAATTGATCCGCCTCATTTCGCCGTGAGGTAGATCAAGGTCGTGCACTTCATTTCGCCGGAGTGCAAGACTCGTGTTCGTATGGGTTGACTTAGTTTCTTCCGTAAAGCGGCCGGGTCGATCCGCTTCATTTCATTTCGCCGTGGCGTGAAGCCGCGCGTCTTGATGAGGTGATCCACTTCATTTCGCCGTGAGGCGGACCGAGGTGACGCGCTTCATTTCGCCGTGAAGCGTGCCGTGACTTGTGTCTGTGTGCTGAAAAGGGTGTCATCGCATTGTGAAGGCCCGATGACGCCACCAAGATGAGTTCGCCCTTTGTAACCGCCGACGACCGACGTATCTCGTGCATTGTCCCGCAAAGCAGAGAAGGAGTGCATCGCTTTATCCAAAATCAAAGCGAGTCGAGAATTTACTCCGGTTGTGCTTGACTTCGGAAATGGGCTTAAGTTTGCCACTGCTTCATGGGAGATGCTCGAATTGCATTGGGCCAGAACTTTGGGCCTGTTTCAGACAGAAAACCCGTTTGAGTTGGCGCTCGAATTTCTTTTGGGCTTGAATTGGAGCGACGAATTTGGGCCCATTTTGACTCTAGAAACCCGTCTGGATTCTTGCATTGGGCTTGCAATTGCAAGGCCCATTTCCGGCGACGCATCTGGGCCGGCATCTTGGCGCAAGAAACGGCCTGCGAACCCGTCTGGGTTCCTGCATTGGGCCTGCAAATGCAAGGCCCATTTTCTGCGACTGGGCCGGCATCTTGGCGCAAGAAACGGCCTGCGAACCCGTCTGGGTTCCTGCATCGGGCCTGCAAATGCAAGGCCCATTTTCTGCGACTGGGCCGACATATTGGCGCAAGGAACCCGTCTGGGGTCCTTTCTTTCTCTTTTTTTTTGGCCAATGAATGTGACTTTAGGATAGATTTTAGGATAGATTTTAGGATAGATTTTCGGCCAATGCATGCCTTCCATGATCCTATTGCTGGGACCCGCCGGTTGGCCACTTGTGTGGTGTGCATGCATCCACTTTCCCTATAAAAAGGGGCCTCTTCACACCCTCAATCACACATCTCATTCCTCTACTTCCTTTTCTTGCTCAAAAAATCATTCATTCACTAGTTAGGAAGCAATGGTTAGAAAAGCTAGAGATTTGCCCGTTCAACCCCATGCAACAAACCGGGCACATGAAATGTCCTCCCGGCGAGCATGGACTCCTAGGCCGGGTTGGGAACCGTCGATTCTGGTGCCTGAACCGTGGAATCACGTATGGCACAAGCATTCACATGTCCAGGTAATGTCTTCTTCCTGACTCTGCTCTTTAATTATAGCATAAATTTGCAAGTAGAAATGTTTAATTCTAGCTTGTTGATTTAGCTAATAATAATGAAGTAATTTGTGTCGATTACCCGTATCGAGCTTTAGAGAACCGAGGATGATAGGCCGTTTTTTTATTTAGAATGGAACGCATAGTGAGCCCGTCTGAGTTTGTCCGTCTGAGTTAGTCCGAAAAATGAGCCCATTTGAGCTAGGAACCCGTCTGGGTTAAACCGAAAAAATGAGTGGCCCAACCTTTTTCTCATGAACCCATTCGAGTTGGCCCATTCGTTAACCCGTCTGCGTCTTGGCCCGTCGTCGAAGAACTCATATGAGTTGGGCCGATGCGGCCCAACTTCTCTCCTTGCTTGAACCCGTCTGAGTTGTATACGGCCCAAATTCTATGGAACCCGTCTGAGTTGCATACGGCCCAACCTCTTTTCGTGAACTCGTCTGAATTGGGCTGATGCGACCCAAATTCTCTGGAACCCGTCTGAGTTCTGCATACGGCCCAACCCATTTCGTGAACTCGTCTGAATTGGGCTGATGCGGCCCAAATTCTCTGGAACCCGTTTGAGTTGCATACGGCCCAACCTCTTTTTTTCCGTGAACTCGTCTGGGTTGACCGAAAAGAGAGGCCCAAACTCCTCTTTTTTTTTTTTTTGTTGTGTGAACTCATGTGGGTTGATCTTCGGGCCGAGAGCAAAGAAGCCCTTAATTCGTCTTGGGTTGGGCCGAATGATTTTTTAGCCCCCTAATTTAGTGGAAGTTCAATTTAGCTTTTGCTAAACTAGGGATCACTTGATAGTTTGCTGTAGAGACTTGTCTTTTTTTGAATTTTTATGGTGGATCCTCAGGAGGATTCCCTCAGAACTGGTGGCAATATGCGGAAACCGATCAAGGTGGTGGAGCATTTTGCGGAAGATAATTGGGCGCTTGCACTTTTAGAAGAGTCGGGATTCGACCTCTTCTGGAAATGTCAAGGCACAGGAACCTATGCGCCACGGGTGATGGGGCGTGCGCTCGCAGAGAGATTCTGGGATTCCACCAACACCTTCCACCTCCCTGTAGGAGAGATGGCCGTAACCCCTGTCGACTTTGTGATGATTACCGGGCTACGCTGGGGTGGTCAAGATGTCGAATTCGATCCTGTGGTGTCGGATCAAGTGATGGAATTATTAGAGCCTGTGCTCGAACGGCGCCGATTTGGTCGAAAGATGAAGCTTTCTTACGGTTCCTTCGAGGATGTCATCACTTCTGCCGACTTCACTCATATGGATGAGTTTCAGCGTCACTTCATTTTCCTGGCATATTTCATCTCTGCCACGATGTTTGCCAATCGAGGAGACGATGTTTATTTGACCTGGATGAAGAATCTCCTTGATCTAGAGCAGGTCATTCATCGGAACTGGGCAAAGGCTAAAGGCCGCTTCATTCGTTGGCCGCTTTGGTGTTCGGCACGATGTGGACCAATTCTTTGCACCGGAGAATCCGCGGGAGATGAGCGGTCCGAGCATGTGGAAGGTGCTCGAGGTAATCTTCGAGACGCTTCTCTTTTACATGCATTTCTCTTTTCTTTTTTATATCATGAGTCTCGGTATTGACATATTTGCAGGTATGGGGGTATGAGTATATTAAGGGATTCACTATCCCTACCCGACACGTCCAGACAGTGCCGGCAACAGAACGGTGGCACAAAAACTACCTCGAGCAAAAGAAGAAACCATTTGGGAGCTTAGATGAGTTGCGCCGCATCTTGGATCACCTTGAAGAGGTACATTTTTCATGTAATTTCTCTTGCATTTCTTTGGTGCTTATGTTTCCTTTACTTGTGCAGGATGATGTCAATTGGAATGCCTGGGTTGGCTTCGAGATTCCGCAAGACTTTATTCCCTCACGAAATGCGGCGCAAAGGGATAGTACCCTGCGCTTGGAGATGGAGAGTCCGTCCGGTTGGGTTTGGAGTCTCGGTGAGAGACTTACGAGGCAAACCCTGGGCCATGAAATGTGGATAATACCATCAGACCCTCCCGAGACCATGAATGATCCGCGAGCCTTGCATGCCGAGGCGTTTGTAGCAGCTAAGAGAGGTTCCTGGTATACTAACCATGCATCGATGGCATCGCCCGACCAATTCTGGGAGGAATGGGAACAATATCGGGACCGCCTGGCCTTCAGAAAGGTAGGGAAGAAGACCTCTATTTACTCTTTTCATGTTCCTTCTATTACCGCCTAATATGACCAATTCTTTGTTTGTTGTAGTTGGGGCCCTATTGCAAGGATGACGAGAAGAGTCAGAGCAACTTTGGGGACACAGTTTGCGGCTACCCAAGGGCGACTAGTGAGGACATCAAACCGGAACTAGAGAAGATCCTGGGAAAGCCGGTAGGTGATTCCCCTTTTTTCCTTGCTTAGTTGTAATTTGCTCAAACTTTGACCAATTTTCCTCATTCTGTGCAGTGGCGATGGAAACAAACAAAAGGCTTCCTCAAAAATTACTTCACACTTAAATGGACTCGCGAGAAAGACCTTGCGGAGTTACGTGGTTGGGGGCAAACGCGTGGATGACGATGCCCAGTCTCGTCCTGTGGATCCTCCTCGCCATTCAGATGCGCACGTGTCTCGTGGTCGGTCGGAGCAGAGGGACCCTCCTCGACATTCTTCCTTCATGGCCGACGCGAGACGATCTTATGGGGGCGAAGCTGTTCTCCGAAGGCTCGGGGAGAGGAGTAGGCGGAGCACGGGCATGCCGGCTCACGATGACCGTGGGAAAGGTATCTTACTTGAAGATAGTCATTCAACCAGTTCCCACTACGGAGACACGGGTTTTGGCCACGACTTTCAGCGTTCCGTGGAGAACAGCATATCCTCCATGTCTTTAGGAGAGCATGGGCATCAGGTGAGATCTCATGATCATGGGAATTCTCGCCGGAGCCGCGGTTCTCGGCGTGGCACCCCCAGCTTCGTGGTGGAGACAGGCTCCGAGTCTAGCGTTGTTGGTGGAGCTGTGTGTGGCGAGCAGGAAGGCATTTCACTGCATTTAGATACTCCTTCAGAATCTCATCATTCGGGGTCTAGGCGTCAGTCTTCTCATCCTTTGCCTCAGTACCCTTATGGAATGCCTGGGTATGTTCCTGCGTCTCCTGCACCGACTGTGGATTTAGGTTATGGCACTTCCTTTGCGGCGGTCGATCCTACCGTGGTGCTTTGCAGCGATTCGGGTGCATCTGTGGGGTATAACCGTGCCCTCGCAGATGACGCCTCATCAGTGCTTCCGTCTCAACCCGTAGTACCCGTTACTCCTTCGCAAGGAGGTTTGGAGCTGCCTCGAACGTCTGGATGGGGAACACAAACTCAGGAATGGTCGGGATGGCCTGTCCCAGAGCCTGTAGTAAGAACTTCTTGGCCTGCTCCACAGGGGTGGTCTGGAGGTAATCAAGAGTGACAGGTTCCAGAACACTCTTGGCTTAATGCAGGCAGTACCGAAGTGTTGCACTTATCTGGCTCAGGTGGTGATACAGAGGTGGTAGACTCCTCCTACTATCAGTGGGACACTTACTTTGGAGCTGGTGGAAGTGGAGCCCATGGGGCTGATAGCGCTAGTGGCGGCGGCGACACGGAGGTCTGGCATGATGAGGATTGAGAAAGATGCACATGCAGGGTTTTTATGCAACGAACCTATGTAATGCTATGCATGACTCTTTATTATGCACTTAGGACGATGCAATGCAATGATGAAATAACGCTTTTTTTTTATTTTTATTTTTTTATATGCACTAGTGCGAACTACTGATGTGATGCTTATGCAATGATGATGCTACGTAATGCACTTCTTTTATTTTCATGTACTCTTATGCACAAAGTAACAAAAATGTGCAATGCGATATGCAATCTACATAGTGGGATTATTCCCACTTCCCCAAACGAAAAAAGACCAAAATAAAAATAAAACGAATTAAACGCTCTGATGCGTTCGAACTACGCTTTGGGGCGGCGAATAACCATCGTGGACCCGCATTATGACAAGATGGAGGCGAAATGGTTTTGTGAGATAGCCCAATAACCTGGCCCAAACCCGTCGACGTTCAAGCCCAATGGGAGCTTCACCTATAGAAAGCGGGTCGAAGCGGGCAAAGGAGGCCCATAAACCCGTCTGGTTGCATAGTTGTTTTTTTTCTTCTTTTTTGTAAACTCAATTCAACAAGCAAGCACAAAGATTAACTGACAAAATCAAAACTCGATTCGAAAGAGATAGGAAGAAATTTTCGAATCCCAAAGGAGAGAACAAGTACTTGAGGCATAAATCCGCCAATCTTAAGAATAATGCAAATGTCGCGGTTAGTTATGGACGTAGGTCGCTTAAAAAGAGCAAACCTCACATAGGAAAGAACAAACACTCAAACCTCAATTTTGAAAATGTATGTGTTTTCTCATACTCAAACCAATAGAAACAAACTACCATAAGCTTGGTAAGAACCTCGCTCTCCACTACTGGTATGCAATGCACAAGTGACAATCAAAAAGACTTTTCCGGGTTGCAACGGGGCTTAGGTTAGGGTAAGGAGTGGTAAAATTTGGAAATGAGGAGTTAAGAGCCATGCTTGGATTGATTTTCAATGAATAAAACACTCTAAGCTCTCCTTCTTTCTTAATGTATGCAAGGCATCTCACCTTTCACCCTGAAACATCTCAACTGAATACAACCAGGTCAAAGTTTTCTGAATTTTAAATTGAATCTCCCTAATCACCCTTTTATTTTTGAAACTCTTTTCTTTTTTTTCAATTTTTTATTCTTTTTTTTTGTGGGTGATCGGGGAGAAGAATATCTATGGAATCTTCGACTTTGATATAATATATGAACAACATAACCAAATACCAATCGCTCAAGATATGGGATTTTCAGATTCTCCCAAACTTCAAAAAAAAAAAACAAACTCTCATCCAACCAAGCAAGGCAAAGGGATACTGGATATCAGAGGCCAAGGCTCGTATTGTCAGGGTTTAATCATGAAAGAAAAGGATAAACAAAGGCTAGGCGGGGCAAAAAGAACGGTAAATATAATGTAAGGAAGGCTATTTAGCTATGTAGCTTATCAAAATAAAATCGAATGCCTTAATCACTAAGTCACAGCGTGCAATGCAAATGTGTAGTCTCAAGCAAGATGCAAAACAAGTTCTAGAGATGCAACTAATGGGTGAGTCGCTCAAGGGATCATGGAATTGATAAAAGTGATCAATTCAGAATTTAGGCAATGTGGACTCACGGGATGGGGCTCAATCAACTAAACTTAGCCCAAAGATTTGCGGCACGCACATTTATACTTTCTAAGATAGTCAAAGCAGTCAGATACGACTTTCATAACTTGTCTCAAAATCAGAAGATTTGAAGGAAAAGGTTTCAAAAACTTTTGAGATCTCGTCCAGATTTTCCTAAGTGAAGCAAGTTAAACTGAAAGTAAGAAAGGTTTACGGCCTCCATTGGATGGAATTAGTCTCAACAGTTTTCTGAGGGGGGCTAGGCAAGCTAGTGGTCATGGTGGATTCATTGGATTCACTGGATTGGGCAGGCGGTCTGTAGTTGGGATTGTGAATAAGTCTGCCAGTTTGTGGATCACGGATGCGGGCTCGGAGATGGTCTGTTATCTTGCCTGCATGGAAACTGACTAGTGCTCGAAAGAACCTTTACGCCACCCGCCCAATGCATGCATGACTTAATAGACCTATATGAACCTAGGACATGGACATGACGCCTACATAAGGGTGACTCACCCACTTTTAGAGTGCATGTCCTAACTCTATATGGACCTAACATGATGGTAGCAGGGTGACATCGACTCAAGGGGCGCCATAAAGGGCGAATAGGATCAATAGTAAGTGGATTGGGCGATCGCGATGTCGAGCAGTTTGGCGGATGTGGAAGGAGAAGAAAAGTGCCAAACCCGTGCTGGTTTGAATCGTAATTCCTCCCTTTCAAATAGCGCAGACAGATTCCACGGTGAGTCCAACTAGGCGCACAAAGAAACCGTGCAGGTTTGAGCCAGTCCGTCTCTCATTCGATCCTACGCGGGCTAGAATGACGTCCCACTCATGATCGGGCTAGACACTTGGACTCAACTTTTACAGGATTAATTCACATGACATACAGATGCGGGATGAGCCTAACCATGGCTTTAGATTCAGGGTTTTTCTAGGTTTAGGGAGATGAATAGGGTACCACATGTTCTCGCCCCGGTGCATTTTCCTTATATAGAATTCAAGGAAAAATGTATGGGGTGTTGCTCTTTGGGTTTCAAGGAAACCTTTAGAGTGTAACACGGGTGAGAGGAGAGATCAAATGCTTGGCGATGTAAGTGCATCCCACAAGTAGTGACCTCCCGCTCTCGGGACTGATTCCTAGTTTTAAAACCTAAACCAACGCTTTTGTGCTCCCCAGCCATAAAGGCCCAAGAGTAGCCTGGTATGCAATATGCCTAAAAATGATAAAAATGTGAAATAAATTAATTCCTCCCCTTTTACAAAAAACACTAAAATTTAATTCTTTCAAGTTTTACCCTCTTTTTAAGTTTAAGTCCCCAGTGGAGTCGCCAATCTGTAGACCCCGAAAAATTGATGACCTTTTTCGCGGCGTTACTTAAAAGTATGATTGGGAGCCGACTAGGATTGCTTAACCTTAAATAAGGTTGAACTTTTAAGAATATTTTCATTAACAGATTAAATCGATTTATGCGCCGTGAGCCCGAGATTCACCTTTTAAGAAAGAAGAAAGGGAAAAAGACAAAAAGGAAGGGGAAAACACAAGGAACCCGTGCAGGTTCACCGCAAAAGGAAGGGAAAATACAAGGAACCCGGTGCGGGTTCTGCAAAAAGGAAGGAAACCACAAGGAACTCGTCTGGTTCACAAATGAACCGAGACGGTTCAGAATCGCAGATCCCACGAGAAAGGAAAAAAACAAAAGAAAAAAAGAAAAGAAGGTGAAAACCCGTCTGGGTTCATGAATTGAACCAAGCCGAGTTGCTCCTTGCGCTAAACACAAATTAGGTCATAGAAACCATAAAAAAGGCAAATACCAAAGTACGAAAATAGAGTCGCCAGTTGAATTTTAGGAGAAAAACAACAAACCATTTTGATAAACAACTCCGGCCTACGAACCCAAAGACGGATTCGAGGGTAAGGTTACGAATTTGACAATTAAAATTGTCAAATTCGCCTATTCAAACGAATAGACTCTACTAGAATTAAATCAAAGCAGCAAAAGTTAAAGGGAGGAATTAGATATAAATTTCACAAATTCATCATTAAAATCATGCAAAACATTGAAAATATAAAAGAAACATGAATTCGATAGATTATGCTACATGGTTTACATCAACTATGCTAACCTTTAGTGAAGCAGCATGCAAAAGGAGAGAAGAGGTGGAGAGAATATGCTAGTGTCAATACTCTAGCATACCCCGGTCTGTTTGGAAGAGAAAAAAGGGTTTAATTTATAGTGGAATGGGGGGAGTAGGGGGTGCGTTTAGGGTTTAGGTTTAGCCGCGACAACGAAACTCACGGATCATGTCCGCCCAAAGAACCTGCGGGTTCTGCCAAATCGAACAGCTTTGGCCCAAGAACCTGCACGGGCTCACGCCAAGGTGAAACAGGCTTTGGCCTTACCGAACTCAGTCGGGTTGGACCGTAACTGCTGGGCTATTTTGCTTGCTCTCGGGCTAGAAAAGAAATGGGCTTGCATGCTACCAAACTACTCGGCTAGCTTATTTTTACAAATAACTAAAACTAATACCGGTACAAAATCCGGTGTCTACATGACCCGAGCTCCCATTACTCCTCCTACCTCTGACAGTCAAAGCATTCCCTGAAGACTCAGACACATCAGAATCTTTCCAACGAATACTTTCATTCAGGACAGAGTCTCTAATTTCTCCAAACTTCAGTTTCTCATTCTTCTTGGTTGAAGAAGTTACAGAAGTCACGAAATTTTCCCAAGACTTAGGTAGGGTAGCCAATAGTATATTAGCATTCATTTCATTATCGAAATTAAATCCCATAGAGGTTAACTTAGATAGTATCATATTCAACTCATTCATACTATCATGCATATCACCAAACTCATGCATCTTAAATTCAAACAAACGACGTAACACATATACCTTGTTCACCGCCGAAGGTTTCTCATATGTGTTTTGCAAAGCCTTGAGCATATCTTTCGTCATTTTCTGATCTTTGACGTTGAAAGCCATGTTTGGAGCTAGCGTCAGCCTGACCGTACTGAACGCCTGACCATTAAGCTCTTCCCAATCCTTCTGTTCCATCTTTTCTGGCTTATCACCCACCACAAAATGCAACCTTTGTTGGCGGAGCACATTCTCAATGCGCATCCTCCACCATGCGTAGTCTTTCTCATCGAACTCCGGAATCTTCACAATTGCGCCGGGATTACTTCTCAGTTTGCAGATCAACCACGCTCCAACCAAAACTCTGATACCAGTTGTTAGGATTCTCAGGGCGTTGTTAGCAGACAAACAGTAATAAAGCGCGAAAAATAATAAAGATTCGACACAAGGAATTAACGTGGAAAAACCCAAACCGGGAAAAACCCACGAACAATGCACTATCAGAGGATTACAACAGTGTTTCAGAAATTCCCAGACCTCCACAATCTCTCACAACCTCCCTAGAGTTACAACCTGAGACCTCAACACTCACAGATGAGCCTCACACAACTCCCTCAAGGACATAGAGTTTACAGGTCAATCTCTTGTGGTATAAGATGAAACACTCTCAATTGCAATACAAATAAGCCTAGCACCTAGGCTCTATTTATAGTACAAGGCTGAAACAATTTTAGGATTAATAGAGTCCCTACAGCAAAGGAATTACAAAAAAGAAGTGGAACAAATCAACAACTTGATTCTCACTCAAACTCTTCTACCTTGCTCCCCAAGATAGAGACCAACCCAAAATTGGTCTCCACATTCAACCCAACAGTTCCATATATATATAATAGTTGATATAACTAGTTTATCATTAAATACTTTTTGTCATAACCGATGACTGCGATATTCAACTCTTATACTTGATTAATATGTATAAATACTCTAAAAAAATATTATTTAAACTGTTGCATTACTAGGGAGTACGATTGTCGGTGTCAGGTTATTAGGCCTCACACAGGACTAATGTCAATGTCCTATCTATTTAAGTAGATAACTAGATGGACCGGATGATTTGAGTTCAAACAACGGAATAAACACGAGGAATAACAACTATGAAGCACCCTTGGGGAAGCTCAATACAAGAAACTTGCTGAAAAAGAAAGGTATGCTATCCTCGGAGGAAGACGTACATCTGCCCTTTCTACACAAATGAAGGAGAGACTGTCAGCCACGTTCTGCTCAAATGTACCTATGTTTGGCCTATCTGGATTGATATTATGAGGGGCCTTGGACATATTTTGCAACAAGTAGACAGTCTGCGGACAATGTTTGAGACCTGGATGAATGTCAATTTCAGGAATAGGGTAAGGAGCTGAATCTGGATCACCTATTTCTTTGCTATTTCTTGGACAATCTGGCTTCATATGAACAAAAAGGTTCATGAAAATCAACTTCTCGAATTGGCTGAAGTGGCTCGAGCAATTAAAGGGCGGGTGGCGGTTTCGTGTACAACTGGAAAGAACTCTATCCCCTATACATCATATGCGATCATTATATATTTTGAAGTCATTCCATTAATTTTCAACTGAGAAGCTTATATGTCTGGAATGGAGATGGAATGGAGTTGGGTTTTTGGTATTTCGGCTGAGCAGGTGTGCAATACAATGGGCAACCTGTGCCTCTTTACATTGCTCCTAATTGGCTTTGTATTTTTCTTTCTTGCTTTTCTATTTCCTTCTCTAGCTAAGGTGCTCATGACCTTTGTTTCCTTTGCACCTGCTCAATATTTTCTTCGACTATGTCGCACGGTTGGTACTTTGTGCCTTTGGCACCTTTTGATTTTGAATAAATTTAGGGTAACTCCCTATAAATTATCTAAAGAAAAATAACTATGAAGCATGCATTGGGCAAGGGATTCACCAACTAACAAGCCCAAAATCAAAAATTGCACACCTACGCTATTCATTCAAGCATCGAATTAGGGAATCGATTCGATTTAGCCCACCTACGCCTCCTCTCGAAGGCCATAAGCAAATTCAATGGCATTAATTAGTGTTCCCACACAATTAAAACAAGTGAATTACAAAGTATCGATTTTTCTATTAATTATGACCTAAATATTCTCAAGACTAGGTCGTAATCATCCAACAAGTTGCATTAGGTCTAAGTTCCTTTTCTCAAAGGTCACAAAAAACCCTAATTAGCACAAGGTGATACTCTCTCAAGCCTCACATAAAAACAACTAGCAACTTGAAAGAAGTTTGATAAACAAGCATGAATTTGTGCGAGGAATACAATTATGATTAAGAAAGCATGCTAAAGACAAATCCCAACCTAAGTTTGGAAATTTGGCGACTCATATTCATGGATAAACAAGTAGCAAGTTTAAAGAACGATGAACAAAGCGAAGCAAGGAAGAGAGGAAGAAGAAATTGATACCAATCTTGAAATTAACTGACAATTTGAATCCAAAAACAATAATCTTCAATCAAAAATCCACTAATTACTTCAAAGTATTGGGAGAGAACGTACTCTCCTATGAACCCTTGAAAAACTTCGTAAGAAAAACTTCCTATGAACCCTATGAACTCTCCCCGTGCCAAACCCAAAAATTGCTTGTTTAGCTGTTGGAACCCAAGCACATGTGGGTGTACTGGCCAAAAAACTTCAAAGATCCCGCCTTAGGTTGTGCTAGCTTGCATGGTTGCTTGTGGACACTTCCTTTAGGTTGTCTCCCATCCTGTCCTCATCCTGAGTTCCACACATCTTACATGTCAAGATCACAAAACTTTGCTAATTCACCAAAATCACCTACAATTGACAAGATTCATTACTTTTAGTTACAAGACGCAGAGATAGCTAAACCACGTTAAATTAGTTGCAAAAATAGGTCAAATAGTCTCGAAACAAACCAGGAAACCGAGGTTACTGGTGGCCTGGTAAGACTGGGGTTTATCATAGAGTCATAAAAATATAAATTTTACTCCCTCAATCCCACAAAATTTGTCCTAGTTTGACTAATAAGGTCAAATTTTAAAACTTTTGACCGTTAATTCATCAAATTATATGATAGCTTAGTATATAACAATACCATTATTAGATTTATTATAGAAAATACTTATATTTGCATATAAAGTTACTAGTATTGATAAGATAAAATGTAAAAAATTCATGATCAAAGTATTGCACCAAAGACTGTGCAAACTCAAACGGGACAAACTATTTGAGACGAGAGGAGTAGGCAATTTAAAATTGTTAGATATTTGCTTCAGGACCTGCAATTATGTTGAAATTGAGTTGATATTTTCAGTTAGTTTTTTCCTAGTGTGCTCTTAGTTTCTAGGATGAATTGGTTTTCTATTTTTAACCATTTGTTTTCTCTGTTGCTATTTTGTTGGAAGCATTTGTTTTCTGTAGAAATATGGCTGTAACAGTTACTAGACTTAAGCCCATGATCTTAGGTTGCAAGTTGTTTTCATTCAACTATTTAAGCTACTGTAATCTGGTGGAATAATAAAGTGTCCATTTTTCAGCCTAAAATTGTATCCTCTCCTCTATTCTCAGTCTTTTTCTCTTTACAAAAAACCTACAAAGTGGTATCAGAGCTCTCTTCTTACGGGGCCTGTGAAAGAAAAACAAACACTTGTAGAAAATGAATTCAGAAACCAGCCTCTCTTCAATAGCTCCACCAGTTTTTGATGGAGAAAATTACCAACTTTGGGCTGTGAGAATGGAGGCTTACTTGGAGGCTTTGGATCTTTGGGAAGCTGTGGAAGAAGACTATGAAATACCTCCGCTGCCAGAGGATCCCACTATGGCTCAGATCAAGAGCAATAGAGACAAAAGGATCAAGAAGTCGAAGGCAAAAGCATGTCTATTTGCTGTTGTTTCAACAACCATTTTCACAAGGATCATGTCCCTTAACAACATAAGCTATTTGGGACTATCTCAAAGGCGAGTTTGCCGGTAATGAGAGAATCAAGGGTATGCAAGTGCTCAACCTGATAAGAGAGTTTGAGTTGCAGAAGATGAATGAATCTGAGACTATCAAAGAGTACTCAAATAAGCTGCTGAGCATAGCCAACAGGGTGAGGTTACTGGGTACTACATTTGCATATTCTCGAATTGTAGAGAAGATACTCGTGACTCTGCCCGAGCGCTACGAAGCTTCCATAAGTTCCTTGGAGAACACAAAGGATCTTTCTGAGATTACTTTGGCAGAATTGTTACATGCCCTGCAACCACAAGATCAACGGAGACTTATGAGACAGAATGGTGCTATAGAAGGAGCGTTGCAAGCAAAGCACCGCGATGCAGGGAAGGGAAAGAAAAATCCCAGAAAAAAATCAGACTTCCAATAGTGAAGTTCAAGTAGACAGCCAAGGCCACAACAAGTGGAGCGCAAAGAAGAATTACCCTCCGTGTCGACACTGCGGCAAAAAGGGACATCCTCCGTTCAAGTGCTGGAGGAGACCAGATGCAAAGTGCAGCAAGTGTAACCAGTTTGGGCATGAAGCTGTTATTTGTAACAGCAAATCCCCCAGGCAGCAGACGAGTTCCTCCGTCAATCAAGTTGCTCATGAGGATGATGAAGATCACATTTTTGTGGCAAAGTGTTACTCAAGCAAGACCAACACAGCAGAAAGTTGGCTGATTGATAGTGTTTGCACCAACCATATGACGTATGATAAAACTCTTTTTAAAGAGTTGGAATCTCCAATATCCACAAAGATCAAAATCGGAGACGGAAGATATATTTTTGCAAAAGGAAAAGGGACAGTGGCAATAACAACAGTTTCAGGTACAAAAACGATTTCCGATGTTCTTTATGTTCTTGAAATTGACCAAAATTTGTTGAGTGTAGGCCAGTTGCTTGAAAGAGGATTCAAGTTATTCTTTGATGACTGGTATTGTCACATTTATGATATCCCTGGGAATGAAATTTTACGGGTCAAAATGAGGGGAAGAAGTTTTTTATTTGACCCAGCAGATGGAGAGCATGAAGCATACTCTGCTACAATGAATATTACAGAAGTCTGGCACAAAAGGTTGGGTCACTGTCACATTCAACGAATGCAGAAACTGGGAGAGAAGGATATGACAAGAGGGCTGCCAAGTTTTGCTGATTATTTACCAAATTGTAGTGCTTGTCAGTTTGGTAAACAACATAGAAGGGCATTTCCTACATCAACATGGAGGGCTTCCGAGAAACTGCAACTAATACACACTGATGTTGCAGGACCTCAAAGAACTCCATCACTGCAAGGTAGCCTCTATTATGTTCTTTTCATTGATGACTTTACCAGAATGTGTTGGATTTATTTCCTGAAGTTTAAATCTGAAGTGGCTGGAGTGTTCTATAAGTTTAAGAACATGGTGGAGAATCAGAGTGGGTGCAAAATTCAGATTTTAAGGTCTGATAATGGCAAAGAATATACATCGGCAGAATTCAATTTATTCTGTGACGAAGCAGGCATCGAACATCAACTTACAGCTCCTTACACTCCACAACAGAATGGAGTTAGTGAGCGAAGAAACAGGTCGGTGATGGAAATGGTCAGATGCATGCTACATGAGAAAGAGTTGCCAAAAACATTCTGGGCTGAAGTAGCAAATACTGCAGTTTTCTTGCAAAATCGACTTCCAACCAAGGCTTTAGAAGACAAAACTCCATTTGAGGCATGGTATGGTCATAAACCTTCATTGAGCTTTCTTAAAGTGTTCGATTGCTTGTGTTTTGTCCATATTCCACAGGTCAAGCGTGACAAACTTGACAAGAAAGCCATTCCTGGAATTTTTGTGGGCTATAGTACTATATCTAAAGCCTACAAGATTTATCATCCTCAAACAAGCAAGATGACGGCCGGTCTCGCGTGACGTTCATTTTTGTGAGAATGAACATTGGGATTGGAATAATCCCAAGGAGGCTGATGGGCTCCTACAGGAAGTGAATATACACGCTGAAATTCACAATGAGCAGCAAGAGGAATGGCTGAATGAGCGAGAAGACGATTCTCCTGTGAGAGGAACTAGGTTGCTCTCAGAAATCTACGAGAGATGCAATGTTGCAATTTATGAACCTGCTGGAGTTGAAGAAGCCCTTCAAGACCAAAAATGGAGAAATGCAATGGAGGAGGAGATGTCCATGATCAATAAAAACAAAACCTGGGTGCTCGTTGACAAGCCAGATGATAGGAAAATCATCGGAGTAAAGTGGGTTTTTAGAACGAAGCTCAACGCGGATGGCTTAATCAACAAGTACAAAGCTAGACTTGTTGTCAAAGGGTATGCACAAATCTTTGGTGTTGATTATTCTGACACTTTTGCTCCTGTTGCCAGATTGGACACAATCAGATTGGTTCTAGCAATTGCAGCTCAAAAAGGTTGGAAAGTGTTCCAATTAGATGTCAAATCTGCATTTTTAAATGGAGTATTGAAGGAAGAAATTTATGTGCAACAACCAGAGGGCTTCGTGAAGTCCGGAGAAGAAGACAAGGTGTATCGACTCAAAAAGGCTTTGTATGGCCTAAAGCAGGCTCCAAGGGCGCGATACACCAGAATTGATGAACACCTGCTAAGTCTTGGCTTTACTAAAAGCAGATCTGAGTACACTCTGTATGTGAAACATAAGGGCAATTATTCACTTATTGTGTCCCTGTATGTTGATGATTTGTTGGTGACAGGAAATGACCTGAAATTGGTAGAAGAGTTCAAACAAGGGATGATGCAGGCTTTTGAAATGACAGACTTGGGTCTGATGACTTATTTTCTTGAGATGGAAATTAAGCAGGCCGAAAATGAAGTATTTGTCTGTCAAAAGAAGTATGCAAAGGAAATATTGAAGAAATTTCATATGGAATACTGCAAGGCTATGAGTACACCCATGAATCAAAAGGAAAAGCTTAGTAAAGCTGATGGTTCTGATAGTGTTGATGAAGGATACTATAGAAGCCTCATCGGATGCCTGATGTATCTCACAGCAACTAGGCCCGACATTATGTTTGCGGCCAGTTTGCTATCACGTTTTATGCATTGTCCTAGTGAAATGCATTTGAAGGCTGCAAAAAGAGTGTTGAGGTACATCAAGGGTACAACTGATTACGGTGTCAAATTTCGAAAGTGCGAAGATTTCAGATTGCATGGCTTTTCAAGCGATGGTAGGCGGATCGGTTGATGACACAAGAGTACCTCGAGTCATTTGATTTAGGATCCGAATGTTTTCATGGTGTTCTAAAAAGCAAGATATCGTTGCTCAATCTACTACAGAGGTGAATTTATATCGCAAGTGTGCGAATCAAGCTTTGTGGCTAAAGAAGATTTTGTGTGATTTACGCATGGAGCAGAATGATAGCACACACATTTATGTCGATAATCAAGCTGCGATCGCAATTTCAAATAATCCTGTTTTTCACGGAAAGACGAAGCATTTTGACATCAAGTTGTACTTCCTAAGACAGGTTCAGCAAAAGGGACAAGTGACTGTAATCTATTGCAGAAGTGAAGATCAACTTGCTGATTTATTTACTAAGCCACTTCCAACCAGTAGATTCAATTTTCTAAGGCAGAAGATAGGAATTTGCATTTCCTCAAGCAAGGAGGAGTGTTAGATATTTGCTTCAGGACCTGCAATTATGCTGAAATTGAGTTGATATTTTCAGTTAGTTTTTTCCTAGTGTGCTCCTAGTTTCTAGGATGAATTGGTTTTCTATTTTTAACCATTTGTTTTCTCTGTTGCTATTTTGTTGGAAACATTTGTTTTCTCAGAGAAATATGGTTATGTGATTGCTAGACTTCAGCCCATGATCTTAGGTTGCAAGTTGTTTTCATTCAGCTATTTAAGCTACTGTAATCTGGTGGAATAATAAAGTATCCATTTTTCAGCCTAAAATTGTATCCTCTCCTCTATTCTCAGTCTTTTTCTCTTTACAAAAAACCTACAAAAATGATTATTAACCATCTTGATTCAAAACATATGCGATAGTCCAAAATAGAAATACAGGAAACCTGTACAATGTTAATTATTCATTGCACTTCTCATGCTGATGGGTGAGTACATACATACATGTGACCACAAGTACACTACAAGTTTTTGCCATTACACTCTTTTGCTTCCATGATGTGCATACATGGTTGCAACTACGATTGTTCACCCACTTATATTAGGTTGTTCATTCTAATTATTATGATTGTTCACTCGCAAATATCAGGAGCACGTGCTCCGGGTGCATGTAATATATATTGGTTGTTTGTACCCTCAAACAAGAGCTCCTCCTTTGAAGTACTCAGTGACAGCCAAGGCAATGAGACCCAACATAGCAAGCCTGCCATTCCAAATCTCAGCTTTGGCATTCATCAACCCATCTGTGTCCTCTTCTGGGTTGTCACCTCTAAGAAAAGGCACCAATGAAGCTGTGTACAGAAGAAACATAGTTATTAAGAACCACAGAGCTCCACCTTGCGATATCTGGTCGAACAAATCTGTGCCCTTGAATGCTTCGGCTCCTAGAGCAGCGACGAACCCGATCATGGCTAGCCGACCATTGATTCGCTCGGGTCCAGGCCCACTGAATGCGAATAGCTCAGTAAAGCTTGTGAGTCCCTGTAACACGCATGGTCAAAGTTTTAGCAACTGGCTGGAGTTCATTGCCATTCAATTTTTAGCCCTGTGGTTGTTTCCTTCTTTCATAGCATTTTAGTTTCATGGTACTTTTTGAGTCACTATTCAATGGAATATGAGGGTAAACTATTCAATATATATTATATGTATCCGGAGCATATACTCTGTACTGAAATAATATTCATAACAAACTAGTGACCATCTCTATTGGAGCAACATCTAATTAATTGGATACATTAATTACTAAGTAGCCCTGATTTGCTTAGTGATGTAGTTCCAATAACTATGAACCCCCTCCCTCATTTTCATTTTATATGTTCAAAAATAATATATTGGTGACTACTTTGTTAAACAAACCAGAAAGTGTAATAACAACTCAAGTATGAGCATGGTTTGAGTGTGAGTTTTAAGGTTGGATATTTTTGAAGTACTTTAATTTTCTCCTGGAAAAACACTCTTTGTGCAACTATTTCATTCGGTGAAAAAAAAGTCAAAGGTTCATAATTAAATTAAACAAAATAAAATGTATAAACCAATAGATTGAAAACATTAATGCCAACAATAAGAGGAGTGTCAATTAGAAAACATAACCCAAAAAGTCATCAAATATAGTAATTAACATTGTATTCTAAATAGGGTGGTGATATGTATGTGTCTTGTCCTAAGAGTGATTTTTAAGTATCTTATCTTTTATTGAAATTAGTATTTCTATATATTTTTTGTACAAAATTTTTTAATAGTAAGTAGTAATTTTCAATTATAAGAAGGTTTGACGCATTGACTATGTCAGCGTACACAATTGATACCCTAAACGGATCGACGTCATCCGTTAGACATGTTTTAGGAGTTTTTTTTTTTGAAATACAAAAATAATCAATAAAAGTGTAACTTTATGTAATTTATATGTAATATTTTAATTATAGAATTCAATCGTATCATTTTATTTCAATTTAATCTATAATAATATGTGATTTTAATACTCCCTCTGTCCCAAATTAATTGACGGAATTGGAGTTTTCGCACATACCAATATATAACTATAATAACTATCAAATCTCAATTGTATTTGACTTTTCTTTCTTGTTAGAGTATAAAATCATTCCTGGGGCTTCAACCATCAGCTTAAACTTTTAGTTGAGATGACTCCACATGGTATCAGAGCCAGACTATTAAACAAGAGGTCTCAGGTTCGAATCTCAACACCCCCGTATTGTGCAAGGTAAAAAAAGGGTCTTTGCAGCATCCACGCTTTAAGCCCAAAGGACATTCGCGTGAGGGGGCGTGTTAGAATATAAAACCATTCCTGGGGCGTGAGGGGGCGAGTTAGAGTATAAAGAGACAGCTGGCACAGTCCTAACAACCTAACAACCACCGATTAACACTAACTGCCTCAACATCTCTCTAATAAATAATGTAAAATAATTGAATTAGGTATTGAGAATAGGAAAGTGATAATTATTTTGGAACAAAATAAGTTAGTTAAAGTGTCAATTAATATGGTACGGAGTGAGTAATAGGGCAAGACTCCTGTATGGATTGGTGGATATACAGCACAGAATTTCAAAAGTTAATTAGCATATAAGTCGCTTTCATTCATAAAGAACTCAATTACCTGTTGTTTTTGAGGCTCAGTTTGGTTTGATTTGGGTGAAATCAAAGAGACCTTAGGTTTACCAGTTGCCTCCTGTTTAGCAGCCATGCACTTAACCCGGAACCCATAACGGTCATTAGACCGAGGGAGACTTCTCGAAGGAACGACCATGGGAGCCGCCCTCGAGACGTTGGCCAAGCTACCAGCTGCACTTGCTAGCAGGGCTGACATTTGCATGGCCATTGATAACTTCTTTAAAACCTAGCTACTACTGATTTGCACTCTACACACAAGTTTGAGTGAATTAGGGTTGATTAACCCTAGAGGACTGAGGGAGTGTTTGGTTTTTGATTTGGAGGATTTAGTTGGAAGACTTGAATGTGCAATGATCCTTGTTTTGCTGATGGTGGAGGGAGTAAGATGGTGGATTTATACAAGTGGGAGGAGGATGTGATTTGATGGTTGATATTTTGGTTGCATGCATGTTTTGTACCGTTGACAATTGGATCATACTACCAAGAGAATCATGCTCCTATACTCTTATTATATATTTTTATGAATATATATGTGATTTTATGACCATATATTTATAAATTCATAAGCATATAATTTTTCATTATTTGTTAATGTATACATTTGTAATTTAATTTGAGTTCATAATTTATACAACAACGAATTTTAGTATCGTCCCACTAATGCAAGGTCTGATGAATCTAGGTGTAAGCAATATTGCCTCTTGTACAATAGCACATGAAGAGACTGATTACGATAAGACTAAAAGAAGATATTTTAGAAGAAAAAAAAAAGAAAGGAAAAGAAAAACCGTTTGTATTGGAAACCAAAGGAGTAAAAGAAGCCGGAAAAAAAAAAGTCTACAGCACAAAGCATCCTCACAAACGGGGGTTCGGGGAATGGTCCCACCATAAAGAAGTAATGTAGACGAACGTTACATTTTTGTAAAAGGCTACTTCCAAAACTCGAACCCGTGACCTCACAATCACACAACAACAACAACACAATGATTACACCTGACCAAAGCTCCCCTTCTACAATTTTTATTTTGTAAACATGTGGATATTTATTAATTTTATGAGTATACTCATAAATTTATATATATATATTCATAAATAATACACATATATATTCATAAAATAACACGTTAGAGTATAGTTGATATTTCCGAAAATATAATCCTATTTTTATTTGTGAGAAAGTACATGGGTCACAAATATTAGAATGTAATGGGGCACACATGTTCGATGTTGGCATGGAAACACTGTAGTTTTGATTACTATCGTACACGTAGAGTCTAGTTCTGTCCACAAATTTTGGACTAGATAAAACGTCCAATATTCTTGGAGGATAAATTATGTAATTTCTGTCCAATATTCTTGGAGGATAAATTATCTAATTTCTAGGACGTTCTACCCACTTGACTTAATCATTGAACTGTTGAATTCTACCATCGAACAAATGGCAAATACATGTATACGAGACATTAGCTACCTCAAATACCTCTTTTGTTTGCTTTCAGTGTGGAGCATGGCTATGTTAAATGAACATTAACAATCCAGAATGATTGTATGAATTTTTCTTTTTTAGGTGGACATGATAACTTGGTTCCATCTTAGGTCCCACCATAATGTTCAACTATTTGTTTTTAGGGAAATGTGAGTTACTCTACTTAACATCAATTGGTTTTAAGATGGAATGTCATTTAATTTGTGTACCATGTGCCTTGGTTGAAGTAGGCTCCCGCCTTGGATCTCTTCAACAAGTGGTATCAGAGTCGATGGTTCGTTCAGCAGGGCGCAAGGTGCCGGAAGGAAGTCCCGTAAAAATCACCATGGACAGGAGTAGGGACCATGGCACATGCGCGGTTGGGTATCGTGAAGGCGCAGAATGGTGGCATGAGACTCAGGTGGAGTAGGGTGCGGCTCTGTGGAGTAAGGTGCGGGTGGGATTCTTGAGGCAGAGTGGTGACATGAGACTCAGGTGGAGTACAGTGCAGCTCCGTAGAGTAAGGTGCGACTATGATAAGCTCTTGATGGTGACTTGAAACCTTGACAAGAAAAAAAAAAAAAAGAGGCTTCCGATTAAGGGGGAGAGACACATGTGTAAAAGGGGAGATTGTTGGGATTCACCAATGAGTAAAATGTCTCAAATCGGAAAAGCAAAGAGAAAGGACATGGTATATATAAGTAAAGTGGGTTACTACTCATAACACCAAATGGTTTTAAGATGGAACCTCACTTAACTTGTGTACAATGGGGCTTGGTTGAAGTGGGCTCCCGCCTTGGATCTCCCCAACACATACCTTTTTATTATTGTCTAAACTGCAGGTATACTTGAGTGAATCAAGTGAGAAATTAACAAGTTCCTTCCTAGTGTTCAATTTATGCTAATTAAATTTTATCTCTCTAAACATTTACGGTATAGTACTAATAGTTTTTAAGAAAGTGACTTCTTCCACGAACTTAGCCTTGTCTGCGTGAGAATTTCATTGTTTTCTATACCATTTTACTCCATTTCCTCCAACAATCCTTATAACTATTTTACAATGGGCTCACTTCGTTACACAACTAGCAATTTCCAAAAATTAGATCGGTTTGAAGTCATGGATTTTAGGTGTTGGCAAAGCAATTCAGGTGCATTTCTAACCAATTACTCTCAATGCTGCATATGTTCTCAACATTGAGATTCCTCTTAAGCCAACTCAAGCATCATCAACCCCAGAGTCTTCCAGGGATCTCAACAACAGCCAGGATTCAAGTGCAAGCTTTGGGAGATCTGGAAGCTACAAGGCAAAGGCTTAAGATAAAGAATGACGACTGAACTTGTAAAGGTGTTTTCTCAATGGGATGATGAATTTTCTCTTTGATGTTCATCAACATGTGGAGATAGTTAGGAAGCTTTGGGAGATGCTTGAAACCAAATAGATGTTAGAAGATGCATCAAATAAGAATTTTCTTATTAATGAATTAATGAAATTTATGATCGATGGCGATATGAAAATTTTAGATCCATTTCATGAGATTCAACGTAATCTTGGTAATTAATTGTAACCAATACAACTTAAAAAAGGACGAGACCATAATTGTATCTTCAATTATTAGTAAGCTTCCCTCCTCATGGAATGAAACCAAAAGACTTATGCATTTAAAAAAGGCTATGTCTCTTGAGAGTTTGGCTAACCATCTCCATATTTAAGAGGAGTTACGCCTATAGGATGAGTACTAATAGTCTCTAATGATCATATGGTGCAATATAATATGGGTAACAAGAATAAGAAAAATGGTCACGTCAACAAATGTAATGTTGGGATCGTAGAGTACTCAAAGAACCACAAACAATAATAATAAGAGCGGAAAAGAGATGAAAAGGACAACATAAATTTTAACGTGGGAAAAACTCAAAGCGAGGGGGAAAAACCATGGAAGCGATGCACTAGAAATTATGAGGATTACAAGTGTTATGAGGTATCACTCAACCTCACTTTTTCTCAAAGTGGATGAACAATCTGTGGTGTGTCCTCTATTTTAATATTGTGGCATACTCCATGATATATATATATATATATATATATATATATATATATATATATATATGTATGTATGTATGTATGTATATAATAATCACCAAAAAACTTGTTATATCTCACATGGGATTCATTAACTAGAAAGGTAATTAATATAATCTCAAAAATTATATTCCTAATCAAAGACAACCCCCATGCCACCACAGATTTTCCATATCAGTGGATTTCACCAAATAAGAAAGTGAATAATAATCCAACAGATTATATTCCAACAAGCCTATAGCAATCTTTGACCAATCTCCACAAAAGTCAATCCAACTAAATGTTTGACTCTAATATTAATTGGGCTTCACAAAATAACAATCTCCCACTTGAAGATCAATTCCTCCTCCAATCCTCCAACCATCAACATAATTCTTCTAGTGCATCCACGTATTAACCTCTTTATCAGACAGAGAGACCTACTGAGGCCATACAGAGCCTCAGTTTCCCAACATCCACTGGCTTAGTCAACATGTATACTGGATTCTTGCTGCATGCAATCTTCTCAAGTTTCATTTCACCATTTTCCACCAAGCTTTAAATGAAGTGATACCGTCTTCTGATATGTTTTGCCCTTGAGTGTAGAACTGGATTCTTTGTCAGCTAGATGACACTCTGGTTGTCACAATGAAGAACACCATCTTACCGTTGGTCAAGAACCTCCAAGAAATCTTGTAGCCATATCATTTCCTTCCTTACCTCAGAGACAGGGCAATATACTATTAGTTGTAGACATAACCATACACTTCTACAATCTTGACATCCAACTAATCGCCAAGCCACCAAGAGTGTACACATAGCCTATTGTACGCTTGCTTGTGTCATAGTCACCACTTAAATCAGCATCTACATAACCTTTTAGACCAAGGTTAACTCCACCAAACATGAGATAATAATGGGAGGTATACTTCAAATACCTGAGCAACCATTTTATAACATCCAGTGAGCTTTACCCGGATTATACATGAAGCGGGCCACCGCTTCCACTACAAAGGCAATATCCGCTCTAGTGTAGACCATGACATACATAAGACTCACGACTGCTGAAGCATAGGGAACTCTAGCCATGTACTCCTTCTCCTCCTTTGTCATATGTTGTTGCCCATTAGACAATTTGAGATGATTTGCCATAGGAGTCCTTCTAGGTTTAGCATCAGATATACTAAGCCTTTCAAGTACCTTTTTGATATAGTCTTCTTGAGATAGCTTCAATACTCCATTGTCCCTGTCTCTAGTGATCCTCATGACAAGGATTTAATTTGCAGCACCCAAATCCTTCATCTCAAATTCTTTAGACATCCTTTACTTAAGCTTGGTAATATCCTTCATATCAACTCCAGCAATCAACATATCTTCCACATGGAGAAGCAAAATAATGTAAGAGTTAGCAAAATTCTTATAATAGCAACATTGATCCTTATCACTCCTCTTGAATCTGTTATGCACATGAAGGTGTCAAACTTAATGTACCACTACCAAAGAGCCTACTTCAACCCATATAAAATTTTTGAAGTTTACACACCAAGTATTCCTTTCCTGGAACCTCATATCCCTCAGGTTGCCTCATGTATAATTTCCTCCTCCAAATCTCGATGCAAGAAGGTTGTTTTGACATCCATCTGCTTCAAATGTAAATTCTCAATTGCAACCATACTTAGGATAGTTCTAATAGGGGTTACTTTCACAACAAGAGATAAAATTTTATTGTAATTAATACCTTCCTCTTGTGAAAGCCTTGAACCGCTAATCAAGCCTTGTATCTCACAACTCCATTTAGCTCATTCTTAATCCTGTAGACCCACTTATTCAATAAGGTTTTCTTCTCTGTAGGCAACCTGGTCAGCTCCCAGGTTCAATTTTTCTAAAGTGAGGCAATCTCATCATCCATGGCATGCTCCCACTTAGAACGAGCCTCAACCTGCACAACTTCAGTATAGGACTCTAGCTCACCACCATCTGTTAGTAATAAGTAATGTAGAGATGGAGAGTCATTGCTTGGTACTTTACCTCTGGTAGCCCTTGCGGATCTCTAAGAAGTGCCTTGATTGTCAGGGGTAAAAAGAACAATAGGAATTCGAACGATTTAAGGGGACGATCAAAATTCGAGGGTAAATGTGTTGTTTGGATCGTAGAGTACTCAAACAACCACTAGAATTCTTCTTACGAAGGCTTTCACTGAGAATCACAGCTTTAACCTCATCAAATTTCATCTCAACAGTTCCCCTAGAACTACTAACAGTAATTACAATTGTATCCCAAGAGTCAGGTAATGAAGACAATAATATAAATCATCTTAACAGAAGCAAGTTGTGATAACACTTTTGTAATCTCATAATTATGATCAGCCACATCATCATCATCAGACATCTTAATTTTGACTAATTTACGAAACAAATATACCTTATTTGTCGTATAAGGCTTCTCATACATCTCCTCAAGTGACTTTAGCGATTCCCACATTGTCTTTTTTCCATGACATTGAATCTCTCGTTTCGTGACAGAGACATCCTTATCTTGGCCATTGTCTGACGATCGATCACTTCGAGTATAACAGATCCTCAATCTGCAATCTCCAGTAAGTGAATTCTGACAAGTTGAACTTATCGATCTCATACTTATCATCTGACATTATGTTAATGTGACTTCTCTAACAACAGCCTCAGGCTCTGATACCAGTTGTTGGGATCGTAGAGTACTCAAACAATCACAAATAATAACAATAAGAGCGGAAAGAGAGCAAAAGGACACTATAAATTTTAACATGGAAAAAACCTAAAGCGGAAAAACAAAATCACAGAATCGATATACTAATAATTATGAGGATTAAAAGTGTTATGAGATATTCCTTAACTTCACTTTCTCTCAAAGTGGATGAACAATCTAACTATAATTTGTGGTGTGTATGTTGTCCCTCTATGTCAATATTGTAGCATACTTCATGAATATATATAGAGAGTATATAATCACCAAGTAACTTGTTATATCTCACACGGGATTCATTAACTAGAAAGGTATTTAATTAATCAAGAACAAATCCCACACAGATTCTCTGTATCAGCAGGTTTTACCAAATAGGAGAGTGAATAATAATCCAAGAGATTATATTCCAACTAACCTATAGCAATCTTTGATACATCTCCATAAAAGTCAACCCAGCTAAATATTTAACTCTAATATTAATTGGGATCCACACACACATGTAGCTAGTGACTTCAAAAACCCAAACAACTTTATTAGAAATGTGGAAAATCGAGCATGATGCCTCGACATGGGGTGGTCATGGGCGTGACCTGCATAGTCATGGTCGTGAACCGGTGACTGCCCTCCGGTTAGTTTTTGTATTGAATTTCATATTCGCATAATTTCTTCGTCCAAACTCCAAATTGAACTTATAATATAACGGTGGAAAACTCTCGATGTCTCTACTTTAAGCTCCCCAAATCTTAAGAACACTGGAGCTCTATATATGGAAAGAGTTATGATAGCAAGAGTTATCACATATACTTAATTTTCTTCCTCGATCTTCTTTGGCTTTCTTGGTCTCGGCTTTTCCCATGCTCTTCCTTGACGTCCACGGATAAAAACCGGCCCCTTATGAAAAGATGCTATTGCCCTTTTACTCCCAAAATAGATGAAAATGACTGTTGAAATGAAGTCGAGCTCGATTAGGGGAAAACTTTATTGGACCCACGTTGATTTTTATTTTCCAAGATGTAGAGCTCTAAGACGATATGGATCAACACATAAGTCGACGTAAACTTTCAATATATACAATATTCTATTACGTAAATATACTATCAATAAAATTAGAAATGTAATAAAAAATACTATAATAAAAATATAATATTATAATTTTCTGATAAAATATTACGTAGGAAATTATTAGTTAAAAGAACAAAGTTGCCCCACATTTATCACCCAACAGTAAAAATATGATGGAGGGAGTAATATATATTATATAACACATGTGTATAAACTAGCTTACAGAAACTAGCTTACAGAATGCATCTATGTACAATTACAGTACAGGACGACTATTTAAATAGGTTTAAACAAAGCAGCACATATTTTACCACAGGACTCTTGATTCATCACTCCTAGCTATAATATTACCATCCTGTGAACCCTAAACAAGAGCTCCTCCTTTGACAAGTTCAGTGACAGCCAAGGCAACCAGACCCACCATCGCAAGGCGGCCATTCCAAAGCTCAGCGTCGGAGTTCATCAACCCGTCGGTCTCCTCTTCTGGAGTCTGACCTTTGAATAGAGGCACCAATGATGCCACTGATAGAAGGATGCTTGTCCCTAGGAACCACTGCGCTCCGCCATTGGATATCTGATCGAACAAATCTCTGCCCTTGGATGCCTCCACTGCTAGGGCTGCCACGAACCCGATCATCGCTAGCCGACCGTTGATCCTCTCTGGGGCGGGCCCGCTGAAGGCGAATAAATCGCTGAATTTTGTGCTCACCTGTTAGGTGTATAGTGGTTAATTATCCATGGTGAGATCATACGCAATGTATATTACATGTAGTTAGAATTTGTGTTGCAGGATTTTTGAAATTAAACAATTATACTATTAAAAGTAAACGGATATAGAGATATATGCAAGTGAACAACTGAACAATCGCAATATCTAAAATGCAAATTTCAGGAGCATCTAATAAATTGCAACTACCTAGTTGTCAATCCTACGTTAACTTGGTTTGGGTTGTCTGCTCAATCATAATAGACCACCTAGGCTCTATTCTTTCATTGACATTAGAAGTTAGGTCAAATACAATTGGATAGGTTTCAATAAATTTGAATATGGTTACGTATGAAGTGTAAGTCAAAAGTTTAAGATGATAATTGAAGATCAAATGATAATTTTATATTTTAACATATAACTTTACGCAAATATCCTTTGGACTTGAAACATGGATAATGCAAAAGTCCACTTCTTCTTACACAAATAAATATATAGCATGCTGAAATTCGAATAATGTGAATAAAAATAACGACGATTAAGAGAATCAGCTCAATATATCATACCTTTTTCTTGTCCGACACAACTGGATTTGCTTTGGATGAGGATGATCCAATCTTCATTTTATTCCTCATATCTTCCTTGGTCATACACTTAACCAGCAAACTCGGCTTCTCCAACCGAGGCACGCCTCCGAATGGAGAAGCCATGGTCGACCTCCTTGAGCCATTAATGGCCAAGGGACCAGCTACGAGAGCTTGCATTGACATGGCCATTTGATCAAGTTATGCTCTTAATTTAATATGTATGTCTTTCACAAAAAACTCAAAGAAGACAGATAAGTATGTATGTATTTGTATATATCTAGGGTTTGGTTTTTCTATGATGGAGATTGGTAGCTTTTAGTTGTGTTCCTCGATGAGTTAAAGTAGGGAAGTGAAGCTTTGTATTTATAGTAAGTAGGGAAGATGCATGCCCTAATTATGACCACGATATCTTTTTAAGACGTGTTTGGGGGCAATGCATATCACGTAGATTTACAGGGGCGCACAAATGAATGTTGGACGTGGCTTCATCTGGACTTTAAATTAACAGCCCAGTAGCCCACGTCCACTTCAGTCTGTTGTGCATGAATCTTGGAGTATCTTTGTAGAGTCACTTTTTAATGACTCTCACATTCATGGTTAACCTCAATTTGCTAAAATTTATTAGTTTTTGTATAAATTTATCAAAATTTAAAAATAAGAAAATTAACTTTGATATGTTCGTGTAAATTTACCAAAAATTACTAAAAATTACCAAAAGTTACCAAAATTTAAGTTTTATCCAACTCCTTTTTACCGATTCAAATTTATGGGTAAAAACAGTTGGGTAAAAGTTAGATTTTAGTAACTTTTGGTAATTTTTGGTAACTTTTGGTAAATTTTAGTAACTTTTAGAAAAATTTACGCCAATATATCAAAAAAAAAAAATTAAGTTTGGTATTTTTTTCGTAAATTTTGGCAAATTTAGATAAAAACTTGTAACTTTTGGTAAATGAGACTTACCCATGAATTTGACATCACACCCTTGGTACGTTTCGGATTATGATGCTTTTGTGTTTTTAAAATATAATTTCATGAACATGTATTTTATAAATTTATAATAAAGTATATAATTTTCGCTCTTTGATCATGTATGTATATATTGAAATTTTAAATTTATTATTTATACATGTTCACATATCTATGTTTTTATTAATTTATGAGTTAATTCCCATTTTATGTGTATGTATGTACGCTTGTTAATTGTATGAATATGGTTATAAATTTATGTATGTACTCAGAAAAATATATACATTTACTCATATTTTTATACATTGAAATTACATAAATATGATACTTCATAAAATATAATCCTAACTCGATTATGCGTGTGCCCTTAATTATGACTAAGGATTTTGTTGAGTTTCCTCTGGGAGAAACTAGACAAACAATATAAGATGGTCGTGTTTTATCATGTAGTTTCTTGAACTTTCTAAAACTAGTGTAGCTATGCACGCGTTGTGCAAAATAACTTATAAGTGATGTATTGAGAGTTTAGTTAATTATTTGAGTTCAATTATTGTTGAAGAGAATATTTGGTGAATTTATTTTTCTAAAATTGATTATTATGATATAAGAATGTCGCAAATAGTATGTTTTTCTAGTGTGCTTGTACTACCGGGTTTTTTGCATTTTGGACCCTAAAGTATAGGGGTATTTATTTTCTGGACCATTGAGTTTCATTGTTTATAATTGGGACCCTAAAGTTTATGGTTGAATAAAAAATGACCTTAAAGTTTGTATTAGGTGTTCCTTTCTTTCAGTTTATTAGGTGTTCAATTGATCATCATAATATAAGGCTAAAACAACTTACTAGATCATATGTTGAGCAGACGCTGGTAGTGGCTGCTGGTGAGAATGATGGTGATCTGGTGGTCCTTGGTGAGGAGTGGGAGAGGTGGGGTGTCGACAAACTATGAGCGAAAACAGCTGATTCGAATTAACCTATAATTGATAATTGATAGATTTGCAAAATTTGAGTTAAAATTTGAAAAGGGAAAAAAAGCTTGGCTTACAGCTCCATAGGATTCGAACACAATAGCTCTACATTCATTTACACACCAAACCTAGCTAGCTTGCACCACTCAGCTACGAGCACATGTATAATTCCATGTTGTTACTTATTATATATGTTGCTTAGTACACCAAACTTCCATTTTTTTTAAAAAGCGGTGTCGTTTAGCCTCACGTGAACCCATATTAAATTCGCCCATGTGTGAACATAATTTTACAAGTGAATGAAACAGAAAACTCGCAACAACTCTCATCCTTTGTGCTCCATGAACACCTAATAAAAAATGACCTAATAAGTTGTTATTGTAATCCTTTCTTTCAGTTTAAATGCAAATATATTTCAAAAAAAATATCGACCCAATCACAATTTCCTTCAAGTTCTGTAAATTTTCCTTGGAATGAAGAAAGTCGGGAGCATAATCCTAAACCACATTAATCAATCAATGCAAATAATATTGTAAATTTTCTGAATCATTGTTTTGACTTTTTATATTTGACTTTGAACCAACCTAATTTCATTTTTGAATTCGCCGCTGCGCTCACATTTGATTAAGTAGAAATGGAACCCTCATCTTCTCATCAAAAGAAAAAGGCAGAACAATACTTTTTCACCAAACAACTATACAATTTGATTAGATGAAGATAACACAAGATGAAGATAACCCACTCACAAATTAACCATTCCTTTGTACTTTCAAGAAAGCAAGAGAATTAACCCTAAATAAGAGCTCCCCCTTTGACATACTCAATGAGACCTAGGGCAAGATGCCCTAGCATGGCAAGCCTGCCATTCCAAAGCTCGGCATCGGCATTGAACCAGGCATCATCATCACCTTCTTCGGGGTTGTCTCCGTTCAACAATGGCACCAACGATGCGATTGACAGTAGGATGGTTGTTCCCAGAAACCACAAAGCTCCTTCACCGTCGGATATCTGGGCAAACAAGCCTCTGCCCTTGGATAGCTCCACCCCTAGGGCCGTCATGAGCCCCACCATGGCTAGGCGGCCGTTGATTCGCTCCGGTGCCGGGCCACTGAATGCCAGTAAGTCGGTCCAGCTTTTGTTTTCCTGTGCCTGTATGTGATTGTGCTATGACATTAGGATCATTTCTTAGGAATATTGTACAGAACCGGTTAACTGCATTTTCAGTTGATCATATCTCCGGTTTACGGATTTTGCAAACCTAAACCTAAAGGAACGTCCGAATTGAAACCGGTTTACTGTATTTTCGATCAAACCTATTTTTAGTTTGTGGATTTTGTAAACCTAAGACCTAAACATATTACAATGTTAACCGGTTTGTGGTAAACTGCATTTGGAAACTGAAAACGAAACCAAACCATTAATATGAAATATATAGCATTTTTAGTTAATCATATTTTCAGTTTACAGGTTTTGTAAATCTAAAGGAACATCTAAAACCGGTTAACCATATTTTCATTTAAACCTATTTCTAGTTTACGAATTTTGTAAACCTAAAAGTATTATGTCGTTAATTGGTTTCCTATAAATAAACTGCATTGGGAAATTGAAAACGAAATCAAACTATTGATATGAAACATATATCCAGCCGAAACTTGTAGATTTAAGAGAGACTTAACAAATTTATTATCTCTTAATCCTTTCATAAAATCTCCTTTATAAGTACTTTTAAAAATATTATAAGATTGGGTGCTTGGTGAAAGAAAATATTAATATTAAAGAGATATTAGTCTTAAATCCGTGGAATGTAAGGGATGTGAATAAATAAATAGATTTGTGCATGTTGGACCATACCGCGCTATGTAGTTTTCTTGGATGATAATATATTGTACCCTACAAGCGTTGGATTTTAGCAAAATTTAAGGTTGAATTTTGGAGCATAATTGTCACAAAAACTCATATAACACATGTAACACCCACCACCAAAGTATGGTATAATATCGTACCAAAGATAGTATATATATAGCACAGTAAACACCTTCGAAATACAGTATAGTGTTGTCCAACATTAATTTTATACTACTTTGATTTTTTGTTATTTGACTTTTAACTAACTCTTTTCGTTTCATATCATCTTTCAATTTACAATTTCAATAATATAATTTTTTATATTAATTTCCCCATCAACTTAAAGAACAAAAAACATAGATAAAAATAAACCGAGGGGTAACATTTAAGATTACACTACCTTTTTGCTAGACTTCTTAGGACTTGAGTTGGGTGAGGTTGAGCCACTTTGTGATTGATCCTCAACCTCCTCATTAGCCACGCAATTAACTCGCAAACGTTGTTTTCCCAATGGAGGAAAACTCATTCTAGTCATCCTTGAACCACTGACTAAGTGACCAGTTGGGCCACCTAATAGAGCTTGCATTTGCATCGCCATCAGTACCGTTGGAATTCATCAACCTGTTCGGACTTTGAATAATAAAAAATATATATATTTTAGTATATAAATAATTAACCTTGCTTCAATTTTAAGATCCTCAAAAAAAGAGAAACTATATATACTTAGAGGGAAGGTGACACATTGAATATATATACTAAAGAAAGGTGCATGGATGCTCAAATTTGAAATATGTATATTTTGATTTATGAGAGTAATGGGGCAAGTTGAGGCTAATGGGGCACATATAATTGTGGCATGGCTTCATATAGACTTCACATTACATCCCTTACGTACATGTGTAATTTGTTGTGGCCACAATTAATCTTGATAGAATTTTATCAAATTTTGTTTGTTGCTTTCTGGGACCTTCTAGTCATTAATATCGAATTATGTATTTGATTCAATGAATGGTTCGAGATCTTTTTAATTGTGATCATTATATGGCGGAATTTTTTAATAGAGAAATATATTTGTATGTATTCATATATTTTTTTGAGTAGCGAATAACGATTTATGTAGCAAATAGTTTAATAGTGAATAGTAGACAAGTGTCAAGCTAACTGTTTAAAACTGAAGCTCGAAATATTAATAGTTATTGACTGTTGAGTTAGCTGATCGAAACAAAATGACGGAAAAAGACATATCTACCATTGTATCTTTTTCATATTTTTATTTCAAAACAAGCATTACCTCCTTTTAGTATTGGAAAATACTCCATCTGTTCTTTTTTATCTGTCATTTACGGTTTTTTGTGCCAATTTTTAATCAATAGTTTCTAATATAAAACTTTTATAGAAAAATATAATATTATACTTTTTTAATAGTATTTTTTATTACGAATCTAATGATATCAATTTTGTATAATAAATCATTATACAAATTAAGATATTAACGGTCAAAGTTTTTGCCACAATTCCCTAGGCGACAGATAAAACAAAACGGAGTTAGTACAATTGTAGGTAAGGAGGAAAACTTTCTTTCATTCCTATACGATGAAAAATTAATTTACTTTGAAGTTGTTTTTTAAAAAAAAATTGTGTTATAAATAAAAAGAAAGCGTCTTTAATTTAATTATGGCATCCAGTCTTTTGTCTAAGAAATTCTGATATTTGATTCTCAGTCCAATCCATTGATTGAACTGAAGAATCGAGGACTGGAGCATGGACCGAATAAAAGTGAATCCACTACTAAAATTTCAGCATATTTTCAAATATTTCTCAATAAGGCTATGCATAGTTCATTCCAGAGGATTTGTCCAAAAAAAATTTGGTCGGTCTAATCCACGATTGGAAAAGTGCAATTGATCTAGTCCAGGACCTAAATTTTTTGGTCCAACTCGCCTCCAAGTATTGTCCTTGGTTATTTCGATTCAATCTCATTTGGTCTTAGCCCTAGTTGCAATCAACTCCTCAAAAAATGTTGAAGCTTTCTATAACTTGAAGAAGAGAACAGTTGAGTGAATATAAATATTAAAAATTTTCCTCACTATTTATATAATATTTCCCACTTAATACAATATAATATTATACTCTCAAAATAATATAACAATAAATTATATTTTCAAATGATCAATCATCCTCCACATAATTATCTGACTTTGATAATAATATAATATTTCCCGTTTAATATAATATTTTTTGTAGTGACTACAAATTCAATATTATTCTGCTTGAAATGCAAATGATTGCCTCCACTTATGGTAATAGAATCTCAAGCCTTACCCACCAAGATTTAATTTTCCAAAATTAAGCATACCAAATTAACAATTTGAGCTCCACAGTCTTTAGCCCAATACCAAATCTTTCCCATGTGTTTACTCTAGTTTATATAGTGGATTACTGGACCTTTTCATGCCCATTCTGCCTGTGATTTTTGACTGATATAGGTTTTCCACGTAGCGCTGGCAAAAATCCGGATCCGAGTAAATCTGAATTGGATAAATTCAGACAATGTCAACATTCGGAAGAGAAATTCATGTCTGGGACCGATTTTATTTCGTGTCAAACCAGATCGGACAATTCGGACGAAGCTAAAATTGGGTTCGGACAATAGAAAAAAGAGAAATTTTATGTCCGAATACTTGGTCAATTCGGTCAATATAAAAATTCGAACAAAAAATCTATGTCCAGACCCAATTTTTTTCGGATCGGACAAAATTTTACCAGCTCTATTTCCACGTTAAATATCGTGTCCCCCTTTATTTTAAGGGTTCTTGCAATATTATTTTTTGATGTCTAAAGTATCTTATATGTTTTTGCTTCCACTACAAATATGCTTTAACATTTTTCTTGCCAACAAATTGTTATGGAGATTGTACTTAAATTCAATAAAATTATATGTTTTCATGTTTCTTAGCTTTAATTAATTATATTGGACAAAAGATTAATGGTTATATCATATGAAAAATGATATCAGTCTTGGTGGAAGATATTTTTAATAAGTGTCTTACCCTAATATAGAAACCATATTATATATTACATATCAAATTGACTTTAAATGATATAATTGAATCCTATAATTATAATATCACATATAAATTGCATAAAATTATACTTTTACTAATTATTTTTTATATTTACAAAAAAAAAACTACCTAAAATATGTCTAACGGAGTAAGGATGGAGTTGATTCAATTAAGGTGTCACTTGTGCTCGTCGGCATAGCCTACGCATCCAAAACTTCTTATAATTGATAACTAAACTTACTATTGAAAAAATTAGAGTAAAAAATCATAATAAATACAAATTTGGCAAAGGGTAAGACACTTGAGGGTGGATAATTTGCATATACCCTCATTCAGGTTTATGACATTTATAAATCCAACCTTAACATTTTAAAGTTAATATTTACCCTCCTGAAGGTTTTGAACCATTTTCATGTAGCTACCTTTCTGGCGAATTTAGCAACCTTTTCAGTGAGTTTGTAAATCTGTAATGAAACTTATTTGCTGAAATGACAATAATTCATCACATATCCCACATTCACCGAACAAATCGCTAAATTTCGCTAAATTTACAGGAAAAGTAACTAAGGGTGCGTTTGGTTGGTCAATAACCCCGGGGAAATGGTCAATTTTCCCGGGTTGACTTATGTTCTCTATGTTTGGATGCGGGTTGACTTCGGAAAAGTTTTCACGATGGGCCCACCATTTTCTCTATTTTTCTAGGGAAAATTTCCTTTGTGGGGGGCTAAGGGAAATTTTTCCCACCATGAAAAACTTCCCATGGGAAATTCTCCCCGAAAAAAATTTCTCTAAAATTCCTACCAAACACTCCTAAATGAAATAAGTTTGTTAATTTCAAAATGTTAACATTAAATTTATAAATTCCATAAACATAAACGAGGTATATACAAATTTTTCTTTAGGGTACGTTTGGTTGGTCAATAACCCCGGGGAAATGATAAATTTTCCCGGGGTTGACATATTTTTCCCATGTTTGGGTGTGGGTTGACCTTGGGACAAATTTCACGTTGTGCCCACCATTTTCTCCATTTTCCTAGGAAAATTTTTCCTTAAGGGGGGCTAAGGAAAATTTTTCCTTAAGGGGGGCTAAGGAAAATTTTTCCCGGTGAAATCTTTCCTATGAAAAATTTCAATCGCTCTCTAAATGAAGTCTTGGGTGAGACTCGTATCATCATCCTAACCTATTTATCTGATGCGACTCCACATTTTCCGAGTACATCCAATTGACATTCACCCGATGATGTAAATCAACAGACCTTGCTACTTAGGTAAAGTACTCGGTGAAAAAGCTCCAAAAAAAGAGATAATAACCACAAGTAAAATATCTAGTTACCCCAGTGGCAAAAGTAACTGCACGTGGCATGACACAAGGGACTCAGTTTTACCTCACATCTACGTGGCACGAAACTAGGACCACCATGAACCCCTGCATGCCACGTCACTTTCTTACTCGACATTCATTCCTCTGCATTTCTGTTGTAATAATTATCTCCACCAACGCATGCTTGCAGCTCTATCATTTTGCTGGTATAAATAGGCAGTTTACGTACTCATCTTCATCATATGAAAAAAACAAGCTTAAATTAAAACAGCAACCAAACAAAAACTTAAGTGTGAAGTAGAAAGAAAAAGAAAGCATGGCGTCTGCACAGGAAGAGAGGAAGGAGTTGGAAGAGAAGGCCAAGCAGGGAGAGACTGTTGTACCTGGTGGCACTGGTGGCAAGAGCCTTGAAGCTCAAGAACACCTTGCTCAAGGTATATATATATATATCATCCCCTATGTAATTATTTTCTTATAATTCTTATTGCTCACGGTAAAAATCAGTTTAAAAACTATATTTAGTCGTATATAAACATAGTTATTAAAATTTTGATTTTAATTTACAATCGTACGATTTTATATGGTCCAAAATCATCGATACGATTCTACTATTTACATGCGATTCACGAACCTATATGGGTTAAATTTCGATCTTAGCTTTCCTATAGTTTTGAGTTAGGATCCCGATTTTAACAACCTTGTACATAAACCATTATAAATATGGATTTTATTATTTTGAGAATTATTATCATTTACAAAGTATCTTAAATACTCTCCCAAATAATTTGTTCCAGTTTGACTAAAATTTGTTCCAATTTGACTAATGAGGTCAAACTTTATAAAATTTAACTGTTAATTTATAAAATTATATGTTGGGTTATCGTCTAAAATTATTATTATTAGATTTGTTTGGGACGGAGAGAGTAACTTTATATTTATAATTATGATAATGTGCGTAGTATATCAAAATTAATGTGATTAGGGTATGATTTATATTTGTCGACTAATAAATATTATGTCTTTAGTTTTAATAAAGATGTAGAGCTAGAGGGGTATTATCTAAGAGTATTGAGATTTAGATTACAGGCAACTTGATAACCATTTTGATCTAATATGGTGATCAATATGTATGTATGGTGGACAGGAAGAAGCAAGGGCGGGCAGACCCGAAAAGAGCAGCTTGGGCACGAAGGGTACCAAGAGATGGGCAGCAAGGGCGGGCAGACTAGGAAGGAGCAATTGGGCCATGAAGGGTACCAGGAGATGGGCAGCAAGGGCGGGCAAACCCGAAAAGAGCAGCTTGGGCACGAAGGCTACCAGGAGATGGGCAGCAAGGGCGGGCAGACCCGAAAAGAACAGTTGGGCCATGAAGGGTACCAGGAAATGGGCAGCAAGGGCGGGCAGGCCCGAAAGGAGGAACTGGGCCATGAAGGGTACCAGGAGCTCGGGAGCAAGGGTGGCGAGGCTCGGAAGGAGCAGATGGGATCCGAGGGTTATCGCGAGATGGGACGAAAGGGGGGACTCAGTACTATGGAGAAGTCTGGAGAGGAGCGTGCCAAGGAGGAAGGGATCAAGATAGACGAGTCCAAGTATCGTACCAAGAGCACCTGAGATCGGTCATCAGCTGTCGATGTACCTGGAAATGGAGTGCAGTTGTGTCCTGGCTAGATGTTTTCGACTGTCTGGCTAGTGTTTTTTGCTCCATGCACGTTTGAACACTGGCTCCGTTAGGGTTGGTTTGCACTTTGCAGTAGGTAGTTTGGTAGGTTGGTTGGTTGTTTGTGTTTTGGTGCAGGCATTTTTCTCTTGTAAATGTGGTGTGCAGCTAACACCTGCCTGCTTTTTAGTAACTGGGATCGTTGTATTTTGCGTGTAATGTTGACTTAGTAATGGGAAGTGCCATGTTCTGCGTACTTTGGAGGGAAAAAGTGAGTGTTTCCAACTTGAAGTAAGAAAAAGATTTAACAATGTGGTTGACATAAAACTAAGTATAACGAGTGATTATGCTTCACTCGCTGGGTATCTCTGGAGTTGCGTTCAAGCATTGGGCATCTCTTGTGCATGTAGAAGGTATAGGGTCCAGCTATTGGACAAATACAGCATTCAGACGTGTGTAGAATGTTGGCCTGTTTTAACGCTTATGTAGAGCCAAGCATAGTGAGAGACGACATCAGAAAAAACACTATGCAGAGCAATCTTGCGCTGCTGTGTATGTACATGAACAGTAAGGTGGTTCACATAAGCGTTCATTTCTGTAGTGTACAGCACTGATAGACTGATATTGAAGAATTAATTTATATATTTTTGTATGATGCTAATCGACTGTACTTAAAGATCCAGAATTGTACTGATCGATTTCCCGACGTGAAATTTATAGATTTCTTATTGATCAGAACTTTGCAACAAACAAAGGCTACCAAAGAAAGCAACAATATGATATGCTACTGGTAACTCAGGATTCATAGCTAGTCATATTTTGCACTCCAAAGACTTATTCAGGTTAAGTTCAGAACAACTTTAGGTTTAATCAGGATCATGCCTAATCAAGCGCTGATCAACAATTAATCATACAGGAGAATAGATCGACTCAGAACAATACAGAAGCGACACACTAGCAAAACCCAAGTTTGTTCAAGCGCTCTTGAAAAACAAGGTTAGAACCTGGCAATGGTGCAAGACGAAATGATTAGCCAACTCATCGACAGAAAGCAAGAAACTCAATGTGACAGAAAGAAGTTGAGAATCAACACGCACTTTGCATTATTCAACCATAATACAAGCCAAAATGTAAGTTTCCAACAGTTAAAATCCAAAATTCCCACATGCTCCCCAGTTAAAGGATACAGATTTACAACCTTCCCCCCAATAGGCGATCGGGGGAAATAAAAAAAGCAAAAAAATACTAACCTTGGAATGGAGCAACAAATGCAATGGGAAACAAAACACAGATTTTTCATGGCTTGTTATATAAACGGAGAAAAAGCTACAGAAAATACAAAAACTGTGACTAAATATAAAGACAACCGTTCAACTGCAGGGCTATGTTGTATCTGTTCAGCTCGAAGCAGGGCTGACGGCCAATGCAGTGACTAGGAGACCAAGGATCAGAAACGGTTGTGCGCTCGCCTGAATATACACAGATATAAACCACCCTCACAATGAAAATTCAAGATCATCCAATGCAAGCAATCAAAGCTTAATCCCGACAGTAGTAGAAGTTGATTCTAAAGTAGTACCTGGTATTTGACATCGTATTTGACCGGGTCCTTGAGGAGGTATTGGAACTGCAGTTCAACAACATTAATTACTTGGCGAAAACAAATGGTGAAAACAAGCATGGTTTGTAGGTCGTGCAGTCAAACTCTCAGCACTTGATACATATACTGTGGATGTAGTGTACCATTCTGATGTGACAGAAACTACGGTTACACGATATTACCCTCTCAGTATCTTAAGGCATGTTCGAATAAGCTCAGATAGATCAAAACTTAGCCGAATCTATCCAAATTTATCCATGATTACCCCAATTAATCCAAGTGTGCACTTACCCTACCCAACAAAAAAGGCCTGTCATCATATCAAAGGGAAGTTTAGGCAGTTTAACAAAGCCAATTTAAGGCCCTACAGAAGAAATCAACCCTAATCCTGTTGGACCTTAGCAAGCCCATTTCACACCTAAACTAGAGTCCTTGGCAACTACTCTCATTCAGTTACTATATAAACAGCATTTTCCATGTTTCCATATTAGTTACCCGTATGAACCGGAATAAACCAGGTACAGTCATAAACTTTCCGTCCCAATTTTGACCAACTTGATCGAAAATGCAGACACAATATTTTCCATATTTCTATTGTCCGAACCCAATTTGATCTGTATTCAAGCTTGTCCTAATTGTCTGACCCAGAAAATGCCTGTCTTTATCACTTTATATCCAAGTACAAGACAAATTTTCCAACAATGTCACACCGATTTTCATAGGGCCATGCCCCAAGTAAAACTGCATATGTTCTTCCTCCCAACTGGCAACACATAGTTCAGTAAAATTATGTGTTAGGGTTGCTTAAGACAGGAGAACATGAGACAAGAAAAGAAGACAGAGGAAGACAAGATAGAATGTACTGAGATCAAATATCTCGTCAGACCAGAGCAAACGGAGTAAAGAGCTCTTCGTCAAAATTAGAGGGGTACCCTCCGAATTTTAATAAAAAGAAAAACAGCATTAAAATATATGCCGTCAAAAGACCAACCAAGCAATAACACAGTGTCAACCAGCACATTACCTGGAAATAAACTTGGGGCAGTATAAGCCCCACCAAAGCTAAGGCGTAATATGGCTTCCCAGCTCCCAGGAGGTAACCTGAAATGTTAAGGCAGCACCAGTGATCAGACAAACTGACAGAAATTAGCGATCACGTATTTCATAGCTTATCAGTTCCACTTAGAAATTGGAAGTTCAAGAAACGAAGGAAACTGCAATACCCAAAAATGTCGGTATTTGTCAGATAAGCAAAAGAATCATATTAGTTCTAACTAGGCCTGATTGATTTATAATCCTGTTTATTTAGTTTACTGGTGGTTACCGCTCAAATAAGGACCTAGTGAGCGGGGCTATTTACCCTAGATACACACACACATATATATATATATGCCTGACTGATTATAATCCCATTTATTTACAAGAAAAACTAATAGGTAAAGGTATGTAAAAACTGAACTGCCTAGAGGTGATGACTGTAAAAGAAAGAGAATGCACTGGCCCTGCTAGAAAGAATATTGCAGATTAAACTAAAAAGAAAAAAGAAACAAAGACTTCAACAAAAATAACAGTAATGTTTCCTGATCAATATTCCAAAAAAAAAAATATAGCAATGATATAAGTGACTAGAAAGAAAATAGAAATATTAACAGCATATCAATATATTTATTACCTGCTACTGATAATTGCGTTACATCAATGGCACCCACGCAGATCCATTTAGCGGTATCAATGCCGAAAGCTACTGGAAGTGACTGCAAAAGGCATACACTATCTGAAATCAACCGAGGGCAAAGTTGGCGGTCACCACTAATGACATCAAAAGGAAAGTGACAAACCTGTAGTCCCATTGCTCGGTCGCCTTCAACACTCTTGAAGTCATTAACAATGGCAATACCAAGCTAAGACATGAAGCCAAAAAGACGTGGTTAATATGGAATCGCTTTCCCAATATGAAGCATTACTCCTTAAGGAAAGGGAAAGAAAAATGCTACTCGCCGATTTCTGTCCTGATCTAAACATGAAGTTAGTAGCAAATGAAGAGACATACCCCGGCAATGCTGTAAAGAAGAGTGAGGATGACGACGTCAGGTGTTAGAGTGCCAAATAAAGCTTGACCAGCCCACCTATTAACAACCAATAAAGGAATATCATACAGCAGTTAGAACACACATTTTGGCTTTTGGAGAATATCACAGGAGAACAATTATTTTCACGGAGATGGGTGTCCAAAAAAAATCCTGTCATGAGACAGAAGAAATCATGTAGTAACTAAGAATACTAGGGCATTCATGAATGAGTGAGCAATAAGGTTTCATATAACCAAATCTTGAGGATTGTGAGGAAATCTTAGCTAGAAAGTCAGGTATGATCAGTGTCCAACTCATAGTTACCAGGAATGTTTCCTGGGTCGTTAGTCCCAGAATGCAGGTCGCTAATTTTTACACAAATTTAGTCTAGTTTTGACTTCGGAACACTTATTCCGTATGTAGCGAACCCGATAACTATGGTCCAACTCAGCAAATTTAAGCAGAAAAAGGATATATACGAATTTTTTGCTGCTAGACAAATGTCCACTTTAGTCATTCCGTCATTCGATTTTCTCAAGAAAAATCTATGGCCCTAAGCAGTTAGTACTCTTTCGAAAGATGAAATGGATGCCATACCATGGAAGACTGATGTAGCTTGACCCAAGAGCAAAATTTCCTATCCATCCATTTTGTTTAAGCTGTGAAGTAATAAATAAATAAATAAATAAACCTCGGTAAGACTGCATCTTTTTCAATGCATACAAAACTCTGATAAGAAGAAATCACCTTCAAAGGAGGAGCAGAGTATATGTAGGAGACAAAAGATCCACCCAATGCGAGGTAGAAGACAGTGGGAAAGTTATGCCCTGCCTAAAGTATGGAGGGGTTAGAATACAGAAAGCAGAAAATAATGAGTCGATGGGGATAACGCTCTTAGTAGAGAAATTTATGTCGCAAAGGACGAGACACAAACGCAAGATGCTTACCCACACATCCAACAAACCAGCCAGGCCAAGGCCAGCTAGAAACAGCACCCAGATTTGAGTAATCACCTACATGCATTTAAGAATAGTCAAGGATTTAAACAAATTTTGGTACTCAGAGGGAAACAAAAAGAATAACAAAAAAAAAAAAAAAAAATCTCCGAAATCCCGCTAGGCAAGGTATGGAGGGGTCGGATGTAGCAGTCTTACCCCTAAATTTTGCAATTTAAAGATACTAGTTCCAATGGACCCAAGATTTAGAAATCATTCGTTAGCTACTACTCCATGGAAAGAGAAACAGAAGAGGTTCAATGAGACATTTTACTTTGGTACCCAGAGGCCGGTGTCCATAATCGAAATGCACAACATACCTCATTCTCGGATATTGCTCCGGAAGGAATTGGACGGTAAGGTTCATTAATTGCATCAATCTCTCTATCGTACCAATCATTCATAGTCTGCAAATATGCACAAATGCATGAAAACCCAAAACACAAATGCGAAAAAGGCCTGGAAAATAAAGACCCAGATCTTTCATGTTCCAACTGGCAACCTGTGTGTAGCCAGTGAGGCAAGGCCCTGACATTATCATGCAAACAATTGCTTTTGCCACATCTTCAGGAGTCCAATGAAAGTTTCCTGCAAGATCACAAAGCCAAAGAAATATATATCATAAGGATACGGTTCCATCAATGCCTTCATCCTATTAGTACATTGGCACATTCGTCACAGTAGAATTACAAAAAGCTAATATTTCAGCTTGATTTCTATAACACATTGTCCACGGATCAATTCATTTACTATCAGCAAACCCTGAATGCTTGTAATAATTGACAACTCTCAACACAATTGGTTGCATTAGATATAGAGGAATAACAGCTAAGATGACAGTGCAATCAGCAATCTTGAAAGGTTATCGGTAAGTTAGATACATACAAACAAGAATTGACTGGAATCCAGAACAGTAGAAAGCAGCAACCTTTAGCGAAACAATATACACGAAAAAGATAACGTCATGTTATGAATATTAACAGAAATGAAATATATGAGGTACCTGATGCGGCAGCTCCACAAACTACTCCCCATATCAATGGAGGCCAAGTAACGGGCTTAGTGAGTTGAAGACGGATCTTCCACTTGTTCTGAGGCATGGTACCACAAAACATTAGCAATGCCTTTTTTTCTTTCCATCCCTAATCTAATATTTTGGTTTTTCTGTGTCTGCTTTCCATGTAAACTAACTTCTGAATCTTAACATCGACATAAATGTGATAATAGTTGACCACACTAACACTAACACGAAATTGCCATCAATAGATTCATGCCTCTCATCGCAGCAAAGAAATTCTAAAACAAGAAGTGACACGGACATATAAGTTATATTCTGAGCAATCTATCTAAGTAACATGTTCACATTATCTGGCCCTCTAATCTGAAGAATACACCACTGAACTTCCATTAAGACAATGGATTATGGATTTATACTTGAAAACATGACACACATTCGCTGATTTCTGTCAGCATAAAGACTGATTAACTGAATGCATTCAGACCACTTTATGACAGTGTGTACCAGCCTACCAGGTTTAGAAGGGTAAGGGAAGGTTGGGTGAAACTAGGTAAAGTTTGGTCGAGAAAGTTTTGGGAAAACTTAGAAAGTTTTGGAAAGGGCCAGATAATATAGGTAATGTGTAATACGAGTATCAGTTGTATTTTTTGTAAAATATAGAATTTGTATTTCGATACGTAAATATGGGTAGAGTTGGAAAAATGGGTAGAAATTGACTATTGACCCACAAAAGAACACACACTAATTGCACATGTCTTCCATATACTATCAAAGATCTAGTTACATTGTCATGGAAATTCTTATTTCAAGTAGGCCTAAAGAAAATTAGAAAACTAATATGAATGGACAGAGCTTTAAAACAAGATCGTCATCCATAGAAGAAACCTTCAAGTTATCAATTGAATAATCTATGCCTTACAGACATATTGAAACAAGTTGTACTTTGCACAGGTTTTCATTCCCATTATTATTCATCCCCCTCTCATTAACTTTCCCCAATTATTCAATGAAGTACCTTCCTATAAGCTAACACAAGTAAAATCAAAACAATAAACCAAAACCAACACTCTGAAATCTCGCACAGACGAGGTATGGAAGGGTCGAATGTAGCAATCTTACCCTAACTTTTACAATTTAGAAAGACGGGTTCCAATTGACCCAGCATTAAGAAATCGTCCGCTACCTACCACTCCATGTAGAAGAAGCAGACTTCAGTTTAGTCCATTACAATCTAAGTTGAAAAAAAAAAAAAGCTTTTTCAAGTATCCAGATTATGGACATAATTAGCAAATTCAAAGCAATCAAACAACTTTACAAAACTCACTCAAAACCCAAACTCATTCAACCCATTAATGTGTGGCTCCTTACAAGTAGATAAACAAGAAACAACAGAAATCCCAGATAGAAATTGGTCCAGAAAATATAAAACCAAACCAAAAAAAAACAAAACAAAAACAGAAAATACCCACAGTTTCTTGAGCAGCTCCTTTAATCCCCAGAAGCTGATTGAAGCTAGAACCATCTTTAGCAGGTGCCTTATCTGGTGTCTGAGCTTTCACTGTTAGTCACCCAAAAAACATCAAACACATTCACAAAATCAAACAATAGATACTATTACACAACAAATTAACCATAATCAATCATATTAACAAATCCAGTAAAAATTTCAGAGAAAGGAAAAAGACCTTCATTAGTTTCAGTATCAGCAGCTCTAATACTCAGTCTTCTCCCTGTAAAAACAGCAAAGTAAAACTCACTCCCAAAAAGAAGCCAACTGTGAAAAGAAAACCCAGAAATGACAATGGGGAAAATGCAGAAAAAACTCACTGGTGATGGAGATAGCTGGAGAAGGAGAGAGATAAGGGCGAGCTCGAAACTGGGTGTTTCCGCCATTAGAGAGTTTGATGGCTGCAAATGTGTTGATCAGAGCAGCCATTGTTAGAGAGTGAGGATGAATTTAATCCAGGACAGGAGTAAGTCAATGGAAGGCTGAAGAAACGAAGATGTAGGGGAGGAAAGGCTTTTGATAAGAGCATCCCACTCACCCACACTTCACTAAATTATTCACTAAATTATAAATTACTCTATTATTTAAATGGGTTTTTTTGGCTCAAAGTAATATGCAGTACAATGATTGAAATAATCTAAATTAATTTTTTTGATCGTGAATGTATCAAATCTTAAACGTATTTGTTCTAACTAAATCATATTGAAACCCCACGTCACAAAGCTGATTTGACACCTCTAAAAAGTTCAATGATGCAGTACGTTAATATCTAGTTTAGTCAATTTAGATTATTTTCAATTATCTTTGAACTTTTCAAAGGTGTTGAGTAAGCTTTACGATGTTGAAATGCAATTCCGGTTTAGTTAGAACATTAAAAGTTTAGTATATCCTCAGCCAAAAACTAAATTTAGATTATTTTCAGTCACTTGCCTATGAGTATGGATTATTAGACGCCAAGAATCATATTTAAAATTGGATCAAACAAAAACCAATACTTCGAAATCTGGCTGAGGTCGGGTATGCAAGTCGCATATAATAAACTTATTTTTAATTTTACAATTTAGAAAAACTGGTTCCAATTGATTCATAATTTCGATTATTTAACATTGGATGAGTTTAATAATTAGAAGCCTTGAAAATATTCCTTACACAAATAATTATAAATGAGATTTTAGGTGAGTACATTTGTTATACCAATAATTATAAATGACATTTTAGTTGAATCGACTCTTCTTGTCAAACATATTTCAGAGTAAATTTTTACAAATATTAGAATAAATATAATTTTACAGAGTAATATGTGTTCATATATATTAGATACACTCGGAGCATGTGCTCCACATATTTGTGAGTGAACAATTATAATAACCAGAGTTAACAACCTAATATATATAGGTGAACAATTGTAGAATCTGGAGCACATGCTCCAGGAGCACATAGGCCCTGTCAAATTCATGGGTAAATTCAACTTACCCAAATTTACTAGTTTTTACCTAAAATTACTAAAACTTACCAAAAATTATCAAAAATTACCAAATTTAAAAAAATAAAAAAATTAATTTTGATAAATTGGCATCAATTTGCCAAAAGTTACAAGAATTTACCAAAACTTACCAAAACTTACCGAAAGTTACCAAAATTTAACTTTTATCCAACTGTTTTTTACCCATGAATTTGACAGGCCCATAATAAATTACAAGTATTATATGTTATGGCGGTCAATCATGTAATTTTTTCAATTAATATAAAAATATATAGTTTTACATTTTGAGAAAACACTTAAGATGTGTTTTATCCCCAATATTTGTATTATTTTCTTTCACATGGTGAGCATTGTGGAGTGCATGATTAATCCTTGTTTATTATGATTTTTGACAATAACTCTTTTGATAATTATAGGATTAACTATGAATTATAAGAAATTTAGCATTTGTCGGCATAAAATTATGAGAAATTTAGGATTTGTTTGCAAATTATATCGTAATCGAGTCAACTATAATTATTATACATATTTTATTTGAAAAATTATGTATAAAAATATAAATTTATACATAAAATTATAATATAAAATTTAATTATATTATTTTGTAAATTTGATATATAGGAGTAATAGTTATAGAGAACGGATCATATGAGCATGGAACTTTGGTGAGCATTGAGCATGGATGGACATCAAATATTATATTTGAGGACATCAAATATTGTTTCAATGGACATCAAGTTTGCATGAGAACTGTTGGGTTAATTGTGTGGAGCCCAAATTATTATTTTGGTGGGATGAATTTTTGGAAAGCCAAAATTATGCTTGGTGGGCAAATTTCATATAATATTGAAGATCTTCCAAGATTGTGTTCTTTAAGGAAAGATATTATATGAAGTGGAAAATATTATATTTGTTACCAAATTGTGATGGGGCAATCACATGGAAATATAATATTACTTTGGAATATAGTATCAAATTATTAGGAAACACATGTTTTTGGAAAGTTAATATTATTATTAACCACAATATTATGTTGTAGTCTTGACTATAAATAGGACCTAGGTGTTAGGTTTATTTGTACAGCAATTGAGAGTGTTCATCTTATACCACAAGAGATTGACATGTAATCTCTGTGTCCCTGAAGGAGTTGTGTGAGGCCCATATGTGAGTGTTGAGTTCTCCGGTTGTAACTCTAGGGAGGTTGTGAGAGATTGTGGAGGTCTGGGAATCTCTGAAACACTGTTGTAATCCTTGATAGTGCATCGTTCGTGGTTTTTTCCCGGTTTGGGTTTTTCCACGTTAATTCCTTGTGTTGAATCTTTATTTATTTTTCGCCCTTATTATTGTTTGTCTGCTAACTACGCCCTAAGAATCCTAACAAGTGGTATCAGAGCTTTGGTTGGAGCGTGGTTGATCTGTAGACTGAGAAGCAATGGCGGGCGCTATTGTGAAGATTCCGGAATTTGATGGGAAAGACTACGCATGGTGGAGGATGCGCGTTAAGGATGTACTCCGCCAGCAAAAGTTGCATCTTGCGATGGGTGATAAGCCAAAAGAGATGGAACAGAACGATTGGGAAGAGCTTGATGGTCAGGCATTCAGTACGGTCAGGCTGACACTAGCTCGGAACGTGGCTTTCAACGTCAAAGATCAGAAAACGACGAAAGATCTGCTCGAGGCCTTGCAAAACACATATGAGAAACCTTCGGCGGTGAACAAGGTATATGTGTTACGTCGTTTGTTTGAATTTAAGATGCAAGAGTCTTGTGATATGCATGATAGTATGAATGAGTTGAATATAATACTATCAAAGTTAACCTCTGTGGGATTTAATTTCGACGATGAGATGAACGCTAACATACTATTGGCTACCCTACCTAAGTCTTGAGAAAATTTCGTGACTCCTGTAACTTCTTCAACTAAGAAGGATGAGAAAATGAAGTTTGGGGAAATTAGAGACTTTGTCCTGAATGAAAGTATTCATAGGAAAGATTCCGATGTGTCTCAGTCTTCGGGGAATGCTTTGACTGTCGGGGGTAGGAGGAATAGTGGGAGTTTGGGTCGGGGTCGATCAAAATCTAGAGGTCGAAACATGGAGCAAGTGTTGTGTTGGAACTGTGGTGATAGAGGTCATTTTCGTCGGGATTGTCCCAAACCTAAGAAGAGCATCCATAATGACCAGGACTCTGTATATTTTGTTGAGGATTTTGGTGATGCCCTAGTTGTTAGTGTTGACAAGTCAGAAGGGAGTTGGGTGATAGATTCGGGTGCTTCGTTTCACTCTTCGTCTAGCAAGGAGGCCTTTAGCAATTTTGTGAGTGGGAGGTTTGGCAGGGTTAGGCTTGCAAATGGTCACAACCTAAAGGTGCTAGGAAGAGGTGATGTGAACATTAAAACTTCTAAGGGTGGAACTTGGAGGTTGAAGAATGTTCGGTATGTCCCGGGTCTGACCAAGAACCTTGTATCTGTGAGTCAACTGGATGAGGAGGGGTTCACGACGAGATTTGAAGATGGTCATTGGAGGGTAACGAACGGATCTCTAATAATTGCAAATGGCAGGAAAGAGGGGAAGCTATATTCTGTCATTGATAACTCTAACATGATGGTTCATGCTCGTCAAAGGCGTGTTAGCTTCTCTGATGAGAAAAGGGTACCAGAAACGTGGAGGTTTCCGGTCGAGGCTGCGGGAACGGATGGTCAGCCGAAAAACGCATCTAACCTGCACGGGAATTCGACAAGTTCAACACGAGGTAAAATCCCAATCCAAAATTCCCCTAAGTTGTTGACGATGATGCGTATGTCGAAGTTGCAGGGGCGTGATCAGTTCAAGTGGGAGCATGTTGCTAAAAGAGGAGTTGATGAGAGGTCAACTGGGACCTCTGTTGATCTTTGCTGAACAAGATCGAGATGAATGCACTAGAGGATTCAAAGACGAGTGGTGGTGGTGGTGATGAACGACGAAGGCTACAATTTGGTCTCCAAGTGGGAGATTGTTGGGTTAATTGTGTGGAGCCCAAATTATTATTTTGGTGTGATGAATTTTTGGAAAGCCAAAATTATGCTTGGTGGGCAAATTTCATATAATATTGAAGATCTTCCAAGATTGTGTTCTTTAATGAAAGATATTATATAAAGTGGAAAATATTATATTTGTTACCAAATTGTGATGGGGCAATCACATGGAAATTTAATATTACTTTGGAATATAGTATCAAATTATTAGGAAACACATGTTTTTGGAAAGTTAATATTATTATTAACCACAATATTATGTTGTAGTCTTGACTATAAATAGGACCTAGGTGTTAGGTTTATTTGTACAGCAATTGAGAGTGTTCATCTTATACCACAAGATATTGACATGTAATCTCTGTGTCCCTGAGGGAGTTGTGTGAGGCTCATATGTGAGTGTTGAGTTCTCAGGCTGTAACTCTAGGGAGATTGTGAGAGATTGTGGAGGTCTGGGAATCTCTGAAACACTGTTGTAATCCTCTGATAGTGCATCATTCGTGGTTTTTTCCCGATTTGGGTTTTTCCACGTTAATTCCTTGTGTTGAATCTTTATTTATTTTTCGCCCTTATTATTGTTTGTCTGCTAACTACGCCCTGAGAATCCTAACAAGAACATCAAGGGAACATCATTTCACCATACAAACGTAATGTCCCATAATACAATACTTGATGTCCTCAAATAGAATACTTGATGTCCATCCATGCTCACATGTTCACCAAAATTCCATGCTCATGTGATCCATGCTCATGTGATCCGTTCCTACAGTTATATTATATCAGGAGTAACATTTAACATGTATCATGTTCATTGCCTTACACTCGTATCATTTTCATTTTTTAAAATTAAAACTATAATAATATTTGTTATTTATCAAAAAATTACTCTGAGGTACCCTAACTTTTGGTGAAATTTTTTCTGGTACCCCAACTTTTCAAAACTAATTTTGTGGTACCCTTACTTTTTGGGTTAGTAATTATTTGGTGCTTTTCAGGCCATTAATTTTATTAAGTGACCAAAATGCTCTTGTTCTTCCCTTCTTGAAGAAATACCCTTGAAGAAAAAGAATGAGGGTATTTAGGTCACTTAATAAAATTAATGGCCGGAAAAGTACCAAATAATTACTAACCCAAAAAGTAAGGGTACGTCAAAATTAATTTTGAAAAGTTGGGGTACCGAAAAATAGTTTTCCCAAACATTGAGGTACCTCCGAGTAATTTTTACGTTATTTAATACTCCCTCCATTCCTTAATAATTGTCACTTCAACTAACTTTTCACTTTCCACAATATTTGTCGCTTTTCAATTCCAACACAACTACCATCTTATAATTCCAATGTAATTAATGTTCTATAATCATTGTTAGTGACAACTTTATTTTTTAAATTTTAAGCTAGAGTAGTTTTTTTCAATCCCCATCTGATAACTTTGTCACCAATTTTTTCATAAAAATATTATTCAACACTTCCTTACTCATATATTATGTATTTTTTAGATACCATCTAGCTGATCCTCTAGGCAAAACTCATATATGACCGTATATTTTTATTCTTCTTATGTGAATTAAATTCTATTTTGTTATTCTTCTTCCATGATTTATTCTTCAAATCTCCTTATTGGCTTATATGTTTTCCAAAGAGTAATTTATTTTTATTCTTCTTTCATGAATGTCTTCAAGAATCAAAATTAAGAAAATATATGATACAATTAAATATGATCACCATAAGATGAATGCAACAACTTTTTTAAGTCTATCAAATTCTCTTCCAACCCATTGAAGGGACAATAAGAAAAAATAAAATAAAAACATTACTCATATCCAAGTTTGTTTTTTCTATTGTTTGCTGGAAAAAAAAAGCACTCATAAAAGATTAGGAAGATAAAAATTTAACATAATTTTAATTGTTTGCTTAATTTCGTGTTGTTGTTCAATTTCCGTTGAGTTGTTCTCACGCATGGTACTTCCATCATCTACGAAATAATCATCAACGGGATCATCATCCATAGAGTCTGGTACTATCCAATCATTATCCATGGAGTCTTCAACAACCAGAAAATTTTCCGAATCCATGAAATCTTCTACTGTTGCAAGTAGAAATTTGTCTTCAATAATATTAACATGGGTAATTTATAAAAAGAAGACAAACAAATAATTCAAACAAATAGGTTCATTTAGAAACCTATAAGAAACACAAATATGAATCGAACAAAACAAGTTCGTTGAAATCTAATTGGTGGCCACATCCCGGGCACCATAGGCATAAGATAGTTGAACTAACTAATTTAGATAAGCAAGCGCTTCTTGAACTAATTGAGGATCACATTTTATTTGCCTAGGAAGTTGACCAAGCTGCTCTAACCTTATTTTGTTGATATGAGGAATCTTGTACTTATTGGAACCCTTCTCTCGCATAATTTCTTTCATACATAATTGTAATGTCAAAAATATACGATTTGATTTATCCAATGGGAAAGCATCATACGCGTCCTCCACGGCACTAACAAGTTGGTCAACAGTTCTAAGGCATGATCGTCGTTGTATTGCTTGAATTGCATTAAAAAAAAAACCCAAGTCCAACACATTTAGATCTGGAGAGTTAGGTGGTTGGCATTTTAATCGAATATCAAATCCACCGGCTCTAGCCGCTCGACAAAAATCAGGATCGTCATCATTAATATGGGTCCTAGCATTGTCTTACTGAATTATGATAGGTAAGTGTGCATCCTCTCTTGGCCACTGTTCTTTTATGGCAGACAAAACTTTCTCTAGTAAAAATGTTTTGATAACTTCTCTAGTTACCGAAGCAATAGATTTTGTTTCAAGCGTTCCTGCCACTCTATTAACACTAGTTCTCCTAGCAGGCACTTGAGTAACTAAAGGAAAGATGCCAATTTTTCCAGAAAAAGTCTCCATCCCTTGAGAATCAAACCTTGGCCTAGCTATGGCCGCTAAAAACATGACCTTCTTGATGAAGTTCTTATTCTTGCAAGTGCGGCGGGGATCCTCCTCATCGGGCAATATGTAGTAATTCTGAGCTTTCTTTGTCATTTCAAACCATTTCTCGTCAATATGCACAACATTGTACATGTCTACGAAAATCGGGTTATATGGTATGCTAACCGTATCAAGCATCGACAAACAAAATTTCACTCGAGACTTTTTATTTTCACCCGTCAAGTGAGTTCTTATGGGACTTGAATGACGCCTTATTTCTCCTACCTTAAAAAGTCTTCATAATGTTGTCCTACTAACCCCAATCGAAGAAGCTAATGAATCAAGAGTGGTTCGTTTATGCAAAGGAATGTCACCTATTACACTCAAGTCACGTTCAATTTTCTTACGTCCACAATTCTTGGTACCCCTATGAGATACATCACCATCCACCATTTCCCGTTTCCAAATGTGTTGTATAGTTCGCCTCGATACAGAAAATGGATGGCGACACTTCTAGTAACATCTTTTTCCAATTTGCTATTGACACTTTTCCCCAATAGAACAATATAAATAGCTCGACGTTCAATGTTGTTTAAGTTTTTTAGTTTGCCCGTTTCCCTTGCATTGTCATCTATATATACCCAAAAAGAAAATAATTACTCCTAAAACACAACAACTAAACCAATAGCTTGCCAGTTGCTTTTGTAAAATTTTTAGACAAAAGAAAATGCAATATGACATTCATGGAGTATTACTTAGACCAAATTAATGAAAATTTAAATACCTTAATTGTTCAAATTGTTGGTACTCTGTATTTCTTGCACCACTTAATTACTCCATTAGGCTTGAATTTAATTATAAACAGACACAAGTCATTCAAATTTTACTCATGACAAATGCAGATTTATCGTGAAGAATAAAAATAGGAAAAGTAATCATGCAAACATACAAAGCGGACAATGAAAAGGAAACTAACATGGATTGGAGTTCACTTCATCATCATGCCTCCTTCCATAATCAACTCATCATTTTCAAGTATAGGTGTAGCAGGGGTGACATTCAGATCAGGGATCTCAAATTCTCCCATAATCAAGTCAACATTTTTAAAAACTGGAGGAGCAAGTGCGACATTCAAATCAGGAATTTCATAGTCCAGTACTGTAGGATCGACATTCCAGTTTAGCAAAATAGCTTCCCCATTAGCAAAATTTTCCTTCACAAAAAACCAAGGAAAGATGTTAACATCAATTATATTGAACTAAATATAACTAAAAAAATTAACTCAATTTTCTTTCACAAAAAACCAAAGGAAAGATGTTAACATCAATTAGATTGAACAAAATATAACTAAAAAAAATTTAACTAAAATATTACTAAAAAAAGGTAGTAGTACTCACCATCTTGATTGAAAGCTCTGTTGAAAGTACCTGTAAATATGGTTTACAGTAGCTTTATAGTTGAATTTTGGAGTGAAATAAAAAAATTTCATAGAAATTTTTGGCGGGATTGTGAGTAATTTGAGTGTATTGTGAAAGTTATTCTTTTTAGAATTTGAAGAGTAGAAATAAATTTTCATGGTTATCAAAAAGAAGCCAAGAAGATGAGCAAAAAATTTCATCAATGGAGTTATGGAGGAGAGAGAGTGAGAAATGAGTAAAAGAGATGGATTGATTGATATTCGGTGAAAGAAAAGGAGATGTGGAAAGTGAAAACTATTCCCATCATTGAGCAGACAAAAACATATGCTCATGCCATCATTTAATGTTGGCCTACATTATTTATTGTGGAGGTAGTTGTTTTTATGGATATTATACAGTTTCTTGGTATTGCAACCTTCTCCCCAAACGACAATTATTGAGGAACGGAGGGAGTATTGAAAAGTGAAAACATAATAAGAACATAGTTATAAGTGATGTTTCACGTGCTTACCTAATGTCACTTTTCATCATATTTCCTTAATCACTTGTCCATTGTATTAGTTTCATGCTGGGTGAACTTTTTCTTATCATTAATAGCGCTCTAATGATGTCTAATCCATTGGAAAGTAGAGTTAAAGGGTTGATCACTGATATGAATCATATGATGGATTAATGGTGTCCTTTTTACCTCATCCTAATTGGGCCGTCCATAGAAATTTAGAAAATATGTTCCTATGTGCAATTTTTGGGAATTTTTTTTTTAAAAAAAGAGAGGTTTTCGAAAAATATTTTTTCTAATCTCCTTTAAAAAAATATTTACTGAGCTTATAAGGAAAATAATGAGCCCCATATTAAAACATTCTCATCTATTAATGAAGACCAAACATGGAAAAGTTTGTCAACTTGAAAAGGTTGACTAACTTTCTTGAGAAAGTTTTTCAATCAAAAGTTCCCTTAAGAAAAACACAAAGGGCTTTCAATTTGTTAAGGAAAAATAATTATGCATTTGATATCTAGTACATTCACATTAAAACTTTCTCATCTTACCGGAATAAATATCTTCATGTGTTTTCATGCATGGAGGAAGACTGCTTATATCTAGATCCCTTCAGACCTCGCATTAACAGAACCATGTTGGGGCTTGTTGTTATTCTTGTGTACTAAGTGAGAACAATTTAAGTTTTGAGATTTTTTTTCCTGGGGCCTATAGATGCACAAAGGACATTACAATACAATAAAGAATAAGAGATTTAAACCTAGAATTTAATCTACTCAAGAACTCAGTCTTGACCAATTGACTAAAATTTCATCAGTTGAGCTTTGAATCTATACTAGTACAAACTAAGTGTTGCTGAAATTGACATCGTGAGTTAACCTTAAATGTAGTTTAGTTGAATTACGCTTGATATAATACATGACGAAATAGGTAAGTGTTCTTATATTGATCTTGATGTTCTTCGGAGCAATTGTGATTGGTAAATTAATCAAGATCCTATTAATAACTTTTGAATATTTTCAACTTTAGATAATATAATAATACTATATATATTATATTTTGAATGACAAGGAAAGTACAAGCAAATCTATTGAAGAACCCAACCAACTTAATTGGTCAAACAAGAAGATGATTAAGTGAATTGGTAATCATCCGAGGGAACTAAAAGGCATTCAAGATCTTACACAGCCGGAGATGGATTTGGGATCCCTACACTACAAAATTCAATTACATAACACTAAGGGAAAAGGAGTTTGCAAGACGAAGTATGTTAAAAAAAAGTAGTATCTATACTCTACAAAGAAACAAACTTCATCTCTACTTTGACACTCGGGATAATTCGACTTGGAATGATAGTTATTATGATATGTTAAAAGTTGATGAGGCTCCAACGTCTCAACTTGCCTTGCTATTTTGTTCATAGCGCCTAAAAAGAAAATGTTACTTGAGTCATGGATGCTTTCACTAATAGTTAAACTATTTGTTAATGGAATTAGTTATGTAAAATTGCAATGGAGATTAAGAACAAAGTAGTCTATAAAGAAGGACTTATTCTTGATCGATTTAGGTTGGACTACTATGTAGCCAACTTTATAATGCAAGATGATTATGAACACCTTGTCTTGGATGACCCATGGATGATTGGAGATAACCACCTAGTAATCAGAAAATGAGTATCTAATTTCGTGTCGGATGATGACAGAATTACTAAGCTCCCACTATGGACAAGGATACCTACATTGACATTGAGTGTGGAATGTTTCCACAACTACTTCCTATTGCATAAAATTGGGGGGAAGCTTGGCAGATTTGTGCAATTAGACAAAACCATAACATTTGTGGAGGGAGGTCAAGTCGGTTAAATGTGCATCAAATTTGATCTAACAAAGTCACCTTTGTCCAAGCTTCGGGCCGGGTTTGGAAGATTAAATGCAAGGATCTCTAGATGATCTGCTTTCACTAAGGCAAACAAGGTCACAAAGAGAATTGATGTCCATATATGAGATATCCCTATACAACAACAAGAACAAGTTCAAGGTAGAGAACCAAATGGAAATGATTAGATAACCAAAGAAGACGAATTTACCGTTTATGAAGTTGGATGTTAGTTAAAATACTAGCCCTCAGGAAGAACACTAAACAAAGACAATGAGATAACAAAATTAATGATGATCAACTAAGTTCATGGCCTGTTGAGAAAGAAAAAAGCTTAGAAGGAGAACAAGATAGGTAAATAACGACAAGCACAAAATAAGTTGGAAAATTATGGTTTGATGGTCAACAATGATTCACGATTCAAAGAATAGGTTGACCTTGATCTTAATTTGCATTTAGAAATAATCTCTTTCTGCCAAAATCAAAGAAATGATAGAGGTGAAAATCTTCAAGTAACTTATCACACAAATATGAATAAAAAATTCCAACAGCAGTCAATTGTTATAGGTAATCCTATAAATGGGGAGTGATGAATGCAAAAATATAGCATAAGCCTGACGAGGATATAGTTATCATGATTATAACTTGAGGTCCGAGTTATCCATGCCTGTTGTCCTGTATTATGGTTTACTATTAGTCAATTTTAATTGTTTAATTTAGTGATAATTTTCATGCAAACAGTTAGATTCGAATATGACAAATAATTAATCAGAATTAGCGAAAATCAAGAATCAGAGAAAATTAAAAAAAAACAGGAAGACAATCCCAAAAACTGTCAGAGGCAGTCTCGGGGAAACGGTGCATGAGGCTTCAAAGTTTAGAGTTATTTCTTACTTAGTATTCATTGCTTGCATCAACGTTTGTCTAGTTATCATTAATACATGATCTTAGGCCATGGGGGGAAGTAGCTAAAGTGAAAATATATTGTCCTACCCTTTAAGTTTGAAACTGTACAATAATGTTATCGAGCTTAGATACATAAGTGGATAAATTAGAGGTTGGTAGATGATAAGTAATGGTCTTTGATAGTTAATGGTAAAAGTTTCCAGAAATGGCTAAGGTCGTCATGTCACCCTTATAAAGCTGTCTTGATTTGTATTGATTCTTCCTCTAATTCATTGTGAGACGCACAAGCAAGATCAAGTTCCATTTGACACGTTTCTCTTCTATTTAACGCTCCTATGATAAGAATGTTCACTTGTCTTACTCAATCGTAGTTAATTTTTAAGTAATGAATTGTCTTAACAATTATTGAATTATTTATGTTTCACTTGTATAGTTTTCATATATCGTTCATAATATTTATTCATCTGTACATTTTATTAATATTTCATTCACTTCACTCCTATAATCAATTCACCTAGCAATTGCATGTCTAGCCGAAACCTAGTGTGTGTTTACTATCTATATTAATTGTAGTCCTTTCTTCATTTATATGCTACCTCCTTCCTATTTTATCTGTCACATAAAAATGTTTATATTCTTCAATATCCATCTTTGACCGACAAATTCTCACATAATATTTTATTAAAAAATTATAATACTGCTATCTAATGATAGTATTTTATGTTCCGAATATAACGATAACAATTATATATAAAACATTAGGGTTTTTGGATGATAATATACCAATCTTTGGGGGTGTTGGATTGTAATATACCAACCTTTACTATTGGACAATAATATTCCTGACCTTTATACATAAGTCACATTATTATACCAACAGTACCTAAGGAGGTGGTGAACCATTTTCCATGCACGCTAACATGGTTGACGAAGGTAAAAAACTGTTCCAAGCCAATAACCTCATTAATATCTTAGTTTAATTTTTTTCACTAACCCGCATTACAAGACATTGGTTGCTTGTGTTTCACGTCACTACGAAGACCGGTTCACCACCCCGTTAATCACTGTGTTAGGGCCCTTTTTTTTAACGTGGGTTAGTGAGAAAAACGGAGGGGTAAACAAGGTTATTGGGAAATGGCTGGTTATTTTCCTCCGCCTATCACGTCAGAATCGAGATCAATTAACCGGTCATCACCCCCTTAGTCACTATTGGTATAATAATCTCACATATGTATAAATGTCAGGGATATTATTGTCCAATAGTAGAGGTCGGTATATTACAATCCAATAGCCCCAAAGGTCAGTATATTGTCATCCAATATCCCAAAACATTACATATTTTGAAAAGTTAATAGTCAAAATTTTCAAAACTTGACGTGTAAGTCAGGGGGATAGATAAAATAGGAAGGAGTGAGTATGCAACCACAAGAATGAAACCTTTGGAAACAATGTCTGTGGCATGAAATCACTCTAGCAAGACACAAAGTGGGTGTGGGAATGGATGATGTAGAGTTCTGTGACTTACCAGCCGATGGGAGATCAGGAGGAGTCATTGTATTGTGGTCAAATACGGATTTTTCAAGTAACAAATAAACATAAAGGTCAATGGTGGAAATGCATTGAAAGGAAACACGTGAAAACCAACATTGAGTGTGTTGTTTGTGTGTTGTGTTGTTTGTGTGCTTTATTGAGCACAAGATATCAACGAAAGAAGGGGACAGTGGGAGCAACTCAACAGTTAAAATAAATCTTCAACTTCCTTTGATCATGTTGGGTGACTTTAATGAAGTGTTAACGCCTGAGGAGTGTAAAGGTTGCACTCAAATATCCAATGGGATGATTGAATTTGCAGGTTTCATTCAATCTATGTGTCTTCATGATATTTCAATCGATCAAGACTTCACCGTCATAAGGTCTAACGCGGCCAGTAGAATCAATCGTGTGCTAATTGATTGCAACTTGCTTATATCTCTTCCGAATGTCAAAGTATACTGCAGGCCTAGGCAAATTTCAGACCACTTCCCGTCATCCTAGCTACATCCATTTTGGATGTGGTCCTATTTCGTTCAGGACGCTTAATGTGTGAACAGAACATCCAAAGCTTCTTGAAATCTTTGCTATGGAATGGAAGAAGTTAAACTCCAAATCGCTAGAAGAAAAACTCAAAGCAATCAAATTGCTAGGGCCGTTCAAAAAATCCGGAACCGCCACACCGAACCAGAAACCGGTAAAAAATGGAAATAGACAACACCGAACCGCCTTAAAATTCCGGCGTACCGAACCGGAAAAACCGGATGTAAGGATGTTAAACGGGGCGGTTCCGGTTTGGGATATTCAAACCGGTAGAGAATCGGAACCGCACTGTTAATAAATAGATAAATAAATAAACAAATATACATATATATATTGTTTAAATTTTTTTTTACACAAAATCAACTTGAATACACTTTAAAAAAATAGATTGAATAATGGCTAATTGACATTATTTGTGCATTAGTGCATTATCGTATTTGGGCTTCGAAAAACCGGAACCGAACCCATTTTTTTTTGGGGTTGATAGAATGATGATTTTTTAAAAATTTTATAGAAATAAAGGCGGTTCCAATTAACCGGTGATATCGAACCGGTAAATCTGGTGCACCGATTTGAAAAATCGGGTGTTCCGGTTCTGGTTTATGATTTTGGAGAACCATTTCATCCAGTGCATCACTTCGTAAAACCGAAACCGTCCCGAACCGCATCGTGAACACCCCTACAAATTCCCCTTGAAGAAATGGAGTCAAGAGGTGTTTGGCAATGTGGAGGACAAAATTGCCCAGCTAGAAAAAGATCTCGATAATATGGGTCAATGAGTCAGTGAGATGAACTAAGGAGACAGGCTTTGTAGGCCCAATTACACCTTTATTCGTTAAGAAAGGAGAGAATTTGTCATCAAAAATTCATATGTAAATTTCTCAAGTATGGAGATAGAAATACCAAACCTTCTTACACCGGGCCTCTATTAGAAGAAGGAATAATGCCATTCACTATTGGTGGAGTTTCCTTTGAGAATCAGATTCAAATCAAGAGAGTTGTGACAAAATTCTTTCAAAAGCAATTTAGTAAGCAACAAAGGGATTTCGTTTTAAACTTATCTCTTTTGCATTTGAATAGATTGAATGATCATGATGTTGCCTATCTTGGAAGAGGGATCTCGAAGGATGAGATTCTTGATGTTGTCAAAAGTTGCAGCCCGTAAAGTGCTCCAAGTTATGATGGTTTCAACTTCAAATGTATCAAACATGTATGACCAGCAATTAGGGATGACTTTACCTCATGCATTATGAAGTTCTTCTCTAACAGTGTGTTCCCTGAAGTGATTAACACCACATGGGTGACTATTATACCTAAGAAGCCTGGAGCTGCTGACATTAAAAACTTCAGGCCCATTAGCATGATCGGTTGTATATAGAAAGTCATTTCAAAAATTTTAAGCAACAAGTTGAAGTCAGTAATCCAAAACCTGGTTGGAGAAGCTCAAACTACTTACATCTCAGGCAAGCAAATTCTTGACGGCGCGTTGATTGCATCTGAGATAGTGCATTGGCTGAAAAGAAAAAAAACAGAAGGCATTCTCTTTTAGCTTGACTTTCAAAAAGCCTATGATTGTGTGGTTTGGGAGGCTTTGCAGGAAGTGATGTCGAATATGGGATTTGGTCAAAAATGGATTGATTGGATCATGAACTGTGTTAGGAGTGCAAAAATGGCAATCATCACCTATGCAACTTCAACCAAACCATTCCAAATGGGTAAAGGTCTTTGATAAGGTGATCCCCTATCTCCGCTTCTGTTTGCTTTGATGGCTTAAGTTCTTACTCGTCTAATTTTGCTTGGTGTTGAGTTGGGTGAATTCAAGGGCCTTGTTGTAGGCTAAAAAAAGGTGTGTGTATCTGGAGCGTGGCGCGGTGGGAGTATTGATGATATTAGCTTGAGTTGTAATCTTGATGCAACAATCGAACAAACTTGAACAATAAAGGAAGGATATGACCTTGAGCTAGGTAATCCACAACTCTAGGCCTCACACCCCACCATGACTATCATAGGTAATCCACTAGATAATCAATAAAGGAATGACTTGCTAACACCACCATTAACAAATGGATAAAGTAAGAACAAGATTTTGGGAGAGAAAAGGGAGAAATCCTAATATTGCATTAGCAAATCATTCATAAACATAAGCTGCCTGGAAAAACGAGCTAAACAAGCTATTTATACTAAACTAGAAATTAAGTTAAAACAAAACAAAAAATAACGAAACAACGCGTCGTCGCAGAAGGATGGCTCGGGCGAGTTAGTCGTCTGTCCGCCATGGCCTGTCGCTGGCCAAGAGGGGTCGCGGGCGCGACCTAGGACGTCATGGGCGCGACAGAAATCTGGCTCGAGCGAGTCACCAGCTGGCTCGGGCGAGTCACCAGCTGGCTCGGGCGAGTCAGTCTTTTGGGCAGCTTTTCCCTGCCGACTTCCAACGCGCATAACTTCTGGCCCGTAAGATATCGTTGGGAAGCTCTCAATGTGTACTATAAGCTCCCAAAATTTGAGACCTATTGGAGTTGTATTGGAGGAGTTATGACCCAAATAGTGAAGGCACACGTATTTCGAACCTTTGATCGCCTTCCCCGTTGCAAGTTATTAACTTGGGTTACTTCCGAGACTTGATACCACCTCGCCCTTCATTCCCGGGATGACCCAATCCGGTCCCGAGGCCTCCGAGGTCGTTGACGAGTCCCGAGCCTCTCCTTACTCCAACAAGGATGGCTCGCCGAGGCCACAATAGTGTGATGCTCATCACCCCGCCTTTTGTGAAGGTGTAACGATTCCTGAAAACGAGTGGGTGAGCGGTTTTAGTCCGGTGATGACGGGTCGGGATTTCATCCACCTTATCTTTAACCGCAATCCCGGCTATGAAAGCTTGGCACCGAACCCGATACTGAACCCGATACGGTTCAGTATCTCATCTGCAATTTGCTGATGGTACGCTTATTTTTGCTCCGACTGAAGAAACATACTTGCTAAACGTAAAAGCCATTTTGCATGCCTTTGCAAAGCTTTTAGGGTTGCCTATTAATTACTCAAAATATAGTTGGGTGGTTTTGGGTAAGGAGGAGCAGTGGGGGAAGAGGCTAGCTAATAAGTTGGAGTGTGAATTGTTTGAGCTACCAATCACTTATTTGGGTTTCCCACTCGGTGCCAACATGAAAAGAAAACAAGCATGGATTCCAATCACTCAAAGGATTCAGTCTAAACTGTCCAGTTGGAAATCGAATTGCCTTTCCAAGGCTGGCAGGCTTGTCATCATCAAATCTATCCTCAATAGCCTCCCTCTATATTACCTTTCCATGTTCAAAATGACAAAATCCATTGGTGCTGAAATTAACAAGATCCAAAGGAGGTTTTTCTGGTAAGGAGGTGCTGAGCACAAGGCCAGAGCTCTTGTTGAATGGGAAATCATTCAAAGACCTAAAGGCAGAGAAGGATTGTAACGCTTCGGCCCTTCCTGGGCCGCAGACATTACCGATAATCGCTGACTGGCCCCACAAATCACCACGAGTCTTTCCAACGTGTTTCGTCCTCGCTCACACGCTGCCTGGAAAAACTTCCCATGAGGTCACCCATCCTAAGACTACTCACAACCAAACACACTTAATTAAGGAGTTCCCAATGGATGAGCTACCTTAAAAGAAGGTGCACCTTGGTGATATAAGTAGTCATTTCAATCCTTTTAAACCACACTTAACCATATACCTAGGGTGTTACAATCATTCCCACTTAAGCGCACAACGTCCTCGTTATGCCACAATCCACTCCAGAAACTTGGCTCTGCTAGGTGACTGCCCCTGGATCTCTCGTCCACTAGCACAACTCGCGGTCGCAGGTTGGTTCTAAAACCATCTGTAATGCCCTGGCCCCTCTCGGGCCGCGGACGTTACTGATAACTGCTTCAAGGATCGTTGACTGACCCCACAAGTCACAATGAGTCTTTCTAACGTGCTTCGTCCTCGCTCACACGCTGCTTGGGAAAACTTCTCAGGATGTCACCCATCCTGAGACTACTCCCAACCAAGCACACTTAACTGAGGAGTTCCCAATGAATGAGCTACCTTAAAAGAAGGTACACCTTGGTGATATAAGTAGTCATTTCAAACCTTTTAAACCACACTTAACCATATACCTTGGGTGTTACAAAAAATATGGCACTTCTCTTTAAATGGTGGTGGAGATATGCGTTTGAGGAAGGCCAATTATGGAAGCGAGTTGTTTAGTCTATTGACTGCAAGGATTTTGTATTGCTACCTTCTAAATACAAATCATGGATGTCAAGTCCATGGAATGTTATTAAGAAAGCAATTCATGATGATGCCAACATTCAACAAGCCATTCAGAAAAATCTCAAGATCAATCTAGGTGAAGGTAAATAAATTAAGTTCTGGAATGACTTTTCGGCTTGACCAACAACCCCTAAAAACTACCTTCCCTTGGTTATACCTTATCTCGAATCAGAAAAAAATGTGCGGTTCGAGATATGGGTTGGTTTGAAGGTGATCTTTGGAGGTGAATTTTATCTTGGCAAAGGGAGCTATCTATGATTGAAATTGAGGAAGAGCATTTACTGATGATCATACTTCAAAGTGTCCACCCACGCAAAGAAGCTCGTAATTCTGTCTTGTGGACTGCTGTTGGCAAATTCATAGTAAAGTCTTTAGTGAACAAAGCAGTGGAAGTAATATATGGAAATGTTGAAGTTGATTCGATTATATGTTTTTTTGTGGCAAAACATTGCACCCCCGAAAGTCGAATTGATGTTGTGGTTTGTTTTGTAGGGTAAACTCAACACTAGACAACTTCTTGTCCGTAAAAGCATTATGGATGAATCATTGAATACTTGCCCACTTTGTGACGTGCAAGGTGAAGAATCTGACTACTTATACGTCAAGTGTTCATTCACTTGGCAAATTGAGTTGTGGTTATGCAAAAGTTGGATAGTATTCTACCTCAAGAGTCATCAGAATGGAATGAGTCTATTCCTTATTCCATGGAGTGTCTTGTAGCTAATTATCACAACATTCCTGTTGGGGAGATCCAAAGGGGTAGCACACTTCAACCAAGACCCATGGTACACAAGTTAAGTGAGGTTCTATCTTAAAATCAATTGGTGTTAAGAAGAGTAGCCCATTTGACTTATATACCATGCCCTTTCTCTTTATTTTTCCGATGTGGGACAACTTTACTCATGGGTGAATCCCAACAATCTCCCCCTTCACACATGAGTCTCTCCCCCTTGATCGGAAACCTCTTTTTTGCCAAGGTTTCAAGTCACCATCAGGAGCCCATTATAGCCGCACTTTACTCTACAGAGCCGCACCCTACTCCACCTGAGTCTCATGCCACCACTTTGCGCATTCAGGGGACCCAGCCGCGCACGCGCCATGGTCCCTGCTCCTGTCCATGGTGATCTTCCCACACCTTGCGCCCAGCCGAACGAACCATTGGCTCTGATACCACTTGTTGGGGAGATCCAAAGGGGTATCCCACTTCAACCAAGGCCTATGGTACATAAGTTAGGTGAGGTTCCATCTTAAAACCAATTGGTGTTAAGAGGAGTAGCCCATTTGACTTATATACCATGTCCTTTCTCTTTATTTTTCCGATGTAGGACAACTTTACTTATGGGTTGTACCAACGGCTTGTAAGACCTCGGTTTTGTCGTTCTCTCTCAGGGAGCTGGCGGCCTTGGTCAAAGGAACTAGGTCAATGGTCGGGTTGAGATTGCTAAGGTAAGGATATTGGTCTGAAAGATCACAAAGCAAGAAATAAAACTAAGGTCGGTCAAGGAATGGAAAAGGTTCGAGAGTTTTAGACACTTAACGGAACTTTTGATCAAGAAGTTTTCATGATTAAAATGCATAAAGTTAGATTCATCTATGGAACAACGCGGGAAAAAGGCCACGATGAATCCCCTCCCTCGAGGAAGATTCAAATTAACTACCCTATGTCCACCATGGACCATCGGGGTTGAAAATCGCGTTAATTCCTAGTTAAGCCTACACTTACCCTCGTAAGTGTGGGCTTAACTATCCCACTCTAGACTTCCCATTGAGTGTATAACGATTCAAAGAGCTCTCGGACCTTGAACCGCCACCCCAATGAGAAGACACTAGGGAAATAGACTCCTCCAACTAAAACACACTTTAATCAATAAACACCTTAGCCAAAATCCATTAAAGCCTTAATCACCCCCTCACCTCAAGAAAGATTAGCCTCTAGACATGATGGAGAAATCAACAACCATAGACAAACAAGAACAAAGAAATAGCAAGTAAGGAAATTAAGAACAAGCAAAGTAATTAGCAAAGTAATTAAATAAAGAGTTAAGGGAAGAGAATACTTATCAAAATGTTGTAGATGAACAATGGAAAGCAGTAAAAAGATGATCCAACAATCTCTCAATTGATTGAATCCCCAAATCTTCAATAATAAACTCAAATCTCCAAAACCCTAGATTAATCTCTCACTAATCTCCCTCTAAAATCTACTAATTACAAACTGAAAATAAAATCTAAGTCTAAACCTAGATGCCCTAGCTACTCCTAGATATCTCCCTAGATTAGATAATAGATCCCCTTCATGCCTCAAGACGGGCTATTTAAACAAAAGGGGAAGAAGGGCCAAAACACAGTCGTTTTGGCCTAAAATTATGCTGGAAAAAGGATCGTCGCGACCGCTACGGGCATCGTAGCGTTCGCTACGACCCAAGACAAAGTAAAACTCTAACTCTCAGCTCCAAGGCGCCCGCTATGCCCGTCGCGACCAGTCAATGATCCGTAGCGAATGCTACGAAGGGCGAATAACGCTATGACCGCCACCGAAAATCGGGAAATCGGGCTTTGTCGTAGCGTCGCTACACCCTTCGTAGCGCATCGCTACGGTCTTGGCGTAACCTTCGCTGGGCTCAGAGCTCGCTACGCCCGGCGTAGGGAACGCCACGGTTGAAGCGTTTACGCCCGCGTAGGGAACGCCACGGTCTTCAATTGATCTTCCACCAGTAAAGGGGCGTAGCGGTCGCCAGAATCGTGCAATGACGCCACGAACATGGATGCCCCCATACTTAGCCTTTTGGCCCGAACTCCCTCTCTTTTAGGCACGATTGGTCTCCCATGCTTCCCGGGTCTTCACCACGACATCAAATCAGCTCCAAAGGTCTCGGGATGACCGAGTTATCGCCCTTTTTCGCAACTTCGCCCCCTTTTTATTATTCTCCGAACTTAATACCTAAAAATCACAAAACACGTAATAAATAACCATTTTATTAGGGAACGGCAATAGACTTGGGTGTAAACGAGTGGTATTTAGCCCCTAAAATGGGACTAAACATGGGTGAATCCCAACAATTCCCTTTGTGTTTCAGTAAGGAGGCAAGGATTGGAAGGTAGTGTTGTGAGGTTGCTTTCGATGTGGTGTAAGCTAGGTTGGGGCATGGGGTGTATTAATGTACAACAATTGAATAGGGCTGAGATGTGCTAAGCGGGTTTGGGCCTAATTTTGTTTTTAAGCATCTGATTTCATGCTGGAATGTTTCTTTACTCTTTGGCACCTGTTTTCAATGCTCTTTGGCACTTAATCTTAGTTGATATAATATGGCTCATGGGCCGCTTAATAATTATAAAAAGAAAAGTGCATATCCATCTACTCACAGTTGTTGTGACATTTTAGAATGTAAGGTCTTTTTCTTGATATATTTTAATTTCATGAGTCATGACTATGTTTATGAAATTAAGAATAAAAATTAAATGTATTCAACTACGTCAGGTCCATAAATAAATAATTAAAATAAAATAGTAATAGTGAATTCTACTTGTTATAGAAAAATAGAGTAAAATAATTAAAGATAGAAATAACAAATGACGTGGAAATGATCAACTAAAATTTAGAAAGTAAGACTACGACTATGATGCTTTATGCTCCTATCTCATTACCACAACTCAACTATATAGATAGTCCATTGTCTCAGCCTACAAATATGTTGGCTCAAATACATAAAATGTGAAAACTTAGGTCTTAATATCATAATACCATGTAGTTTTGGAATCACAAGACTTTACCTCCAATAGACTCGAAACCAGAATAAAAACTCTGAACCTGAACCGATGTTTGAATGGGTGATCTTATTTTGACTTGAACCCGAAACTGATCCGAAATGTGACCTGTACAGTGATTCACATCCAAATGACACCAATCAAACTAGAACACAATTGAAAAGAACATCACCCTAACTAATTCGAATAAAACTCATCTAAATTTAACCCATACTCGAATTGAACCGTAACTGATTGACTGACGTGAACTCAAACTAATCTTCAACCATCTCAAATCCGATTCGATTTACCTGAATGAGGGAATAACCTTTTTATAAAGCGAAACTGGATATTCGTCGTATACACCAAGAGGAACCCTCGAGAAAAGAAAGGCTTCTTTTTCTTCCTCCCCTATAAATAAATTGATTAATAAATTCCCCGACACCCTCCCCCAAAAATACAAAAAAACCAGAGTTTTCACTTTCAGCGCTCTTCTTCCCCTTGCTCAACTTCTAGTAGCAGGAATAAGTAGGGTTTTAGAGAGAGAAACCTTGATCGAATCGAAAATGGAGAATTACGCTCTTCACCTAGCCATGGCGGCTCTGGTGGGAGCATCCTTCGTTGCTGTATCCGCATACTACATGCACCGGAAGACTCTCTCGCAGCTTCTAGAGTTCGCCAAGTCATTAGAGAGAGAAAGGGAAAGAGATATCGATGACGACGCCGGAGATGAGGGGCTCTCTCCTCGCCGGAACTTCAGTCGTCGCCGGAAAATTGGTGGTTCCGGCGAGGGTGACGGCGAGGAGAAGCCTAATGGAATGGTGGATGGGATTCCCGCTGGCTTGCCCAAGCTACGTACGTTATCTGAAGGTATGGTTTTGATAGTTTTACGTTGTAATTTGAATTCTAAGAGAGATGCTGTTGGTTTTGTCGTGTAATCTTGTTTCTTGGAATTTCAAATAATCATCATTGTCCTTTAATAAGTTCTTATTCCACTGAGAAGTGCTTACTCAAAGCAATCTGCATGTGAATAACTTTGTTGAATGTGGGTGTTTTGGCCTGCCACCATGAAATCAAAATCGGAGTACAAACAAATTGTGAAGCGGGTTTGTGAGTGAAAAGTGTTCTGGATAGTATAATGTCTGTTTTAAATAGTTTTACAAATGTTATTGTGGAGGGAACTTTGAACTATGGATTATCTGAAGCTATGATTTTGATAGAATTTTGCCCTGTAATTAGAATTGTAAGAGAGATGCTGTTGGTTTTGTCGTATGTAAATGTGGGTGAATACAGGGAGTGCCTGCTTGTTTAATAAGTTCTTATCATGCTGAGCAGTATTTACTCAAAGCAATCTGCATGTGAATAGCTTTGTTGAATGTGGGTGTTTTGCCCTGCCACCATGAAATCAAAGTTACAATACACACAAACTGTGAAGCATTGCGGATTTGTGGGATTATAAGTAAAAAATGTTGTGGATAGTGTAATGTCTATTTTAATTAGTTTTACAGATGTTATTGTTGAGGGAACTTTCAACTACGGATTGCAATTAACTGAGTTCATGTTTCTGTAGTGACTAGGCTGTATCCTACTGAATTATTTGTGAAGTAGCAAGCTTGTAAAATGCTTTCCAATCAAAGTTAGGGAATGGAACCTCTGTGATCATGCTATATTTTCATTGGCAGTAACTCTTTTATGTGCACCAGTTGTTGGTGAAGTTCAGTGTGTTTAAGAAATGTACACCAACCCTCTGGAGCTTATAGTGAGATCATAGTAACTGTAGAATTTGAGCCCCTATGTCCCTTTTTCTTTTGTTTGTTTGTTGTGGGTGGGTGGATTTGGTTAGGGTGTTGTCTTAGATATGGTTGTATTAGTGTTATAAGCTTCTCGACTGTAGTACTGACTATGGTCATTAGCAGATTTCTAGAGATATTAAAGTTTGCGAGTGAGCAGGTGGCAAAGTTCTAAATAAGGGGAAAGCCTGGGTTTGGATATATTTGAGAGTCACAAGTAATGCCAATATGAGGAATAAGGGAGTGGGGAAAATGGCGTGTTCTGTTTCTGTTCTTTAATATCTCCATATTTTCTATGTAGCTTTACTTCCTCGCCTGACCAAGTGGAATTGGGTTGGAAGTCTTGTCATGCTGAGTCATTTGATTACTAAGATAATTCGTTTCAAATTCAATTCAATTCAATTCAATTCAATTCAATTCAATTCGTTTCTTTCTTTTTTTTTGTATTATATTTTTGTTTCTAGAGATGCTTATTAGTTGTTATGGTATCAGACAGAGTCCAACAATGATGTGCTGAAGAATACGTGCAGAATAATGATCTGGAATTCGCAAATTCAACATTTCATGATGACATATATGACTTAGTTTAGTAATTATCACTAAAATGCTCCTCTTTAATTGTTGTGTAGTGTGGACTTAGTAGTTGTTACACTATGATTATGTGACATGATCCTTCTAGAGTCCGTGGAGAACGAACAATAGTAGGCAGAAAGGGCACTCCTGAATGACCAAAACAAGAATGGGTGGGTGGGTAGGGGATAGTTGATGGAAGGGGAGAAATTTTGGAAAGACAATTGATGAAACTGGGACTGAATTTATTGTTATTTGTGATTGCACTTCCATATTCAGCATTTATCACCTGTACATTTGTAAGGAAACAAGCTGACCGAAGGACTTGTTTACTTTTCTATCCTAGGAAAATCTGTGAGCAGACCTGCACACCTCATTAGACCTGTGTCTCCAAGGTCGCCTGCTGTTAGTGCTTTTGAAAGTGTTGAGGGATCTGAAGAAGAAGATAACCTGACAGATACTTCTAGGTTGGATCCTGCATATTTGCAACCTAATGGCAATGCTGTAAGTTTCCTATGTAATCATGAAGTTTTCTCTTTTTTCTTTTATTGATAACGGGTCTAGTTTTTCCAATTATGTACATTGCTGAAAAAAGGATTTGTTTTCTAACGTAGATTGTAATGGCCAAGCCAAATTGTCTAATTAAACCTCTTCTACTTCTTTTCCATGGGGCAAGACTGTTAGATCAAACTCCGCCCCCAACCATGCTTTGTGGTGGAACTTTTGGGGTATTGGATTCAGATATTGGATTTAGGTTTGGTTTTTCCAATCATCTTGCTCTATTATAAATGGTGGGTTTGATTTTGCCTGCACTTGTCACTGCCCTTCTCATAACTCAATTTCAAAAGTAACTTTGCCTTAATGTCTTGGTGTCCTTGCTGAGAAAACCTTGAAAAGAAGGAAATGAAAAAAGACATAACCTTGTTTGGCAAACAACGATTAGCGGCAAACTTTTTGGATTAATGGTTAGCTGCTTGAATTAATTTTTTAGATTAGCTGCTTCAAGAAAAATGTCTTGGTCACATTAGCTGGTTCTCAATAATATATTTGGCCAAATTCCATGTGCAATTAATCTAGATCAATCTTAATTGAGCATGTTTATTTAGTTATGTACTTGGTGCTTATGTAATGGGTAAAATTGATGTTCGGGCCATGATGAAAACTTGTCAAGTATGAGGGGCAAATTTTTTGTTGAAGGCCAAAATGAATCTTAGTTTTAGAATTTGTCTCTCTATCTTTCCACTCCTTTCTCCTCGGCAACCGCCACTGAATTGACGTTAGGGCCATGGCTAAAACTTGTGATGACTGGATGAGGGCCAAACTTTTTTTTTTGTTGAAGGCCAAAATGAACTTAGGTTCAAGATTTGCCTTTCTATATCTCTAATCCTTACTCTCCTCTCTAACTACCACTGCAGCCATTAAACCACCACCACAACCATTAAACCACCTTCTAGCAACGCCATTTCCTTCCCCAATCACCCCATCTCTCTTTCCAATCAACATCTCCTCCTCACAACAGCTTGCAAATCCTACTTTACCTAGTTGGCCATCCCTCTCTATGATCACAACGCCACCACCTCTCCAAGGTCACAACACCACCACCTCTCCAAGGTCACAACACCACCAGTCCTCCCAGTACTGACTGGGAATTCAACTTTGTGACTCTGTTGTATTGCTAAGGCTGTGTTCGGCAATAGCGTTTGGGGTAGCGTTTAGCGTCTTGACCAAGTCAAAACTCTAATTGCATAAATATTAACGTTCGGTAAGCTAGCGTTTTGAGGAGCGTTTAGCGTTTTAAGGAGCGTTTTGTAAAACGCTAATAAAGTTAACGTTTAGCGTTTGGAGTTGCGTTTCATATTTTGTGGTCAAAAAATACCCTTTGTAAATTTTATCTTTGGAAATTATTGATACCCTTTTATGTCAATTCACATTAATCTGTTAATTGAACTGCTAAATTTACCGAACACAATTCTTATTTGAACAGTCATCCGCTATCCACTATTTAAAACGCTATCCGCTGCTTAAACCGCTATACGCTACATAAACCGCTATCAGCTATCTAAAACACTAATTTTGCCGAACAGGGCCTAAAAAACATTATCCTCAAAGCACCTTCACGGAACTCTTCAATTTTTTTTTGGATAAGTAGTAAGAAGATATGCTGCAAGGACACTTTGGGGATGTCGCTCATTTGCAAATGGGTGTAAGTACACACTCATGCACTCAAGCTCTAATAAAAAATATTATCAACAAAATCTAAAAAAAATAAGTTTCCATCACCCTTAAGCAGCACATTCCAACTATACAACATCCTCGAAAAGTAGAGCTTGAAATAATTAAGGGACAAAGTTTTGTGCCAAAAAATCCGTTGATTTTTTCCTTCCAAGTGGACCACCAAATGGCTAGTGGAACCAAATTCCATGCATTATGAACAAATGCATCCTTCACACAACTTGCTTGAACCCAGAATCCCCATCAATGAAACAACAAGGTTCCAAAATGAAGAAACCCACGAACAATGGGCAAGTAAATGATCATGATCTCTTCCTCGTTACAAGACATAGAACACCTACAAGTAAATGGGCCACGTTCAATTGCCCTGGCCATAAACCACCACCACAACATGCCCCATCGTCTCCCTAGCTACGAACACCTCTCCAACCCCTCGCAAAACCCATTTCCATCAAAGTTACCATTATATTCTCCCTTTCTTGTTGGAGTTTGCTAGACCATGGATCGTGATGTCGTTGGTTTTGTTTCCTTGGTTACTTCTTCACGAGTTTCACAGTTGAAGGGTGATTGTGGTTTAGAGTTGGGTCAATTGGTGGGAGTGCTAGGTGGTGTGTGGCTATGGTAGTCAATAACTGTGGCGGTGGTTTGTAACTTGTAATGTGTCTCTTTACATTCCAAAAGTTGACCACGATTCTGTCCCAAAATTTTCCAATGTGATATTTTTGAATAATTGTAAGACTGTCAAATTTGCACATTAATACCATCCATAACACAACTTATTTTCCTAATAATTCTATGTATTTATCTAAAGCATAAGTTTCTTCAAACATTTGAAGTTTACTACAAATAAGGGACTCTCAACCTAACAACTTAGAAATAGAGGTTTTGGTGGTTCACTAGCTTTAAAGTTGGTGCCATGCAAGGTTCAGTTTTCAATTTTATGTTAAGTATTCCATTTTAAGTAATTTGTTTTAGTATGGGATATTTAACATTGAACTCAATTATCTCGTCATAAACTAGACCTAAATAGGGTAATAGTGATGCTATTGTAATATTTATGAATGCTTGGGCAAATAAGTAATTCCTAAAAAAGCTCTTCCGAAAATGCACATGTAAGCTCATCCCAAAAACTTGTTTGAGAAATAAGTTTTTGGTCAAGACAACTGCTTCTCCCGAAATGCTCTTTTTACCTTAAAAAGCTCATACTAAAACATGGCCATAAATGCTTAGCTGTTCTGTTAAAATTTGAAACTGCTTGAGCAGGGACCAGAAATGAAAGTCCCGTACCAGGACTTGGCAGAGGATAATAACAATGGTGACCAAATTCCTGCTGCTACTGAAAATATGATTCGATCACATAGTGTATCAGGTGACCTGCATGGTGTCCAACCTGATCCCATAGCTGCTGATATTCTGAGGAAGGAGCCAGAGCAAGAAACATTTGTGCGGCTAAAGATCACTCCACGTGGTAACCTTCGTCTTTCCCTGGAAATTTATCTAGTAATGTTTTTTTGTTTTTTCCCTTGAAATATCTGTAAACACTGTCCTTTGTGCTGTATACCTGTGTCTACTCTTGATATCTGGATGGTTTCGTTTATCCTTGCCTTTTTGTTTACTACATGTATCCTGTTTGCTTATGAAAACGCGTAGTTGAGAGCTTTTGTCTGTGATTCTTGTTCAAACTTTTGGTATTCAGGACCGTTGTATGTGCTTTATCTGCCCTTTTATATATTATTCATTTGCAGTCCAAGTGTACATTACTCAGGAGTTAGCAAAGTCCGAAGCAATTATTCATTTGAAGTTTAGGAGTCATTTGTGGACACCCTCTTGACTTTCCTTGGGACTTTTTCAGAGACACCATCACCTGATGAGGTTGAGTCGTATCTGGTTCTTCAAGAATGCCTTGAATTACGACAGAGCTATGTATTCAAGGAAGCAGCTGCTCCATGGGAACGGGAAATCATATCTGAACCCAGTACACCAAAGCCCAATCCAAGCCCGTTCTATTATTCTCCCGAAGGCAAAAGCAATGTGAGTGCGCACTTGGGAAATACACTTCACCAAAGTATTCACAAATGTAACATATTAGGATCCTGTTGGCAACTTGTTTTGCTCATGTATTATGGCTTGTATATGCAGCATCATTTCCAGATGGAGGATGGAGTTGTCCAAGTTTATGCAAGTAGGGATGGTAAGGGTGTATTCATTATTGTTTCTGCCCAATTATGATTTTTTAAACAAAAATTGTTTTCTTACTGTATTTGGTTTTCCCGATCTTTACCTTGCAGCTAAAGAGAAGTTGTTCCCTGTTGCTGATGCAACTACTTTTTTTACTGATCTGCATCACATTCTTCGCGTAATAGCAAGTGGAAACATTCGAACCTTATGCCATCATCGGCTTGTTCTACTGGAACAGGTAAATTTCTTCTCTGTCTTCATGTTTTCTTGAATGAATAGTATTTTGATACAGCTTTGTCTGAACGTCCTTCCAGAAATTTAATCTTCATTTGATGCTTAATGCGGATAGAGAGTTTCTTGCTCAGAAGAGTGCACCACATCGTGACTTCTACAATGTTAGAAAAGTTGATACACATGTTCATCATTCAGCATGCATGAACCAGAAACATCTTTTGAGATTTATAAAGTCAAAACTGAGGAAAGAGCCTGATGAGGTAAAGGCTTTGGCTGTAAAGTTGCACTTCTTCCATTTTCTGCAATTCGAAACTGGGTACTTTAATTAATTAGCTCCATATGATAGTTATCCATTAATTTTTGAGCCTCAGCTGCTAGCTGTACTATTGGGAAGATTTTCATAGAGTAATAGTCATATATTGCATCATCACTCCCTCTTCCCTAGATTTCTTCACACTCAATCTCTTTTTATCTATATCTATTTGGCCTCACCGTGTCTTTGTTCAGGTTGTCATTTTTCGTGATGGGACCTATTTAACTTTGAAAGAGGTCTTTGAGAGCTTGGATTTGACGGGGTAAGAAAGTAGTTGATGCTTCCTTCCTAGAGCTACTTTATTTTGATGTTATTGTGTTTAATTCGCTCGTCCACTTTGATTTAATCAAAAGTGAGATTCTAAGACATTGGAGATGTATTTTAATTTAAATGTTTTTACAGATATGATCTAAATGTGGATCTTTTAGATGTTCATGCTGACAAGAGCACATTCCATCGTTTTGATAAGTTCAACCTCAAGTACAATCCCTGTGGCCAAAGTAGACTCAGAGAAATTTTCCTCAAACAAGATAATCTTATCCAGGGTAAGTTACACTTGTACAACGAGGGCTCCAAATTGTTGTTTTGCTTGAATATTTGATGCTTCAAATCCATCTCAGCCACCCTAACTCAAGTTTTCATTTATTATTACCGTCTTGCAATATGATTGTACTCCATCTTTGGTAATTTCTATAACCAAACTATAAAGACAGGTTTTGCTCCTATAGATCTCTGTAGGCTGTAATCAAATCTGTCAGTAGCTTCCCTTTTCTTTAGTTGTCAGTTGTCACCCCTCAAAATGCTGAGATAAGTGATAAAAATCAAAGGAAATGGAAGTCAAGCAAGCATGCAAACACATGGCCCGTGGTTGATGACAAAATTTGAGGCAATTAGCATTAATGGACTAGGGCTTGATACTTGCATTAATGTGGTGGCAGCCAAAGTCAAAATTTAGCTTAGACTGTGATGTGTGATTGCCTGAAAGAATCCTTGGCAACATGAATGGACATTATTGTGTAGGCCTTGAAAATCAAAGGAAAGAGAGAGGAAACCTCTCATAGACTAACAAAATACACACACACACATATATATTGGGGAGGGGGGGGGGGAGTGTATGCTAGGAGAAAGGAAGTTTAGCCACACAAGACACCACTGAAAAATACTAAGGAAGGCTTAGAGAGTGTGTGTGAGAGTGAGTGTAGGAGTGAGCATTTGGTAATTAGTCATTGAAAATCACATCGGGATAGAGAGGCTGTGGGTAGGGATAATTTAGAAGCGTGAATTACAACACTAGTAACACTAATAATTAGTCATTAGTTGCTAGAGGGGTTGGCATTTTGGTTTCTGGGTACATAGCACAATTCATTGGGTAGGGACAATCACTTCGGTTTATGGAAAAACTGGGTTCATAACACTACAACATAACACAATTCATTGGGTAGGGACAAACCAAATTGCTGGCAATTTGAAAGAGCTTTTACCTAAAACAAAAGGAGGAGAGTTGGCAGTGATGGTGGCGGAGGAGGGAGCGGTGTCCGAGACCGCAACCGGGTGGGGGACAGTGGTCATCATTCTCAAAGATGGTCGTCACTGTCGAGTGCAGGCAGAAGAAGAGGGGGAAAGGTTTTTGGTGTTTGGTGTTTGGTTGTTGTCTACAATCTGCCTGAAAATTTTTCCAGAGACCAATATCTGTGGCTAGCCTATCTGTAACAGTCGCTAGCAAGAGACCAATAGATATTGGTCTCTGTTAACAGTCGCTGGTAGATAGTTTTTCGTTTTTCTTTCCCCCCAGAGACCAATATCGATTGGTCGCTGAGCGGAACTTTTTATAGGTTGCAATCTTTGGTCATGGTTGGCCTGTTATGTTTTTTAGTGTAAACAGGGATAGCTGTTTGTATATTGTCTTGAAATAGTAGAAATATAATTTTTCACTTAATGCTTTTGATGTGCTATGTTCTAAATTATCTGTTTAATATGCTCTAAAACCCAACACAAAATTCATGTACTTGTGCTCCACTTCACACGCATATGCATGTCAAAAAGGAAAAAAAGAAGAAAATCCTTGTGTGTTTGTGCTGGTGTTAGTGGTGCTTGTTTTCTGAGTAGCGAGAGGGTCAAGGAGGGATTCTCCATGCTGATGTAGTTTGTTTGCGTGGGTACTTGTTCTCTTCAATTTTAGTGGATTTTTGGGAAGGCTGTGGCTTGATGAATGCAATATGGTATTGGTTGTGTATCTACTATGTTTTCCATTTTCTTTTCTTTTGTGGGTTAGTGGGGGGTTTGTGTGGATTTCTCATAAAAATATTTTGCTATTTATAATCAGTCCACTTGTGGTGGTAATTTACTGTCATTAAGGTATGTGTTTATAACCACCACCTCGTGCGTGGTTCTCTACCCTTTCCTTTTTGGGGCTGCTTATTGTACGGCAGGTTGCATGAATGTTAATTATTAGTTATTAGCTGTAGAATCCATCTTTTTTAGCTTCTTTGGCACACGATCTCTCTTTTAGGTCTTTTTTTTTATAAAAAAAAAAATAAACGTTTTCTGAAGTTTACCATGTAATTGTCTAGGCTTATATTAAATTGGAACTTATTGAACTTAATTCTGCTCAGTTGAGCATTTTGGAACTTATTGACGCTGAACTGAAGTTGTTATGGAAATCCGTTACTTATGGTACTCATTAAGCATGTTTTCATTGTCATCATTGCTTTTTCCTAACAGGACGTTTCCTTGGGGAGCTCACTAAGCAAGTTTTCTCCGACCTTTCTGCCAGTAAATATCAGGTACCATTTTGACTGTGGGAATGTTTTGCAAGTCACTTTCAACGTTTCTTTTGACATGGACATATTTTCTTGGGTTCTAGTACTTGAATAGTAAATCATGCTTATGGGTAAATAGTCTGCTATCTATGACCTTGACTAAGGCTTCTATACTGGACCTGTTTGGGGTGGATTCCTTTGATGGGAACATTGATTGTGGGACTTCAAAGCTTTTCTATTCACTGCTCCAAAAATTTGCTGCTGTGCCACATTGGGACATAGTTCCCCCCACCCACACCCCCGCCCCCTTTGACTTATTAATGCGCCTTTTTAACCATTTTTCACAGGAGTTGTGACTGCTGTCTTGAGTGCAATTGTGGTAGAGAAGCTTTGTTTTGCTTTATTTCGCTGTCTTTAGGTTCCATGTATACTTCCGTCATGGAGTTTAGCTTAGTTGGCTAACCCCACCACCCCATCCCTGAAAAAGTAACACTTCCAAGCTTGCTACCAAAGATTGTTTTGGTGGAAGCAAACAATATTCTTAATTATGGAAATTGTGAGGTTGATAGGCTATGCTTGTCTATTTGGTATTTACCCTTAATTCATTTTTAGGGCTTTGTTGCAGTTACCCTCGAGAGAGGGGCCTAGTGGGTGGGCTTACTTGCTAGTTACCATTACCATCTATATATAAAAGAAAAGTTACACAGACTCTTCTATGAGCTACATGACATTTTAAAATTTTCACTTATGTTTCTTGGTTGCATCCTGGTGACTTTGTTAAGATATGAGTTTTCATTCAAGTTGTTTCATACGTATAGTAATGTGTTGTAGATGTTATCTTGTATTTGGAGTTTTCAATTCCTACGGTTTTTGACGCACGGTGAAATGCCATGAAATTCAGATGGCTGAGTATAGAATATCAATATATGGTAGGAAGCAAAGTGAATGGGACCAACTAGCTAGTTGGATCGTGAACAACGAGTTGTACAGTGAGAATGTTGTTTGGTTGATTCAGGTACCATTTTTAACTCTTGGCTGTACCATAAGGCTTCTCATATTTATTATCTTGAAATTATCATTCTTGCCTTTTTTTTTGAATGCCATTATAGCTGTGTATTTGGAATTTTCCATTCTTATGTTTGATTAATCTCTTTTCAGATTCCAAGATTGTACAATGTTTACAAGGAAATGGGTATTGTGACATCATTTCAAAACATGCTTGACAACATTTTCCTTCCTTTGTTCGAAGTTACTGTCGATCCAGATTCGCATCCTCACTTGCATATATTTTTGAAGCAGGTATTTATGTCTGTCCTTTGTGCTATGGATTTACGGGGGACTCGATAAAGCGCTTTCAGTAGACTGTGTGCCATTGCAAATGCACTAGTTTGAGTCAGTGTTGTTATGTGAATCTTTATTTGCTTTGAATATGATCCATGACGTGTCCAAGGGCTATGTAGGCTTAAAACATTGACATGGGGGTGATGCCTTGTTTAGAAAAACACGAGGCACCTGAAGAAGGGTCCCGAGGTGCGAGGCACACTTATATAAACCTCCTTATACATTTATTTGATCAACAAAAATGTTGGTCGAATACAGAGGATAATTTCTTATGCAGTAACCCTTATGACCCAAGCCTAAATGCGATCCATTGAACGTACAATATATGCATTGTGACTTCGCCAAATCTCTTTGGGCTTTAGCTTTGAGGTGTCTTGGTTTGTATTGTATTCTATTAGGGTCATCTTCTATCGTGGGAGAGTTTTTTTGGTAGGAAACCCAAGAAGAAGAAGGCTTTGGGCATACCTCATGTGATTTTTTGGGTTATTTGAAAGGAAAGGAACCGAAGGGTTTATGAAGGGGTTAAAATCCCTCTACAGAGATTGAAAGATATCTCATATGAAGCCCAACACTTGAGATAGACTGATGCATATTTTGTCTTTCTATTCAATACAAATGAAATTCCAGCCTATGCGTGCTGGATGTATTTGAACTCTATAACTGTATGATGGATAAAACTTATGATACTGGATAAGTGAAAAGTAGTCTTAAAACATTGAATCGGCTTTATTGTCTACAGTTTTGTATTTGGTTGCCAAAAGAAATAGCTGTACATTCTATAGTCCATGCAATGTGAGTTCAAATGATGAAATGGAGGAGGGGTGAGGGAAACTTCTTTGTTGTGTTTTACATTCTTCCTTCAAATGGTTATCTTCTTTAATTCCTCTTGTGCTTGTTAATGTTTTATTTTAAAGACCTGACTTTGCTATTGCTTTTTTAGGTGGTGGGTCTAGATTTGGTGGATGACGAAAGCAAGCCAGAGAGACGTCCTACAAAACATATGCCTACACCTGCGGAGTGGACGAATGTCTTCAATCCTGCATATTCATACTATGTGTATTACTGTTATGCTAACCTATACACATTGAACAAGGTTCATTATGAAGCTTCTTTCCCTATTCTTGACGTCTCACCATTTGAGCTCAATTATTTCTTCAGTCTGTTTTGAGTGCTTTTCTTGTCCAAGTACCAGCCCTCCCCTTCGCGCAGCTGTTGCAGAAAAAGGAGGGGGGGGGGGGACCCATCTCCAACGTGTTGACCCTTTCTGTACATTAAAAAGAGTGGCGTTGCATGGCTTTGTCCACCCAAAAGTAGAGGATCTCCATGTTTGGTGATATGAAATCTGAACCAGGTTTCTATGTCTTGCTGTGGACTTTAGCAAGGTTGCATTATACAAAATCAGACCAATGATTAATGTTCTTGCCTCTTGCTCTCCTACTTGTTAATCAAAGTGCTCATTCAACTAATGGCTGTAGATAGGCAGTGAGCATTCAGAAAAATTTTAATAGGAATCAAGGTTTTTTGGAGGTCATGTCTTTTTCCTTGCTGCACTTGCCATCCTGTTTGTTGAACTATTAAATAATTCACTTTTGAAGCTGGCTTTTGTATTCATTATTGCTGGTGCGACCAGGATTTTTGCTAAATAATCCTGTTCCTAAGAAAAATTCATTTTTGCCATTTGGACTGAACATATCTATCAATCAATCTTTTGTACATACCATCTTAAGAATTGAGCATGTTTCTTGTTCTCTAATCTATCTTCTGTATGCTGCAGTTGCGTGAGTCAAAGGGCATGACGACAATAAAACTCCGTCCTCATGCCGGAGAGGTATACACAAATTTTCTACTTTAGTTGTGTCTCTCTCTCCGGTCAAAAGAACTAGTCCAATGCTTAAGGAAGCCTTTGAAAAGGTTGTTGATAGTATTTTATAATTTGCTGTTAATACAATCATTTGGCAGCTCAAGGGCCAAGGTTGGATTAGCCTGGAAAGTAATTCGTTTCTGTGACAGTGTCTTTCTAAGTGAAGCCTCATTTGCCTCGGATTTGTTGTCTCTTGGTGTTGCAGGCCGGTGACATTGACCATCTCGCGGCAACCTTTCTTACTGCTCACAATATTGCTCATGGGATCAATTTGAGGAAATCTCCTGTACTCCAGTATCTCTATTATTTAGCACAGGTAAGCTGTAACTGTCAGTCTGGTGAGCACTGCTGTTTGCTTGTGGCATATTGTTTGACATGTCTGAGCTTTGTCCTGTAGATTGGCCTAGCAATGTCTCCTCTTAGCAACAACTCCTTGTTTTTGGACTACCATCGCAACCCCTTGCCTATGTTCTTCTCACGTGGCCTAAATGTTTCACTTTCTACGGATGATCCATTACAAATCCATTTAACCAAAGAACCATTAGTAGAAGAATACAGCATAGCTGCTTCGGTGAGTGCACCTACTGTGTTTATACTTTGCTGAAAATCACGATGATGTTTTCTGAAGGGGTCTGCTTTAACAGGTATGGAAGCTAAGTTCATGTGATTTGTGTGAGATCGCCCGTAATTCAGTGCTCCAGTCAGGATTCTCTCATGCGCTGAAGGTATTTCACTCGTTGATAGTTGAATTTGATCGTTTGGTTTGAGAATTTCTATGTTGTTACTGTTGGAGGGACTGGTGAAATATGTTTATTTGTTTTTTTTTTTGTATGTTTTTCAACTGGCGCCAATTCTTATGCCACTCTTTGGCAATATCTAAAAGTGCTGCCAGTACCAGAGCATGTCATAGGTTTCTAGTCTCAAATATTCATTTTTACAGGCTCATTGGATTGGACACCGCTACTATAAAAGAGGACCAGAGGGAAATGATATCCACAAGACAAATGTGCCTCACATACGGGTTGAATTCCGGCACATGGTATGTTGATCAATTATGTACTCCATTTCAAGTAATTGTCGCTTTAATGTTTTTGTTTTCTTACCAAGTGCCCTATTGCCTACAGTCCCAATGACAATTCAATGACTAGTTTACCGAATTTGTTCTTTTTAATTGGTTCAGCATCTCTCGCATGCAGTCACCTCCGCACAAAGATGTCCTTGTTAGTTGTTTTCGGGCAATTCGATTCAGGGCCTTGAAATTCGTGGTTTATGTCACATGCTTACAGCGTGAAAGTGTGAATTGTTTTCAGATGGATAGTATATTAGCTGTGTCAGACATTGGGTACAGGGTCTGACACCTGTAAATTTCTGTGTCAGACAACCCCCTCCCCCCCCCCCTCCCCCACCAAAAAAAAAAGAACACAAAGTAGTTGAGAACAATGCCCTGTTCCTTGAACTTGGTCTTTTTTTTCCCTCGTGCGTGCGTGTGTAGTTGTGTTCTGTCCTTTCTTGTGTGCTGTGTCCTTTGTTGTGGGTCATTTGAGGAAAAAAGGGTCCTTGTTTCGGATGTCCTAAGTGCCCATACATTACACCTATGCTTAAGCATTTGACTTCCACCAAGTGAGCACCATACATTGGTAGCGATGGCTGCTCATGCATTTCTGTAATGCAAGTCTGGAAGGATTCCTTACAGTGAAGTAGAAACTAGTGTAGCCAACTTTTAGTAGTGCATTCTTGAGCACATTGAACAGCTGACCTTGCATTCACAGATATGGAAGGACGAGATGCAGCAGGTGTACTTGGGAAAAGCAAAAATCCCTGAAGAAGTGGACAGATGATGTGTCGACCCCACTCGATTCTTTTGTCAGTCAAGAATCTCAAACTGTTTTGACTAAGGTATGCTTCGGGTTCTTTCTTTCCATGCTAATAGGCTGCTTTTCAAAGTGCCCTAAACAGAGCATGTATGATATGCAGATTTGGCGAAGTGTCCTGTACTTCTGCTTATCAAAGTTCTGCTCCGTACTGTGATGTTTCTCAGGCTTGCAGGACCTGTTTCCAGAAAACTTTCAACAGGAATTTTCGGTTAACCTATACGATCTGTACATGAGAGGTGTTGAGTTTGCGTTCATTCCCACGCCCCTAATCAGAAGGGGTTCAGACGTTGGATTTACAATGCTTCAAAAACGTTGAATGATACAGAAAGCTTATATACATCAGGCATAGAACTATAGCTAATTTTATAATTTATTAGTGTTATGAACTTTATGATAGACCTCAGCTTGTACAAATAAACTTTGAACTGATTGTGGAGAAGGATAGCCCTTCTCAAATTTTGGCCTGGTGGACTACATTTTACTTGATATATTGGCTTTTATATTGATACGTGATTCATATTCAATAATATTGCGGAATGGTACTTTTGCCTCTGAACTATTGATACATTTTTACTTGTTTCGTTGTTTTAGTGGCAAACAACTTCAACTCTAATGCATCTGTTGGGCTACAATGTGTGCACATTCTGTACTTGTTTGAGTTGATATTCATTGTGTGTACATTCTGTAATTGTTTGAGTTGATATTACGCAATACTTTTTTCATCGTAATTGTAGTAATCTTTTTGCACCTGCAGATCCTGTATTGCACTGATGGTACAATCTCTTAATTCTGGTTCTCTTTCATATGCCCGTTTGTTTTGTTTGGGAGGATGAATCTACAAAGATTGAACTGTCTTAAATGTGCAAAAAATTTAAAATTAAAGGTCTAGATATTAGGAATTAGGTATGGTTTTGGTGTTTTGAGTTAAAATTTGAACATGTTTTGTTAGATTTGGTATAGCATTTTTTTCGTCCAATATCTTCTAATCAGAATCCATATCTTTGACAGTCTCGAATTGATGATTACTGATGTTGATAGAATTTGTGTTTAACTCCAATCCAATTAATATTCTGATTTGAAAATCTTATCCAACTCTGATTTGTTAGAGGTGAAATGGACCAATGAATCTGATTATGATCGAATATCCAAGTACAATTATTAATTGAAGATCTAGTCAGAGTCGAATAGCGACGTGAGGGATGGAAGTTGACAATCATGATGGCGAGTAAGCGGAATAGGGAGCGGGAAAGCGACTCAATTAGGTAGGAAGATCCGAGAGTAGGAGAAGGAAGGAGTGAAAGATTGAATTAATGGATGAGCGTGAATGCTAGGAGTACATGAAGGCTTTGAGCACCAATAAGCAACAATTTAGAGAGAGATGAGGCAATGTCTGATCGTGTCAGAGATGTATACCTCCAAACCCGCTCCAATTATTTTCAGATTCAGGTTAAAAATTGGGTTTGGATATTGTAATTTGATTTGCCTATTCTGATCCAGGGGAGCATCAAAACAACTGACCTTTTTTTTTTTTTTTTTTTTAACAAGGGTAAGCGGTCTCGCTCACTGGGCCCCTATCTCAGGGTCTAACCCAGCGGACCTTTATTGGACTAGGGGATGGAGGGTGTCAATTCCTTTGTTCAAGGCCCAACCTTCTTGCACACAACACTCCTGTTGTTGGATTTGAATGCTCCCCACGGTGGGAGGGGAGAGAATCAAAAGGGGGTATTCCTTGCCTTAGGACCCAATCGACCAGAATAACTGCAAATTATTGTATGCTCCTGGAGCACATGCTCCAGGAGATGACATGGCAGCCATGACATACTTTTTTTAAAAAAAAAATAATCAGTAACTACTTGTCGGTTACTAACGTCAGCTGATCTGAATTGTTCACTGAAGATAACATCATTGTTCACCATAATGTTCACTAACTTGAGCTGGATTGTTCACTGACATTAATGTGATTGTTCATTTACTTTAACTGCGTTGTTCACTTACTTCAACTGCGTTGTTCATTTACTTCAACTATATTATTTACTAAACTTGTTCCACATAGTTGACTCTAAACAAATGTAGATTATTCATCATAACTTGTTTATTCACTTGAAAGATTAATATCATTTACTCGTGAAATCAATTTATAATTTATAATCTTCTTATGTGATAAAATTTCTATTATTAGAACTAATCAAATAACATGTACTTGAACTTGTAGGGTGAATGGGTAAACAATGAATTAGTAAACAATAACATGGTGAACAATGGAAATATTTTCAGTGAACAACCACTAGTTACATGATGAACAATTGCAACATATTTAGTGATTAATCTCAACATATCTAGTGAACAATCTCAACATATATAGCGAACCATCATGTTTAATACAGTTCACTTACAAGTTGATAGCAAGTATGTTACTTTTTGCTTAAATATATGTTGAACAATTAAAATATGTAAGATGAACAATGAATACATATATAGTGAACAATGGAAAATTTTGTGGTGAACAATCTAAACATGTTAGTAAACAATACATAGTAAACAATGAAAATATCTATAGTGAACAACTATTAGCTATTTGATGAACAAAGTTTCATGAACAAGTGAACAATGTTATATGAACCAGTGAACCAAGCTCCATGAACCAGTGAACAAACCTACTTAAAATAGTAAACCAGTGAACAATGCAAACATGTCTAGTGAACAACATAAATATATTAGTAAACTATGACAAAGTGGCCAATGAAAACATTTCTAGTGAACAACCACTCGCTATTTGATGAGCAATTACACCATATCAAGTGAACGATCTCAATAAATCTAGAAAATTATTGGATCGCAAAGTAATAAAAAAAAAATATAGTGAAGCTTCATAATGCAATTTCCCGGCTATAAAGCTTTTTATAAGCTGTCTTCACACTTTCTTGATTTCCATAATTCCAGAATTTGTAACAGATCGAAGAGCACTGTAGAGAATAAATAATTTATGTATTTTTATGAACTTGATTGGATTGAATGGAAGGTTGAAAAATTGCTATACTCCTGCCGCTTCACATTCACTTGCTTCATTCACTTTACACTGTAGAAAATTATGCTCTAGATTTTGACACCACCCCATCATCAAATTGGAGCTTCAAAATCCACAAATGGAAAAAGAACTTCAAAAACCACAAGTTGGCCATCAATCCTGACAAATACCTCCCTCAATGCAATAATCTCATACCAACTCCACACACCATGGTGAACCTTCTGGATCTGAAATTGATGTGTTAATTTTGTATCTTCCATATTTATTTTGTGATAGATGCGAAGAAATACGAGGAGGTTAGAAAAGAGGTGTGAGAAAGAAGAAGAAACAGAGATTGGAAAAGGGTGTGAGAAAGAAGAAATCAGGAGAATGAATTATACGACGATGGGGTGAAGGAAGCTAAAATGGCAGTTCCAAATTAACTGCATTATTTCTGTAGTGGGTAGTTATTTTCTAGTTTTTTTTCAAAAATTAAAATGATAAAATCCATCATGTCATGCCACGTTGGATTTGGAGCATGTGCTCTAGGAGCACATAATATATATTGCAGAATAATTGACCTTACTTCTGCATTGTTCTAGTTAAATTTGTGGGAAATAGGTTTGGACAGTTATTACTCAAAGTTACCAAAAATTAGTAAAAGTTTACAAAAATTACACATTTAGCAATACTTACTTTCTCCTTAGAAAGCTACTATTAGTATTATATTCAAAATATCACTTTCCCTAACACTTATCAAAACTCAACTTTATTTACCAAAACATTACCGAAACTTAACTTTCTATCTACCCATGAATTTTACAGAGGAAATCAAACAATCCAACAGTCCATCTGGCTTAAATATAACAGGTTTTTATTCCTGTATAAATCTTGTTTCCAATGGAAAACAAGCCACTCACATACACTTTCAAATCAGGTTTTAGTATTTCAGCCTTTTTGAGTAACCATGTCATGGTTCCCCAAACACAATAACAGCAACCTGACTGCAGTAATGGCTCAATGCTACCATTTTTACAGAAAACAAAATCCTTGGATGAATCAGTCTGGGAAGAATATCATCATTGTCGAGTTATTGTTCAAATGTACGGTTATGTTGAAGGTACATCCAGCACCGCGGCAATCACTTCTTGAATGTCTGCAAAATACAAGTTAGTCTTGTTACTAATATGCATAACTATGTCTGTGAACTTTGCAGCTTCACACTGAATTTGGAACAAAGGCATACAACAAAATATATAATTACCTCCTCTACATTTTTCGAGAAGTCCTTAACTTGCTCAGTAATGTCTATTTTCTTCTCAGCAACTATAAATATTGTGATTGAATGTCAATTCCCTAATCTAGGGCCTAAAGTTTCAACATTGGGAAGAGAATGAGCTGCAGAAGGGAAATGTCAAATAGCAGTACCTCGCTTAGAGATATCTTCAATCTTTCGGGAGGTCCTGACAGCAAATCTCTGGAAGGCAGGGCTGCATAAACCATTTAGAACATGATTGGCGCGGCTTTATTATAACAGGGCAAAGCAAGTATACATCCAAACATGAAACAACTAATCCTTTATCAAGATTATAAAATGTATAAGTTTGTTTTTAGAAGAAAATCGTTCCCTTACTACTATCTAGGCTTTTGAAACAGAAATTGAAAAGTCTGAATTTTGCAGAAAATCCGAATGAGATACAATAAAATCTGCTGATTGCAGCTAGAAAATGGTAACTAGCTGTTACTGGTCTAACTTCATAGGAACGAGCTATGCTCAAACAAGAAATCCTAATGGCCGGTGAACGCATCCTTGATCATCATAGAATCAACGCTGAACCTGTTACTAGGATATGTATATAAACATAACGATCCCGTATTTGTATGTGTTTTGAACCCATGTTTTGCACCCATTTCTTAAGCTGTTTTCATTTTCAAGCGCTGCAAACAAGCATGACGATAACCATTTGAGCAGCAACTCACGAGAATGGCTTGACTATGACATACATATGTACTTGAGATGTCAACAGAGAAACTACAGATATCTATACAGTCATTAATAAGGAATACATAAGGAACAAATATTTACCTTTAGCAAATACATAAGAACAATTTGCAAAGCTTGTTATGAACCCTCTTTCAGTCTTTCTGAAGGGGGAGTTTAGTTCCAAAACTAGAACTTACAAAGCTTTCCATAGACCCTTTTTAAGAGGGTATCAAACATTCCAAAAACAGAAAACTGCAGGACGAGCAACTGATCTAGAGCAAAATCTATAAATGGAACATCGAAATACGATGATCCAGAAGAACTCTCCACAAGCTAACCTTTAGAAGCTAGCATGCACTCCAATAGCAAATGAGATGAAATCAAAAACTCGCCAGTAATAGTCACAAGATAAATCAGGAAGCATCCATGGTTGAAATGGTCTGAAATCAAGCTATAATAGTGCACCACAAATATCTCAACAAAATCACAGCTTGAGATGTTTTTGTTTCAGCAAAATTCCAAATTAGAAGCTCAAAAACAACCCAGAGGCAATCTCCAAAAAGTCTTCAGCATAAGCTTCTATACTACATTTCCTAGAACCCAGAAACTTGAAAAAAAAAAAAAGAAAAGCAAATTCAAAGTCGATATCAGAAAATTCCAACAGGAAAAATTCAAAGTCGATATCAGAAAATTCCAACAGGAAATACTCCTCCATTCATACATGGCACCATAAAATGTACCATGCATTAGCTCTGATCCAATAGCCATTTACACACAAAACTACTGAATCCCAAATGAAGAAAACATTAATCAACTTCATGACTGCCTCCCGAATATAATGACTTTCAATCAACATCGACAATAACATGGATTGCAAGATTATTTCCCCCATCATTATTTGGCGAATCAAGAAAAACAAAAGCAATGAATGATCAACGACAGGGAAGACGAATCAAGAGATGACGTACCTATTGGCGAGACTATTCACCAGAACCTCATTGACAACATAAGAGATTACTCTGTGCATGAAATTTCCGCCCGCCATTGTCGCACACCTCTAAACCACAAGATGAAAATCGATTTGCGGGAATTCCCTTCGGCGGGGAGAAACAATCTTCACAGATTGAAGAAAGAACAATTGATTTGACTGCTGTTAATAAGAGAAAGTTTGGTGATGAATTGGTGCAGTAGACCAGACGATCGTATTTGTGATCCCAAGAATTTCTCGAACCCTAATTTCTAGAATGTTCCCCAACGGGCTGGATAAAAGAATATGCCAACGTATTTGCCCGCGGAGGGTTTGTTAAATTGTACGGGAAGTAAACTAAATTTTGGATAAATTTGAGAAAGTTTAGATAAGTTTTTTTTTAATTTTTTATTTTTTATAACATAGGTAATAGTTCAATCATCGGGCCCCTATCTCATGGATATAATCCAATGCGCTATGTGAATGGGACGGGGTATGCCAATGACCAAGGTGGCACTCCGGCCACAACACTCTACGAAATGATAAGAGAGATCTGTCAGGATTCGAGCCCTGACAGGGTAGAAAGTGGAGGCAAGAGGTGATTGGCGAGAAAGTTTAGATAAGTGTACCCATACAAAGATTCGAGAAGTTTGGGTAAGTTTTAATATGTATAGGTAAGTTTATCAATTAGGTTTGACAAAGTCTTCTCTGTTTACGATTTATCTATCAATTTGATATGTTCGAAAAAGTTTTGGTTTTTCTTGGAATTGGGCTACTTTGATCGCTAGTCCTCCAAATGATTAGAGGGTCTAGATACCATTTCTTAAAATTTAGAATCTAACGTGTTCTTAAATTTTATAAACTTTACCCTTGCTTGTAATTTTGATTTATGCTTCACAATATCTTACTTTAATGGGTACAACTACAATTGGTGGAAAAATCGGATGTTGAACTATATAAAGTTCGGGGATTTGTGGTTGTGGTTGGTTATTAAGAGTGATTTGTTCCAACCGATGAAGGATGTTATAGTTAAGGGTGCTAACCAAACATGACAAGGCGTAAATTACACTTTTCCAGAAAAATTTTCCCATAAAAAAGTTTCTAGGGATTATTATTATTATTATTATTTTTTGATAATTAGCGACACAAGGCCTTTTATTGATCAATGGCTTAAAGCCAAATAGACCCATTACATCAAGATAATCGAATTGACGTCCACAGCAAGAGCACCAAACCAACAGATTAACAACCCAGGCCAAAGAAAACACATCCATGAAGACAGATTATCTACCCAGTGGAGCAGAAAGTAGAATGTTAGATACTCTTTTGCCCTAAGAAAACCTTCAACCCCAACATCTAGGGGTGGAAATGAGCCAAGTCGGCTCGCAAGCCTTTGCAAGTCGGCTCGGCAAAAAGCTTGTATAGCTCGGCTTGAGATCAGCTCGGCTTGGCTCAGGCTCGAGCTCGTGAACTAAACAAGCCAAGCCATGCCACGAATAGCTTGGCTCGTTAGGCTTGGCAAGCCTAATGGGCTTGTTTTAGTGTGTGTATATATATATATATATATATATATATATATATTTCAAAAGATTTAAGACATTAATTTAGCGTATCATATCGTCAAATCAAATTATATTCCAAAAGATTAAAATTTCTAGAATTATCACGTTTACCAACTTCCAAATTAAAACATCAATTTATCCTTTTTATATGTTAAAAAATCTAAAAGTAAAGGTATTAAACATAAAGGTCAAGCCTCGAGTCAAGCCAAGCCAAGCCCACAAGCTTTGACAAGCCAAACTCAAGTCGAACTCCTTCAAGCTCGGCAAGCTACAAGCCAAGCTCAAGCTCACCTTAGACGTGGCAAGCCAAGCCTCAGGCCTTATGAGCTCGGGCTCGGCTTGGCTCATTTCTACCCCTACCAACATCCATACCAATTGCTTCATTGTTATTGCATTCCAAAGACCCCAACAAGGCCCAGCCATATCAAAGAGGGAGAAGCTTGAACAACACTTGCGATGAAAAAAGATTGAAAAATGATTGAAAATCATAGAAATCGGCACATAACACTCGCTTCTGAAATGATTGTCGATGCATTCTCACAGCAAAGTAGAGAGATCCAAAGCTTCAATCAATTTGAAAATCAGACCCACTGGCATTTTGCTTTCTCAGAACTTAGAACCCATCTGGAACATCATGGATTTCATAGCTCACACCCACCTTGAAGTAAGTAAATTAACACGTACACCAAAGTTTCTAGAGATTCTGCTTATAATAAAAATGAATGTGTAGCTACTTTTATTTTAAAAGATAAATAATAATTTTTACACATATTTCAATTAATATTTAGATTATCACCACAACAACAAGCTTATTTAGTTGCGAGATACTACCTCCGTTTATTTTTAAGTGTCGCCTAGGTAATTGTGTTAAAAATTTTGACCGTTAATATTTTAATTTGTATAATGATTCATCAAACAAAATTAATATCATTAGATTCGTAATAAAAAGTACTATTGAAAAAGTATAATATCGAATTTTTCTATAAACATATTATGAGAGAAATCATTGATTAAAAATGAACCTCAAAAAGCGTGAAAGATAGGTATTAAAGTAAGAAGAATAGGAACGAGGGACTAGATAAGGTGGATCAAACATGTAATTAAAGGAGAGTTTTTTTATTTATTATTTTTTTTTTTAAGGCTTGGGAACACAATGTATATAAATACAAGCATATTTAACAACCACTCACCACCACCTATTTACCTTGGGTGGGTTGTCCTTTTGACTTTTGAGAGGTAAAAAAGAGAAAAGAAGGAAAAAAATGTCCTCTAACTACAAACATTTTGCGGAATTGATCTTCCGCACAAGAAACTTAGGAACAAGCTTTTTCTCAAAAAAAAAAAAAAAAACTTAAGAACAAGCTAAGGCATTAATAAATCGGTATTTATAATTTGGGGTTGATGAATTACATTTACTTTCTTAATTGACTGTTGAGTGTCGATCACAACAAGGCAAGGAAAATTTGATTCCAAGTATCAGGAACACCAGGCAAGCACCAGTGTATGCAATCAGCATGGCGCAAAGGGTCGGCTTTTTGTTCGGGAGTGAGGAGTTTGCCCCCAGTTTCAGTGTAAATTGTGGTGTGGGCATCTACTCTGTACTCTGAGATTTGTGTCACGTTTATGATTGTTACCGGGACTTTCATCTTCCCCACCACGTCCTCCACCACCTTCATTATCCGCTTGTCGGAACCTGATCCCCAGTGCCCTCGCTTCCTCACTGGGATGGTTTCGTTAGAGCATTTTATCCCTTCTTTGTTGTCCCACTCCACTGGCCTGTAACCAAAATATATCGTCAATTTTCTCTCCATTGACTGTTATTTCGGTAGGTACATAAAAGTCGAGTAAAGTAAGATTGAATATGTTTGAGTAAGTTTAAATATGTTTAGGTAAAAGTACCTAAAATTAATTACCAAGGTATTTGTTTTCGCGAGAAAAGAGAATATTTCATTAATTGAATGGAACCATGCAACATCTACAACATCTAATTGACATGGATAAATGCAAATTTTTATGTCAAGATATAACCTAAGTGTAGAAGAAACTACTTTTTCGTATGTAATTTTTTTAAAAGTATGAAATTTTAGGTACGTCTAACTAAATTTATAGATAGAACAAGTAGAATTTGGCAAGAATGAGTGAAATTTGGACAAATGAAAGGTTAGGTGCACACTTTGAAAAGAAACCCAATTCTGACCTCAACTCGTTGCACAACACAATTGATGGTGTTGCATGAGAATTAAATCTAATCTAGCTTTTTTTTTTTAAATAATCGAGCTTGAACCCATTTTGTTCATCCAATTGGAAAGTACCCACAAGCTTACGAGGTTAGTTCAGTGAAGCGTTACCCCAAAGTCTATCTCCATCTTTAAACAGGGCAAATGGCAAATGAATGATTCAGTGAAGCGCTGGCCCAACTTAAGAAGCAAAATCAAAATGCACATAGAAATGTCAATGAGTATAATAGCTCATGTTAGGTTGCTTAAATATCTACTAGTTAGATATGTGCATTTTTAAGTCTGTAGAAAAATTAGGAGAAAATTGCTTCTAAAAAAATTATCTTGAAATTTATGCCAAAGGTTATTAATTGCTTAAAAGGTTAAAAGAAAGGGTTGAAAATAGAGAAAAGGTTACCTCATATGAGTAGGAGACATAGTAGTAAAGAAGACTTTGGTCTTGTTGGTATCAATAGTTGAATCAACCCAATTTGCCCATGTCTTCAAACCAAGCCTGTAAGCAATTGGTGCCTCCAACTGTTCATATCCTTCTTCCCCATTAGCAAATGAACCCCACCTATTAATTTGTTCATATCACAAAAACCAATTAAGTAATCTTAATTCCTTAGGGTAAATATAATAATGGTAAAAGAAGATAAGATTTTTGGATGCTAATATATTGAAATTGACAATAATACACCGAACTTTGACCATGAACAATATACACTGTACTTTAGAGGATTGTTGAATAATAATGCACCCAGAACGATTCAGTCAGTGATGGACTCAGTGGTAATCCTACGTAGCAATGGAGGAGATGTATTGACTCAAAAATATTTAACCTTATGACATGTCAGCTAATCCACGCATAAGCAAAGACAATCAACTCTGAAAAGAGTAGAAAAAACATGAAATCACATTTACTTAAACATGTTTTCAATAAGATATTGTTGTTGTAGTTGTATAAAATCACCTTTGCCTGTGTAGATTAGCTGACATATCATAAATTTAGATATTATTTAGCCAATTTATCTTCTCGGTCTGTCATGTAAAATCCCACCAAATCTATCATCGTAGAAATCGTTCCGGATGCATTATTGTCCAACACCCCTTAATGTTTAATACATGATTGTCCAAAGTCAAAAATTCGGTATATTAACATCCAAAAATCCAAGAAGACAAGGGTAAAGAGAATGGTAAAGTGGCTTAAGGAAAAATTGCGTAGAGAAAGAAAGAAAAAAAGTTAAAGCTTAATTTTGATGAGCTATTTTTGATGTAGTAATGTTTGATCTCCTTGTTTTTTTTTTTAGGAAAACTAAATTCTAGTAATTTATATTTTTGATAATTGGAAGATAATATTCCCTACTTTTTTGTATGCTAGTGATAAATTTTTTTTAATATTTTTTTGGTACCAAATCTATCTCCATTATTTTCTATTTTTTTTTCATTCCTATCCCCCAAAATGCTATGAAGTAAAGTTACTAAAAGATTTTTTAAAATTATTTTTTGAGAATTCGAGCAATTATTATGATTCTTTTAAAGAATAAAAAGGGAAAATCATAAAAATAAAAAACAAAATCGAAATTTTTTTTGGACAACGGTTGTAAATTCACTAAAAGTCGTGGAGAAGTGTTGCATTAAGTTTTGGATTAAATGCAAGTCAAAACCCACGATATTTAGGGTGTACACCCATCGGTGGTCCCAAAAAATACAAGTTTATTCTTCTCTGACCACTAGCATGCATACAAAAAAACTAGAGATTATTAGCATCCAATTGCTAAAAGTGGGGATTATTAGAATACAATTTCCTTTTCTTTAGCTGCCAAGCTGTGTTTCTTTGCAGCTCCATGCAACATCTATTATGAACTTTCAATCCGATTTGGACATCGAGTATCGTCAGATGAATTGCATTGCACATATTGACCCCAAAAAAGAAATGGTAGGTACAGCTAATCCATAAACAACCAACCATCTCATTATAAAAATATGATAGGTTCGATCTATGGTCATTGGGCCTCCTGAAAGGATCTACTAAGGCCTTGTTCTTTTATGCCGTATTTTGCGGAATGGTGTGGTGGTGTGTGGTGGAATTGTGGTAGGTTATTGGTATGTGGGGTAGGTGAGGAGGGAGAATGTAAAAAGTAGAGGAGAAAAATGAGGAGACAGAAAAGTAATGATTTGCGGTAAAATGTGGTGGGTTGTGGTAAATTGCGGTAGGCTGTGGCACCGCAGTTTGCCAACCGCAGAAAAGAACATGACCAAAATTCATTAAAAAAAAATTGTAAAAGAACATAGGAGCATTAGTGAAGAAGCAATAACTTACAATGAGTTGATTTTCAAGCCACTCATCCACCATACATAGGTGTTGAATACAAGGAAATCAACATCTAGCCAATGTTTGGCATGCTTGGCCACTGAATCCAGTTTCAATATCCTCTGCTTTGGATCTCCTATTATTTTTATATCTGAATTTGACTCCACCAAAAATGGGGCCCAGTAAAATTCTATTGTGGCATTGTATTCCTGTTTAACAAGTATTTTAAAAATTAATACAAGGTTTAATGGCTTGAATAAAATGAAATAAATAAAGAAACTAACAAACAAACAAAGGCTTGATTATTGGTTAGTATGAGAACCATTTATTATCATTTAAGTAGCTTCAATAAAACAATCATTCAAATTATACTAATGCAGGTAGGTGAGGTATCACCTCAAAAAAAAAAAAAAGAAAAAGTAGGTGAGACACAACTACTAATACTACATTGGACAAATAATTTTCCTTATTTGCATGGACTTATCCATCTTTATTAATGTTAGAATTAAATTCATAAAATGAAGCATAATTTTCCCTTTTCCTTTCCTTTATGGTGCATCTGGCAGTTTCTTGGGAAAAATTTTCTTTAGGGCCCCATTGGGAAAATGTTTACTGAGCTTGAGAGCGAAATAATGGGTCCACACAAAAACTTTCCAATCTATTTGTCAGAATCAAACATGGAAAAGTTTGTCCACTTAGAAAAATTCATTAACTTTCTCGAAAAAGTTCAGGAACCAAACGCACCTTAGTTTATTTTGTGAGTAGTATATCGAGTTTAAAAAGGATCAAGTTTGAAGGGGACTATAGTTTAGATTATACACTTTTGTGACTAATGTAAAATTAACCTAACTTCAATTACTTTTAATCACATTTTCATATAAAGAATGTGTAGTTGATTGACTTGTAAAATTAGGCCTACATTTAAATTTTACAGATGTGTGGGATCAGCTTCCATTCCTAAAAAATTTCATCTATTCTACACGATGATATTTTAGGTAGAGCCCTTATTCACGTAAAATTGGACAAAAGGCAACATAAACTTGGACGAAAGGTTTGTTGCGTTTGCCCACTAACAATTTTGTTACTATCATGGCTAGCCGTATGATCATAATTTTAACAATGAAATAACTTTTTAACAAGGATAAGTACTCAAAAGTACCTAGGGTTGTTCATCGGTTCAAAAACGAACCAATCCGAATAAACGAAAATCGAATAAGAGGCAAAATCCAAGCCGAAAATTGAACCGAATGAAACCGGTTTGGTGTTCGGTTTATTCGGTTTTGAACCGAAAAATGCACACATCTTTATGGGTTTTTGACTGGAAACGAGTCAAACGAACCAAAAACTGAATAAGGCCTAACGTCCAAATCGAAAACTGAACCGAATAAAAATCGGTTCAGTTTGGACCGGTTCAGCTTAGTTCGGTTCTCGATTTATTCGATTCAAAATCGAATAATGCACACCCCTAATAATACCACATTATTCATTAAGAAAATTACAACCAACAAGATTCAAATCTTTTATTCTCACGGTATAGTTGAATAGTTCCAATTTCCATATCACTAAAGCACCATACACTTAATAGAATGTAGTGGAATCCAATAATTGTAAAAAATTGATTATACGAAGGGTTCACCCATATGACGTTACTTATCTACCTAAATCTTAGTTAACATTGTTTTGAGAAAATCCAATAATTAGGTTTGAATGCATGGAAATTAATTAATCTAGCGTACCTTAACTGTGAAGATAGAATGAACACGACCGCGTTTCATCATTTTCTGATTATCTAGAAGAACAGAATCAACCAGGCAAACAAAGGATTGCCATTGTCCTCTTTGCAGTGAATCTCCAACAAACATTAGCCTCTTCCCTCGTATCTTTCTCAGAGCCCGATACGGGTCGAATCTGGATATTAAATAGGACTAATCACTATCTCATTTAGAGAGTGTTTGGTAGAACTTTACGAAAATTATTTCCACTAAAGTTTTTTCCGAGGAAACTTTTCATTGGAAACATTTTCCTGAGAAAGTATATTTTACAAAGTTTGGTTAAATTTGTATATTTTCTTGGAAAAATATTTGAAATATTAAAACTATTCATATTTATAATTGTTTAGGTTTGTTATATTAATGGTTTGTTTGGTTGGAATTATTTTTCAGGAAAGTTTGTTAACTTTTCCAAGTTGACCAAATTTTTCTATATTTGGTCACAAAATGGGTATAAAAAAAGTTTGGAACGGGTCCCATTATTTCCCCAACGTAGATAGAAAAACTTTACCATGGAGAGCTTGGGAGAGTTTCTTTCCCATAGGTAGAGAAATTATTTATAGCTTAACTTAATAACTTCCCAAAGTGCATCTGAAAAAATATTTTATAAATTAATATATAAAGATAGTTTGGACATTTTAAATAATGGTGCGTTTGGTAGTCGCGGGAAAGACTTTCTCAGGAAAAACTTTCCCAGGAAAGATTTCCCCTAGCCCTCCTTGGGAAACTTTTTCCTGAGATTGTGAGAAAAATAATGGGTCCTACGTTAAAACTTTCCTATGTATTATGGAAAACCAAACATGAGAAAATTTGTCAACTTGGAAAAGTTCAACTTGGAAAAGTTGACCAACTTTCCTGGTAAAGTTTATCAACCAAACACACCATAACTTTTTTAAAAACTTTCCCATGTTCTTGAATGTAAAATATTCCTAGAAAAAACTTTCATTGGAAAAATTTCCTTCCTAGGAAAGAAGCAAACGTGCCCTAAGGATATATTGAAAATTTACACATTTTGAATCTCATTTTTCCCTGTGAGATTTTTTTTCCTTACCTTGCTAGAAAAAAAATTCACAATGATCATTGTAAAATTGTGGCCTTAATCACGTAAAATATTTCCCATTAACAAATGATAACAAAATAAGGATAGAAAATCATTCAAATTGAAAAAATGGATCGATTATATCAGAATTTTCATACAAACAAACACATTCTTACTGAAAATTAATTAAACCCGTGCACAACATAGGTAAATAAAGTTACTAACTCCGTCCCAAAATATTCGTCCTTTGACAAAATTTTGACCATTGATTACTTACAAATTACAATTAGTTACGATATGCAATTACTGTCATTCTAATCTTTAATAATGTATCCTTCTAATGACGGTAATTTCATATAATAACTCATTGTAATTTGTGAGTAATCAATGATCAAAATTTAGTCAATTAACAAACATTTTGGCACAGAGGTAGTACTAGGCATTGAACAAAGTTTAATCTATGTATTGCGTATACCTGGGCAAAGAACATTCGTCGGGCTGCCATTCCCAGTGTCGATAATACGAATCGGGTCGCCCATTTTTGACACATGAAACTTGCCTATCCAAATATGGGCAACTTGTATCCGAGTACAGAGGCTTATAGGAGCGGTTGTATACCCACTTTCCTTCGGTTATTTCACATATATCCGGGTCAAACTCCAATTTCTCTACTTTTACCTCCTCTCCACTGTTCTCCGATTCTTGGGGAGAAAGTGACAGGGTTAGTATATTTGAGTGCAACATATATGACATGTACTTGGAGCACGTGTTCCAGATATTTATAGTGAACAATCATTGTAATAAGAGTGGACAATCTAATATATCTGGTCAATATATGTCGGTGAACAATCATACAATCTGGAGCACGTGTTCCAGCTGCACCTATCATTCTTTTCCAGGTGCTAATAAATTGCAATTTGAATGAAAATGATACAATGAGTTTCGGAGCAAGGAACGTTATATATTTAAATATTAATGAAAATGATCGATATGAATTTTAGGGTAAGATATTACGAATAAATTGGAAAAGAATGATATGATTTACTTTTATAATCATAATATTACACATATATTGTGTAAATTTATAATTTTATCCATAATTTTTTAAACTTATAAAAGTCTAACAAACGGAGTTCATTTGATTATGCATTCATTTATAATTGTTGTCATAACCAATGCATTCAACTTTTTGTAATTGATTATTAATAGTACCTATTAAAATATTTGGTGCCAAAAATTACTATTAAGTATTAAAATATATATTGCATTCACTGCGAGAATGCAAATTTCACTGCATAGTGAGCAAATCTTGATTTTACAAGCAAACAAAAGAGAACAAACTAGTGAATAACTGCCACTCCTGGAATACTTAATATTGTAGGGCGTCGCTCGATTTAACTCTAGATCGAAATATTTGCCTAGCTTGTGATCTTGGATTCAATATGAGCGTTAACATTTTCCTCTCCTCAGTCTATAAATGTCAAGTAGTAACTTCCCTAAAATAAAGCTCAAGTGAATTCGATTAGTTTAGAGAGCGTTTGGTAAGAATTTTAGGTAAAATTTTTCTGGGGGAAACTTTTTCTGGATAGTTTTCCATGAGAAAACTTTTCCCCGGAAAAATTCCCCATATCTCCTACATGAAATTTTCCCCAAGGGAGTATTTGGTAGGAACCCCAGGCAAATTTTTTCCGAGGAAAACTTAATTTTTTCCAGAGAAAATTTCCCATGAGAAGTTTTCCATAGGAAAGATTTCATTGGGAAAAATTTCCCTTAGCACCCCCAAGGGAAATTTTTCCCTAGGAAAATGGAGAAAATGGTGGACCATCGTAAAAACTTTTCCAAAGTCAACCCACATTCAAAGATGGGGAAAATAAATCAATCCGGGAAAATTGACCATTTCCTCGGGGTTATTGACCAACCAAACGCACCCCATGTAAAAAAAAAAAAAAAAAAAGAGAACACAAAAGAGAGGTAATTGTGATAGATACTGGCTTACCTTGTGCATGCGTTCTCCTAGCACTACAACTTCTGAACCTCAGAATAGAACTGGAAGAAAGAGAAGTAATCGTTTGGTTGAACAAGAGAGCCCCAAATGCAAGAGCACAAACAACCCCAGCTATCACAGGAAGATGCACCTTCCCTCTATATGCCTTGATCATTTTTATCAACCAACCAAACACAAAATTCACAGACCCAGCAAAAGAAGGTGACACTTATTTTTTCCTTTCTTGCTTATTTGGACGTCGAAATATAATGCAGCTTCATGCCCAAGACAAATGGTGTTTGTTGGAATTTATTTGTTTAAAAGACTTTTGAGTAATATTCAAGTTAAAGTAATGATCAATGAATGGTTAGGAGATCAGTGTTTTGAACCTTGTTGTTGTTAAAACCAATTTTTAATGGGTGGGAGGTTAGGGAGTAAAGTGGAAGATCAAATGTTTTTAGTGCGTTGCCCACCTAACGTTTATAGGCATAATTATCGAATTAATTTTCATCTTGTATGAAGAAGAACAAGAGTTTTTGGTGAGATTTTGATTTGATGAGCTCATCCTCTTGAATTGCTTCAAACATACATAATAAGTAGTTGGATGTTCCAAACTGTTTGTAATGTAGTATGTAAGCTTTTACTATTTTGGTTTGTATATGATCATCAAACAGTGGGCATTTATGAACGCTGAGGGTATGCTACTTTTTTTAGAGATAGATATTATAGGCATAAGCCAAAACTAAATGGCAGAGAGTCCAAACATCAGGCACCCACAAAACAACTAGAAAAACCCATGAAAACAACCTAAAATACCCCCCAAACAACAAAAAGAACAGGACACCAAAATAATAAGAAAAAAAAAACAAACTCCAAAGTATGCTACTTGGGTAAAAGACAACTTGATACACAAAGCGTCTCCATAAGCAGGGGTCCGAGAAAGAGTCTAACCATAAAAATATAATGTAGACAAACCTTATGCATTTCTGCAAGGGGTTGCTTCTAGGATTTGAATCCGTACCCTCACGATAATTGGATTTGTGAAGAAAATACTATCCTAAAAATATATATTGCAATGGACAATGATATGGGTCTTGAATAAAGATGCTTAATAATTATAATGATACCTTCAACTATCAGCTTAAGTTTTTGGTTGAAATATTTATACATGATATCAATATTAGAGTGAGTAAGAAGTTTCAGATTCAAATCTCATCGCTCCATGTATGTATATTTGCGTAACTCCACACTCGATATATGTTTAGGGCGAAGAACTCAAATTTGTCCCAGTTATGTGATAAGTCTAATAGGATGGCCGTTATGGTACGAGAATCAAATGGTGAGTTGAGAAGTCCCTATTGCTTTGGATAAAAGAAAAGATGTCAACGCCGTGAAATCATTGCACCAATTACCAACCAATATAATTATATAAGATTAATTTTTGGTCCAAGTTGATCTAGATTTGAAACTGACGTGAAGGTTATGTATTGCGTAGAAATTGAGTGTAACTACTAATGTCACTTTTCTGTTATACCAGAGATACCAAAATCCTCACTTATACCATTCCTGTAGGCTAAGCTGATACCCTTGTAACTTGCCCTTTTTATGGGGTTAGTAATAAAAGCTCATTGCTTTACCCACATATATATATCTGTATGTGTGCGTTTGTGTTTATATATATATATATATATATATATATATATATAATCAAGGATAAATAACAAATTGCCTAGATAACTCTTTTCTCAAGGAATATAATTAGGGTATATTTAGAATGAATACAAGAAAACTCTATGAAAACTAGAAGAAATAATAATAGGTTGGTTAACAGAGTGACCAAATCTCGCAAACCAAACAACAACTCTATTCCCTTGGCGATAAACATGTGAAATGCTAACTTCGTGACATTGCTCCAAATAAAGACGGATATCTCTCATCGACATAGCGATCTCCTAGGGAACTTGAAAAGCTCCCTTTATTGCATTGACGAGGACTAAATTATCACCTTCAGTAAGTACCTCCCGATATCTCGCTCGAACTACATCCTTGACACTGTTACGCATAGGAGTAGCCTCCGCCACAAGTATTGAGCTACAACCAAGATTAAAGGATGAAGCTTGAACCAATCGTCCCCTAAATGTCGTATGATGTACCATTGCTCCCGAGACTTGGTGGCTGGAGTTCCCATTTATACATATATACCCACATACACATGTCATTTGTAAATATGAAGTTTCTACAGGATGTTGATGAATAGTTGAATACTATACCAAATGGGTAAAAAAAAAAACATATAAATAACATAGAAAACAGAGAGAGAGAAGGTAAATAAATTGCTTATGTTAAAGAAGAAAATAATAATGAATTAAGGAAGCAAAATTCAGGCTTGATGCTTCCATGTACAGGGCTATATATCCAAGTTCAAGCCTGAAGATCCATTCTCAGTTGAGTAGTAAGGCAAACATAGTCATGTTCTTATAATATATACCCTCTTCTCCACCTTACCACCAACCAAAAAATAAATAAGAGCATCAAAAATTGATGTACAAGGGATGTTGAACAGAGAAATTACACAGTTGAGAAGCAAGCAGACCAAGTATACAATGCCACCTTCATTTGATCCTGAATATGATCCTGAATACCAGCCTGTCCTTGTACTCATCATGTTACCTATGAATGAATATCTTGAGAGATTTTCTTGTTTGGTATCACATTATCTCCCTGATATAGACACCAAGAGTTCACATGTTTCTTCCAGTACCACATGCTTTCAATAATAGTCCCCAGCAAAAGAACGGAAGTATCTTCGGTCTTGTATCGTTGCAAGGTATGAGACTTGTCCCAGATCGGTAGTATGGGTTACTGACGGGGTTTATAGAGATGCGCTCTCTCACGTACTAGACTAGTATTTCGGGATGAGATCTCCAAAAGGATATTTACCAGTATCGGAATAATGAGATCAGTGAACAGAACTCATGTCAACAATCCGTACATGGGGTTGTGCAGGCTGATCACGCTTCCGCTTCCAGAATGCCCTTCTCCACCAGACTTCGAAACCCTTCCTTATGTTAGGACAATCTTCCCCGGAATTCAAAAACCGGTCAAACCAAGCGAGAAAAACATCTTGTTGCATACACAAAGGCAGGGTAAGAATGGTGTTACTTAGCCCATCTTCGATAGAATGTCGGTCAAGTCCATTCGATGCCCTCCTCATCCATGCGAAATCATCGTAAAATGGCACCAACCACGTTTGTAATAGCAAAGACCTAAAATCCTTGGAAGCCAATACTTGCCCTTTTCCTATCCCTACAAATAACCTAGCTGTTACCCTGCTGATCTCGAACCTGTGGAGCGGGGGAACCTTAGAATGTGCTTGCGACATTTCTAATTGCGACGCCCATGTTTTTAGGAACTCCTCCGCAATCTGCCTGTCGAAGAGGATGTCCAAAATCCAGAGCAAGTTGTCCGCCTGTCGAGCAATCTGACATACATCCTGCAACTCTTTTGCTGCAGCAAGTAAGAAATGGAGGCGGAGTTTGTGTAAGCATCTGTCACAAGCTGAATATAGAGACTCCTTTGTGAGATCGCTGCTGCTGTGATTTGCACTCTCACGGAGCATCTTCGAGACTAACCCTTTCATGTCTCGCCTCGCTTTCTCGTCTGTCCCTTCGAGAACTACATGTAGGAGCTTCAGAAGCGATTCTTCCTTGTCATCGATGTTGTTTTGTTGTTCTGATGCAACTCTCTGAAGAACTTCAGTGGCACGTATTTCTTCAAGATTGAGCTCCGATAGTAATGAAGAGACCTTCTCTTCTTCATCTTCGGACCATGGTGCGGCTTCTAGATACTCCAAACAAGACAATACCCCCGCATCAAATCCTAGCGCTGCTGAGACCTACGTATTGCACGTAACAACAATCAAATCTACAAGTAAACAGCTAAAATATGTATAGTTATGTAATATGTAAGTGGTGCCACCCACTGAGCCCTTGTCTCGCATCACATCCAACCCCTATAAAAAAGAGTACACTACAATGTGCTGCTGCTAGGAACCAAAAGGGAATATACATTACTGAAAAAGCCCAGGTACCGGAAAACTCGGGGATTCATGGTGAGCTAGCCGAATCTGACCTGACCAGAAAATCGACCATCCCAAAAGTTAGGGTTAGGCCTAAAATTTACAACCCTAAAACATAAATAAACCAGAAACGGACCCGCATGCCCGAATTGACAGGTTACATCTATTCTACAAAGCTGGGTCATAATAGTGAATTTGCATTGTCAGACCATGTTCTGAGTGAATCTACACTGTCATATTCTACAAAGCTTCAATATAAAAAATGCTTTAAAAGTTTAACAAAAGCATCCATAAACATGAATGGGCATCAGTAAAAATTTAAACTGGACAGCTTGATACACAATCAGAGTGATCAAATTAGAAGTGACATAAATCTTCATCATACTGAATCCAGACCCAAATTTGATTTCTCATCCTTCCCAAATTGATACTACCATTTCTGACCATATGTAGTTCCATCAAACTGAATCCAGACCCAAAATTTGCGTCTTAATTATCAACTGACGATTCAAATTCAGCAAAATAGATCAGGGTTCGACACACATACCTTCAAAATGGCTAGGATTTTGGGCACATCCTCCTTCATAAGACTGCGTCTCAAATCCCTACAATACATCAACTTCAACGTCTCAACATAAACCTCCAAATCCTCGCAATCCACAATCTCGACCGTCAATTCTCGCCCCTCACCATCCCATCCGTCAATCATCCCCTGCTGTTTCCCCAACTCAATCGCAAAAAATCTGCAGTTCCTCACAAGAACATCCCGGTGAACGCTCAATTCGGTACTAAACCCGTTTCTAGAACTCAGAATCACTTTCACATCTCCGGAATCCGGGTCGTCAAATCGGGTTCCGGGGCCCCGGTTCGCTAGAATCTCGGATATCCTCTGTTTCGCCATCCCCTGTTTTTGAATCTCCGTCGGGGACGAAACGACGTCGTGGGACGGTGGGTCGGGTTGAGAAGAGATCATCTGGTAGAGGGTGGGGCCCAGCCGGTGGTTGTTGTTTGGAGGAGGGGACATGGGGTTGAGTAGGCCAGCACCTAGGGCTGAATTGAACTTGTTGAATGTCGAGGGGTATAATGTGGAGAAGCAGGTTTGGTGGTCTTCGCGGCGGCGCCAGGGGGTTCCGGCGGCGGCGGCGGCGGTGGTGGCGGTGGAGTTTGGTCCGGTTGGGTTTAACTGTCCCACCGTTGTCTTTTTCATGATGAATTTATGAGGACGAGGAAATTCAGGTATTGCGCGTCAGCGTACCTCCCTTGCGTACTTGTCAGCGTCGCAGTGGCGCGGAGATATTAATGGTGGGAGCCTGTTACGTGTGATAGCGGGCAAAATTTGGGTGCGGCCAAAATTCGTATCGATTAAATTCGGTCCATGTCATAATTCCCGATGAGAAATCGATATTTGAGCCTGTTTTTTTGGGGTCGGACCGTCGGGTAGTTCAGACGGAAGTAAATTTAAGGACAAATCGAGTTCAGACAATATAATAAAGGAGATATTGTGTTTGAATATTCGATGGATTCTGAACAATATCAAAATCAAATTCGGACAAATCGGTTTTTTTCTTGTTTGATTCGAACAAATTCAGATGTTGGAGGTGGACAAAATTTTGCCAGTGCTGGAGGATGTAGACCACACAGAGAGAGAAAAGCAAGAAAGACATTAATGACAGTGATTTCACCAGTAAAGTGGTCTGGTGGTATAGAGCTCGTAAAACTTATTTGAAATCTGATATGCCTAAATCCGAACCCAAACCGCACCCGAATGTGGGGACCTAGCATGTTCCCGAAACTCGGATCAAACCGATCCGAACTTGCAAGTTAACTGAACAAGAATAACATCCGAAATAATCTGAAATAGGGGTGGACATAACAGGTTAACCGCAGTTGCGGTTAACTGCATATGTGGTTAACCGCTTTTGAGGTTTTTGGATTTTGAAAACCTAAACTGCAACCACAATATGCGGTTTTTGAAATCCGGAAACCTAAACCAAACCTCGAAACCGCAATTTAGAAGCGGTGCCGGTTAACGACATTTAAAATCTGAAAATTTACCCGGTTAACATAAACAGTTTATGATTAACCGATTTCCTGGAAATTTACAATAACATTTATGCAAATAAATGCAATCATTTTACTAATAAATTCATATTCCAATACAACAATACGCAGTTAAATTAAATTCATATTACTAATAAATTCATTTTTTTAAACTTAATTGAGAGCGGTTAACCGTTTCATGAAAATCCAAAACCTAAACCTAAACCGCTTATAGCGGTTTGGTTAACCTAAACCGCTTTTATGCAAAAATCAATTCGGTTAACCGCATTTTGCGGTTTGGTTTATGCGGTTTTGCGATTCAATTTGTGGTTTAGGTTATGGTGCCCACCCCTAATCTGAACCAACCTTAACTTGAATTGAGTCATGCTAAACCCATTAAACTCGGATCCGAAAATGGGCTGAACCAGATTTTCCCCGACCCGATTTACAGTCGACCCGAATTGGAACCAATCCGATTTACACCCAAACAAAACTATACCCGATTTGGAGTAGTCATATGGGAAATTTGAAATTGAATATGTATAAGTTGAACGATAAAACACTTAAAGCTCATATGCTTTGACTTTCACTTTGAAAAGAAAATTTTAATACAGATAAAAAATTATTAAGTTAAACGCATATGAGCTTTTGTGTCAATTGTCATACCCAATAGCCCATATGTTATCATTATTTATTTTGATTATCAACAAATGTAGTAGTTAATATTTTTTTTGGATGATTTCCATACAGTACAGTGCAAACTAATGAATTATACACCATAAATTATTTAATTATGCAGCTAATATTTCCTCAAGATTTTAAAATTGGCATTTTAGTAATAAATAAATTTTAATATAATATGATAGCCACTCGATTTGAAACTAATTCGACTTTAGATTAACCCGAAAACAAGCAACTGAACCAACCCGATTCGATTAAACCCAACTCGAGAACAACCAAGGTCCATCAAGAGTCAAACCCAACCTGAACCCCGTCTGAATCAAACTTGATCCAAACCGGAGCATGAATGATCCGAACAAACCCAAACACGAAGTCGCCTGATCTGAACCCGATCCGACACATCTAATTGTCAAGTCTACATGAGGGTGGTTGTCGGAGTTTCCAAGCGCACTCAACCACGGGGTACATAAACTACTGCAACAAGATATCCAATGAGGACAATTGCATGTAGCACTAGGGCTCCATCTCCGTTGCCACATTTGGCCGCATGATATTAATTTTTCAGTTTACAATAATTAGCCTCAAATTTGAACATTTATGCACTATGGACATCATATTATGTGTTTTTCTTGGTTTTAAGCCACCGAAACGGAGTTGTTTTTATCTCGTTAAATATGGTGAAGCATCTGCATGCCAAGTCGCCAACAAGGATGCTCAGGTGAACAAGCACTGTACTAACCTGAGCGCTGGGGGTATCTTGGTAAGAAACATTCAATTCTAACTCTTTGATATATCTTGAATTATTTCATTGAACTTACATGGTATATATCTAAATTTGGGTTGGATTTGGACTAGGTTGATAGAAACCAACTATGCTAGGATTTGACTTTGAATGTGAAATTGATTACCTTGTATGACTTACTGTTTTCGTTTTAATTGATTTTAATCATATGTCTCGTTGAGTTTGGGTGTTCGTTCAGTTTGGATTAATGTATGTTTGTAAATTTGTAAGGAATTAAGTCTGGTAAATGTCCAATATTAAGGGAAAACTCTGCCGGATTTTTGTTGCACTTTATTCAATTTAGTTGAATATATTTTTGGTTTGGTTTAAGTTTGATTTGATTTATGTTGTTAATTTTTCAATGCTAGACAAATACCTAAGGGAGGTGTAGCAAACACAACAGTCTACCTAACATCTTAGTCACTGGTAGTGATAATGAAAGAAATTGTTGGGTTTTAATTAATCTATTCCCTAAACAGATTAGATTAACGATGGAAATATTCATAGCACTTATGAATATTATTGTTAGGAAAGTGTCCTAAAATCACCCAATTTCTTAATCCCGCAATTAGTTGTTTCCTAATTATATTAGGATTTTATTTGGAATATTATCCTTGATATTATTTTGAAATAATATCTTTTGATATTATCTTTGAAGTGAGGGTACGGTCAAGGTAGGTTTAGAGGGATATTTCCCTGTGAATAGAGGGTTCATTCACCTTGTTTGGTGTGGTCAAGCTTGGTGCCCATTGGGGTAAACTTTAGATGATGAGAGAAATTTTGTTGAGAGTTTTGTTGAACAAGAGCATGTATCTCTTTTGGGTAGATCTCATTCAATGTTTGAGATCTTTCTAATACGCTCTTTGTTGGATCTCAGGAGGAGATTGTTCGTTGTACTATTTACCAATAGTCGATTCGTTTGTGCTTGTGTTACCCGCAGACTTTTCTGGATTTGGATTTCTACGTTAAATCTTTGTCCCCTTTAATCTTGTATTGATTTTTCTCGATATCAAATAATCATCTTATTTATGCTTTCGCTACCCTAAGAATTATTAATTAACCGAAGAAACACAAATTGCAGATCCTTTAAATTTATACATGATGTAGTCCCGAATGATGTAGATGTTGACCATGAGATTTAAAATAGAAATCCTCCACTGATGGTCCATGCAACTACACTTGGGACTGGACTGTTGGATCGTATTATTGAGACCGATATCAATAATGTATGCGCATATGTTTTGTATATTTATGCGATGGTTGTTTCATGTACAAAATATTGATGAATTGATGGACCAATGGAGAAGAGTTGAAGAAAATGATTCTCAGTTCTATCCTTGACAAGTCACAAAAGCTTTGGAATGAAATATGAGACCCTAAGTTTGTTTTCATGGTTTCCATAAACAATTTAAGGGGAAATAACACGAAACCCTAAAACCAACGCCTAATGGAAGACATGTGTGGGTCACGACCATGACCCCCATTCTGCCAATACACAAAACACCATGAAGAGGTCACAAGCGTGACTGTTGGGTGTGAAGACCAAATGCGATAAGGAAGAAGGAAGAAAGGAGGAAGAAGGAGAGGTAGAAAGGTGGTTGAAGAGGAAGGCGCTACCAGCGAGGGCTTAGACGCTCCTAGCCCGCCGAAGAGCGAAGAAAGGCGTTACCAGCGCCAGGAGGCCCGCTGCTAGCGTCCTCCCGCCGCTACCAGCGCCTGAGGGTGTCGGTGATTGTCTTAGACATCGCCGAGATTTTGTTTCCTTCTACCGTTGTTTGCTTTTCTGCGGTATTTCCTTTTTACTGCAGATTTCCATAATTTTAGGTTACTGCCATATTGTAACCTAGGTTTTTCCCTTGTACCCCTAGTATATATTATGGTCAGGTTCTCCTTATTTTGTATCCCAGAGCATCCGAGAGAGGATCCCAGAGTGGTGAGATAGAGAGAAACACAACCATTGTAATTGCAATCCTCATATTACTAGTGCATCGATTCCGTGGTTTTTTTTTCCCGCTTTGGGTCTTTTCCATGTTAAACCTCTGGTGTCAAATTTCTTATTTCTTGTTTGCTCTTATCTTTCATTGTTTGTGGTTGCTTGAGTGTTCTTCAATCCTAACAGTGACCTGCCTCTTCCCAACAATATCACTTTCTAATATATAATAATATCATATTGTTATTTTGGGCCATATAGACATTGTTCCAAGGCGCTGATTTGACATAGTAGGACCAAATAATATAATTGTAATTAAACATATTTAAGTACCAATTATGGAGGTCTCTAGCAAGACATAATCACTATGTTAACTTGGCTTAATTACTCCAAATAAATTGAATATTGTCGAAATATTCCCAACAGAAATAACTCTATTATGCTCCATCTCATCAAATCTTCAAAATCAAGGACCTAGAACCTGCTCACTAGTTTTTGGGTTTGAAAATTGTTTCCTGATGGTCTGATTCTCACACTGAGGAAATTTACTAGAGAATTATTGAAGGAATTCCAAGTAGATCATCCTCGCTCAGTTATTTCTCCTTCGGATATCAACACCAAGGTCACTCCTAATGTTTGTTCTTTTTGACAGATCTAACTATTTACAGGAAACTAATTGGGAAGTTCAATTTTATCGTGAACACCAGACTAGACCTTGCTTTTTCCATCCATCATCTCAACCAACTTTTGCAAGCATTAAAAGAACCTCGTTGGCAAGCAACCATACATCTTCTAAGTGTTGGGAATGTCCCGACAATGTGCGATATATATGGAGTTTAAACCAAAATAATATAGCGATTATATGTCTTACTAGAGACCTCTATAATTGGTAATTAAATATGTTTAATTACAACTATATTATTTGGTCCTACTGGGTCACGCAAGTCAGTGCCCTAGAACAATGTATGTAATCTAAGTAGTATCGTATTATGTTTAGAAATGTTGGGAATTGATATTTATGAGAAATCAACCCAACATGGACCGAGTTGGGCTCACCACAGACCGTGGTGATCCAACACGGACCGTGTTGGGGTAACCATGGACCGTGGTAATCTGCCACGGACTGTGATGATCTATCACGGACCGTGATGACTATGACCGACTTAATATGCATTCTGGAGGCCAACACAGACCATGTTGGGCCTCAAATTGCGCGTAAGTTGGTTATTTAGGATTTTAATAACCCTTTCCCCAAGCCGTCTAAACACTATAAAAAGGAGTCTCTCTGAAAGATTGAGATCGAGAGAACTGCTTGAGACTTTCAGAGAGATACCATGGTAATTCCCTGATTTCCTCTCTCTTTCAGTTTACAGTCACTGTTTCCTGAAACAAACCACCCCATACCGAAATACATACATCTTAGATTGAGATCGGTCTCGATCGGGTTGATCTAGCAGTCAGGTTCCCGAAGTGCTGCATGGACTTACAAGAGAGGATTTCTACATTGGAATCTCAAAGGTAAACCTCTGCATCAGTCGGATTAGCGATCATGTATAACTACTAAGCCTCTGCAATTGTTTCTTTCCTAGGTGATTAGTTGTTTTATAATCATTATAAATATTCCCCCAAATAATCTGAATCTATTTAGAAAATAGATAATAAAACCCAACACTAAGGTACTTTAAAGGCAAGCCAGACCTATGTATTCTTCTACATAAAGATTCATATTTCAAGCTCCAAGCCTATGGTGATTCCGATTGGGGGCTTGTCTACATACAAGAAAATATTTCACCAGCTTTGTCGTTTTTCTGGGTAATACCTTGATTTCCTGGAAATCAAAGAAACAATCAACTATATGTCTATCCTCTGCCGAAGCTGAATACAAAAGTCTCAGAAGATTGGTCACAGAGTTACCCCGACTTAGTAGATTGATTAACGAACTTCAAGTGGATTATGTTATTCCTATACCTGTGAAATGTAACAGTCAAACAACAATATATATTGTCAAGAATATGTGAGGATTTTCAGAGAAAATAACTACCGATTCCAGTTACAGCGGAAGTAAAAGAGATGATGGAGATTACAACAAAATTTAGGAACGAAAATTAAGCGATAAAATGAACTCTAGATTCACGTGGGAAATCGAAGAATCTGGAGAAAACCCACGGACAACGACAACCAGAAATAATCAACTATAAGAAAAGGGAAGAGTACAAATCGATCACTATCACAGTAGGGTGTGATGGGATCAACAATAGAGATTACAATACAATCTCTCAACTCACAATCTCTCTCGGGATAAAAGTGGTGGAACTCTCTGGGAAAATATTCTTGAAACTGTTTCTCTCTCAATATTTTTTTTCTCTCTCTCTCTCTTTGATACAAAAGTGAAGAAAACTGAAAACTTATATAACTCTCATATATATTGGCTAAAGGGAGAAACCTAGGTTATATGACATTAACCCATGAAAAGAATTACTAGCGAACCACGAAACCACCATTGAGAGGCACGACTGGCGCCTTTGAGACACAGCTAGCGTCGGTGCTCGACGCGGCTAGCGCCCTGAGCATGCGCGTTACTGTCTTCTCTTTTTGAGGTATGAGTTACGCCTCATGGGGCGTAACCTGCGTCTCCTCCTCTCCTCTTGTTGATTTTGGACCCTGGGAGGATCCATTGGGCCACAAAACCCAACAATCTCCACCTTGGACCATGATCCTACTCATCGGTCGAAATAACCACATCGTCTGTTGCCATCTACACGCCCCCTTCGCAGGGCGTAGCCCGGAGGGGCTTTCACATGCTCAAAACACCAACTAAGTCCAAGCAATCCTCGAACTTAGTTATAGATAAAGGCTTGGTTAGCATGTTTGACTGTCTGTAGGATTTTCAGAAGTATGCACTTCTTTCACGACAATCTCACTTGCAGCAACTGTATCTATGATGGAGTGATACCTGAAGCTTATATGCTTGGTTTTCGAACGGTAAGCGTCATTCTTGGTCAGATGACTTGCACTCTGACCATCTGAATAAACCACAGTCTCGCACTATGGTACACCAAGCTCCATGACCAAACATACCGTTACACCAAGCTCCATGACCAAACCCCTCACCCCTTTTGTAATAGTAATATACTCAGCCTCAATACTAGAAATGGCTGTTATAGATTGGAGTGAGGCCTTCCAGGACACTGCTCCACCACACATACCGTGAAATTGAGCGTCTCCTATCTAAATCTCTACCATAATCAACATCTACATAACTTGTAACATCAGATGTTGCAACACTGTCTCTATCATACAAGATACCCTTCTCCAAAGTGCCCTTCACATACCGAAGAATCCACTTTACTCCTTCCCAATGCTTCTTCCCTGGATTCTTCATATATTTACTCACCACACTAACTGCATGGGATAAGTCAAGTCTAGTGCACACCATAGCATACATCAAACTACCAACTGCACTAGCATAGGGAACATTAGACATCTTCATAATCTCCAAATTAGATTCAGGGCAACACTCACAAGACAACTTAAAGTGTGCAGCTAATGGAATTGAAACTGCCTTATAGTTTCTCATGTTGAACCTGTCCAACACCTACTCCAGATACCTCTTCTGAGATAGGAAAAAACTTCCTACCTTTCTATCTCTCTGGATCTCCATACCAATATCTTCTTTGCTGCCCCGATGTTTTTCATCTCAAACTCCTAGTCGAGTTGAGATTTTAGCTTCTTGATTAGTGAGACAATGACATGTCCCTAGAGGCAAACAACATGTCACCAACGTACAACAGTAAATAAATGAAAGATCCATTGTCAAATTTCCTGAAGTACACATAGTAGTCATAATGACTCACTGTGTACCCTTGCCCAATCATAAAGGTATCAAAATTTTTTATACTACTTCCTGGGTTCCTGTTTAAGTCCATACAAGGACTTCCTCAATCTGCACACCTGTTCCTCCTTACCATGAACAGTGAAACCCTCTGGTTGCCTCATATATATTATCTCCTCCAACTCGCCATGGAGAATGTTGTGTTTACATCAAGTTGCTCCAACTTCAAATTTAATAGAGCAACGAAGGCAACCAAGGTGCGAATTGACGTATGCCTCACAACTGGCGAGAAAACTTCATTGTAGTCAATTCCCTCCATTTGGTTGCAACCTCTAACCACCAATCTGGTTTTCCACCTTGCACTCTCAACACTAGGGATACCTTCTTTCCTCTTGTATACCCATTTTGCAGAAAGAGCTCGTCACCCTTTAGACAACTTACACAGCTCCTAAGTTTGATTCTTTTGCAGACTCTCCATCTCTTCTTACATAGCTCCTATCCAGTTTGAGGCAATTGGACTAGAGATGGCCTCTGATTGGTAGAAGGTTCAGCACCTTCAGGAGTCTCCTCTGCAACGCTCAAATCATATGCAATCAGAGCATTATCTTCATCGACATATCGAGTTGATGTCCTTATCTCCCTCCTGGGCCGATCTCTTGATATGTTATGTTCTTCCTCCACCCGATAACATCAGTCTCAACCTCAGGCTCATCAACCTGAGCTGTTTAAGGACCATTATCAGCAGCCTGTTCTTGATTGCAGGTTTGAGTAGCTCCACCTTAAGCCTCAACCTGCTCCACCTCGATCTCAACTCTCCCAGCACCATCCTTCTGATTACCTGCACCATCAGAAGTAACAGTAGATTCCACTCCAAAGAACATAACCATTTCATTAAAGGCTACATCTCTAGACTGTATGACTTTCTTCAAGTTAGGACACCACATTATGTATCCCTTAGACTCAGGCCATAACCTAGAAATATGCATTTAACAACCCTGGAGGACAACTTCCCCTCATTCACATGGGCATAACATGCACATCCAAAAGTTCTCAAATTAGAATAATTAACTGGATTACCTGTCCATACTTCCTTTGGAATTTGGTACTCAATAGAGGCACGAGGTGGTCTGTTTAGTAGATAACATGCAGTAGCAATCACCTCTGTCCAGAATGATTTGCTCTTCCAAAGCCCTGTATTTGAGAACATGCGGTGAGCTTTCTCTAGGAGTGACCTGTTGACCCTCTTAGCTATACCATTTTGCTGAGGTTTACCCACCATTGTTTGATGCCTAGCAATGCAATGCTCGTCGCAGAACTCAGTAAACTTAGAATCAATAAGCTCTAACCCATTACCTATCCCAAGCTTTATTATCTTCATGCCTGTCTGATTCTCCATCTGTAACGCCCCGAAAATTCAATTATAGAAAAGTCAAAGTCAAACTAACGTTAACAGACAAATTAGCGGAAGACTCAAAACTTTTATTGGGCGTCACTGCCGTATCCCCGAAAGAACACAAGACGAGAAGGAAACTACAACTGTCTGATAACGGTAAACGAACTGACAAACTCAAATTAAGAAAACAAACTTAGCAACCCTATCTTCAAGTCTTTCAAAAGGAAACATAACATAAAAGATAGCTTCTAAACATGTCGTCCTCACTTCTAATTCCCGTCCCCAGCATATAGAGCTTTACCCGAAAACAAAACATTTCAAAAATGAGGGGGAAATCTCAATAATGTATACCCCTAACGTTAAAAACAAGTTAAGTTCATTTCAATTCATTTGAGGGAGAGGGAACAAGTCAAACCATTTCACAAACCTTTAATCCCTTAACTGTTTTCCTCAACCCAACCAATCTATATTTTATTATGCGGGCGGGATACCATATCCCTTAGAGTAACATTCGCCTACCAAAGGCATCAAAACAATCGCCTACCAAAGGCATCAAAAGCATTTATCCTATATCAGGGATGAAAACCTGATCTCCTGACACATAACCCATACAGGCATCAAATCCTGGTCTCCGGGTTATCGCCCGCAAAAACATTAGCCTATCAAAGGCATCAAAACAATCGCCCACCAAAGGCATCAAAACATTCGCCTACCAAAGGCATCATAATTATCTAACCTATATCAGGGATGAAACCCTGATCTCCTGACACATAACCCATACAGACACCAAATCCTGGTCTTCGGGTTATCGCTCGCAAAAAATATTAGCCTATCAAAGGCATCAAACAATAAACCCGCTTAATGTTTCACTTTGAATTATTAGTGTCTTATGCAACAATCAGCTCACAGCTCTCAAGTCAAATCCAACCCAGGTTACCAAAATCAGTAATAAATCCACTAATAAAAGACCATCTCAAATCTCAACTCAATAAATCAAAGATCACAAAAGTACAAACAGTTAACCCAAAACAGATGGTCACATTTCAACAAAAAGTCCCCTTTCGGGATGCAATTCTCAAGACAGATTAGAAAACATTAAAACACATTTAAAGAGCATCCCAGTGGGGATTAGAGCATAGACATTACCTGGTTAACTTCACTTCTAAGCAAAACGAACACACTTGAGCTCACTAACGACGCGAGTTAGCTTGGGCCTAAAATAGAATAATTATTCTAATCAAAACTCGCTCTTCGAAGTTAGTATTAACTACCTTCTAACTAACCCTCCCCTAGGAACCCTATAGGCTCCTATCAATCATGAATTTACACTTTAAATTTCCTAACACATTCCAAGTAATCGTATACTAATACCAAGTAAACCTTTTCAATCAACAACACACTCATTAACAATTTCACATAGCGAGACAGATTACAGCATCCACATAAAAAGGGTCGTAACTTGACTTCCCGACATCCTATGGGTCTGGTTTTGGACTTTTCGAAAACCTTGGGATGTCTACTAAAACTCTTAAGTTGAACTCGAGACCCAACACATGCTTTAAGGTCCTCAAAAATCGTCATCTTTCCAAACTGTCCAGACCTAACCTAGGTCTGGTAATTGGGGTATAACTCGACTTATAAGATTCCAAAGTCCGGTCCGTAAAATTCCTATGAAATCTAATATCTAAAGGAAACTCTAGTCCAAATGGTTTGATCAAAAGACAACTACACTAATCGTGGTGACCCGATCTTTAGTCCCCATCAAAACTGTCCCGTTACCGGTTTCGATTTAATTTGCAAATTCGGTTCTAACTTCCACCAGTCCGATCCCGGGGTCCTAATTGGGTTTAAAACAGTAACTTAGGTCCAAAGTAATTAACCTAAGCCAACTAAGGTCCAAACATCAAACCTCCTATCATCAAAACCAAAATGTAAAACATGAAATCAACTTTAATATTTCTACTAACCCTAAAAGCATGCATGAAATATTAACACTAACCTAAACATGAATTTCTTAACCAATAAACAAGAAAGAACTTAAAGAATATGTGAATAACTATAAAGAACATATAACCATTTAAACTACTAATCAAGAATCCCAACAACCAATTGCTTTAAACAAGATTAAATCAAGAATCATAAATTAATAATCAAGAATCGAACTTTAGTAATTCAATCAACCTAACTTATTTAACAAGATTCAAACATGAAACTAAACATGAATGAACCCTAAAAGAATTAAAGGACATATGAATATTTAACTAACAATTCAAGAATTAATCTAGGTAATTATACTTCAAAGATTCGTGCATACAATAATAATAGTTTTCTAAAACCCTAACATGATTCACAAGAACAAAGTACATTATACAATCAACATTAATAATTTAATTGTCACTATTACAAACCCTAATACACCAAATTAGAACATAAAAGTTACATATAACAATTTAGACAATTTACATGTAAATAACACAACAGAAGAACAATTAAATTACAAATAACCACTTAATAAAATTACACCCTTAATTACCCAATTTACAAGATTTAAAACAAGAGTAATAATAATACTAATACTTACAACAGAAACAAAATAAAGAAAAACAAGAAAGAAGGTTTCAAGAAAAGAAATAGGGTTTACGTACGTAGGTTTTGCTAGGGCAAGGTCTGGACGGTTTTCAGCGACTGGAAGACCGACGGCGGTACGGTTAGGGGCGGAGTCCGGCGTCTGGTCGGTTGGTGGTGGTCCGAACGCAGCGACAACAGTAGCAGTGCAGCGTCTGGACGGTTGGTGGTTGGTATTCGTGTCTGGGCGACAATCTTGGCGGCGGCAGGGAGGGCCCGGTGATCGACTGGCGGCGCCGGCGACGGTGGAGGCACGACTGAGCGTCGGTCTGGGCACGGCGCGAGCAGTGGCCGAAGAGAAGGAGGGAAAAAGAGAGAGAGAGAGAAAGAAAGAAAGCGCGGCCGTCGGTGGTGGCTGGGGCGATCTCCGGCGATGCAGGTGGTGGCGCGGCAGTGGTGCGGCGGCGACTAGCGCTGTGGCTGGGCGGACGACAGATGGGGAGAAAGAGAGGGAGAGGAGAGGAGAGGGAGGCTAGGGTTAGAGTTGTTATTAGGGTTTTGAGAGAGAATCTAGCTTTTATACTAACCACTTATAAGGCCCAACTAAACAGTCTTAATCCTAACCCAACCCAAAACTAAAACAATTAAAATCTGATTTTTCTGGAAAACAAACTAATAACAATAATAATAGTAATAATAATAATAATAATAATAATAATAATAATAATACTATTATTAATAGTAATCACATAACAAATAATATTCACGTAATTATTCATATAACACAATAATATTAATAGTAATACTAATAATAAAAAGAGTAAAACTAATAATACTAGACCCACGAAAATTATCGATATACCCTTGTTTGTCCCTCACGATCCTACGAGCTCAAGTGTTAGCAAGATAAACACAAACGAATAATAAACAATTAACGAGGTCAAACCTAATTTACTAACGACGTCATGGTCAACAACTTTGGATTTTTCGGGGTTTTACACCATCGAACGCCTTGAACTTTTTGAAGTATGAGAATGTCTCATTCTTGGGTCGCATGGAGTAAACCCAGGTCTTCCTCGAGAAGTCATCCACGAATGTCAATATATAGCCCTTGCCACCCAATTATGACACTCTTGCAGGACCCCACAAATACGAGCGAATGCAGTCTAGGATCCCTGCTGTTGTATGCATAGCCTTGGAGAAACTGACCCTCTTTTGTTTCCCATAGATACAATGGTCACAAAACTCCAGCCTACCAATCTATGCGCCCCCTAGATAACCTTTCTTGCTCAGTATTCACACCCTCTTATCTCCCAAGCAAGTGGTCAGTCTCTTATGCCACAGTTTTGTGCTGTCGGCCTCATCGAGGTTAGAAACTGCTGTTGCAATTCCTGTCACAGTAGACCCCTGCAGGATGTATAGACTTCCCTTCCTAATTTCCTTCATTAGAACCATGGAACCCCTGCAAAATTTTAGGACGCCATCCTCTCCTTGTACCTGCAACTGTTAGCCTCAAGAGTACCCAAAGAAATCAAATTGCAGGTCATGTTAGGAATATGACAAACCTCTTTCAAGGTTCTAACGGCACCATCATGGGTTCAAATCCTGATGCTACCAATCCCTGCAACCCTGCAAGCTATGCCGTTACCCATGACCACAGTGCCAGTATCAACATTCTCAGGGCATGTTTGGAGAGAAAAGTGAATTTGATTCCTAGGGGGTTCGGTATGGAATTTGATTCCAAAACTTAGAGTGTTTGGTGAATATTGGAATGGATTATTATTATTATTATTATTATTATTATTATTATTCTTATTATTATTATTACTATTATTATTATTATTATTATTATTATTATTATTATTAAAAACAGAGAAAATAATCGTAGCCTTATGGCTAGTTGGCTACTAGGAAATATCTCGTAAGTTTCCAATGCTACCAATTAAAAATGAGCAATACCACCACTACACGTTGTCCACCCAAATTTACAGCAAAGCCCTCATTGTAGTTCTCATGGCAAGTGAAGGACAAAGTATAAAGAAGAAGACCAGATGATAGAGAAATAAGTGGGAGCAAATCTAGACCGTCATTGTTGCATTTGAAGGTCAAGGGTCAGATGAAAGAGCGAAAATTATAAGCAATTGAAGGTGTGATAACCACCACAGGACGACCAAACAACATATTTGATAACCGCCTATGCAAATGAGCTACCGCCATGGCGAAATTTCCAACAAGCAAGGACCATTAATAAGTAGTGAAGAAGGGAAGCAACGACCATTAATGGCAATGAATGAGGCTTGCCAGGTTGCTTGGGAGCTACGTTGCTAGCCAAATCCCTTTCTCGGCAACAACTAACTGAAGTCTTCTCCCATATCTGACATTGCTTTGCCGATGTGAATGGGACTGATAGTAGATTAGCATTCGATGAGAGGCTGATGGTGTAGGCTCACAATGACATGGTGAATGCATAGAGAATTATTGAAAAACAATTACTTAAGTTAAATTTAGCTAGGGATACAACTATATATCCCTCTCATATTTGGGAGGGTTCTAATTCCTCTAATTTAGGGGGGGGGGGAGATTGGAATCTCTCAGGATTCCTAATTCAAAATATATTGGCCAAACAAAAAAGAAGGAAATTAGATACCACAGGTTTCTTATTCCATTCCTTTTTTTCCTCACCAAATAGGCCTCATAGGACTCAAATCAATCCTTATGAGGACACATCTGGTAGGCACACCTAGTATGAAGAACCCACTCATCGCTAGCTATCATACTCAATGTAGTAGCTAAAACATCATCCATAACAATAAACCCCTCTACATCTGACTCGGACTCAACACAGTTTGAGGTACCAGGTTTAGTGCAGTTATCCTTACTACCCTGCTTCTGGTCTCTTTCTTTCGCCCAACATTCACTCTCTATATGACCCTTCTTGCCACAATAATTGCACTTCTTGTTTTTGTGAGGATTCCTAGACTTTGAACGGTGTTTAGACTTCCCTCTAGACCCGTTTCCTTTGCGATCATTGCCCCTTCCCCTTACAATCAAAGCCTCACTATCCTAGCTTGTCATCACCCTCAGCATCAAACGTCTCCTTAGACAATAAACTAGCTTTTACTTCACTAAGGTTAAGGACACCACAGTTCCCATACAACATGATGTCCTTAAATTGTTTGTGTGACACAGGTAGGGACAAAATCAAATGTAAAGCCTTATCCTCATCAGTGTGTTTCACATCCATTGATTCTAACTCAGTAATAATAGAATCAAATTCACTAAGATGTGCGTAGAAGTATTTGTAGGCATTCGTCGCCTGTAGAGTTTCTCCTTCATTCAATACTTGTTAGCGGGACTCTTCGACATATACATCTCTTCCAATTTAGCCCACAGCTTCCGAGGTTCCTCAATATGCATAACCTCTCTCTGAATGTGTTGTGCCAAACACAGCTGAATCCTAGCCAGATTCTTATCTTCCAACTTATTCCCCTCTCTCGCACTTAAGTTGCCCTTGGTCTCCTTATGAAGTTTCTTGAAATCGTCATCGCTCATCGTTTCATCAGTCTTCGCGTCGAGATACTCTATCACATCCCATAACCCGTGTTGAATCAGGATTGCCTTTATCTGCAGTCTCCACATCGTGAAACTCCTCGTTCCATTGAATTTTAAATCTCACACATCATGATTGAAGCCATCTCCACCAGGGATACCACTTGTGAGGTTTTTCAGTGAAAATAACTGTTGGTTGCAGTTACAACCGAAGTAAAAGAGATGACAGAGATTACAACAAAATTTAGGAACGAAAATTAAGCATAAAACGAACACAAAATTTACGTGGGAAGCCGATGAACTGAGAAAAAAACTCACGGACGACGACAACCAGAAATAATCCACTATGAGCAAAGGGAGGAGTAGAAATCGATCATTATCATAGGCTGTGATATGATCAACAATGGAGATTACATTACAATCTCTGACTCTCTCAACTTACAATATCTTTCGAGATAACAGTGGTAGAACTCTTTGGGAAAATATTGGTGAAACTATCTCTCTCTCAATATTTTTTCTCTTTCTCTCTAATACAAAAATGGAGAAAACTGGTAACTTATATAACTCTCATATATGTCAACTAAAGGGAGAAACCTAGGTTAAATAACATTAAAGATTTGAGAGGTGCAGTTGGCGCCTTTGAGACACGACTGGCGTCGATGCTCCGCGCAGCTAGCGGGCTCGAGCATGTGTGTTACTGCCTTCATTGTTTGAGGCGCAGGTTGCGCCTCACGAGGCGTGACCTGCGTCTTGTCCTCTCCTCTTGTTGATTTTGTACCTTAGGAGGATCCAATGGGCCACAAAACCCAACATAATCCTATATTTTATGAAAGGACAAAACATATAGAAATTGATTGTTGATTTATATGACAAAGATTATCTAAAGGTCAAATTTCTTTTACTTATGTTCCTAATAATCTCCAGCCTGCAGACATTCTAACCAAAAATACTCTACGGAGCACAACACCATCACATACTTGACAAATTAGGGATATAAACACCGTCCAATCTGATTTCCTTATCTCGTGATTGCTATCTCAATCTCTCAACATCAACAATATGGATACAAAATACCTGTTACAATAATTTTGAGGACATAATAACATTCTAGAATTTGCAGAAAATATACAAATGTTTGCACAATAAAATCAAACGTCCAAAGAGCTGGACAAATAAAAATAAAGGAAAGAAAACAACCTAGGGCAATCAGGCTAATTAACGCCTGGATTATGTATTGCAAAAGTTAAAGAGGCATTAAATGCTGAAAATTGACATATATGCCTTGTCCCAGTGCGAGCTGTAACCTTCCACAGATCCCTTGTGATCACAAAAGTTTGAGACTTTAAGGTGATATTCAACGTTCTTCTCTGGGACCATAACAAAATGAAAAAATCCAAATTGGTTCCATCATAGATCGGAGTAAGGCTGTAAATGAATCAAGTCGGTTTGTAAGCTATTTGGGCCCAACTTGGTTAAAGTTCAGCTTGAGCTCGGTTTGACCAAAGATCGTGTAACGCTCGGCATACAGGCGGACATTACGATAATCGCTTACCGGATCATTGTTGGCATAAATCACCACAGTCATTCAGCGTCTTCGTCGCCATTTCGCCTACGCAGGAAAGTGGGGCGTTCTGATTGACTCGGCTCGAGTTCAAGTCGGATGTCTATCCTTATTTTTGTTCAAAGATAACTTCGGACCATCCAAATTTGATATCTCAGAGAGACACCACACTTAGCGGTAGAACTTAAGCCCAAACTTAGAGACTTGATTCTTGGCCTTGTTGACCTAATTAAAAAGATACAAAATAAGTGTTTCCAAAAGAACCACCAATTTAGCAAAATCACTCCAAGAAGAAACCAAACATTTTGTCTTTCTTTTTTTATCGGATTGCCTCTTGAAGTGTACCCCTACTATACATTTCTCACTAATTACCTTTATCCTATAAATCTTTCTCACAATTATCCTCCTGCATGCAGGCTCCGCATCTATACCTTGAAATCTTCAAGCTTTTTAGTAGTTTCATTCGAGCCAAATTTAGCCTTCCGAGCTGCATCAAATACCCTCCTTCACTAATACTTCCACAAGACCTTATCTTTCTTATTTCTTCTAACATCAACTTTCGAACCCACCAAAATAAAATCCTCGAGACTCGGAGAAAAATCAGACTCAAATTAGACTAATAAAATCTCCTTACTAACAACTTTCTGTAGGTTTGTAGTTTGTGTCCTTGCATCCTTGGCCATAGCTTCAAAAGAGACAAAGAAAACTAATGAAACAATTGTTCACTCCTTTTTTTGGGTCAATTGCATTAATATTATACAAACCGTATGCTATCTTTTATTCTCAACAGTGTCTTGTCAGACAGCTAGATACATGATTATCTTAACCCATTAATTAACACTTGATTACTGCTTCATTTAAGCTGTAAACACTGGCATAATCGTGTAGAGAGCACAAAGTTATGTCTCCTAAATAAATAAAAAGGGGTTAAAGAAACTCCAATATCACAACCATACATGTCATAAACTGTCTTTGCTAACGAACAAACATTCTAATCAGATGTTTAAGTTGAAAGCATATGCTTAATTAACGCTTTAACAGACAATTCACTGCAACTTGTGTTGCTAAGCAAGCTTAGTGGCGAGCAAACTCTGATTAACTTCCAGATTAATTAACTACTCACAGCAGGGAATCACATTCATTAGTGTACTTCTAATCACTCTGTTATTTTATCAGAATTAGTTTTTGAAGTTCTACATAAAAATATATTTTCTTTATACTTTTTTACGGAAGTACTACAACTTGATTTATTTTAATGTAAAATGATAAGTTAATAACCATTTTGAATTTCACCTAAATTATTTAAAAAATTAAATAAAAATGTATTTAAATCATTGTAAAGATATATTTCAATACAAGGGTTATGTATTTATTTGAATTTTTTGATAAATATAAACTATGCATTAAATTCCTATTATCTAGTATGGTTGATAAAATAATGTCATTATTTATATTTGTTGACCTAACTAATAAGTGTTATATTTTTATAATTGATAAATATATATAATTACTAGAGAAAATATTAATAAAAGTTGTAAAAATGTGAATTATAGACAATTTAAGATGTTTATTATCCACATTGATACAAGAGGTGTATCATTGTCTTATTTTGATTTTACTGTCACGGGTAATATGGTTCTTATTGTTCAAAAAAAAAAAATGCTTCTTAGAAATTAACTTTTTTTTTGGGCCCAAAGCTTCTTAACCTAGATTATTTACAATGTAGAAAATTTATTTAAGGATTCAGATTTCTCCCATAATTATAATAATTGAACAACCACTTTTTGTAAAACTCACAAGTACCATGGGATACTTATAAGCAAAGCTCTTATATAAAGTAGTTTTGATGAAATTTAAATAAAATTTCAGATTTGCAGAGAAAAAAGGAAAAAAAGAAAGAGCGAGGACACAAAAGTACCACGTAGTCACTAAGAATACGTAGGCCATGCAAGTGCAAATGTATAAATGTGATCACAGGTGAAGTCTCTACGTATTCAATGCTTGTACGAACCGATGCAATCATAGGATCCACGTATTTATTTATTTTTTGATGGGAGATCCATACTTAGTTAAGATAGAGCTCATGACTCTATTTTCTTCTTTTGCTTTGTTAACTTGGCTTGCCATGCAAAAATTATATTGCAATTTGTTGTGTTAACACATAATACATTTTAGATCTTATGAAAATGAATGTTTTAATTACTACTCCCTCCGACCCTTTTTGAATGTCAAATTAACCACTTTTATAAAACCTATGAGTGTTGGAAATAGAGTGAAAAATTTATGTATGGGCAAGTATACTCTTCATTAAAAATGAAGAGTAAAGGAGAATTTTAAAAGGTAAAATTAAAATTTTATTCATTAATTAGGAGTAGTATAGGTATTTTAATTATTGGAAATGTAAAATTGACAAATAAAAAGGGACAAGGTAGTTAAAAAAATTGATACTCATTAAGGGACGGAGGGAGTACAGCAAAACAAGTTTCGATCTTGGGGTATTTATTTTTCAGTTGGTGACAGTTATAGATGTTGTACCACTTGTGAGACTTTGATACCACTTGTTAGGGAAAAAGTAAGTAATTGCGAGGTTATAGCGGAAGCAAAATAAATGAGATGACGGAAATAACGATAAAATTCAGGAACAAAAAATAAGCGATAAAACAACACCAGGTTTACGTGGAAAACCGAAAAACTTGGAGAAAAGCCCACGGACGGCGACAGCCAGAAAAATAATTCACTATGAGAGGAGGAGTACAACTCGATTGCTATCATAGCCACATGGTGTGACGCGATCAACAGGAAAGGAGATTACAATATAAATCTCTCTAACTCTCAACTCACAATCTCTCATGATACACTTGGGAAAATATTGGTGAGAGTGTGAGACTGTTTCTCTCTCAATATTTTCTCCCTCTCTGACTCTCTACCACTCGATGATGCTTTTCGTCGTTCGCCGTGAAATAAAGTTGAGAAAACCGAATCCTATTTATAGGGTGGCTAGGAGAAAAAATAGAGTCAGATTAAAACTTAAATAACAACAAGTACGTAGTATCTGACTTGAACAGAGAATTAGAATTAGATTAAAACTGTATCCTCTGCCGATTCTTCTCAGGTTCTGGACCCCACCGAGGATTCAATGGGCCACAAAACCCAACAAACCCCATCTTGGACCATGATCCGAGTCATCGGTCCAGAATCCAGATAAACATCTTGACTGTCACCATCAACATTCCCTTTCGTAGGGCGTAGGCCTGCATGGCTGTCAAGCGGTATCAAACATCATATATCGCTGCCTGAATGCCTGTTTAAGACCATCTGTGTTGTCAAACTCATCAAGATTTGAGACCGCCGGTGCCTCTGTAGTTCTCGTCACTGTAGACCCCTGTAGGAGTATAGGCTTCCATTCCTAGTTCCCTGCATCCGAACCATAGAACCCTTGCACACTTCTAAGACGCCTTCTTCTGCTTTGTACTTGCAACCGTTAACCTCAACACAGTTTGCGGTACCAGTTTTGGTGCGATTATCCTTACTACCCTGCTTCTGGTCTCTCTGCTTTCTCCAACAGCCACTCTCTACATGGCCCTTTTTGTGCACCCATTCTTCAGTAAGAGCTCGTCACCCTTTAGGCAACTCACACAGCTCCCATGTATAATTATTTTGCAGACTCTTCATCTCCTCTGCAACACTCAGCGCATATACGATCATAGCATTAACTTCTTCAATGTACTGTGCTGGTCTCCTGATCTCCCTCTTGAGACGATCTCTTGCCATGCTCGGTTCTTCCTCCACCTGAGGAACTTTAGTCTCGATCTCAGGCTCATCAACCTGAGCTGTTTCAGGAGCATCATGAGCATCTTGCTCCTGACTGCAAGTTCCAGCGGCTCCACCTTGAGCCTCAACCTGCTCCACCTCGAACTCAACACTTCCTGCGTCCTCATCGCTCATTGTTTTATCAGTCTTCGTGTAGGGGTACTCAATCACATCCAGCACCCCGTGCTGAATAAGGACCGTCTTCATCTGCAGTCTCCTTGTTCCATCGAATTTTGGGATCTCGCACTTCATGATTGAAGTCATCTCCACCTCGCTCTGATACCACTTGTTAGGTTAAGATACCACTTGTAAGGCTCTTATACCACTTGTTAGGGAAAAAGTTAGTAATTGCGAAGTTACAGCGGAAGCGAAATAAATGAGATGACGGAAATTACGACAAAATTAGAAACCAAAAATAAGAGATAAGACAACACCAGGTTTACGTGGGAAACTGAAGAACTCGGAGAAAAACCCACGGATGGCAACAACTAGAAAAATAATCCACTATGAGAGGAGGAGTACAACTCGATCACTATTACAAGAGATGATGCGATCAACAAGAAATGAGATTACAATATAAATCTTTCTAACTCTCAACTCACAATCTCTCAGGATACACTTGGAAAAATAATGGTGAGAGTGTGAGACTGTTTCTCTCAATATTTTCTCCCTCTCTGACTCTCTGCCACTGGATGATGCTTTTCGCCATTCGCCGTGAAATAAAGTGGAGAAAATTAAACCATATATTATAGGGTGGTTAGGAGAAGAAATAGAGTCAGATTAAAACTCAAATAACAACTAGTAGTATCTGACTTGAACATGGAATTAGAATTAAATTAAAATTGTATCTTCTGCCGATTCTTTTCAGGTTCTGGACCCCACCGAGGATCTAATGGGCCATAAAACCCAACAACATCCTGTTGTAGCGTATAGCTGTTCTAATTTAGCGATTAGCGGATATGTTTTCACATTAGCGTTTGAAGAAATTAAAACGTGTTCGGTAAATTTAGCGGTTGGATTAACTTATAGACATAAAATGACCAAAAAGGACATAAGTATCATTTTAATTAGTACGATTTATTATTATTGTTGTTGTTGTCATTTATTATTATTATTATTATTATTATTATCATTGTTAATTATACATTGCTATATTACACACCACACTGCGCTTTCTACAATTTCACCATATCGAATCATTTCTGCATTTCACCAACCATACAAAAGAACAATACCCTAAATAAATATTGTAAAATATATCATAACATTTAAGTGAATCAATCTATACTTGTATAGAATGGAACAATGAGATAATATATATTACTCCAATAAAAAAACACAAAAAGTGAAAAGTTGGGTGGGGGGGCTCTTTCTGAGAAGTCCTGTTTCTCGCAAGGCTGGACTATTGATATCTCCCTAACTCCCCACCTCCCTCCCCTCATTCATTCACTCTCTTCCTTCACTCTCAACCCCCACACACACTCTCTCTCTCTCTCTCTCTCTCTCTCTCTCTCTCTCTCTCTCTCAATGGGTTTCCCCACAGGATACACAGAAGACCTCCTCCCCAACTTCTTCCTCTACATCCTCTCCCTCCTGGGCCTCCTCAAGACCACCATCTCCTCCCTCCTGGGCCTCATCGATCCCTCATTCTCAACCCCAACTACCTCCTCCTGGGCCGAGCCCAGGTCCAAATCCATGTCCCGGTCCGCCTCCATGATCTGCAATCTCCTCCCCGTCGCCAAGTTCAACGACGTCGTCCAAACAGAAGGGTCCTTCATCGAGAGCTGTGCAGTGTGTTTACATGACTTCGAGGGGGACGACGAGATCCGACGGCTCAGGAACTGCCAGCACATATTCCACAGAGGGTGCCTGGACCGTTGGATCGCCCACGAGCACAAGACGTGTCCTCTTTGTAGGAAATCCTTCGTCCCGGATGAGATGGTGGAGGATTTCCATGAGAGTCTCTGGGATTCTCCTGACGAAAATAATGCCAATGCAATGTTTGCTGAGTTTAGTGGGAGTTTGTCTGCAATTAGGCACTGCTTGTAGCATGTTTTTTTCCTTTTTTTTTTTTTAATTATTGTAGCAGTGGAAATTGTATAAAGATGGGAGTTTATACTACGTATCTAGCTATAAATGATCAATTTTGATGACCTTATCATGATTTGATGGTTAATTTTGACAGGTCCATACCAACAATAAAACTGATACATGCCCCTTTCATCTCTATTCATTGCTCCACTCACTCTTAATTAATTACATTCTCATCAACATAAATTTTTATGAAATTTATATTCATGTTTTTCATCCTTAATAATTACTCCGTGCGTTCCATATTAATTGTCGTTTTTAGAAATTGTGCAGTCAAATTTTAGAAATTTTGACCATAAATTTCTCAATATACACAATGAGTTGCTATTTTATTAAATTACTACCATTAGATTTGTAACGAAAAATACTATTATAAAAGTATAATATTGCAAATTTGTTAAAAACATATTGTGAGAAAATATCAATCAAAGAGTGACGTTGGAGACCGTGAAAGTCAAAATTATGACAATTAATATGGAACGAAGAGAGTAACTTTTATCTATTTAAATAATTCTATAATTTTTTCCTAATTATATATATATATATATATATATATATAAAACTAGCTCCGTTCCTAATTATTTGTCGTTAAAATATTTTCACTAAACTAAGAAATATAAGGAATTAATAGAGGAAACAAATTTGCACATTGTCAAAAATATCCTTGAGAATAGATAAAAAAAAAAAAAGAAATTCATTTATGAGGATTAAAATGGATACTATATTATTGAAATTATAAAAATTACTTTCACAAATAATCAGAGATGGAAGCAATAGCCATTTTGGTGTCTTTTCAATCTCTTAAGTGGCAAATAAGTAGCTAGGAAGGACTAAGGTAGTACTTCTACGATCATTTGTACCCGGAGCAACTTTGATCTTGAGAAGAGTATTAGATTGATACTTAAAGAAAATTTTCTAATTGAGAATGTTAGAAAAACATCAAATTAAAGGGTTTTTTTTTTTTTTTTGAGTGGGGGGAGGGGGATATGCAAAGATGGTTATTGCAATGAGAAGGGGAAGCATGTGGAGGGATGGGGGAAGTATCTGGATAAAAATGAGAATGGAAGTTTTGAGAGAAAGACGTCAGTTTAATGAAAATAACTGTAAAACAGTTTTGAAATAAAGGCTAAGATTCAATAATATGATGAGATCAACGGTTCATATTTATTAAGGCTTGAGATTCCTAGAATAACAGCGGGAATAATTTTAAGAGCATATATTAACAATCATTCTGCAATTTATTAAATAAAAATAAAGATATATTTAAAAATTTATATATTTAATAAGTGACATGATTGATGTGATTTAGCTTACTTATAATATTTTATTAAAAATTATGAAATGTAAAAAATCATATATTTAAATGATGTAACCAATATGACTTACTTACTTGCTTTATGTTTTACTATTTTCTAGGTACTTTACCTATTTTTACTTATCTTGTTTACCCAATGCATTTTAGTAGTACTGGTCTAAATTTAATTAACTAGCTAGATAAGTTTCTATTAAAAAAGAAAAGATTAGTCGGTGAGATTCTTATTATCTTAATGAACATCTTTTTTCAATGCGACATTTAGCAAAATTGTAAAAACAGTATAAAACTAAATACTAAATTCATTTCATTTTACTATATGTTATCAATTAAAAATTAACCAAAACGTGTAAATGTCAAACTTGAATTTGAAAACTCCAAGTATACTAGAATGAGTAGAATCCACGCTGATTTAAACTTCTTTTATATCAAGCAATTGCTAATTAGAAATTAAATGAAAATTAATCAAAATATTTTACATGAAAATAAGTTGGTGAAAAGAAATGCTTGGTTGTCTTTATTTTTTTTAAAAGAAACAGCAGATTATTATGGTCAAAAAAGTGCGCAAGAAACCGAGTTGTTCATACTAGAAAGGGCATTTTTTTAAAAAGAACTTTATTATCAGTAGATATGACCTTTTAAAACCCAAATGAAGAGTACAATCACAACAACAATAGAGGAATAAACAATATTCCCATTTGATTGGATAATGATTTCACGAAACCCAAAATGTTCGAGTGCAACGTAGGGCATAGGGTTATGTTCGATGTGGTTATTGAATTTTTGTCCCAATTTTAATGTTGATTCATTTTATCGAAAAATTAAGTACATTTGATCAAAAAAATCTGATTCATACTTGAAATTATGTTTGTCTGATTTGTCTGACTTTAGTCCGATTCAAAAGGTGCGCGGAAAAATTGGCTATCGGATATCAAGTTTTTATTTAATGTTCGATTTGTCCGAACCTAAAATTCTCCGGTAGCCTATCAAGCAGCACCAGGTAGTGCTGACAAAATTTTGTCCGACCTAAATGTCTTAATTTGTCCGATCTAGAGAAAACTAATTTTGTCCGAACTCGATTTTGACATTGAGCGAATTAACCGAACATTTAGATGAAACATCTCATGTTTCCTATTTCAACCCAATTTTTACCCAAATTTAACTATATGGAACCATCTCAACAAAAAACTTAAGTTAATGGTTGAAGCCACATTAATGGTTTTGTATTCTAATACGTTCACTCACGCGAATGCCCTTTGGGTTTGAAGCGTGGATGCTGCAAAGACCCCCTCTATTTTGTGCAAATGAATATGAGGGTGTTGAGATTCGAACCTGAGACCTCTTATTCAGGTCTAGCTCTGATATTAGGAATTATCTCAACCAAAAATTTAAATTAATGGTTGAAACCCAGAAATAATTTTGTACTCTAACAAACTACATCTAAATTGTCCAATCTAATTTAATCCATAAAAATCTAAGTTGAAACATCAATTTCTTATTCTAATTTTAATATAATTATGACCAAGCACAAATTTACTGGGACATACATTTTTGACAGTATACGAGCAGTACCATGCTACGAAGCCTACGAGTACTAGTCTTGGATTTGTGTTCCAAGTTGAGTTTAGTTGTCAGAGATTGTAAATGTATATTTGTTCTCTCCTTAACCCGTACATATTCGTCATGAGTAAAAGTTATTCAAGGTACAATCACCTCACATGCTGTTGTACCCTCTTTTTTGCTGTATATTCTCTTTTAACTTATTTAATTTTTTTAAATAAAAATTCAGTATTTTTCATAGAAAAGGTCCAAACATATATACCTGTATTTCCATTTGGACTGAGAATAATTTAGTTTATGCACATCCAAACAAGGGAACCAAAATTGATGATTTTCTAGGCTGCTTCTTAGCCTAAATGTGATTTACATATATACTTTGTTTATTAGGCTCATGACAATCCAAGAACCTCTTCAGAGAATCATGTCTATATGTTTCTTGTGGAATGTAATATTATTTATATTCTAGCTTTTGGGACTTTCAATCTAATTACATATTGTTAAAGTGTAAAATCATCATTGAGCCTACAACCATCAGCTTAAGCTTTTGGTTGAAAATTTGAAATGGTTCTACATGGTATCAGAGCCAGACCTAAATAAGAAGTCTCAGATTCGAATCTCAGCACCACCCATGCATATTCATTTGCACAAGATGAAGGGGGTCTTTGTAGCATCCACGTTTCAAGCCCAAAGAACATTCGCGTGAGAGAGTGTGTTAGAGTATAAAATCATCATTGGACCTAATTATCAGTTTAAGCTTTTGGTTGAGATGATTCTAAGTATAATTACATATAAACCGTGTTCTTTTCTGTAGTGGGTAAATGTGGTAATGATATTGTATAGTAAACATGTGAATAGTGTGATATGATGTCGTAAAGTGGGGTAAGTTGTGGTAAATTGGTTGTAAGAATGACTAGTGTATTATGTGAGAAGAGAGAAAAGTGAAAAATAGTAAGAAAAGTGAGGTTGTTGTGGTAATGTGTGGCATGCTATGGTAATAGGTGATGATTTGAAGTTAGTGTAGTAAATTGTGGCAGGTGCGATATGACACTACACAAAAGAACATAGTCATACTAGTATTTTTGTTTTAACATGTAAATTACATGTAAATAGAATTTTTGTTTTAACAATAATATTTAAATTGGTGTTAAACATTTTAATTGGTTAAGGCCTCGTTCTTTTTTACGGTGCGGTTGCGGTGTGATGGAATGTGCGGAAAATTGTGGTGAAATGTGGAAAATTGTGATGGAAATAAAGGAAGGTGGGTTGATATATAGTGAAAGTTTTGATTTTTTATATTAAAAGTGAAAAAGTCGTGGTGGAAATAATAGAAGGTGGGTTGGTATAAAGTGAAAGTTTTGATTTTTTTTAATTTGAAAAATTTCACTTTTAATAAAAAGGAAAATGAAAAGTTATGATAAGTAGTGGTGAAAATGAAAATTTGCGGTGTGGTGTGGAACCGCAAATGATCCCATCGCATAAAAGATCGGGGCCTAGAATTTACTCTGTTTCTTCAAATTTAAGGATTCAATTTATTGTACTTTCTTCATTCCATATTAATTGTTCTAATTGTCTTCTTTTGATTAAAAATTTCTTATAACATATTTTATTAAAAATTTACAACATTACATTCCTATGTTAGTATTTTTCACCATGAATAGTACTTTCGTATACTAAAACATTGTATATATTGAGAAATTAATGATGTCAATGGACAATTTGACCCCGTTCTTTTATGCGGTTGGTTGGTTGCGGTTCTACACTGCACCACAACTTTCTATATTCCACCATAATCTACCACAATCCACCATGTACAATCCACCACAATCTACCAACCCACTTACAATTATTTACATCACAACATTCCATAATCCACTACAATCTTCCACATTCCATCACAATTTTCTCCAACCCACCACAATTTTCAAATTTCCACCACATCACACTACCCCCACCGCAGCCAATCGTATAAAAGAACAATGCATTAATATGGAACATAGAGAATGTAGCGTTTGAGCTAGCATTTTATGAACGTTGTGCTAGTTAACATTTCAACAACAAATGAAGAGTTTCACTCTTCTCTTGCCAAAACATGTACTTGGGAATTAATCTTAATAACAATTGTCATTGTAAACTCATAATGCAATATGTTGAATTAACAAAACATAGATATAAATATGAATACTTGAATCCATTATTATCGTTAGTCCTTATTGAAAACGATTTTGAGATACATATAAGCCTCACAACTCACCCTCTTAATTTAAGTTTTGTCCTAATCTTTTAAGACTTATTATCTTCAAGTTGGGACCATTGTGGTGGTCCTGGGAAGAAAAATCCCTCCAGGGAAACTGAGTAGAGTAGAAAATTCTCTTGGCTCCCCTTGTAGTGGCAAAGCCCTATCCAAAAATGTACCCACAGAACTAACTAACCTGATAAGTATCAAATGGATATCATGTTTTTTTTTTTTTTTAATTTTAGCGGAGTTGCTTGAGGAAAAATAACATAAAAAGAAGATCGTAAATTTTAAGAATTAATTCTGATTCTCTTATTTAGTTATTTGTGTGGTGTTGTTTCGCTGTTGATCTTCTTTTTAACTATCATGTTATTCTCGGGTTGTATCAAACTCTTCAGCCTTTTCATGCTTTTTGAAAAATAAAAAAAGTATCAAATGAATATAATAATGTTTAGAAAATCTTATAAGTTATGTAATGGATTAATTAATAATGTTTGGAAAACTTAATAAATTTGTAAAATAGATTAACTATGTTTGAATCCTAATCAGTTGTAAATTGGGTTAATAATGTGTTGAAAACCTAAATAAGCTATAAGTTTGATTAGCAATGCTTGGGAAGTCTAGTTAAAGCTTAGATTTTGTCTCATGATTATGTAAAGGGAATTAAGCAAAGATTTCTTACTAAGATGTAAAGTTGATTATACTTTTTGTCCATACATAATGTAAACAAACAACAAAAAGTTGTATAAGAGTTAAACTGATCGTAGTCAAGATGTTACAAATAGATGAAGAATTTAAGAAGTACCTGATTTGTGTTCGACTTAATTTTGATAAATTCATAATTGTATTTTCTTATTGTTAGGGCTATTAATACCTTGAATGGGGTAGATTCTTTCATTGATCGAAGAAAAATTAATATTTGAAGTTAATAAACCTATCTTGATCAGGGATTTATCAAATGAACACTAGCACATACAATATGCCAGTCATATCTATCCAAATGTACTTTCAAATAACTTGGACAAATAGCTCGTTATAACATACTACATGCTCCCAGCATCGTAGTACACTCGGTACATTAGAGAATGTTAATTACTTTATACAACTTATAAAGTTAGTAAATGCATACATTCAAACCTCACATGTAATATTTTTTTTCATGCCTATGTCCTCATACGCCATCATAAAAGAAGAAAAAAATAATAGTTCTTGTAATTAACGACCTAGTGAATATTGTCGAGCAACTATTTTCTTCATTTATCTTCCAACAATATCGAAAATAGACTTGGAAAGTATTCTCTTATCACCTCCGTCACTTTGTAATACTTGGCTATAGCCGAAACGCTTTGTACACATTAATCCTTTGAAGAACCCTAGCTTCTTCTCAAATGCATCTCCAAGATTCTTAATTTCACGAGAAGACTCGTCTAAAGTGTTATCGACCACTTTCTGTTGAATGGGGTTTCCTTGGTTATGAAGGGATGTTTTCGATTCATATTGTTCATTTATGATGAACTTTTCTTCTTCTTCTTCTTCTTCTTCGATATCTTCGTCCCATGTGTAGAGACTCGAAGGTGTATACGACTCATATTTTAATTGCCAAGACATTGCCGGAGATGAGGATGACGAAGATGATAACAAATGAGATGATGGTGAATTTCCAAATCCTTTGATGTCTTTCGTTAATTTTATTGCTTTCATACGTACTTCATAAAGCGATGTTCCTCCTTGCATGAGCTCTAATATCCTTTCAGACTTGTTCTTCATGTATGCACCCCAATCAAACCTAAAATCAATAGTACAGAATAAAAGTTTATTAAAGATTTTGCTTCATTCAATTCTTTTTTCAATGGGTTATGTTTTTTTCTGTGGTGGATAAAGTGTGATAAAAATATGGTAAAAATGTGGATAATGTGATATGATGTGGTACAGTGTGGTAAGTTGTGGTAAGAATGATTGGTGTGGTAGTGGAGGAGAGAGAAAAGTGAAAAATAACGAGAAAAGTAGGGAGAGGCAAAATTATGATAGTTGTGGTAAAATGTGGTACGGTATGGTATGGTAATATGTGACAGTTGATGGTTAGTGTGGTAAATTGTGATAGATGCAGTATGATACCACACAAAAGAACAAACCTCGATCAACATTCTCAAAACTAGTAGTTGACATGAATGTTTTATTCCTTTTCTGCTAATTTTATTTCGTATTTCATTGGAGAAAAATTTACCCTCTATCATCTCTATGATGGAAAGTTCCCAACTCTTTAATAACTTCGATATCACATTTAAATTCCAAAGCAATATCCTCTAGACCATGTGTGATTAAGAACTCTAGCAATGTCAATGAGTTGTAGTATGATCTCCATTTCTTCCAATCGATACTGCATAGCCTGTATTAATTAGTAATTCTCATTAACATTTCAGCATCATTGAAAAGTTTAAAGAGGCAAGTCTAAGCAGCACTCGGATTATACCCTTGGGAGTACGTATAGGAACATTCTGCGCCTATATTACATTGTTCATAAATCTTATGGAAATGCTCATATATTGCACTACAATACTCATAAAACTTTGGAGGTGATATGCTTACTACCCAGTGGAGGATCCACAAGGATTCAAGTATTGTTCTAATTTAACCACATCGATTCATTAATAAGTTTAGTAAATTTGACATTTAATAATTCATTAATAAGTTAACAAGTTTCTCAAATTCTTAATTAGAGGGTTGACTGGTGGCTGTGAAGGTGGCAGTCAGGCACCTAGAGCGGGTGAGTCTAGGAAGGAGGGTGAGGGATATTGCATGCACCCAGAGCATGTGCTCAAGATATTTATGAGTGAACAATCATTGAAATAAGAGTGAACAATCTAATATCTATGGTGAACAATTTAATACTGTGGGTGAACAATCTAATACATGTGGGCGAACAATCATATAATCTGGAGCACGTGTTCCGGGAGCACCTAATAAATTGTAAGAGACGGGACTTTGGAGTCTAGAGTAGACAATGGTGGAGTTTCCAAATTCAATTGTGTTTGGAAATGAAGGAGAGCAACAATCCAATGAATAAAAGCCAAGAAAAGAAAAACAACAATCCAAAACTTGCATTTAGCAAAAGCTTAGCTAAATGCACTAACCACTAGACTATGCTTATTGAATTTGTGAGGATTTGACCATTATTTATCAGGGAAGCAATTAGAAGGTTAAAAATCAAACACTTGTGTGTGGTTATGACTCAAACTCGTGCATTGTCGATATAAAGTTCAAACACAAACCTCTAGACTACGCTTCTACTACTAAGGTATAATTTGCAAATCAATATATATCATGTATATATATATTTTTTTTTTCAAAAGCTGTTTTTTTCCCCAAAATTCCAGTGGAGTACTGGCCATGAGCTGGATCCGCCCGAGAGAGAGAGAGAGAGAGAGAGAGAGAGAAAGAGAGAGAGAGAGAGAGAGAGAGAGAGAGAGAGAGAGAGAGAGAGAGAGTGAGTATAGAGAGAGAAAATTGTTGTTTAGATAACGAGAGAGGAGGTAGAGAGAGGGGAGGGGGTAGAGAGAATGAGTATAAAGCTAATATATAAGTGCAATATCTTGTCATTGTATTACATATAATATTAAAGGGCAAATATATCAATTGAATACTTACTCTATGAACTCTTTTAATTGAAATTTCAAGTAAGGCTAAATAATTTACCCTTACAAACACCTTTATACCCTCACACTCATTTACTCTTATAAACTCATACCCTCCTTTTTAACTCTCTTCTACAGCGAGCACTAAGAATATGGCATGTACGTATTACCATCTACTAAGGCCCTGTTCTTTTCTGCGGTTGGCAAACTGCGGTAGTTTGCCACAACCCGTCACATTTTACCGCAAATCATTATTTTTCTCTCTCCTCACTTTTCTCCTCTACTTTTTACATCATCTCTCCTCACCTACCCCACATACCAATAACCCACCACAATTCCACCATACCCGCCACAATTCCACCACACTTCACCACACCATTCCGCAAAATACCGCATAAAAAAACAGTGCCTAAAGTAATTCCACCACACTTCATTACACCACTCCAATAAGTCACGCCATTCACCTTTTTAGACAAGACGTGTAAGAATTATTAGTACCGTAATGCAAAGGTCAAAGGATCAAATATTTTTTGTACGGTAAAAAAATTATTATAAAAGAAGTGGTCGCTAATAATTCACAATTAAATCTTGATGGACCAACAAAAAAATTAACAACTACAGGTCTACAGGCAATACAATTAGCTCATCAATATGTATGACATCAACAATCGTCAAACATCTTAGGTATGTACTACCTCCGTTTCAAAATGTTTGTCCTTTGACTAAATTTTAACAGTTGATTATTCATAATATAATGAGTTATAATATAAAATTATCATCATTAAAAAGATAAATTATAAAAAATTATAATAATAATAATTTCATATTGTAACTCATTGTAATTTATAAGTTATCAACCGTTAAAATTTAGTCATTTGACAGATATTTTGAGACGGATGTAGTAATTAAGTGGGGCTTGACCTTCGACGTCATCGTCCGTAGAATGTCTTACATTTTTCACGTTTTGGAAACATTCATCATAATGACTAGCTAGCGGCTTGGGGCCAGGATATATTGTGTGGATTGGGAGCGATGGAGGTCTTATTCTCGCAGCTGGGTGATGATGCTCCCGGAATCTTGCGCCCTTTTTTTTTTTTGTGGCACTCCATCAACAATTTTTTTTTCTTTTTATTCTATCAATAATTATTTTACTATTTGAATTTTGATAGAATGGATTTTTTTTGTTAAGTTACTTAAATTTTAAATATCACTTTTAAGTTGATTGAATATAAATATTATTTTTAAATTCATTATTTTTAAATTCAACAATTATCATGAGTATTCATATACTCCTTCCATTCCATATTAATTGTCATAATTTTGATTTTCAAGGTCTCCAATATTACTCTTTGATTGATATTTCTTGTATAATATGTTATTAACAATTGCAATATTATACTTTTATGATAGTATTTTTCATTACGAATTAATGGTGTTAATTTTATATAGCAACTCATTGTATATATTGATAAACTTATGGTCAAAATTTTTAAAATTTG